>CM070575.1:1200000-2400000 GCA_036346355.1 Rhipidocladum racemiflorum | reverse complement strand
ACTTTTTTGACTGTATAGGCTGCAGGGACGGTTTTAAGTTTCCCAATCTCTTTTTTGGATGGCTAAGATGCAAGTGCTGATTAGCAGAAATTAGGGCTGTGCTTATCCAACTCAAATGGTAGTTTGGAATTGAAACTTGGGCATCCTGATTCTAGGCGACGAATGGTGAATTAGCGTTCAGAAGGGTCAGGAGTACGCAGTGCACACCAAACTGGAATGCAGTTCCAATGCACCGCATTGAATCCCTTCCCCGTACCGTACGTAGGTGGTGCCGTGAACTGATCATGATGGTAGTTTGGCATGCTCTGTCTGTGCATCAACCCGTGAGGTAAATGTACAAGACTATCTCCAACAATTTCCTTTCATTACATTCTATTCTCCATATTTATTCCCTTTATTCCCTAACTATCTTCAACAATTTCCCTTCATTCCATTACCTTCTCCATATTTATTCCCTACCATCTCCAACAGCATCCCCTCGAAGGATTTTGTGAAGGGATTGAAGGTAGAATATCTTCACAGAGAGATTCTCTCTCCGAATCCCGTCCGAAGGGAATCCGTTGGAGCACCTGGGATGTTCGCAAAGGGATTTGGAGGTTGAAGGGAATCCGCTGGAGATAGTCTAAGACGCGACACTTCTGTCTCCGCGTAAGAAAGGTGGTCTTTAGGGAAGTCATAGCTTTTCTAAAAAATATATATATTTTGATTTTTTAAGTTGAAAAGTAGCTGTAGTTTTTTTAAATAAAAGATCGTTTGATAAAAAATTAATTTCCCTTAGCAATAAAGCCCAGTTTGTTTCAGCTTCTGGATTATGGATCGTGTGAGGAATTGTTTCTGATTACACGAGAATCGGGCCAAGTCGGCTGCAACTTCTAGTTTCACGACTGGGTTGGCGGGAATCAGCAAGAATTAGTGAAAATCAGGTTCCAGTCGGATTTTGATTCTATGTAGAGAGCAACTTCTAATTCTCAGATAAACTGTCCAGAATCTTCTTGTTCGGCAAATAATCCACTTTTTTTAAAGCAAAAACTAAAATGAATGAGCCCTAAGCTGCAAAAGAAGGTCCAATCCAACTTTCAGCTTTTAGTTTTCAATTTTTATATAACTTCTAGATTACGCCAAAAGTTGCTTAAAAGTTGAGCTGTTTGAGAGGTTTGTTAGTTTTTGGAAGCTGAAGTTGGCTTTGAGCCCTCTAAACAGGGGCCAAAGACGTATGCATAGGATCGAAAAAAAAGCTTGTTAGACTCGAATCAAAATTTATTTGATTATAATAGTTTATAGTTTTAAAATTGAAATGGATCCATTTCGAGCTAAAAAAATTAACGAGGCTCGGCTTGATAGTGGCTCGTTAGCTCCAATTTGAAATAACCACTTAAATAGTAAATACAATAATTTTACGCCGAACTACGTTGATTTTGAAATATGCTCGAAAATAGCTCGTTAAGCTCGATAGCCAGCTTTACGTATGCACTCTAGAAATTTTACTGTATGTTATATGAGTAATATACGATGTATAGTAAAAATCACATCTAGTTATTAATTTGTTAAGGGTATTCATACTATTTTTTATTATTGGATGAATTATAAATAAATACTAGCTAATATGATTTATTGAATAAACAAACTAATAATTTTTTTATTGAATTTAGTGTATTCTGTAAGGGTGTGTTTAGTTGCCTGTACCAAGTGATACATGTATGAAATGGTTTAAGAAAAAAAATCATCTATGCATTTGGTTGCTTGAATGGAACCATTCCATCCTGAACCAAGTGATACAAATTTGAGGAAAATTCCATCCAAATGCTGAACCATTTCATTTACTCAAAATAATAGAACCAAATGATACAAGACCATCCTATTCTATTCAACCTCATCTCATCGATCAAACACATCCTAAGAACCGCATGTGGCAGCCCTCTTTCACTAATCGTGGTTCCTCAACGCTATTTGTCTCGGCGGGAGATCTCATCTCACACGGCGTGTCGTGTCGTCGGGGCGCAGGACGGAATCAACGGCATTAGTGGGCGTCACGTCTTCGGCGAGTGTGGTTGGGCGTGAAGGCCGTGAATGGCAAGTCTCGGCTCAACGACGGCAGCTTCTGCGTGCATGCTCGCTGGCACCGGCAGGCAGGCAGGCAGGCAGGCAGGGACGGGCAAACAGTTGGCCGGCCGTGTGTTGGGTCACCCTCATGAAAAGACCTCGCAGCAGTGCTCGCTGGGCCGCACAGCTATCATCGTGTCATGTGATTCTCCAGTGGCCTGCAGTCTAGCTGCGACTTATAAGAGCGAGTATAATACTAAAATTCACTACAGATTAATGGTAGGATAAAAATCAATTTATATAATAACTATCTCTAAATATGATCACTAGATATTGTGTAATAATTAACTCTTCTCTTTTGTACATAATTAATCTATATTACTGTGTAAAGCTAGCTACTAAATAAGAGATACTGCTCCTCTTCTCTTCTCTTACTATTTCATATAGGATAAAGTTGACATGTATAAATTAATAGTAAACTAAGGTGATTTTATTGTACTCGCTCTAACAAAACCAAAGAGACAACATTTGCGTTTTCCAGGTTTAATCCTGCTGTTGCTAGTACTCGACTCGGTGTTACTCTTAAAGGAGAATGATGGTCAAGAGCTGCCATTGGATCCGGCCGGGCCCAAACCTGCCCTATCCTGGGCCTTCGGAGTTATGCAATCCAAGATCAAACGCTATTGGGAATTAAAAACGGCCGTCTCATTGCGAGTCACATTTTACGCATGTTTCTTTCTATCTGACCGCAAACAAGTTTTAGCCTAGCTGCAAGTGTATCCTTTGTTCAGAATCCTCGCAATGCATTGGAGGGGGAAAGGGGTAAGGTTGACAAACAATAAACACAAGACCGGGAAAAATATATACGCAGTTGAACAGGCGATGGCTTTATTCATGCCTCGGCAAAAATGTCAATCCAGTCCAAACAATGAGGGATGTATCTGCCTGAAAATTGTTTCAGGCTATTGAAAAAAAAAGAGATTCAACATCTAACAATCTGAGCTCTAATAATCGCCGCAATTTCAGTCGTACATTTAGGCAGGTGTAATGTCTATTGACTACTCCCTGCCGATTGCCCAATTGTGTTTGCATCAGCTGAAACAAGTTAATGAAGCTATATCCTAACCAATTCAAGAAGGTACTGGCCCCCAAAAAGGAGGTGCCTCCTTTGCCCCATAGCTGAAAAACAAAAGATCAACGCTGCTTCAAGTTCAGAAGAGTTTTTCGCAATCTCTCCATTCCAGACTGGATCTTATCTGACATCTTCTGGTAAAGCCATCTCTGCGCTGCCTCATCTAGCCTGCCAGGCATGATGGTTGGCCACCCCTTCTTTTCGAAGGATGAATCTCGGGGCATCGTTGATGCTGCCTGCTTCAAGCTTGGCAGATCAAACTCTACTGGCTCACCAACGATAATATGTATCTCCTTGTTGCCGAGAGGCACCGGTGGCCGACGTCCAAAAAATGATTTCTCTGGCATGACCTACAGTCCAGTGGGGAAACGTTAACAATATTATGTAATATCAAAGCAATATTAGTTTAGTCAAAAGGGAATACAAATGAACTACCACCAGGAGTTATCTGTAGTATACTCATTAGCTACAAGGCCGATGCACGAGTTGCTAGGATTCAGTGAGTTTACGTCAATTGAATCCATAAATTTATATGCATACTCCATTTCACTTATCCTGAATACAGTTTTAGATAAATGCAAAAAAGGATTAGCTCTTTACTTATCAGACCATTGATCTCAGGAATTCGTGTCTGTTGTTACCTGTTACTCTCCCCTTTTCTCAGTTTTTTTAATGCCATCCAATTGACTGGTGGAATGAAACCCAAATTTTACCTGTTTCTTGGTTTGTTGACTTGTATAATTGACTAGCACTTATGAGATGTGAAGTTCATTGAATAAGATAAAACCGACATACAATACTGTGCAATATATTCATATTTCAGAAAGAAGTACTATAAACAGCATTTCATTTGACATGGTTGTCTTTATTTTGTGTGTGTGTGTAAACTGAAATGGCAGTCTCCAATGTGTGCAACTATACACAAAAAGTAAAAAAGGATGACATATCAGAGATACATAGATTACCATATACCTTTTCAAAACCAGAGTGAACAATAGGCAGAACAATTGGAGTTACAGGTGCTCGGACAATAAGACTGGCAGTTCCCCACTTCAATCGTCTAATTGGCTGGTGATCTTGGGCTATTTTTCCTTCAGGGAATGAATGCAACTGTTTGAATATGTCATGATGAGATTTATAATTAAATAAAGGCCACAGGTTATAAAGAGAAATATGACAGCTGTTAATGACTAAATGATTGATGCTGAAATGAAGAAAATGTCCATACCCAGCCTCCAGTGCTAAGCACATCAAGGGCTTCATTCATATGGTCTTGATAAATGCCAGCCCCTCTTGTGATTGGTACACATTTCCCTGTGCGTGAAATCATTTATCAAGAAAAATATTGTCATATTATGAGAAGCACAATGATACCAATGCAACCTTAAAAGAAATCCCCAAACAAGCAAAGACAAGGAAAACAAAAGAATAAAGAGGATGAAAACCCAAGTGCTGAACATTTAAAATACAATTGAACTAGAGATAATGGAGGTGTTAGATAGGATATCACGTGCTTGTATTACCGCCACCATACATAGAATGACACGTATTAGCTCATATCATTTGATATGAGATACTGGAGAAGAGAGACATAATATAATGGTAATGTCATCTACATAGCTAGTGTAAAATACAGAAATACTATGTCCAGCAGTAATAGTCCAACAGGGAGAAATACCACCAACAGAATGCTTGAACACCAACAGGGAAAAATACCGATTCAATAGTCTTGGTCACAGTGAACTGAATGCCATAAAACATGAACTATTAGGTGACAAAAAATCTACAGATGTTGATAGCAACTCACTCCACATGATATCAGTTAGCAATAGCATAGTGACTCGAGCCTACGACGGTTGTTGGCACTTAAAATGCAAACATATTTCATGAAAGCGAACGGGTCACTGGATTAAATAGGATTCTTACACTCTACACTAAAAAATGACTTAAAATGGCCCCACTAAGACAACATTCCATATCTTGAAATGAATTATTACCTAAGTAGGGAAGGTGTTCCACCATCATAAGTGTTTAAGGAATGAAAGTGAGGTTATGAGAAGCTCACTATGTCTACAAGTTCCAGTTTCATATCCACAAAACACACACTAGTAGATCATCATCCATTACAGAAAATAATTTGTACACACACTCCTAAGCAAAATGAAGCCAAACAGCAATGGCAAAGCATTCCAAGTGGTAATCTATCACAACTCCCGACTAGCAGCCGACCATACAAATCATGCAACAAAAATAACAAAGAAACATAAGGACCCTTACCAAGGCGAAACATGTAAGACATGAATACATTCTTGAAGCAGATATCCTCTGCTGTCAGCACCCATCTTCCAAGCTTTGCATCTGTAGTTGGGAAACCCTTGAATCCCCACATTAGCGGGTCATCTACCCTGTACAAACAATTACGGGATAAACTCAAGGTTACCAAAACTGCCGACGAAGGAAATTATATAGATCAAACTATACATGCCTAACAAATTCACAACTATCTATCACAACACTGATACATGACACATGTCACATGTGCAATACGACAACATGCAGACACGGCACATATAAATATGATATATCTTTTATTATCAGTTGTGTATACATTTTATGGCAAATAAAAAACAAATTACACTTTCCTTAAACATAGATATTATTCTACAGTAAATTGACAAGGAAAGGAACAATTCAACAAATGAAGTTAAGAAAAGATCAATATGCACACTTAACAAATATATTTCGAGCTAGTGACAGGGGCGGACCCTCCCTTTAGGCATGGTGGGGCGGCCGCCCCAGCTACCGGATTAACTTAAGACCTTCATTATACATGTGCGAAGAGTTGATGATTTTATTACTTGTCATGATCTTGAAAGTTTGATCGTGAAGATGATTGAAACTGAAAAACATCTTGCTTTTCCATTGTATATCGCCTCATTGAGTTGGCATTGAACCTGTCGGCGGCAACGGCATCGGTTGAAAGAGCCTACTCGGCTATGCATTTAATCAAGACTGATTTGCGCAACAAGATGTCTGATGATTGGCTCAATGACGTGATATTGTGCTACATTGAGAAGGGTATTTTTAAAGGATTTGATTGTGATAACATTAAGAATAGGTTTTAAGCCATCAAAAACCGGAGAATAGACTTGCCAACAAAACCTAGACAACCAAGACACGCTTAGTGCTTAAGTAGTTATATGTATTTCTATAATATTAATCACTTTTTAGTATATGATCACTTCATTATATCTCACTGGTCCTCATTTATCTATTTGTTAAATTGATAGAATGATCTATTATCTTTTTATCATTTGATGAATTTTGAATTATATGGTTGAAAAATTGATGTTTACTCTTCATTGTGAGAGGTATCATCTTAAATCTTCTTCTATGTCGTTTATTTACTGTTTACACTCCAATGTGTGTGATTGGAATACAAATGTGGTATCTATGTGGTATATTTCTATTTTTAGTTAAGTTTGTCGCTCAAATTCGCCCCACCTAATTTTTTTTGCTAGGTCCGCCACTGGCTAGTGATATGCTTAAAATGTGCATAACTGCAATTTGCACATTTTAAAGTGAAAAATCCCAACAAGAACATGTGTGAGTGTGAGGAACGTGTCTGAGTTGTATCCCTAGGAAATACGGGTACAATGCATTCCAAGACTGCCAGCGCTTCACAGCTTCGTATATGCTAAAGACAGTCGTACATATAAATCCACTACATGCTGTAAACCCCAATGAACACAGGTTCTATTGATAGTTTGATACGCAGCATGGATACTGGAGTAAATGTTGTCAGGACAGGATCCCATTTGCAGGTTATCGACCAAACAATCCGCACAGCTTTTGCAACCAGGGCCCGGAACAAAGATAGATCAGGCACAACTTGGCAACACAGCACCTCCAATCTCTCCTCCTAAATCTAGTTTAAAGCCACAAACAGCAAGGGTAATATAAATGGGGTAGCGGGATGAGTTGGGAGTGTAGGGGAACAGACGTCGACATGTGGTTGCTGACGGTGAGGAGCGGCGTGCCGGGGGACCGCGAGGAGACGAGGCGGAGGAGGGCGTCGGCGTTGTGGACGGTGGCGGTGTTGAGCAGCGACGCGTACGCCTTGGAGAACGCGCCAACGGCGGCGAACACCGCGGCGCGAGGGATGCCGCCCAGGTGCCCCGCGCGGCCGGCCCACCGCAGCGTACGCGCCGCCGCCGCCGCCGCCCCCGCGTCGGCCGACGCCTCCATTTGCTACCTACCCCCCTTTCTTCCTTGCCGCGTGTCTCTGTTTCTCTGATGATGTAGGGACACTCGTAGGCTTCGGTGGGTCCACACTCCAGTCTCCGGACCCTGGACTTGTACGACCGGTTGCTGAAGTCGTGTTTTCGTAATTTTCTTTCTTTCTTTCTTTTTTGGGAGAGATAATTCGCATTTTTTTTTCTCTTGAAACAAAATCACGAGGATCTTCCAGATGTAGTCTTTCTCTGTGTAAAACTAAAAAGCCTCGTCTCGGAAGAAATAATAAAAGCCAAAACTTTAGTCACGGCAGGGGCATTTTTTTTTTGCGAGCAACAGTAGGGACATTTTAACCACTGAGGTAAACCTCTCTAAACATTCACATTCTAAAAGTCCATTTGGGCCTCTCTAAACTGGGTTTGTCGCTTCGGCGAGCCCATCCTCTGGTTTGTACACCTCCATCTCCGATTGGTAGCACCATTGCCGTTCGGCTTCATCAAAACTCAAAAGTGGCTGGCCGGGATGCAGATGGCGCAATTATTTATGGTTGCTGGAACCTGCAGAAGGAACGCAATACCCGTATTTTCCTTAACAGGCTAAGCTCTTTCCATAATTACCCGGTACACTCAGCCCGGGCAATCCATGATCGGACAAGAGTCACAACATAGATCAGTTCAGCGCTTCCCTGCGGTTTCATACTTTAGGCCGCTGCCATGGTGTACTCATGCCGGCGCAGATGACAGCGGCGAGGCCGCCGTGCTTCCTTCATCCATCGCAGGACGCCCACAAACCTTTCCTGCCGCTGTGGGCGGTGGCAGCCGCTGCTTTGTGGCCAACAGCCACCCCTTTCCATGTGTATCACCATGGAAAAAAAATCTAACTAACAAGGCTGAAATGTAATGTAATGCCATAATTTGACAAAACACATAAAAAAAGCCAAGGAAACAAAAAGATTTATGAATGAGTGGCAATGATAACAGACAAGAGGAATGAAGTGCAGAAGGGAACAAGTTTTAAAAAAAGACGATTAAATCGCATATTAAGGAGCTAGGGGAGGCCTAGGCTCAACTCCATTGTGTGGCTAGTAGCAAGCTTGTGAAGTCTATTAGCAAAGATATGTATTATGTTGTTGTGGTATGAGAGTTTGACATCATCCAATCATGCAGGTCAATTGGTGCTATGGTATTTGAGAAGGCAGATCAAACTAAGGTTTTATCGTCACATTTTAAAATCCTGAAGCGTCCGTGCAATCTTCAATAAAGGCCACATGTTTGGTTGTAGGTGTCCACTTCCAGTTTTACAAGAGGCGTTGGATTTTTTCTTTCAGCAAATCGCATGTGTAATCATCTGTAGCCAGCATCCACAACTTTTAGGCTGAAAAAGTATCTTTGAAAACTTTAAGTGCATGTGAAAAATGGGTTACATGTCTCAATGTAGAACTTTGTTATATATTAAGCATGCCAATTACTTAATTTGTGCTTTTGAGTTGGTTGCTGTTCCATTTCAACTCCTTTCTTTGTACAATAAAGGGA
This sequence comes from Rhipidocladum racemiflorum, assembly GCA_036346355.1. Lineage (NCBI taxonomy): Eukaryota > Viridiplantae > Streptophyta > Magnoliopsida > Poales > Poaceae > Rhipidocladum > Rhipidocladum racemiflorum. The sequence goes on along the minus strand of CM070575.1, from coordinate 2,391,060 downwards.
GGTCACCACTCACAACTCACAGGTTCTATGAAGTGGTCAGCATCATTGGATATCTTTTTTAAAAAAAACATAAAAACTGGAATCTAAGCATGCATCTATTTTGGCTATCATATGTACCTTTCCCCAGGTGCCTCTGTCATTCAACCTGAATACGGTACGAAATTCCCACTTCGTCCCCTCATGCATGCACTAGTTTGGAGTCTAAACTTATGGCAGAGCTTCCATCAGTGCCAGTGTGCTTCAGGAATCAGGACAACGTTCATTGGTGATGGGTCAGCACAGAATCATCAATTTCTGAACAATTGGTCTTGGTATGAATGTTGAACTCTATCAGTGCATGTGCATCACACAAGCACATGAAAAACAAATTATGGCATCTCCGACGAGATCAAGAAAAAAACACACACACACACACAAACACAATAAAAAAGGTGCCAACTAGGTTTTCAAACACGGACAAAATTCAATTGTTCAGAAGTTGGTAAACCTTCAGATCCAAGGCTCCAAGCTAGTGTAGCTATTTACCTCAGCTAACAGTTTGGGAAAACGCTTTCTCGGCAAGATCGGACAGATTACTTGCGGAATTGAGAAAACCACGGTTGAAGCGAAATCAAAATGGAGGAGGAAGACGAACGTACCTTAGGGAGCGGAACCAAGTGCGATCAGCCAGTGGCATTCACCACGGTCGTGGAGAGGGACGAACGGAAGAACTCTTCAGCAATCGCACCACGCGAAGCGTCGATCTCAAAGCGGGTAGGGGAAAGAAAAGACATTGTTGTTCAAGCAGCCTCGTGTAATTTCCCGCCAGTGACAGCTTGTCTCCGATCTGTCCCCTTGCCACCGCCGGAGAAGAAAGAGGGGAGTGGCGGCCGGCCCGCGGAAGTCGCCGCCGCCGCCGCCGCCGGATAGGTACGCCTTAATGGGCCTGGGTATTTTGTGCTTCGGCGTGTAGGGCTGGACTATTGGGTGCTCTCTTTTGAGAATTTGGATATGATCCGAACGGGCCGAGATAATGTACTTGTGATCGTGAGGTGATATGAAAGTATAAATTAAGGGGAAAAATGATTATTTACTCGTCCTTTACTTGTTTTATAGAGCCTGCTTGGTTGGTCGGTTTTGGGTCTAAAACTCGTCGTCGTCGTCGGCTTCTCGTCCCTCTTAATAGCCACCACCAGGGTCGCGACGGAGAGCCCAACGACATGAATTGGCGACGGTGATTGCTCACTACCGGGATCGGCGATGAGGGTGGAGGAGACGCGAGTCCGAGCCACCTGGACCGGCGAGGAGGGCGAAGTGGCAGCGAAATTGACGACACGCTCGGCTCGGCGGGTTGGGGCGGCCTAGCAAGACGGATCAGCAAGAGGGCACGACGGAGAGCCCGGCAACGCGACTGACTGCGGGGCACCAAGGTACTATTCTGCCCTCTCACCATTGTTGGTCAACCTCCCTGCTCTGCCTCCTGATGCCATCAACCAAACGCCTCCTACTGTCGATTTCCTCTTTCTCCTGATTCGTTCCGTATGTGCTGTGGGCAACTGAATTCAAATCTTGACACGAGATCCCATCCAGTTCATGTAAATGCGTCCACTCTTGGGGATCCTCCAGTTGCATCGATCAGGTTGGTTATGTTATATGTTCTAGTGCTTCTTAACCATGGCGAGTTGGTTATGTGAACCTATGTGATTATGTCTCTGGTTTGTATTTCCCATATTTTTCACCTTACTAGCTGTGCTTTGTGACAATAACGAATCATTTGTTTGCTGTTGAGATCTTGGATTCTAGCATTTTGTGTTTGGCATGTATCTTAGTTAAGGTGGGCTAGTGATTATGATAAGCCCGATTGGATGCTGGTTCATTCAACACTGCTCACTAAGGCTGCAGATATAATATACGCGAAGCTGTATTATGCTTTGTTTAGCATGTAGCTACCAAATGGTTTTACTGTTGTATCCAAATGGGTTGTAAACCCGGAAATAATTTCAGTGGTATTCAAGCGGTTTTCTTTGTGTCTAGAAAAATACAAGTGCAAGATATTTACTGTTGTTGAAAATTTCAGGGCTCTCAAGGAGAACCTAATCAGTTTGTTCTTGCGCTGGTGCTAGACGACCCCATAGGCCTTTCACAGTCCATCCTAGCGTACGAGATTGACCTACGTGCTAAAATTTGGCAGTACACAGCAATCTGTGCAGCTGGTCTTGAGTAATAGGGTAAAAACGGGTCGAGTATTTCCTATTTAATTCAAAGCCGGATTCGACTAGAATCGGATTTTGAAAAGGATTTGACTATCTGATGGGTTCAGGCTGGAATCCGTATTCAACCATCAATATCCGACAAATATGAAATACGATCTGGATATTCGATTTTTTCTAATCGGATATCTGGATTTTTTTTTATATGCAGCATATTCATTGCATATTTTTTATGATAATCCATTATCTTAACAATTAGATGGTTCTATTGATCGTTAAGTAGCATATTCTTTCTATGATGTCTATTAGATTTCGTTGATACGCAATTTACTATTATGGTCATGTACTCGTATAGTTTGATTCAACATATATTACTCTATATATGCGTGCATTATCCTTATATCTTTATCTGTTTCTGATCCGAATCCATTATATATCCATCCCGTATTCCCGTGTCTATATCTCGATTAATCTAGATTCCGTATTAAAAAATATAGATTGGATTAAAAAAACAATATCCAACCCCTTTGCATACTACTAGACAGGTTGAGCTGGGCAGTTGGCTTTGGCTGGGCTCCAGCCTCCAAGATGGTGGACGAGCAGAAGCTGCCCCAGCAGCGATGGATGAGATCATGAGAGTATATGGTAAAATTTCGTATTTAGTACAACTTGTGACTCGTATTTATAAAACGATACAGTAGTTTCGCGTATTTACAAAAAAAACCACTCATCTCCGGTTCTCTAAAAACCGAAAATTCATGTTCGGGTCATAAAAAACGGGACAAACCGTATTTGGATCACGGAAAACTGGACAACACGTATTTCGGAATTTAAAATGGCTTGGTCGGTTCGTGGAAAATCGAAGATGGCATGATCGGGTCACCAGGAACCGGACATGGCATCATCGGGTCACGAGGAACCGGAGATGGCATGCTTGGGTCACGGGAAACTGGACATAGCCGATCAAAAGGGCAGGATTAAAAACCGAAAACTGTGCGTCTAATCACTCGAGCAAGCTATTGCTGTGTGCACCGGTCATTGTTACGCATTAGTAATTTATTAGCAGGGAGCCAGGGATTGATCAGATTGGGAAAAAGATGCTGATATATCATGAATGTAGCTAGTGATGTGATCGGCTATGTCTGGTTCCCGTGACCCGAGCATGCCATCACCAGTTCATCGTGACCCGATGATGCTATGCCCGGTTCCTGGTGACCCGATCATACCATCTCCGGTTTTCCACGAACCGACCAAGCCATTTTAAATTCTGAAATACGTGTTGTCCGGTTTTCCGTGATCCAAATACGGTTTGTCCGGTTTTTGGTGACCCGAATATGAATTTTCGGTTTTTGGAGAACCGAAGATGAGTGGTTTTTTTTATAAATACGAGTCACAAATTGTACTAAATACGAAATTTTCCGAGTTTATGAGACGCATCCTCTCTGCCCCCTCTCTTCATCCCTCATCATTGGAGGTGCTAGCCTCTCTCGGCACGCCGGTCTGATCCTGACACGAGCCGTGCACGGTTCGATCGCGGTGGAGTCGGTGGACGCGGCGGCAGCGCCACTCCAGCGAGAGCGGGGAACCATATCCCGTCGTCTCAAGGGAAAAAAAGAGAAGGAAAAAAAATATCCCGTGAACAGCGCCGCCGCGGACGCGCGCGGTGGCAACACGTACCCGCCCGCCTGCCGCCGCGAGGCCTCGACACGTCCGCGCTTTCCTCTCCGCCCCCGACAGCAGTTGACACGTCGTGCCTTCGGCACCGCCCGCGGCCCGCCCATCCATCCCTCCCTACCAGATTCCAGCGGCCCTGCCGAAAGCGTGCGTATAAAAGAGGAGAGGCTAGGACGCGTCGCAAGGATGCCGCATGAGCAGCAGAGAGCCGTCCCCCTTGGCCACTGGCAGGAAAAAGGTCAGCCATGTCGTCCTCTTCCTGCTTCGCCTTCTCTCCTCGCTGCATCATCGAACGCGTTGTTCTCGTTCGTTGCATGCCTCGATTCTCCTGGCAACGCGGATGCCGGTGCGCATAAACATGAGCACTGCCCGGGTCTGTGTGTTATGTTCTTGTTTGGTTTGCTTTTTGACAAATCGCTCCTGGGGCTCAGAGCTCTCTCGCTTTCCTCTTATTCTCCTTATTTCCTCGTACTAGTAAATTTTGGTGCCTTTCAACGATACCAAAAATTAGATGGGATTTTGTTCTGTGCTGGTAGTACTGTAATGGACTAGAGAGGAGCCCATTGGGGGAAATTGCATCAGACCGTCACGTTGCTCGGCACGCGTGAACCACGTGTTTTTTTACATATAGAAAAATAGGTCTCATGATCGTTGACGTTTTTAAAGGTTTGATACGATTACAGATTTTAGTAGAAACACGTAGTGTATGACGTATCAAACCTTTAAAAACGTATCAAACCTTGCAAGGTTCTTCCAGTTGTTTGGTCATACACTACGTTTTTAAAGGTTTGAGATAGGACTGCACTGACAAACACGTAGTGTATGACCAAACAACTGGAAGAACCTTGCAAGGTTTCCTTTGATCCTCCCTTTGATGAAAGAGACATGCAGCTATACTGCATTTCCCCAAAGAAAGAAAGGGGGAAATAAAAGGGAACCTTGCTAATCACACATCTATCCAGCTCTACTGATACTATACACCATTATTTGTAGTTATTGTTTACGAGATACTTGGTACTTGAGGCATACCCAGCAAGACGCTAAATAGGTTGGTTCTCTAGCACCGAGGCATAACTAAATGGGCATTTGTAGTGTTAAGAATGCATAACTAGGCACATACTTCTCGAGAGGCATTTAACTTGGCATCAATGAGGAGAGGAGCTTTGCAGCACATGTCACTGCACTAATCTGTAGCTTCAAATAGACACTGATCACCCGCGGCAATGCTGCACCGTATAGAGATCCCTCCTTGTTAACATCCAGTCGAACGCACTTCACAAGTAGTGCGTTTTAGCTAGTTTTACACTCTTGTCTGAAGAATGTCATTTAGCTATATATGTTCTGGCGTAGCAGAACCAATAGTTTTTTTCCCCTTTAATTAAGCTCTGTCGATCTTGAGGCTCTCAACAAACCTCTTATACTTGTGGATGTTTGTCGGTAGGAAGTCAAGGAAGTCCTGGAAGCTGCTTCCCCTGTACATTTTGGGGTGGCGCTCGTCGACCAGCTGTTCGGCACAGTCAACCTTTTCAGTCATTGAGAGACCATGGATGCTGGCGATAGAAATTCTTGCTTCATTAGGGTTGAGGATGGCTCGATGGATGAGGGACTTGAGCCGGCCATTGCTCAACACTTCCAGGTGGTCCCCGATATGGACATGGAGGGCCCCGGGGATCGCTGGGATAGGCGTCCAGGCATCATCCTCATGGTGCATCACTTCAAGCCCTGGGGAGCTCTGCAGCAGGATGGTGATGAAGCCATAGTCGGAATGAGGAGCCAATCCGACCCTGTCACCTGCTTGTGATGACTGTGGGTAGTTGTTCACGGCCATGAACTGCACCCCTTCCTCGAGTTTTTCTTGCAGGTAAAGTGGTTCTAATCCTAGGCCTTGTACAATGGCTCCCATAAGTTGCCTTGACACTCTTTGTATTTCAACTGCGTACTCTCCCATCTTCTTCCTGCAGGTGTCATCATTTGATCGAAAGTTAGGAAGGTTGGCGACACATTTAGATGCATCCAGTGATCTGCTACGGCGAAGGGTCTCTTCAGGTTAATTACCTGTATGTCGGTGGCTGCGTCGGCCAGAACCGGATCCAGTCGTCCAGGGGATTAGCGTAATGCTTCAGGAATGACCTGTCCATGCTGATCCCGTCCCTCGAGCTCGTGTCGTACCTGATGGGCTGCCGGATGTCGTCTGACGCGAACTCCTCCTTGCGCTCCGTGGATAATTCGAAGAACTCGGAGGCGGCTTCGAGGGCGTCCTTCATGACAGACTTGCTGACGCCGTGGTTTATCACCTGCAGGTAATGTTAACACAACGATATCAGCGTCGACATCACAGCACCGGGCGCCTGTTTCTTTCCTTTTTCAGTTGTTTTCCCCACCGGTGAAATACCATAATGTGCTGACAAAGTTCTTCGCATGCATGCGAGAGTAATTAACAAACTCTTTTCTTTAATATCAGGTTAAGAGTAGGATGAGGCAGGTGTTGCACGCGAGAGTAATTAACAAACTCTTTTCTTTAATATCAGGTTAAGAGTAGGATGAGGCAGGTGTTGCACGCGAGAGTAATTAACAAACTCTTTTTACGGTGCATTATACTGGTAGTATATAATGTGTAGTAGAAATCGTATCTAACCGTTGATTTGTTAAGAATGTTTATATTACTTTACTACCAGATAAAGTATAAGTAAACTCTAATTAATCTGATCCATTGAGTCGAAAAAAATGAATAGTTCATATTCAATTTAGTGTACCGTAAAAAGAGTGCACCGTAAAAAGAGCTCTTTCTTTGACTGACCATGAACCATACAGGGTGGTGCTCAGTTCAGTGTCAACTGACAAGTGCTGAGGAGGGGAGAGAGGATGCATAATGGTAACATGCAAGTAGACACCTTTCACCGTTCTTGAGTGAACACCTCTTGATACTAAATCCATATGAATTTTGAGAGCAGGTAAGCATGCACCAACCTGAAAGCACCCCCGTTCGCGGCACGCCCGCGCAATGTCGTGGACGGCAAACGCCCGCGCGGCGGGGTCCTTGTTGCCGAGCCGGCCAAGGTTGATCACGGGCAATGCCCTCGGCGACACTCGCTGCCGCCGCCGCCGCTGGCTTGCCATGCTTCTTGCTGCGAGGCACCCGGAGACGGCGGGCATGCCTGGTCGTCAACCACCCGAAGAACACTTGTCGATCGCCGGCGTGCGCTCTCGCCGGCTCTCAGCTCTGATTCTAAGATGTTTCGAACGCAGCAGGAATGGGATTCCAAGGATTGGTATTTATAGGCTGTGTCTCCCTAACGAATCCGCAGCAGCGGCAGCGGCAAAAGAAAGAAGAGAAAGCATGCAGCAGATAGGGATGGTGCTGGCCATGCCACTGGGCAAATCAAATCCCTTGCACGTAGACTTTCCGATGGACTGCTGCCCAAATCATTCAGATATTTTCGGAATGGTGCTGGTCCAGGAGCAGGCCATTGGCGGCGTCCTCCCCTAGCGTATGTATGTACAAATACATGCGTACGTCCAGATGAACAAGACATCTTCCCCCCCCAGATGAGATGAGGTGCAGATGAATTCGTTTCGTTGTGGCAATTTGTTATTAATCTATGATGGTTGCTCTCGTCGTGTGGCTTATGTGAGGGGGGGTCTTCTGTTTGTTTCAGATAGAATAATGCCTGTTTTTGTGTAGGGTCGCCGCCGTTGGTGGGCGGGGGAAGCTGAATCCGCGGCAAAGTGGGGGCAGCGAGGGCTTATGGGGGGTTTCCGGTTTTGGCTGCTGTAAGCTGACAAAACAGCTCTTTTTTTGGCGATAAACCATCGGCCGCCTTTTGGTGATAAGCGTCGGCGCCAGGAATGCTAGCTACTACCGTGTGTGTGAGGGACTAAACATGTCTAGTGTTTTTACGGGCCATTAATTATTGTGATACCATTATACGGGACTTTTTATTATTTTTAGAATATATTAAAATTTACATTGAGCTAATAACAAGAGTTATCAAAAGTTGGTATTTTTACGCTTTAAACTTTTCGTACCTTTGGTATTAGCTTAATGTGAATTTTAATACCTCTCGAAGACGATAAAATTCTCTCATTATGTATCTTGAAAGTTTCATTATTATTATTTTTCCTTGTCAACAAAAGGAACTCAGCAGCTTGTACTATCCGATTATGATTCTAATGTGTGGGAGGCGATTCGATGCCTACCATTTTCTCTCGCGACTAGAGCTTAATTGGTACCACTCTCGAAGGATTCCACCAATTCCCGACTGGGAAAGGCTGCTGATGCTAGCTACCATTAGTTTTTTTTTTTTTTAGAAATTGAAGAGCTCTTGCATTTACTTAAAAAGGAAACAGTCGAGTTACACTCGGCTCTCAACAGTGAGTACACGCGTCAAACAGAACTTAAATGCGGACGGATCGTGCGCTCACCTAGCGCACGTACCAACCGAGCTACTACGCTTGGTTCTTGCCATTAGGATTTAGGACTACGTTCTTTCGAGAAGACAGAGTACTCGGCGTAGGAACATGGTGATATTATGTTAAGAGGTTCTTCTTCTTTGCATTTTCCTTTACTATAAGTTGTATAAATCTTAAAGCAAACAAAGAGATAAGTAATCATTATATATCGGGATCAATGGAAATGCTTTATTGGCTAATCGCCCTCCATTCCTTCGGTCCTTTCGTAGGAAGAGCAACAGGTGAAATATGTTGTTGATGCATCCCTCTTGGATCGTCCATGGGCAGTTCGGTTCGGTTGAATGAACCTGCCGCGGAGACGAATGTGGGCAGGAGGGCCTCATCCGCGTGGTTTCCCGGGTTTTGTGGCCCGTAGACGCCAAAATTGCTCTTTTTCGGCCGCAACCGCCTCCGCGACGACACTCCGGCCAACGCCGATGAACGGAATGCATGTATACCGCGATGTTTTCTTTTTCTTTCTGAGAGGTGTATACTACAGTGTTGTTGTGGCTGCAAGTTTGAGCTACAGGTTTTTCTTATGAGCAGCAGGGTCCCATTTGTCAAACTGAATGGCCTCTTCTGATTGGGACGCACTGCGCTATTATATATCTCAGAGGTGCTTTTCCTTGCACTTCATGTTCTTCTTCAGACTTGGAGTAGACGAGAATGTCATCAATGAAGATGACAACAAACTTGTCAAGATACTCTATAAAGACTGAATTCATGAAAAGCTAAGTGCTTCACTGAAGACCCCCAAGGTGTTTTATGGTTTGGCACCCGTTTGGTAGTGCCAAATTGCAAGGAGTTGAAGCACTCCATTCTTAATGAAGCTCATAACTCCTCATTCTCTATTCATCCTGGGAGCACAAAAATGTACCAATATCTTAAACCGAGACTTTGGTGGACCCGGATGAAGCGAGAAATCGGCCGATATGTCGCTGAATGTGACATATGCCGAAGGGTGAAAGCCGACCATTTGCGTTCGGCCGAAACACTCCAACCACTACCCATCCCCTTGTGGAAATGGGAGGAGATCGGCATGGACTTTATCACCGGATTGCCCAAGACGCAAAAAGGTTTCGATTCCATTTGGGTAATTGTTGACCGATTGACAAATTGCTTCCTTTTGAATTATGATTCAAATAAAACTCAAACATGAGCACACCTTGCTCAAATAAAGTCAAATACTCATCACAAATATGGATGGACCTCCACATGGTCCTTCAATCTCCCCTTTGATGAGTATATTGACAAACCACACAAAAGACATAATTTGAGTTTGAAAATAAAAGAGGAAAAGCAATTTGATTGCAAAAAATCATATTTGGTCCAATTGAAAGAGAAAGAGAGGTCATGACCAAATAGATGAAAAGATTTTCAGAGCTCAACACAAGAAAGAACAATTTTTCGATAAAAGCTCCAAAAACTAAGAAATCCTCCAAAAAGCTCAAATATTACTCAAGATCCAAATGCAAGGACAATTGTTCAACATGATCATGAGAAAGTATTTTTTTAATTTTCCTCCCTCTAAGATGCCTTTTCTACGTTTTCTCCCCCTTTTGGCAATATAGGCGTCAAGAGAGCAAAATTTTTTTTAATGAAATGCAACCTGGAAGAGCTTTGAGGATTATGCAAGTAACCATTTAGACAAAGTATGACACCAAGCTACAGAAGTTCAGAGTATGTCATTCTAAGTCATATCCAAAGGCATATTGCAATTTTTGCTAACTAGCTCAAAAGAAATTATACTAATTTTGCGTGATTTCAACAATAGCAACACTTAGCACAATTTCAAGACTAGAAACAAAGCCAAAGCAAGGAGCAAATAGATATACTAGAGTTCAACCTAGTCAGCACTTTGGGAAGCTACAAGTCCATAAGAGAAGCCTCATGCTGAATCATCTCTTTAAATGCAAATTTTTAGATTAATGCTCATAAAGCGGTATGAGAGAGTTAGGCTTAGTGAAGGACATCCTCGACTAGGAGCCATCGACAAAGGCCTCCTAAGCTTCACTCTCCTCCGCAAACCTTTTAGTGTTTAGAGAGTTTATCCTAGAGAAACACAACCTCGACTAGGAGCCATAGACATAGGTCTCCTAAGCATCACTCTCTTCCTCTAGTTCTTTTTGCATTTTTCGGTGTATTGACTCAAGCCATTAGCAACCATCTCAAGCAAGAAGCTTAAAAGAGTGGTTTTGGTCATACATACTTCATTTCAAGTTCATCCCAAGTGCAATGGGAAGCAGTCTCGTGAATGAAGAGTGTTGAGTTCAATTTTAGCACAAAAGAGTCAATTTGTATTTTCAGCACTTAGATTCATGAGCATTGTTGAGGATTCTACCTCGGGCTCGACATGGCTCCCGGCCATGTTAACATGGCAAGAGTGATATGAGTGTGAGGGAGACATCATGGTATCTCCCCGGGACGCTGTCTCGCGATCAAACTCGATCTGATCCGGAATATCCAGACCATCATAGAGTCCATCATAATCATCCTCGTCGTCTTCGAGGGCATTGCGGGGAGAACGAGAGTGTCACTCTTGCGCCGCAGACGCCGGGGATAAGTTCCTGGACTCGGTGTGACTGTCTGAATCGGTTACACCGGCTACGCCATCGTTGGCGTAGCACATGTCGTCGTCCTCGACGTCGTCGAAGGCACAAAAATCTCGAGTATCTCCGGAATTCAGCACCCTCGGAGACTCTTCCTAAGCGAAACTTGCATTGTCGATCCCCACGGATGGCGCCAGCTGTCGGCGATTGGAGAACGGGCTCCCGTCGAGCTTATTTGTTGAGTGAGGGATCAACAGGGGCCCCTTCGCTCGGGAGCGAGGTAACGTCCGAGCAATGTTCGAGCTAAGGAGACACGCAAGGGGTTATCCTGGTTCGGGCCTCTCTCGGTGGAGATAACAACCCTACTCCAGTGTATTTTTATGTGTATATGGATGATTTTGCAGTGTATGCTCTTGCTCTCGCTGTCCAGTCGCCTTTTACCGTAGGGACTGGAGGATTAAATACAAGGTACCTGTGCTATATACATGGCAACTACCCCTATAATCGTGCTACGTTTCCGTATCTGTTGCGCCCACGATCTGAAGCCCTTGATTCGCGCCTCATTTGAATTTTCGGCACACCCTTCCTGGATCTTCGGCGAATTAGTTGCAACCTTCCGCTTTAGTGGTTTGACCGAGTCCTTCCGAGCATAACCAGAGCTTCTGCGCACCGCCCCCGAGCATGGTTGCTCGTACTTGCTTGACGTGCTCGTAGCCGAGCATATTTCCTTGTAGGCAAGCGCGTATGCTCGTTGCTCGAGCATGGGGGTTGCCCGGGCATCCCACTCGTGCTTTTCCCCTAGGGCACCCTATGGTCGGTGGATTTTTAGCCGTCGGGGCAAAATGGTCCTTATGGCAAATAAACCAATCCCCGACAATTTTGTATATACTATTGTGCGAGTACACTCTTTATACTCAATCGGATTGTCCATTTGCTGCAGGTGAGGATGAGGTACTGCCCGTAGACTTTTACCGGGCAGGTTTCGGCGACACTAACGTTTAGATGCACGTTCTTGCCTCCAGTTGGTTGCCTGAGGGTATGGGGCACACCATGCTGGCCTTTTGTTGTTGTTTTATGATTTTCACTACTACTTTGATGTAATAATTCTAAATATGTTGTTGTGGACCGCAATCCTACTTTTGATATGTAAATATGCTTATGTTTCCGCTATTGTGTATGTGATGTGATACGAACTGTTGTGCATTGTCGCGCGTGTTGGTGAACTGTCATGGGACCAACACGGGCATATATGCGGGACGCCCGATGTTCCCTTGATTGACTTGATTTGTATGGTACAATTGAGTGAATCAATGGAGTCCCGGGGACGGGTCCCCACAAATAATTTCGATAAACAGTACAATATGGCAAATAACACATTCAAAGCAATGATTGAATTGAGCATTTTGTAACCAAATATATACATGCTACTCAATGAAATCATGTGTTCGACCATATTTAATCAACTAGATAATAACCTCAAGAAGATTTGTTTTTAGTATGTCTCTCAGATGTCGAGTTGCTTAACCAAAAGATTAGCCTTCCTCGCTACAAGGGCAACTGGATCATGTACTAGTTATGATAGTACTTCTAGCTTGTGTCTCTTTACACTGTGTCTTTCACACTTTCGCTTTGTCGGCCAACATGCTCCGGCCGCATGCAGCCACTGTGGAGGTGACGACTGATGATAGCTACAATGCGGTGCTCCTTTCCTTTGCTCCCCGCCGCCGTACACCGCACTTGCTCTGTTCCTGCATTCCCATTGTAGTTCTCCCTCACCTCGGTGCTGCTCCTACCCCCTCCTCCGCATGACGCTGTAGTCGCGGTGGCTGCCAATCTGCCATTGAGCTAGCGTTATAGATGATTTCACAATCTCACTGCGTTTCTTTTTCCCTCTTCTTTGTAACTTATGTTGTATTGCTGCCACATTCGCCATGAGATGAAAGAAGGAAAAAGAATACCAACAAGCAAATGGACCTTGCTTTCGGTTATTGATGCACTTATGTTTTTTTTTGCTTTGATGTGTATATAGGGATTTCAGCGTACGAGGCATTTTGAATTTGAGATAACTGTTCGGCTTTTGAATGCAGATTTGATGTTATCATTGAAAAGCATGGAAATTGATTGCCTTTGGGTATTCCCAGTCCACTTTTACTGGTTCACAAGTGATCATTCTAGGAGGCACCTGCTTAACTAGACTGGATTATTTAAAAGAAAAAGAAACTGTGTGGTACGCTTAACGGCTTAAATCCATATCAGGGATGTCTGTGGAAAAGTCAACTATGGATCGTTGCATGGGATGGCATGCGTGAAATGTACTTTTATCGGGATTTGGATAATCACTGACTTCTTGGCATCTACAATACTATCTGAGGAAAAATGCAGTAATTGTGGTGTGGGCAACTACATATATTGAAGTTAATCCCTAAAAAATAGTACTATTGAAGTTGAGTAGTTAACAGTTCTAGTGTGAGTTGGATTGTTCATGTCCTTTCAGGGTTCTCAAAGCATATAGAGTAGTAGTTACTAGATAGTTTGTGATCTAGAAAATGTAGATTAGTTCCAGATGTTAGGTGTTAGGAACTACTAATTGGCTTGATAATTTCATATAAGAACATGGTAAATTTGGGTATGAAGCATAAGAGAAACAAGGACAAACATGAAACATGTGCTCCCTGGCTGTCTGGCGATTGCATCTTGAAACACACGTTACCTTTTTCAACATAGTGTTATTTTATTTTCAATATATGAACATCGAAAAAAACTTAAGAGAATGGCGTGCCATAACTTGTATATTAATTGATGGATTGGGCAATACATATCGTGTGATAAGTACTACACATTGATTAACTAAGATAGGACTGCACTGACAAACACGTATTGTATGACCAAACAACTGGAAGAACCTTGCAAGGTTTGCTTTGATCCTCCTTTTGATGAAAGAGACATGCAGCTATACTGCATTTCCCCAAAGAAAGAAAGGGGGAAATAAAAGGGAACCTTGCTAATCACACAGCTATCCAGCTCTACTGATACTATACACCATTATTTGTAGTTATTGTTTACGAGATACTTGGTACTTGAGGCATACCCAGCAAGATGCTAAATAGGTTGGTTCTCTAGCACCGAGGCATAACTAAATGGGCATTTGTAGTGTTAAGAATGCATAACTAGGCACATACTTCTCGAGAGGCATTTAACTTGGCATCAATGAGGAGAGGAGCTTTGCAGCACATGTCACTGCACGAATCTGTAGCTTCGAATAGATACTGATCACCCGCGGCAATGCTGCACCGTATAGAGATCCCCCCTCTCCTAGTGTTAACATCCAGTCGAACGCACTTCACAAGTAGTACGTTTTAGCTAGTTTTACACTCTTGTCTGAAGAATGTCATTTAGCTATGTTGATGTAGCAGAACCAATAGTTTTTTTCCCCTTTAATTAAGCTCTGTCGATCTTGAGGCTCTCAACAAACCTCTTATACTTGTGGATGTTTGACGGTAGGAAGTCAAGGAAGTCCTGAAAGCTGCTTCCCCTGTACATTTTGGGGTGGTGCTCGTCGACCAGCTGTTCGGCACAGTCAACCTTTTCAGTCATTGAGAGACCATGGATGCTGGCGATAGAAATTCTTGCTTCATTAGGATTGAGGATGGCTCGATGGATGAGGGACTTGAGCCGGCCATTGCTCAACACTTCCAGGCGTAGATAAATTACCGAAGTAAACTTTGGTCAAACAACTATTGTACGGTTGCTTGATCATGTGATTTCATTTCAGCCAAGATAATACAAAAAATTGGAAATAGCTTTCTTTGAGAACTGAAAGTTAGATCAAATGTTGAAACCAGGAAGTATTTAGAAAACATGAGTCAATGCTATCTAAAATGGTAATTTTAAGAGGGTTCATGCATAATACAAGTAGAAACACAAACTAGTCTAAACACCCATCAAAAAGTAAAAATACCATCGCAGGCTCGCCGCACCAGGCAGAAGCTCTCGTGGAAGAGTAGCAAGCTAATGTTGTTTGCTGAAACAGATTGCTCTTCACCCCTTTTGTTGTCTCCTCCTCTTGGACCCATGCATTGCCGTATTCCGTCAATTATCGGCTTCAAAAATTAGCATTGTGTTACTTTGCTTTTCTTGATAGCACCATGACATTGAAGTTCATCGAATTGGGAATGTTGTGCATTATGCCCTTAATGATATGCACAGCATCCTGATTCAATACAATGATCATTGTAAGCAGGAGATATATAATTGCAAATGCAAATGAGCAATAAGACAACCACTAAAAATGTAGTGCCACACAGTGACATATATAATTTAAAGCTGCAGTGCTGCACCATATCCATAATTTTTAATACTTCATAAATCATGCACGTGAACTATAGCAGATGTTAAACTGTAGTGTGTCAACACTTTCGAAACAACTATTAAATTGCACTGTTCTGAGCTTTCACTATAAAGTTGCCAGCATCAGCTATTCAGGGTCATCAGAACTTAGTGCTGATAGTGAAAACGTGGATATTCATTTGAGTCTCTAATTAAAAGAAAGAAAACATTTCAGGCACCAGAAAGCATCAAGATGATAGCAACAGGATGTAATTGCTATGAAAGGCACAACTATTGTGCACCAGTAATTGAATCTACTTTCGTAGTACCAATGTGCCCTCGGACCTGTTCTTCTATTTAAGACCCCACAGGCCCAGGAGGTCATGCAGGGGCACCGAACAAATGGGCGACTCTGGGATGTCTACGTCATCAAAAGATTGACAATTTGATGTTTCTGTTGTATTCAATATGAGGCCAATGGCCAGAATATATAGAGTACATGAGGGTACAAAAGGAAAGCATATATAAGGAAATCATCTATATAAGACAATATATCATTAACAGTCACCACTGTCACTCATCCTAGATTTTGGTAGCTGATTCTTGAAAAGGGCCATGTCCAATCTTAACCATTCAGATGTTGGCTCTCTGTTGTTTCAAGGCCTTTACATAAAGTTTCTAAATTTAATTAAAGTTTGGGTTCATGTGTTATGTCCCCGAGGGAACTAGGAAGTAATTGGCAAGATGTCAGATGTAAAGACAAGACAGATTTTGTCTTAAAACATTCTATTAATTTACATGTTGTCGCCTTTCATATGGCTTTTGGATCCATATCAGCAGCAGCACCCAGTTGAAGGCAAATGCAATGGGACGTGAAAAATTCCTACTTAATAAAATTGCAGTACCTGCAGTAAACTTTTAGGAGATGAGGAGCCATGCTTCATTGGTCCATACTTCATTCCATCAAGCTCATAAAGTGTTCCTACAAACCAATGGCATTCCTTACTAATGTACAAAAAAGAATAAGTAAAACCTCCTAATAGATAGAAACAGAGCAATCTATTGAAGACTTACCATTCAGAACCATGAAACATATATAATGCTCTTCTATGATGTCACAGAGCTGGCAAACAAGGGCCAAGTATAGAAGTTAGACATGCTCACTGAGAAGACAAGAGGAAAATACAGATTGGCAGAAAATCTTATGTTTGTATTTTTTCTTGTATTTTCGCTTTCTGGAAAATATATAACTGTAAGAGATGGATAAATCAAACTGAAAGAAAATCCTGTGCTAGTCAATTAGGAACATGTTGATAACCATACTGGGTATATGCTGCAACAAAGTTCTTTATTTGCATTCAATTTGAGAGAAACAACAATGACAACAATACTTTACTATGAACAAAACCACAATTTTAAGTTTCACGACTATCTCTTTCATTCCCCACATATCAATCTATTAGCTTCTGTAAAGCCTAATCAATTATATTTCGTACTTTCAATATCCTACATATAGCAAAGCACTGAGTATGACAAGTATGTCAAATGCTCAACATATGAACGGAGCCTAAATGGTTACACCAGGAGTCCAGGATTTCTTCTTTTGAGATTGCTTGCGCTGAGTTGCAACAACTAAAACTTCTTAAGGGAAATTAAAGGTGCCCAAAGGTTCATCTTATTTGGTCAAGGATGGAAGAGAATCTGAAGGACTGGAACAACTCGTTGCCAGCACAAAGTAACATGAGGTGTACAGTGAATGCAATAGAGGCTCCATGGTTCAGGAGCTCCTACAAGCTTTCAGGTTCCTTTGATTTTTCATCTTCGGAGTAGCTTTCTTGACAACAGTTGTATAGTTGCAGGCTTGCAGCTGTGTCTGAGCCTTCTCTATTTTGGTTCAGTTTCTGTGTTGCACCAGATAGTTGTATCCTGAACCTTGGGTTTGGATTTCCATAAGAGTTGCAGCTGTTCTGGCAAAAGAAAATTGTATTCCCCTATTTTGCTTCATGTTACGGTATGAACAAAATAACCGATTGATTTAGACCTACCAGTTCACTATTCAGATCCAAAATTTCTTAAAATTGTGCCAACAAAAAAACCTAGATTTTGAGTACTGCATGCTAATTGTACAGCAATACAGCTTTATATTCAGCAGACATTTATTGTTTCCGAGATAGAATCCCAGGTCACATAAGCCAAACAAAAAACCAGTACCTCTGTGTCACCAGCACTGGAGGCCAATGAGTGAGCTCTTGCCATGCCGTCGTCCTTCTCAAGAAATACGGCACGCTGAAAAGTGTGGCATAAGATATTAAGATAACCACAAAAACTGTCAGAGTGATCAAGGTAAGAAGGGCCAATTTTAATCAAGTGATAAGAACCTCGTACGGGACCATGCTAGCTGTTGATTTGAAGAACATTTCCAAGCATGAATTCTCCACTACAAAATACCAGATAAGTTCATTTAAAAACAAGGGAGAGACAATAGAGAATGCAGTATACAGGATTTTATATACTGCATATGCTTTTCAATGAAAGATGCTAATTAACGTACATAGAATCAACTGCCCCACTAATGACTTCAGCAACAGAAAGAATTGGAAACCAAAAGGACAAGTACATAGAAAACTTACATAAACTGATTTGTGAATATGTGTTTCCAACAGCATGAAGCAGAGCTATAGTTCCACAAGCATTTCCTAATGATTCAATCTGTTCTATGAAATACACCTCATCCCAAGCTTTCTGTTGCAAAAGGCATGAAAACAAACGTGCATGGCTAAAAGAAAATGTGCTGCTTGATCTAAAACTATCAGAAGCCTGTTATAATAAAGAAATCAACAGCAGCTCATACAACATAAGAAAAAAGGAACAATTATGCCATCCGCAAGAAACACATTTGCTCACCTTCTCTTCAGTGGCTAAGACTTGTTCTGAAGGATTACTTGCATCCTGCACCAAAGCAGAGGAAAAAGTGTGTAACTCACCAAAGACTGAAATTCCCTAATACTGAAACATGAGCCACGTTAGCAAATATTTACAGCAGTCACTATGGTTGTCTCATCTGACAGTGGGTTGCAGGTTCTATCTCAGTGTTTTATACAGCACAAGCAATAGTGGAGGCGTGGAGCAATGGAGTAATATGACTAATCTGGCAATACACTCCAACAAGAGATCTAGTGCTCAATGGCTCTTCTTTGGTGGGGTGGGGGTGAAGCTCCTGGAAATGAGAGTTAAGAGATTATCGCGAACTAGCATTGAAGTTAGTCGAGCACACGGCAAGGCAACCGAGTCAAAGCTGCAATATGAAACCAGCCAACTACACCCCTCGAAAGATATGAGCTCCAACATTAAAGGACTATACATAGCTCAAAGAGACAAAGAGACACCGCGAGATGATCACTAGAGTAGCTTGGCGTTATGGACCAAACCCAAACATGCAAAATCAACATGCGCTAAGCATTGGTTTGAGTGAACAAAACGATTGTATCCGGGATAGAACACCTAAATTTCTCCAAACTTTGCGAAGAAAAAAAGGTAAATTTCGGAAGCATGTAATGTACCTGGGGTGGATCGGGGAAACAGAAGATGACAGCGAGCACAGGCTGGGGCACCATCTCCAGCGCGTCGTCGTCGAGGCCGTACACGTCGTGGAACTCCGCCTCGTCCACCGGGACGCCCAGCGACCACATGAGCTGCGCCCGCGCGCCACCGCCACGGCGAGGCGTTCAATCAGAGAGACGAGGGCCCCGGATTAATGACCACGGCGATTAAGCGGAGGAGGAGAGAGCGGAAGCCGCGAACCTGGTTGAAGACGTCGGGGCTGGATTCCAGCGGCGGCCACCTCTCGCCGGAGGAGGCCGGGGCGGGGGAGGGCAGCGTGGCCATGGGGATTTGGGCGTGGAACTGTGGGGGGCCGAAGTAAGTGGCAGTAGGCAGTAGCTCCCGCCGCCGAGGAGGCTGTGGGCCGGGTGGGTTCCTTATTTAAACGGGCTGGAGTTGCTGGGCTTGGGCCTATCGAATAAGTTTTTTTTTTGGTCCCTTCTCTCTTTAAAAAAAATGTATTCGTTTTAGTTCGAGTATTTTGCGACGACCAATGGAAATTCCCTTCCTCTAAAAAAAAAGCAATGGAAATTCCTATCTGATCGCCTTCTACATTCTTTGGCCGCCACATTCCATGAACAGAATTAATCTGACGCCAAGGAACAAGGGAAGAGATGTGCTGTGTACAATGCAATTTGATGGAAACTGCTATCTACTAGAAGTGGTAATGTGGTATCGGATAACTGTCCCAGGTCAGTTGTTGAGCTAGCTCAACTTGATCACACATTTACACTCGTCATTGCAACCTTTTTTTTCTTCCAATCTTACTTTCGCTGGACGTTTTTTTCTTCTTCAAAAATAGTCTTTTTCTTTCATTGAAACGAACGACTGGGGACAGATATGGCATGTTGCGCTCATGCACTGCGGGAAGATATCTCGTGACGCAAAAAAGCCATGCTATCACGCACACCGGCTCAGCAAGAGCTTCAGCGGCCGAAGTGATGGCAAGCTCCCGCCGAGCCAGGGGCGGAGACAGCCTAAGGCCACGCCTCGGGCCGGGCCAGCTCTCCTATGGGCTGAATTGCATTTACTTTGTCAAAGACCCAAGAGTTAATGCCAAGCACATTGTTTTTGTCCTCTCCATTGGGCCAGCCTCCCACGGGCCACCACTCCAGGCCTCGGGCCCAGGCCTGGGTGGCCCGAGGCCTGGATCCGCCCCTGCGCCGAGCTATACTACCGCGAAGGTCACTTTATTAAGTGACGGATTAATTAGTGTTTAATTAAAGTGATAATTAGCAATTTAGTTAGAGATTAATTAAGTAAATTGATTATTTAGTGATTAATTAATGGTTACTTAATTAAATCACATCAACATCAACCACCTTCAACTGTAGTGTAGCTCAGCAGGGGTTTGCCGAACGCTCCGATCACGGAAGCTCTCGTCAAGCCGAGGGTGCGTGGCAGTGCGGCTTTTTTCGTCGCCAGACAACTTTGTTGTGTACGAGCACAGCAAGCGACTCTATGCTTCTTCAACGATCGGGAAAACAGCTATTTTTATATAAATAATAATAATTGAGCGAAAACTAGATTTGAAAAATAAACATAATAAGACTAGAAAAGTCCAATATTCCTCGCCATGTGCGATGCGTGAGAAATTAGAAGTGTCCTTGTCGAAAAAATCGACATATATGGTCCTGCGTGAAGGGCTGGCTAGGGTTTGCAATACCGTTTTAGGGTTGAAAATAGAATACCCGACGGCACCGATTATCATCGAAAATCAAACAAAAATCATCAAAAACTGAATGGTTTGCAAAGTCAAAATGCGCAAAAACAAATCGTCAGATTTGGTCGATTATCAAACGGTTTTATTCGAAAATCGACAAATTGAAGAAAAATAGGGGCAAAATGCAAAAAAAATTGGGGAAAACAAAATTTGATATCACAGATGGTTGGTGGTTAAAATCTGAATAAATCCAATTAATCTATAAAACACCTCATAGAAATTTCAATAATTTTTAATTTATTTAGTCCTTCTAGAAAATCAAAAGTTGAATTAATGAAGGCATATAGACACTGTTAGAATTTTCATAAAAATTTATAGGCATTAACATGCTCTGAAATTTTAATAGAATAATAAATAGTGCCTAAATATTATTTAGTAAATTTTTTTTAAATATTAGAGTTCATTTAGTGCCCCTAAAAAATCATAAATAGAAGAGTATATACAAAGATAGTAGCGCCGTCAGAATTTTAAAAAATACACAGGTGCGATCATTATTTGAAAATTTTAGAAAAATATTAGAATTACCTTAGAACCTCACACAAAAAAATTTATAAATATTGTACTTCATTTAGTGCTCCTAGAAAAATAAAATACAGAAGAGCATATATAAAGATAGTAGCACTGTTATAATTTTTTTAAAATACACAGATATATAATGATCCAAAAATTTCACAATATTATTCACATTGTCTAAGAACCTCACACAAATTTTTTGAAAAACTCTTAGCACTTTTTGATAAATTCATATAAATTTTCTAATTTTTTTTAATTTATATTTAAATTTTTCGCTCGATAATCGCCGATATTGTGGACCTGGGCGAGCCTACATGAGCTTGAGCATAAGGTTCGAAATCTTAGTGAAATTTTGAAAATTTCAGCGGGGATGAGATTCCAAATTCCGATCGTATTAAAAAAATTGAAAATTTTCAAGTTGTTACGGTGATTTTGGAAAATTTCAGTGAAATTTCGGGATTTTGGACCGGAATTGATATAATTTGGACTGTTTTTCTTGATTTTATGGCCGGATTTAATACCAATTTTTTTATAGAGAATTATGATGTTTTTTTTGGGAACACATGTGAAAATTTCGCCAAAAAATCAATGTAAAACATGGTGGACAATCTGAGGTAGCAAACCAATTGCAGCCAAGTAGAGAACAAGAACCTGCGAACCATGCTTGAGCTTATGCCTCACCCGTTCAGTCCATTCTGGTGCTGAGTCCGACCAAGTTCCAATATATTCAACTTCATTGGCCCATGGATTTCTAATCTGGACAAGCTTGTAGCTATGCACTTCTCTAACCTGCAACGACAATGCAAATATGAGAAGAGAAAAAGAATCTCACTAGTCACTACTCGTGTCCATACAAAAGAATGAAGGCAAACCTGCAAAATTCAGTAAGCATGCCTTGAACAATGTCACTGGATGAAATATGAGCTCCCACGTGTCCATACAAAGAATGAAGCAAGCCTAGAGATAGTAACGGGACCTGGACTTTGATTGGTATTTACTTTATTAGGGATAAGATATAAACCATTTTTCATATCCGTAAGTTTATTAACGAGCAAAAGTTACTACACAGCGGATAGAGCGAGCACAGATCGTTCTGCTATTACCCGTACCCATTCACCTGTGGGTCTGGTCCACTAGCGGTGTGGCTAAATTGCCTAAGGCCCAACTGTGCAGCCCAGCTGATCAACCCATCAAAGTCTATAAATCCTAACTACATTATAAGATATACTGTTCAAGATCCAACTGCGCACTCTAGTATAATGTTTAATTTTTAATATGGATATTCATTGCATTTTCGTTGAATTGCCTTATAAAATATGTTGTTACAGCCTGCGAGGGCGTCTGTCTATAATGCGGGTGTGGGTTACTCGCACGGGTACAGGTACTGAGGTACAGGTAAAATTTGTACCCGCATGCGGGTATGGTATTGTAGTGAGTGAATTTTACTAACATAGGTGCGGGTACAGGGTGGTAATACCCGTCGAATACAGACATGTTGTCATCTCTAAGCAAGCCTACCCGCTTCGCTTCCCTGCGCTGCCTGATTCGCTTCCCCGCGTAGCCCCGAACGCCTCGCAGCCCCCGCATGCATGCTTCGCTTCCCACGCGCCCCCTGTGGTGAACGTCGTGTAGCCTTGAATGCGTTAATCACACGAGTTACTCGCTCCAACACATGAGGTGTCCATCACACAAGAGATGCAGATGCATTGGATGCACCAGGCAGCGTATGAGCGTCGGGCGGCGTCGACGCGTAGGCATCCAGCAGCGCAAGGCTCCAATTGCCTCCAACCCCAGTCCATAATGAGTGCACCTATCAAAGAACAAATCACATCACAACCATACCCAAACGCACCAAATTAAACCAATAACTCAACCCATCGCAAAGAAACCCAAAAACATGGCCCGATCATACCGATGGGGGATCACTTGCTGCCGCCGACCTCGAGCGCCACGACAACCGGCAAGGACACCGCGGGCCAGTCAGCCCCCCCTAGCCCCCCGTTGCCGCACCGCCCTGCGCCTGCCCCATGCAGCCCGAGCGGCGAGGGCGATTACGGCACGATGCGCACCTTCATGGAGTCAACGAGGCCATTGCTTCTCGAGATGGTGATGCGCACCTTCATGGAGTCAACGAGGCCATTGCTTCTCGAGATGGTGATGCTGTGCATGATCGGTGAGGTCCACACCTTCTTCGAGTTGTAGTCGCGAAAATCAAACATGTACAAAATGTTGAAATTCGCAACTGGCCAAAAGATGATGCAATTCTTTGACTGCCTTTTCTCTATTTTTAGAGAGCTATCGCTTTTATGAATTACACCCTATTCTTTATTTTCTTGGTAGAATAATTTGTGCAAAAATCATGTATGATACTTAGTATTTTGCATTCAAATACTAAGTATTCTAGTCGTCTCTAAGTTTGGTATTTGGAGTTGTAGTCACTTTCGAAGCTATTATTCGCTTCTAAATCAAGTACTCTAGTCGTCTCTAAGTTTAGTATTTTATGTGCAAATACTTAGTATTTTGCATTTAAATAGATAGAAAATGTAGATAAATACTTGCATCATTTTTTATATTCTTTTTTAATTATTTCTACTGTCCGGAGATCATTTAACATGGGTTCAAAATCACCGAAATTTCAGTGATTTCGTTAGAAATCTTGTTTTTTCCGATGTGAAAAAACCGGATTTGAATTTTGTTTTTTAAATTGTGTTTGGATTTTATTCAAAATATCAAGATTTCATTAAAGTTTTAGATTTCGATCACATCTAGACGTGATACGAAAACGAAATTTTAAGCTTGCTTGAGCTTGACCGCGAGACGGCGTGACTCGTGAGTGCTTGAATGACCACCGCATCGAGCTGGTGTGAACGCTTGATCTGTTACGCTCACTAATATGTGTCTCTCAGGTTTACACAAATCCCAGCGGTCAGTAAGGTACGGTAGGCTCGTAGCAATCTAATTTTTGCCTAACCTCGATTTCTTAATAGCCACTTGTGCATTTTCTCTGTCTATGTTGACCAGACATATTTAGTATGTAGATAAAAAGATATTAAGCATAAATAAACTATCTCTAATTTTTATCTTTTTTTTTTGCAAGGATCTAATTTTTATCTCTAAGCATAATATTTAATATATGTATGAGTAAAAAAAATATTTATTAAGTGAATAGAGAGAAAATCACGCTAATTTTATATAAAAATGTAAAATATATTATATATTTATAGATAAAACCATTCCGAAAATACACCATACATTTCTAGACAGAGTGAGTACTAAATATCTATTTTTTTTTCTGTCAATGCAGTGCTAGCGTCCTTTCATCTTTGCAAAACTCGAAAGTTTTAGGCTTTTAGCGAGGTAACGTGTGCGCGGGGGGATTCGGGGAAAGGACAAACAACATAAAAGACGTTTTCTCTCGTAAAAAAATGATTAAAAATTCTCTGTGATGTCAGCTTTTCAACGTCAGGTGAGAACGATGCACTTCGTTACTTTTCAAACAACGCGACTGGGAGGGACTTTTTTAATACGAAAATAACTTTAATATAATTTCTCATTGAGGCCTTGTTTGAAAGATTTATTCTCGGCCGGAATCTATGTCCCTCAATGTATCTCAACATCTACCTGTGCGGTTGTTCAAGAAGGGAAAAACATGCTGGTACTAATACTCAGGGCCGTCTCCAGAAATTTGGGGCCTCGGAGCGAAATGCAAATTGAGACTCTAAAATTTGAAAAATTCATGTGTACTATAAATAAGACATACTTTCAGATAATTATATAATTTTAATATATGCTTTTTCTTACAAAATTTAGGAACATATCAAATATCAATGCTAAAAGAGTCAAGATAGTACTGACATCATGTTCTACTAAAAAGCATCATCCGCCTAGTATTTCTTGAAATAAAATCTTGAATTATATCTTTATAATTAATCTTCTCGAAAACATCATTTTCAAGTGCTATCATTGCCAACTCATTGACCGACCGTCGCGCAGTGTGCATAGGCGTATTCGCGTATAGAGTCGTGAGTCGCCGCCTCGCCGGTCATGTCAAAATCGATCAGGGCGTCAGACAGGGTCATGGTCCTCGCGGAGATCGAGTAGGCATATGAACAGTCGTCGTGGACTCATGGTACTACCGTATTGGCATTGCCTCTGGTACTATGCGAGCAAACAAACTAATCAAGGTGGACCAGGCTGCGGGCGTTGCTAATGGCCTTGAACTTGTTGGAACAGGACACTCAGAAATCTTAGAACAATTTTCTCTTCTTTATTTCTCTCTTGTTGGCTTGTTTCTTTCTTACAAAACTCACGACTACCCCTATATTTATATCCAAACTATAGCCCTAAGAAACAAATAAGATTCAATAATCCTAATAGGAAAATGACACTTTCCTTGTAGGATTCGGACTCCTCTCTTGTTTACAAGATTAATTCTAACATTAAAATTTCTTAGTGTACTTTTCCAACAAAACTCTGATTTGGGGGCTTGGTAATTTTAGGGGCCTTGTGCCGGTGCCTACATGGCACTTGGCCATCGACGGGCGTGCTAATACTATGATCGTCAAATAGCACTCTCCATTATGGTTATGGACCGCCTAAATCTAATTAAAAATGAATTATTCCCTCTATCCCACAAAGAGTGTGTTTCTAGGTTTTTTTAAGACATATTAGTGTGCAAAGTAAATGACTAATATGACCCTCATTACTCCATACACAAGCATACTGGTGCTTCGGTTTCCACAGGCACTTAAATGAGCATACATACACTTACAGCTGGGCCTTACGGACTAAAGATGCACTCTTTGTGGGACAAATTTTGAACACTAGAAATGCATTCTTTATGGGACAGAGGGAGTATTTGTTTATACATATCGGTTTTCTATTAATTAGATTGTTTATACTATGAAATAACATAGATTATTTATACAATAACATATAATATAAAACCGTAGTGTTCGAAGTCCTAACACGGTAGGACCCAAACCATTTTAAATCGCAGGGAGCTTCGGCTGATTGTAATCAGCTTTCGGTCCTAGCCGGGGTCGGTTGCAAATCCACGGCGCGATGATCTGCTATAGTGCTATAGTGCGATACGCGCATGCCAATTTAGAGCCGGTCAATCGACTATTCTTTTTCGTGCGGGTAGATGACAGTGTGCATGGACTCCAGCTTTGTGCGCACCTCGATCCATCGCTTATTCTAGAAACTCATCTCGATTTCTCCATGGAAGAATCAAGACTTGAAGCGTTCCCGTATCGTGAAATTATTGTACAAGACTATGTAATTACGACTTGGAACCGTTTCTGAGCTCCAGGCGGCGAGAATCTTCTCCGGTGTGCACGCACTTGGATTCCGATTGCGCGTGCACGCACTTGACAGTTTCTCCCTTGCACTTCGCCATGTTCTAATCTCGAGCAACGGTTTTCATCAGGATACGGCTTTTCGAGAGGCAAAAAGGTCAGAACCGAAAGCACCTTTTCGACTATTTTTTTCCCCTCTGTCGCGAATTTTCGAAGACAGTGGCCTAATGAGCATGATTAGACGTAATAAAGTTACTTAGGGCATGTACAATAGTATAGATGGTAGCTGTCTATAATGTAGCTTCACATCATCTACAGACAGCACTAAAAATAATTCATACAATGGATCGATACATAGAGTTATGCAGTAGTGGTCTCTTATTCAATTAATTTATACATCTGATACAAGTACACAAAATGTAAAGCTGTCTATAAGCTGTCTATTAAATAGTAGACAGCAGTCTTCTCTCTCCTCCACATCATTTAAAATCCTACGTGTCATCTCTTATAGACAGCTAAATATAACCATTGTACAGGCCCTTATTTGGTTTCTAAATAGGACTCCGTGTACGCTGCCGGTAAATGAATGCACGATGAAGGCAAGAGTGCAAGACAGCAATGATGCGCTCGTTGTTCCGGGCTGCCGATCTGATTCTACGTTTGCACACGTGATCACCAGGCGATGTTCCCTGGTTTTCTCTTTCACCGCGCGCCGTTTTCTTACGCAGATCCGCACTGGGAGATCAAAGTCAAGTAGTCAACTCTACAACAGAAAACATGATATGGACTAGTATTCCTTTCGGTCTAACAAAAACTGACATTTTCGATACGGTGATGGTCAAAATTTTAAAACTTTAACCATCGATATATTTTTTAATATTTAAATTAGATACATAAAAATTATATGTGTATATTTGTTTTGAGAAATACTTTTATAATATTATAATTTTATTGATTTTTATAAATATATTATAATAAAAATTAGTGATTAAAATTATAATTTAAAGATCGCGACTATATTTAAAACATCATTTTTTTAGACCTTTTTAGACCGAAGTGAGTACATGCTTAAGTGATTGGAGTGCCGTACGCTGTACAATGCACTAGAGTACTAGACGAACTGCGTGCATCTGGAGTGTACAGGGTTAACAGTCTCCTTTTTTGACAACTGCTCGACCATAACATTTCAAGGATGGAAAATATCGCGTTGCCACTGGCCACGTCGCAGTGCGTGATCCGACCTCGCCGGGAAATTTGAATGAACGACACTTAATTGGACTACTTCGAACAGAATGACATTAAATTAGTCTGTCTTTCGCGAAATAACACCATGTACTCTAATTTCTTCGTGGAATGACATTTTGAACCTTTTCTCGGCATTTTTTATATTTTCCACCAAGTCAGCTCCTTTTTCCCCGATCCGGCTGGTGATGGGCCGAAAATACCCCTCATTGCTATTGAATTGAGTACATACATGTCAAAGAAAGTCTGAAGCTTGGCATAAAACCCTGGATCAGAGAGCTGCTACCAGAACTCGCGGACTTGACCCTTGGTCAGCATCTGAGCTGTGATCCCTCTTCGCCGCGCAAGCGTGTCGAAAATCTGCGCAAATTCACTAACTGATTGAGTTCAGAGAAATGCAATAGCCAGTAAGCTGGAAGCGAGAGAGCTCACCAATGCACTGGCCGAACGGTGTCCAGAGGAGGAAGCCGTCGACGGCGAGCCGCTCAAACCGCTTCTCCACCTCCGGCCAGCCCTGCGTCACCACGCTCTGGTTCAGGAACTGGAGGCCCCTCAGCGCGCACGCCGCGCCGTCATACTCTCGCTCAGCGGCTGTCGCCGGACGGACGCATAGCGGCGTCGGCCACGCTTCGCTGCCGACGTGAGGCGCCTTAGCTCGGTCTGCACGGCCTTCAGCTTGGACGATAGGCGCTGACGGCGGCCGCTCGAGGCCCCGGGCCAGGAGCGGCCACCATGTTGTCGCCCTTCACGTCGAGCGTGATCTCGACGTACTCGTTCTCCTCCTTGAACCGCGTGCTCCGCCGGCAGGAGCTCTTGCGGTCCGGGTCCTTGTACTCTATCGCCGCATTTGGCCACAGCCCGACGCCATTGCCGTTCTCGGCCTGACTCTCCATGCCCACCTTGAATTCCCCGCAGCAAGCTGAGCAAACCACGCCAAGAAACATCAGCGCAGAAAACGACCCCACAGCAAGGAGAGGCATTTTCGTCCCGTCACCAGCCGAATCGGGGGAAAAGGAGCTAACTTGGTGGACAATATAAAAAATACCCAGAAAAAGACCTAAAATATCATTCCACGAAGAAATTAGAGTGCACGGTGTCATTTCACGAAAAACGAACTAATTTAATGTCAATCTATCCAAGACGATCTAATTAAGCGTCGTTCATTCAAATTTCGCGACCTCGCCACCCATCGCCCGGCGGCTGCCGCCTCCCCGAGCGTGCGCAAGCTCGCCTTCGCGTTGCCACGCGGCCCGTTCCACACGCGCACGGCGCCCCGTGCACCCCACCTGGCCACCCACCTTCGTGCGGACGAGCCCAAGACCAAGCAGCCAGCGCCGGGCCCAAGCGAACGTAACGAGCATGGAAAAAAGAAAGATCTCGTTACGTTGCCGTCGATTCGTCCTTGGAGTCACGCAGGGGTTTTGTCGCGCGTCACACGATTCGTCTCGATCCGATCAACAACCAGCCTTGTCGCGGCTTCCTTGCCCGCGACGGTACTACTCCGATTTTGAAAAAACTACCCAAAAAGCTGTGTGCGTCTTTACAAATAAAAAATGTCTAAATTTTGGATGTTAATTAAAACAAAAACATCCGGATGATACCTATATACTTTCATAAAAATAATATTAGCTAACATATCAGGTTGTTGTTCTTGGTTTATATGGTGCTATTATCTTGGCTTCATCGTAACGCCTGTTCAAGTTTCATCTCGGCCCACAACGTATTTTTAGTAAGTTGATTTGTTTATTATGAGGTAATTTTGTAAAGATTTGTATAGAATGGAAGAGGAATTTGAGGTGAAATAAGTCAAAATCGGGAATTCGAATGACACAGCGAAGAAAACAATTCGTCGGTCCGCGAGGTTGATGCGCGTGCCGGCCCGCCGTGCCACCGCCTCCCTCTATAAATCGAGTCGCCACCTCCCTTTGCCGCCCCAATTAGTTATACCAGGCTTTGTTCGTTGCCCTTAGGCTTTTTCGCCGCAACAAGATAAGCACGTCGTCATCTCCACCTATCCTGTCCATTTGTCACCTTGGCGATTTCGTGTCCGCCGGCTCGCCCGTCGTAAGAGCTAGCCTCTGTTGCTTTGGTTCGGCAGCACAACAGAAGGATCAATCCCAGCCGGCATATCACCATGAAGGTAAATCAATCATCGCAGCCGAATTGCGAGCTCTCGTCTCGGTCTGTGGTTGCTCTGTGTGTCGTTGCAGTAATGCCTTTCGGTTGCTCTATCCTCTGTCACGGGTTGCTCAAGTGTTCTGCCGCTCTCACGACTGCAGAAGGTCGTGCTGAAGCTGGACCTGCACGACGACAAGGAGAAGCAGAAGGCGCTCAAAGCAGTCTCCACTCTCCATGGTACGTACCTCTCCCCTTCCGTTCTCTGCTACGCTCTCTACTTACTCGAGTCATACGCATGCCCAAAGCAAGACTTTAATTACGCTTTGGTAATTGATGGGCATGGATCTTGCAAAGCTGTAGTTAATTAGGAGAGGCTTTGTTTGATCGCCATTTAGCGTCCTCTTCGACTCTGCCGTAGCGTGACGTGCTTTAAGCGATTGGTGACCAGAACCTCGCTGTAGTCCACCAGTACTAATCTGCCGTTTGTCAATCCGGATCTGAATTCGTTCTGACGACGGCAACCCACTGAAACGCAACCCCAGGTATCGACTCGATCGCCATGGACATGAAGGAGCACAAGATGACGGTCATCGGTTCCGCCGACCCCGTCGACGTCGTGAACAAACTGCGCAAGCTCTGGCCGGCGAGCATCCTCTCCATCGGGCCGGCCAAGGAGGAGAAGAAGGACGACAAGAAGGATGACAAGAAGGACGGCGGCGACAAGACGCAGGAGGCGGCGAAGCACATCGTGTACCCGTACCCGCCCTACCCCCGGTACGTCGTCCACAGCGCCGACGAGGACCCCAACGCGTGCGTCATCTGCTGACGCCGATCTGCGGATTTGGTGGTCCGCCTTGTACATTTGCAGCTGGCCTGCCTGCAGCTCTGTCATCGGTGATCTGATCACTGATCGGGACCTGCTCCGGCCGTGCTGGTGGTTGGTGGTTGTGCTCCTTCCTATCCTTCGCTTGCTTGGTTCGCTCGTCGCTACACTGAACTGTACCGGTGACCCAGGAGCTAGCCTAGCGGTTGGGCTCTTTTTGGGATGCAGCGCGTGCAACCGCTGAGTTTGTAATGTGCAGATGTGTGCCTTTTCTGTTTTCCGTTTTGGGACCTAGTAAGAAGTAGAGCACTATGCATAGTTGTAACTCGTGCTTCCAAATATGTGAAGTTTGTGTGAATGGGGCTTGAACTATGAGTATTGCTACGTCGCGTACGTACATGAATATGAGTGTTGCTACGTCGCGTACGTACAATGGATGGTTAAAAAAATTCAAACGTGGCCCACTTATTCTTTTCTACCGAACCTTGGTCCCACTACTTTGCTCATCAGCACACCACCAATTTCCTTCTTATGCCCTGTTTGGTACGGTTCTAGATTTTAGTAGAAACGGAAACAGTTTCAGATTCTTGGTAGAAACATTTCAGGTAGAATCAGAATCACTTTATGCAAATCATTTGGTACGGTTCCAAATTCTAGTAGAAACTAGTAGAAACAGGGTTGAGGATGATTCAGCCACGGTGTGGAAAAAGAAGAAACGTTCCGAGTTTTAGTCCGTTTGGCTGGATTTTTCCCAGATTCTAGTAGAAACAGCTCGGTTCCAAGTTGTTAAACTGGGCCTTAGTCTAGGGTAATGATAGTCGCACGGTCCTTACTCTGAGACAATTATACGAATTTTGGCATATTAACTAATAAAATGTTAAGCGGGCCTGAAACTTTATCAGTTAACATACCGTATTCAGAGTGTTGCAATAAGAACAATAATTAGAGACCGGAATAGAAACTCTTGCATTACATTGCCACGCATGCTACATGTCCAATACTTTAATTATACATACCATCAAGTACAACAAAAGTATAGTGCGTGGCTACTAATTACCCCAAAAGTTGCCAACAGCTAATGCACTCCTTTGGTCCTCTGGAGTCCATATCCCGATCAAAGGTTTGTTTGCCATATCCAATATCTAGTAAAGGGAGAGTTATAAACGGTGAGTACAAAGATGTACTCAGCAAGCGTTAATAACAAGATGCACTTCATATGAATTTTATCGTCTCGAACCCTTATCGGTTCCATCCCTCAATCCATACCTCCAAAACCATTTATCCAAAATAGTTTTATTAAGAAAATCTTGAGTTTCGATTTTTATTTGTAAAATTTCAACTAGCACCCGTATACAAGGTTACGTAACCTCCAGTCCAGGAGACATGCATGAATTCATAATTTTATACCCTGCACAGGTTTTTTTTATCACTTTACCCATAGCGAACTCGACCGCAGTCGAGAACCCAAAATGTTTATCACTACTTTGGTATTTAATCTCCAACCATGGCCCCCTCCAGCTGTACGCTATACTGATTCGATGGCACTAATTCCTGGATTAGCTAGTTGTAACTCCATCTCGAAATCAGACTTACTCATATCCCCTGACCACTTATCAGTTGTGCTACAACACGAATCAGTGGCACTAAGACATTGGGGTAGCTAGTTGTAACTCCATATCGAAATCTGAGTTACCCATCTAGTGGCTTTAGATATAGCGCCCTGGTAACTCAACTCCAGTTGATTACCGAGGATAACCTGCACAGGTTATCAAACATGTACTTCACTAGAATTCTGGCAATCCCAGTTTAACACAACTACTACATACCCAATGTGAAGATTTAAACACCATAATAGGACAAACTTTTCTAGTTGTTTTCCGCACATTGTGGTTGACACGATTTAATACAACTCATTGCCCGAGTGTAGTGGTTTTTAGCCTTATACTATATCATATTTAGGGGGCAAACATTTTTGTATAATTTAAAATGGCCAGCCTGCTCTTCTCATTATTTTAAGATTTATTAAATTTATCTTATGATTTTTAGAGCTTTATTTGATTTTATACGGTCGTGCTTTAGTAATAGTTCGATCGACTGAATCTTGCGTTTTTAATTGATTTGAGTTATTTTGACTCATTTTTTAAGTATGGTAGAGATCAAAATTCATTATTTTAGTTGATATGTGAAAATTTAATCTTTCTTGTTTTTCTCTTTTCTTTTCTCTTTTTATTTTTATTCTTCTTTATCTCTTATCTTTTTATTTATTTCTCTCTTTTCTTTATTTTTCTTCTTTCTTTTCCTTTTCCCCTCACCCAGTGAACTTATCGTCTACTTATCCTTCTCACTACTACTTCTTCTTCTCCCCCTGACTATCGAACCATTCCTCTCTTTCTCTCCCTTATCTATTCGTCCAGGCACCGGTTCCCATTCTATTATTCCCAATCCCCATCCCTTCTCAATGGCTCCCTCTCTCACTCTCCCTAATGCTCCCCCCATTCGGCTGCCTGCTTGCCGCCAGCTCTACCCTGGCACCGCCACCCCCTGGGCTCCATTGCCACCTCCGGCTTGCCGGTGGTACTCATTCCCTTCCCCTTTTGAGCGTATCCAGCCGACTGCACCGAGCTGCCGCGCTACTCATGCCTAGGCCATGTAGGCCCGCACAGTCTCTGTCGCTGGCACGTGGCCCGCATCACCGGTCTCCTCGCGCTGCAGGTCGTCGGCACCTACTCCTCCTCGGCCCGTTTTGCCCTGACGCCCCCTCGTGCGCGACCTGCACCCAGCCCTAGCGCAACCAGCGCCCGACACTATGGCCTCTCGGCCCCTCCGCCTCCCTCAGGCCACCGCGCTTTGGTGCTTCGCCATGGCCCCTAGGCCATCGCCTCCTTTGGCCGGTTACTCCTCCTATGGTTACCCCTGCCTCTGGCCTACTCCCTTTTCACTAGGGTTTGGTAAACCCTAGTTCCCCTCTCCCCATTCCCTTCTTCCTTCCTGTTGTTACTGATGGCTAGTGGTTTACTCTTTTAAATTGATTACTTGTTCATACAATGAGAAGATTGATTTGTTTGTGATGTGCATGAATATCTAGATGGAGGTATGATTCACAGTGGTTTAATTAGGGTTTGATGGACATGGTAAATGATGAGTTGATGCCATGTATTGTAGTTGGAATACTCTCTTTTTGGACTGTGATGTTTGGTTTCTAGTGATTTCATGGGTTGGATGACGTCGTGGCGATGATCTTAGTTTGCAATACGTCGGGGGAGTATATGTGAACTAAGGGGACGTATGACGTAACCCCTATGATCTCTTTTCTACTAAGACCAAAATTTATTAGTTCCATTTCATTTTGTTATTGCTATCCTATGCCTATTCTAATGATTAATGGATTGGAAGATTACCAGGTGGTGGTGAATGGTAATGAAATGTTAGGGGGAAATGAGGAAGTGATGGCTGCGATCAATGAGGTTGAGGTGGTTGTCCTAGCCTCCTCCTTGCTCATGGGGTTAGTTCTCCTTGCTCCCAAGCTTCTAGAGCTTGGCCCCTTGTTGGCTTGAGCTCTTACTACTGGATGGTTGCTCCGGAACTTGGTTGGCTTGCCTTGTTTTTGTGTGGATGTTTATATGGGGGGCTTACCTTGAGTTGGGGCTCTCCCTTTTGGTTTGAGCTTTTGCTCCGGGACTCGCTCTGGGCTGGGAGTCTTTATGGCTGGCTCGGTGGTTGCTGGAAGGAGATGTGCTACCTGTTAAGCACCGTGGTCCATGTCTATCTTGTTTTTACTGTGGCTTTTTACTATTTATTGAGGGTAAAATGTTTTCTACCACGCAATATTTTCAAAATAAGCGTATCTACGGCTTAAACAGGTTTGTGAATTGCCGAGTGGTGCAAATTAAATAGCAAGAGGCGCTGAATTGGTCCCCGGACAATATCGGGTACTTCACTGAGCGATAATTAATTCACCGGACTGATGGCAATCTAATTCCTATTTCATTTAATTAATTTAATGCATTGATTCTATTCTCTTTCTTATATGTGTGCAATTGACTTTGCAGGTCTATACATGGAGATTAGAGGATCACCGGTGTTTTATAATTTATAGAGTTGTAATTTTTTTATTTTTGGATTGTAATTATTCATTTATGTAATGATATGACCACGTATGTAATTAAATTCTTAAACATTACAATTATTTCATAGACTTAGATTTGAAACAATTAATTATAATAGTAATTCTTTAATGATTAATTTGATTTGATTACAAGGTTTAAGTTATTTTAATGCCTTTGATCCAGAAAAGAGATTAGTTTGTTTTTATTTGTGACTTCACTTTTGTTTAAAATTTTATTTTTCCCTGAGTACTAAATTGATTTAAGAATGTGTAAAAGTTCAACGTATGCATGTATGTTCATTGCAATTTGATTAATGAATTGACTAGGTTTATTTTTGGATTAACCTCAATCATGAAATTTCCTTTTGCAACCAAGATTATTTTACTCAAATCCCTACTTTGCAAGATGCTAATTAAGTGGGTCCTTTCAGGTGTCTTCCTCCTCTATTCTCACCTACCTACGATAGTGTAGTACTCATCTCCTCTGTATTTCTCCCTTCGATACCTTACCTGTGGACCTGTGGTTGAAGCCCAGCACCAGAGCCCCCCCCACCACCACCACAGCTTTGCACTCGAGAAAAGGCACGCCACATGGCCGGAGCACGCATGGAGGTTTCCCTTTCCATGGAGATGCCAAAATTCGTTGAACGTATCACCCCTGCAATCGGATCTTGTTGGATTTGGTGGGGACAAGGCAAAAGGATCTAGAGGTGAGCTGTGCTAGCCTCGCCCTGCTTGATCCAAGCCCGCCGGTGATGGGGTGGCTCATCCCCATCATCCTCTAATGCTCATTTCTAATGTTGATTCTGGGTAAGTTGAGCTGTTGCAGTAGTTGTTTCTGAATGTTGCTGATGTTCTGATGGTTACTTTGTTTCGCAACAAGGTTTAATTTTTGTTGTAATAAGTTATTGTATTGTTGTCCCCAATTGCTCAATCTTATTGCTTATTTTTGTTCTTGATTTCATGTTTGGTCTCGTACAATGATTTTCGAACATCATAAATCCAGCACATGTATTTAAAAATTGCTAAAAGTACAATACAAATAGTTCTAAGGTCTTAACAGTCTCGAACCACCAAAATTGAAACCAATTCAATCAGCAAATTTAGCCTATTAAAGAGGTGTTATTGTAGTGTTTTTCAAATTTTTAGGGGTGCTGGGATATACCCGGCATCCCACCTAGTACCGCCCCTGCTCTTTATCCTCCCAACGTTGTCCTAGTTGAACAGATGGGTTGGAAAAGCGGGATCCGATGGTTGGTAGATAGGCTATTCATGAGAATCAATGGTGGAAAGGGGTATACGGCAGAAACGCTCTCATCGTACGTTCAAATGCTAGTCGCTCTCTTGAACTATTTATGGGACTTCGGCAATAAGATTTTGAGCGAAAGGAAGACATGCGCTCTCCAACGATGATCTAGAAGTAGAAAAGTAAGAAGAGAAAACTGAACGGGAAGACATGATAAAGCAATAAATAAAACAGCAAATTCAAGATTCTGGGGGTAAATCTGCAGTCACAGTTGAGATTAGCAATGCAGGTAGTTTAGCTTGGTCTCCTCCTCTCTCATCCAACATTTGTCAACTGAAAGTCTGAAACTCTCCAGCTGCCGCTCCATGCCTCCATCCGAGTAGTTTCAATCTGCGGTCTGGATGGACTACTTGCCTACCTCCCATTCAAACCCGATACGTGCACAAGGATCGAATTGTCCGTATCAGTTAGTATAATACGCACATGTTTAGACAGTTGAATTCGTACCAGGATGAAGTCAAGTCTCAAAATATCCGGATCGTAGCCCAAGGACTGAGATAAAAAAATCTCTTAAAATATTATTAAAGTCATAAATCGTCCGAGGAACAACTGGACAACTGGTTCGGGCCGAAGCTTGTACGTGAGCTGACTGCTCCTGGTTCGTACTAATCATTATTTGTGCTTGTCTCACGAGAATTCGATTGCTTACCTTGCACTGTAATAATAGACTGATAATGATGCTCATAGGAAATTGCAAAGGATTTATTCGTAAATTTGTAGGGATCTATACGTAATTCGTAAGAATTTGAGGATGTTTTTGCAAAACGGCTGGACGCGCCCTCCGCGGGCGCTGCCCCCCGATATTAATACCGTAGGATTTATACGAGTAATTGGAACCTAGCTCAATGAGACACTGACTCGAGCTGGTAGGCAACACGCAGAGTTCAATGAGAAAGAAAACGGGCGCGGTTAGCCAAATCGTTTTCGAATTGAAAATCAGGGTCTCGATGGTATCGATTTATCACAAAAATCGAGCGAAAATCATAAAAAATCGAAGAGTTTTGAAACCGAACATTTAAAAAAGATTCAAAACTAATTAAAAGAAAAAAAAAATGAAAATCGCTCGATTTTCTCAAAAAACCGATCGGCGAGTTGAACCATTTGGGCGGCTGGTTTTCGTTGATTTTTATCGAAAACTGCTCGGTTTTCACTGATTTACATCGCATAATTTTTTTGAATTTTTTGAATTTTTTTTAATTGAGCCGGTTTACCATACGTCAAAAACCACCGCAGTACACGCATGGAGCCGCGCGGGCCACTCGCAGTCACACGATGAATACCCCCAAATCAATCCGTTCCAAGAATTGCTGGTGGCTTCGGGTGCCTTGATCCCAACCCCGGCGCTTGTGTTGTCCGCACCGCATGTAGCGCCACCAGCCAGGCAGTGTCCTAACTCCGAACCATGGTGCTGCTGCTCCGCAAGGTGAGGGGCTCCGTGCTCGCGCGCGCGGCGCCGCTCGACCCGGCGGCCTCCAGACGGCGCCACGCCCCGACGGCCTGCGAGTACGCCTCGCTGGGCGCGCTCGACGCCGTCCCGATCGACGTGCTCGTCCAGATCCTGCGCCTGCTCGGCCCCGCCGACGCCGCGCGCTCCAGCGCCGTCTGCCGCACCTGGCGCCTCCTAGCCTCCGACAACGGCCTCTGGGCCTTCTTCCTCCGCCTCGGCCCCGACCCCTGGGACCTCGTCGTCTTCGCCGAGACCCACCTCGCCGCCGACCCCGCCTCGCACCCCAGGTCCTTTCAGCCTCCTCTCCCGTCTCACTACATCTCACAGCGCCGTAAGCTTCGCATTTGGTGTTTCACCTACCTAACATCGCCGTACGTACGTATGCAGCGTGTACTACGGCAGCTCGCCGCAGCTCTCATTCAGGCAGATTTACGGACGACGAGCGCTGGTTCCGGGTTCTATTATAGTGGATGGTAAGAGCTAGCATATCCCTGTCGTGCGTGCTCTACAAGTTTGTGCATGTTCTAGATAGCTAGCGATTGATTAATCACGGTGAGCAGTAGAGAATGGAATTGGTATGTGCATTGATTACTTCGTTGGGGACTTCTACAACCAAACGATTGGTATTGATCTCCTTTAAATGGCGCATTTCTTGTTGTTTGCTTTTATTAAAGGTGGATCGGGCTATTGCAAGTATGGCTGGAGCAAGTATGCTGCTCCTTCTGGGCGTTGTGCAACGTTTTTGGTAAGATGTGGTGAACAGTTGTCAAATCTTAAAGGCATATGATGCCAATGTACATCATCATGACAAATGTTGATTTAATAATTTCAAGATTTACGTTAATCCAATCGATAAAGGGATGCCATTTATTTGCTATTTCTGCTGGGATCATGGTGCAGGAATTTGGTAACATTGAGTCCCCTATGTATGCAAGGCTTCGTCACTTCTTCTCTACAATCTATACCAGGTTCTTAAAATCTTTATAAAATTTTTAACTTCCGCTGTAGGATGTTCATATTTTGCAATACTGATTAAACAATTCAGCCCTAGCTGTCCTGTACAACAGAAAACATGCATTGTTTATGATCTGGTTGCCATTTGGTAAAATCACTTGAAACACAAATTTGTTTATATTATGAAAACTTTGGCTGATTACATAGCATACTGTCAAAGTGATTACACCATCTCTTGCTCGAACATGAGCAATCACCACTGCATGCATACCCAAATATTCTAGGACACGTGTGCTTATTTGTATTGCTTCTTGCACCCTTGCAGTAAATCTGCTTCTAGGACAAGCTGGAGATAACTCTCCAAAATTTTGCGATGCGTTATGCTGAACAACCATGTATTGCTGTGGTGGTGTAGGAAATTTTGAATTATTTTTAAGACAACATGCTTAGCATCGCGTGTGATTATGTTTGTATTTGTTATTTGATAACACCATTAGGCGATGCTCTATAATCTCCATGATCATTTACTGTATTAGGATATATGGTTATGTGTTCAACAAGTACTGATTCGCTTCTGAATTCTGATCTTCAGTTATTGACATCCATTGTAGTCTGTTTCACACGAAAAGTTACCGATGGAGATTTGAAGATTGTACTTTAGTTCCTTTTCTCTTGGCTGCTGATTTAGCTTGAAGTAATCATGAGCTATAAGTCTATTTAAGTTCTTGTCCTATTAATTATCTAATATCATGTTTTGAATTTTTGTCATGTAATATATTTGTTCGTGATACCTTTTTAAAGGATGCAAGTAAGGCCGTCCACTCAACCAATTATTGTTGTCCTTCCACTCTGCCACTCTGATGGTTAGTATTTTTACGTGGTCCCAATTTCTAGTTTATGGTTCTTCATTTTGGCCATATTAAAACCATCATCAATATTATTATGTGGTGCTCCTGAAATATAATTCAATGCTGCTTGTCCATCACTTCTTACTTTTAACTTTTTTTCATTTAAAAGTTTAATCGGTTACTATGGTTGATAAACAATTTCCAACTTATTTGGCTGTCTGTAAGTCTCTGTTTCAATTTGTCACAGATACTGAGTCTGCTAGGGCCTCAAGAAAGCAATACAAGGAGACATTGTACTCAGTTTTGTTCGATATGAATGTTCCTGCTGTTTGCGCTGTTGATCAAGTGTGCATTCTTACGTTCCCTTCGATGATTCAGTTCAGCCAATTCCATACACTTTGCACCTTTTGATTTTGATTTTGATTTTGATTTTTTTTTGGGGTGGTGGGGTGGTGGTGGTTTAGTTCATTATCTGCTTCTTTGCCACTGTCCCTTTAATTATATTTGAAACAATTTTGTCCTTTGGATTTAACTTGTGGAAAATTAAAAGATTCACATAATTATATTGCGTCAAAATCATGAGTTGTAGTTCAAGCTGAAGCTGCTCAACCGGGAGTTTTGATGTTAAATACCATATGAGTTTAGCATTTTGGGCTCAAATTTAAAAAGTTTAAACAGAGCTTTGATGTAGTTGTAGAAGTATACCACCTCTCAGCTCAAATTTAAAAAAAATTAAACAGAGCTTTGATGTAGCTGTAGAAGTATACCACCTCTTCTATTTTTGTTCATACGATGCATAATTTATTGATTTTACCTTTTTAGGAAAAAATTTGTGAGCTTTTTGCCATTTGCTTTCCAGGCACTTCTAGCATTGTATGCTGCTAAACGGACCTCTGGTATTGTTGTCAACATTGGATTCAATGCAACATCTGTTGTTCCCAGTAAGTATTTACCATGGGTTTAGTTCATGAGCTTTTTTGTAAGATTCGATGCTGTTGACCATACTTAATGTTTTCTTCAGCATTTGCTGTTTTTTCTATCAAGATTGGGAAACGTAGTCATTTACATGTTTCAAGCTGTCTTCAGAAATTAATTTTGATTCTTTTAAATTTTGAGCGGGCCGGTGGGAATATGCAAATGATGTTTCACAACATGGAACCACACATAGTAATGTAGAATGGTGGTTGTATATTTGATATTTAACGTATGAAGTATAAACTACAAACTAAGGAGAGTTTCCACAGCGGGCAAGTGTTATATTGTATATGAAGTTAATCAAAATAACCTGCTCGGGTAAAGGTAATCATAGATTCCTTTCCCTATTATAAAAATGACAGTTGCAGGAGTGCTTGCTAGATATGACAAGTTCCTAAAATTCATGGGCATTCAGGAGTGCACACTACAGAGGGATACATAGGATGGGAGACTAAGATTATGTGTGGACTGGCATAACTTTTAATGGCCGGGCTTTGTTCTGAATGGTTATAAAACATAAAACTAAATCTAATGGTACTGCATACTGTTAAATATGATAATACACATTTGGTGTTGTCATTCTTATGTATTTTGCTTGCAACAGTCTTTCAAGGTAGGGTCCTGCATGAGATAGGTGTTGAAACTGTGGGACAAGGTGCCCTCAAACTTACTGGATTTCTGAAGGAGCTAATGCAGCAAAGAAATATACCCTTTAAGTCATTGTACACTGTTCGAACCATCAAGGAGGTAAAGTCTTGTTTATCCCACGACAGCTAATGTTGTTTGGTGTATCTGACATTCTTCTCATAAATCTCACCTGATTGTGCTTGGAGCCTACTAGTTGGGGGGTTACAGGCCAACTAATTATGCTTGGAGCCGTAGTTGTGTGCTACCTATTTAGCTATGAACATCAGACAATGGAGATGATTTCTGACACATGACTCTACCTCTCTTTTCTATTTCATATGTAAAGAAACTTTGTTACATAGCAGCTGATTATGAAGCTGAACTTCGTAAAGACACACGAGCTTCCTGTGAGGTGGATGGCGAAGGGTGGTTCACTCTATCGGAAGAAAGATTCAAGACAGCAGAAATCCTGTTCCAGCCTCAGATCGGAGGAATGTATGTCATCTTCTCTGTGGCATAGCCTGTTTTGTGCCTTTTGAATATGATTTACTTATGCTTGCTCAATGTTAACCTTGCAGTCATGCTATGGGCCTGCATAAAGCAGTATCTCTGTGTATGGATCACTGCTATAGTTCAGAAGTGTTCAGTGATGATAGCTGGTTCAAGACAGTTGTTTTAGCTGGTGGATCCTCGTGCCTACCTGGTTTGCCAGGTATGCTTACCTAATGCATTTTTAATGCTGAACTGCTGATCGGATATTAATTGCTATCACAATAAAGCTGAAATAATGTTGCATAATGCTGTATTTTCCGGATCATGACACGTACCTTTTTGTTATACAACAGAGAGGTTGGAGAAAGAGCTCCACAAACTCCTTCCTGCATACATTTCAGAAGGAATAAGAGTTCTTCCTCCTCCATTTGGCAACGATTCCGCCTGGCTTGGTGCAAAAATGATCAGCAATGTAAGGATACCATATGCCACCTTAAGCTTTGATTCTTGTGACCAATTTATCGCTGTTTTAGTTTTGCTAATGGCAGCCTAATTTTAGGTGAGCACTTTCACTGAGGCATGGTGCCTCAAGAAGAAGCAGTTCCGCCGGAAGATACCCCGCAGTGGTCCATCTTTTGTGAACGCATGGTAATAGGACTTCATCACTAGGGTCCACGAGCAAGAAATATAAACATAAGGTTGTTCATTTGCTATTCTTCAGATCCAAGATATGGTGCACAGCAATACAGCATCCAGCACCTGGCGTATAGAACAGCTATGAAGTCCATATTGTGTACAAATGGATTATGGTAAATACATAATAGATTGTTTGTTGTTATAGGATGTTGCGAAGTGAATGCAT
The DNA here is from genome assembly GCA_036346355.1 of Rhipidocladum racemiflorum. Lineage (NCBI taxonomy): Eukaryota > Viridiplantae > Streptophyta > Magnoliopsida > Poales > Poaceae > Rhipidocladum > Rhipidocladum racemiflorum. The sequence goes on along the minus strand of CM070575.1, from coordinate 2,348,938 downwards.
CGCGGCGCGGTGTACAGCGCAACGATTCTTTTCTTACTTTGACTGAAGTCTTCGTATGTAATTACTTGTTGTCTATTGGTACAGTGCGAGCTGTTGTTACATGCAATAAATCATTTTGTAGAGGAAATGGCCCACTTTTCTACTCTGGCCTCGGTTCAAGTACTGTACCAGTAACTGTAGAAAACAGATTTAGATGATCTGGATCGCTCGGTTGCACACATGTGGAGGGGGGTGGGTTGTGAAATTTGCTCTCGGAGACTACCAACCTACAAGATGCTGGCAGAGCATCCATCCATCCTCCTACCTAGACAGTGACCTTTTTTTCTTGTTGGTTCTTCGAATCACGCTGGTGGAGACTAATTCCTTCCGGCTAATGAAGATACTACCCCAGTCTTCCCATTCATTCCCAGTGGATCCTTCTTATCCCTTTTCATTGAACCACCAAGTTCACGTATACGAGCGTGAGGAATAGAAATCCTACAGTCAACTTCCCACTTTTGATGCCCCGTTTGATGATTCTGCTGCGTCTTTAGAAAATAAGGACAGGGGTCGCCAGTTAGAAAAGCTAGAATTCTGAATGAATCAAATCTCATCTTGAAGTATGAAACCATCAGATTCGTAATCTTGAACTAACGATAGGATTGGCAACCTCGAGCTAACGATGAGATAATATGTTTAATTTTTTCATTGATCCTACAATAATGCCCGTTGAGTATATTCGTCAACGATCTTCATGGTCGGAGCTTGCCATTGCCAATGCTAGCCCTCCCATGCACCATTCCACGGCACGAAGCGGAGCCGTCTGCTAAGATGTCATCTTATATTAAGAATAATCGGTGATTTCCCTTCTTTTTTTATTTATGCCATTGATCATTTACCTCGTAATGTTTCACTACATACCTTGAGACCACATGTCAATAACACATATAAAATAAATAATCAATTGCACCAACTAAAACAAGTCAAATGATCAATTCTCAACGCTACAACATATGTTTTGGATTGGGACCCATCCCGTTGTTTGGTGAACGGATAATTTACCTTGCAAACAACGCTACACCGATCGAAACATCATCATCTATACTGCTACTTTCCGGTGAGCAAACTCGCAATCGAGGGACTGCAAACGGATGGCGCACACTCATATGATTTACGAAGCAACATACGATAACGAACAGTCGGGTAGAACAGGCTACCATACTTAAAAAGGACTTCACAAGGTCGAGTACATTCATATGAGTTCAACAGGGCAGAATAGCCCTCAAAAGTCCATTCATATTTCACTTGGTCGGGGACAGAGACTTGGCTGGTTATTTAGGTGATAACGTTTTGGGTTCGGCGCATTGACCAGTTGGCTGTCTTCTAGCCCATGGCGTACTTCTGCGTCCAGGAGCGTGCAGTGGACTCGTACTTGGCCCTATCAGTCTTGTACATGTGAGCGATCTCAGGGACCAGCGGGTCGTCAGGGTTTGGGTCCGTGAGCAGCGAACAGATCGACAGGAGGACCTGTTAACACAGCAACGTTAGAACACATGATTACCATGAGAATATCTGAGCTATCATCTCAAGGTACAAGAGAACGGGGATGTGTCTGTGTTAAACCAAGCAGGGAACGTGGATGGTTTACCTTTGATATTGTCAGAGCAGGGCTCCACTGTTCCTTGAGAATGTCAAGGCAAATGCTGCCGTTGCTATTTATATTCGGGTGAAAAACCTTGGTGCGGAAAGAGACCTGGAAATTTCATCATCTAAATGTTAGAATCCACCAAATAAGAGAACAAGCAGCAAATGATATGCTCTTTGAGGACCAAAACATTTGTGTAATTTGTGGATCCAGCGCAAGAAATTACCTTCGGCGGCTTGAAAGGATAATCCGGTGGGAAATGAATGTTCACCAAGAATACCCCACCAGCAAATGGGCTGTCTGAGGGTCCCATGATAGTGGCTTGCCAATGGAACATGTCCTCACCCACAGGACCTGACAACATAAACAGTCAGTGCTGAAGTACTCCATACTAGTCGAGCAAACTTAGTTCAGGATTGAAGGAAAAATACTTTATCCGGTATTGTTTTTCCAAAGCTCAATCGCTATAGCGATTTTAATTATTCAAACAAGTTCAGTGAGATACTTATCCAATGCAAATCAAAGGATTCAATTCAAGCTGACACACTGATGGCATGTGAAGTAAAATAGGACTGGTACAAAGAAGAAGTTCACCAATTGATATTGTAACAAAGTACCTCGTAATGAAATTGGTGTGCAGAGAATATTAGATCACTCGAGAAATTTGCTGGAGCCAGATCTCTCAAACAAAACTTACTCGTAATGAAATTGATGTGCAGAGAATATTAGATCACCCGAGAAATTTGCTGGAGCCAGACCTCTCAGACAAAACACAGCACATCCGGTAGTAGGTAAGGTATGCCAAAGAGTTTTCAATGCATTTACTCATTGATAATGCGAAAAGAATGCTAAGGTTGCTTGGATATGCTATTCCTTTCAAGACACAGTCTAGCTACAAAAAGTGTCATTGCAATTTTCAGCTGGTAAAAGGCAGTCCTCTCTTGACAGATTTCCTTGTTGCTGCAGTAGCCTAATAGGTATTGTTTATCTTTATATTTTTCCTGGCCCTAAATCATGACTGCCTATACCAAACACAGCTCACATGCTGTGATTTCAATGCCTTTGGTTAAAGGGTAGCTGGAGAGCATATGGTGTGATAAACTAGTACATAGTAGGTTCTTGTGTGGGCGGCCATATCCTCAAGATCATTTTAGGGCAAACTGTACACAGATTGGTCATCTTTCATTTCCAACAGAAGAAACACAGTGACAGCATAACCATGGTTTGTGCATATCGTACTCATGTGACCATCACAAACAATCATGCAAGCAATTTTTATACATCCTACAGAACATCATCATCATCATCATAGGCTCACAGGTTTTCTCTAAAATCTACCAATCAATTCAGCAAACCATGGCACCTACAACTTGTACAACAACAACAAAGCACATAACAGCCTAACACTCGTGACTAGGAAGTGAGAATCAAACATCCACCTACATCAAGTAGAACAAAAACAACGTGCTCATCGTAATAAATTCGGCAAGATCTAGACGGAACCGATCGAGGTAGAGATCAAATCACCTGCGCTGCAGGAGGTGGGAGGGTCCTTCTGCAGGTCCTTCAACTCCTTGAGGATCCTCTTGGACGCCATCGATCAAACCCTAATCCGCCCCCAAAGAAAAAAAAATCCACAGATCAAACCTGCTAGCGCTTAGGAGAGGCGAAATCGATCGAATCGAGAGGGGCGATTTAGTATCCTCGTACCGATCGGCGAGGGTGAGCCCCGGTGGGACGATGGGTCGGTGCTGCGGCGGCCGGCTCCCTCTCTTCCTGGGGCGCTCCGCGGCGACGGCGCGTCGAGGGGTTCGGCCACAAAACAAGAGGAAGCGAGGAGTCGGGGGATTTGAGTGGCGGAGCTGGGGACACGATTTATAGGTCGAGGGGGCGATGTGGGCCGTCCGATCGGGGATCCGCGGGCACCGATGACTTGCGTGATGCTTACGCTGGACGCACACGGCTTCGCCTTTCGGTGCCTTTCCGGCCTTCCGGGTTTCTTCTAAAAAAAAGTGAGAGCAAAATCATATGTTTTCTTACTCGATTAGAATTTGCCGCAAGGATTTGCTCGGCTAAAATAGTACTCCCTCCGTTTCTTTTTATAAGGCGTATTTGGTTTCGTTAGGACAAGACTTTGACCAACAATTACTCTATTAGCATATAATTTTTATGACACAAAATTGATATTAGCAGATTTGTATTCAAAAGTACTTATATATAATTATGATTTTGTATTGCATAAATGATATATTAATGAAGTAATCATTGGTCAAAGTCTTGTCCTAACGAAACCAAATACGCCTTATAAAAAGAAACGGAGGGAGTACTACTTTAATCGCAAATAGAAAAGTTGTAACTATATTAATTTTTTTATATATAGTTTGTACTTTGTATCATGATTCATGAACTCGTGCTTGATTGGTATTTGGTGTACAACGCTTTCAAAACACGTATTATGTTAAGGGTATAATATTCTTGCATTTTTGTAAAGCCGTTAGCAGTAGGCGTAGAATATATATTATGAAATTTCTGTTGTATATGTGGATGAAAAACTTGTTATGGTAGAGGGCTAAGCGATGGCACAGCGGTGGTGGCGAATTCGATTTCGGCTTGATTCTCGAATCCAACGTTTTTCAAAGAGACGAGTGTATAAGCAAGTGTGTTTGTGCGTGTAGTGGTGTGTGCGCCTATGTATTTTATCTCTTGTTCTTTCTTATATAATAAATGCTAGAGTTTCTGATCATTTCTTTTAAAAACAAAAACTTATTATGGCCTACAATATATCCTATGTTGCCCACTTGTGTCCTCTAAAAAGATAAATATGACCGTGCTTATTTCATGATTAACGTTTTTTTAATCATTTGGAAGAAAAAGTTCTTAAAGTATCCTTTGTTTCACATAAAAGTAAGGAGTCTAAAGTGTAGTACAATGATAGATATAATGGCATAGTAAAATAAGCAAAATTCGAGGATTTGCTAGTGCAAAGATCCTAGCCTGAAGATTTGCCACTCGATGTTTCAAATACATCTCTTTGCCATGGCTCATCAATAATTCCAAAGAAAGTTATAATAAACTAGCAATTTTAAGGTTAAAAAAACAAGAAATGAAGCAAGCAATTTTAGGTCTCACTTGAAACGTAAGAATTTCATAATAATCCCATAGAAAACGCATTTCCTACAAAAATTCCATGAAATCCTTTTATCTATGGACTTGTTTGTTTTTGTTTTAGATTATTTAAAAACAGATTCTAGATTGTGGTAGTAGAGAAACTGATTTTTAAAAAGCTGGAATCTAAAAGTATATATAAAGTGAATTGTGGATTCTAGTATATGTAAATGAGATGAATTGTGAGAATTGATTTTTAAAATCAAACTATTTAATTTTTATTCAAAAGCAACTTTTAGAGCAAGAATTAAGGATAAAAGAAAAAAAAACAATCAAGCCGTAGACAGGCTTCCCAGGCAAAAGTGTCCTAGGGAGAATTTTCGCTCACACAGTGCGGCCTGCGGCGGCGTCCGAAGCTCCGAGCACTAGCCGCAAAAGGATGGCGGCCCTGGCCGCGAGCCGCCGCCGCCGCCATCTCCGGCAGGAGCTGGAGCTGTGGCTGCGCTCCCGTACCCTGGCTTATACCCTACTCCTCCTGGTACGACTCTCTCGACCCCGTTCCCCCTCCACGGCATCCCAACCTGTCTCGATTTCTCAGCATCCAAATTCGCATTATCCTCGCATGGTTTTCCAGGGCAAAGGGAGCGGATCGTTTCCGGCACGAGCCTCCACGCCGGAGGCTCGTGAGCTGCCGGCAAGGTGCTTACGAAGAGGGGAATGCTGGTGAGACCGCGAGAACTCTGCAGAAAATTTTTATTCGTGTTCTTTAGACTGTGTGAGTGTGTAACCTTGCTTCTTGGTTCTTGTCTGACAACGAAGAATAAGGCCATGTCGAGTCCGGACGAACAGTTGAGTCGTTGCAAGGATGGCAGGGCCCTGGAGGAAAGGAATTTCTTCGATGAGTTTGTGCAGCTTTCCTTGGAAGAGGATGAAAGTGGTGACGTGGCGTGCGGAATCAGCGAAAGCGTAGTGCAGGATGTGGAGAACAGGAGAAGACCGCAATCGAATTGCTTGCTGCCATGTCAGAACTGATAGACGATGTTGTATATCTCATTGTGAACATTTTGAAGATATTGTTGTACTTATTAATTTTACTCTCTGAGACAGTCAGGAAGTTGATATGAATTAGAACTGAAGAAACAAAATTGTACACTTTTCTGCTGTGCAAAAATGCAAACCTTTATCCTGGGAAAGCATGTTTTATTTATGATGGTCAGGAAGTCAAAGTACCATGACTTATCATGTGCAAACCGACTAATTAATCTGTTTAATTTGCTGATTTATGATATTCTTTTGTTTCGTTTTGAGTAGCATACATGGTCTGAAGGAAGTTTCTGTGCTATGAATTCCGGTCACTGAAATTCACTTGGACTGTTCATGTCTTGTATACCACTGCTGAAATTGAACACTGAAATATGCCTTCTTGTTTATGTTGAGCAGAGCATTCACGGTTTCTGAGCTTAGGAAGAAACTATGTGGTAAGAAGTATCCTGTTGATACAGTCAATTTTTTGATTGCTGACTTCAAGTCAAGGTAAGACTGTTTTTCTGATACGCTGACATTAAAATGTGAATGTATATTATTACTGTATCATCATCCTAGTTGAATCAACTAGTGTAGAATTGTAGAGCTAAAAAAAAACTAGCATAAAATTGTAGACATGCTCACTATGATTGTGATTATCCATCGTTCGAATTTGTGTATGAGAAGTCCTACAACCGGACTGTATTCGATGATCCGATTACTTTTGCATGGAGAATCCCCAAAAAATTTGTAAAGGTAAGTTTAATGCTAGCCTTGCACTAGCACTTGTAGCTGCTACAATAAGGCACTGATATATTCATTCCAAAGGTACGTACAATAAGACCACATCAGCTGATTTTTAGCCTATACAATTAGATTTTGCCTATGTGCAAGAGTGAGAGCTTGCTCTTATTTAGTAGCAAGTTTTGCATAGAACATAGGTAAATTAGTTATCTACAAGAAAGAAGAGATAGTTCTAGAGTTAACTTTTAGAGATGGCTATTGTACAAACTGGTTTTAGTACTTACTCTATATGACATGGATAAAAGAAGGAGTAAGTAGTGGGCTTTATTATTTGTACTTGCTCTAACAATATCTCTTTTCCCTGCTAGCCCCCTGCTTTTGATGGGAGTTACAATATCTTTGTACCTTTGTTCATTAAGGGTCTGTTTAGTGATGGTTATCATGGGGAATCTTTTTCACGATCCCGGTGGCTATCATCAACTTGGGATCCAAGGCGTATAAAACAGTTTAGCGTCTTTTTTTTTTCCCTTTTCTCCCCCTTTCTGTTGATCCAAACGAAACGTCTGACACACCCATCCCTGATTTATTTACTGAAGTCCTTTGTTATAAGTTCACATAGGTGTTAATTGACCATCTTCAACCATATTTCCTTCATTTTATTTCCTTCCCTGTTCCCTTTCCTTATTCCTATTCCATTTATTTTCCCCTATCTCCAATAGATTTCTTTTAAAGAGAATTGTATAGGGAAAGAAGAGAGAATCCCTTGCTAGAGGGAATAGGAGAGATAATCTCTTCCCGAAGGGAATGCTGAAGGGAATCCGTTGGAGCGCTAAAAGGAATGAGAATTCCTTCACGGAGGGAAAGGGACATGGTTGGAGATGGTCTGAGGTGGCTTCAGTGCAAAGGGTTCCATTGGGCTGTGACCAACGTCATTGTCAGGAAGCTGGAGGCACAGCACCCGCCCTGAGCCTTCTGCTCTATGCCTCTATGTTATTTTTTGTTACAAGTTAGTTTGGCAAGTTAGTTATTTTTTGTATCTAGTTTTCACCGGTTTTCGATCGGTTTATATCGTACAATTTTTTTTAAATTTTTTGAATTTTTATTTGAGTTGAACCGGTTTACCGATCAATTTAGGGTTGTAAACCGGCTTGGCTCGATTAAAAACTGTGGTTTTAACGGTTTTGTGAACCTGGCGCTGCTTTCGGTCCGGGACGTTTCGTCGAGCTCCTCGCGAGCAGCGGGACAGGAAGACCCGCAGGGCCCAGCGGCCACGTTTCTCGAAGATGGTACCCGCGGGCCGCGGGCCACACGCATCGTCGGTTCTTTGCGTCTCGTCGCGCCAGCGCCTGCTCCGACCATCGCGCCTCCGCGTGGTCCTCGGTGGTGAGGCACGGCTGTAAAACTAGCAGGAAGGAATGGAAGAAGAGAACCCCACCAAAGCTCGGTACCTCGGTTTTCTTATATTGCAAAATGATGGACAGTAACAATCGAAAGAAACGGGAGCGCTGAGTGACAGACGCTGCGATCATCAATCTATGCTACATTAATGCAGTTAGTGCAATAGGCTAGCTAGCTAGTGCGGTGATAATGCACACGTTGCAGCAAAACCTTCAATTGCGAAAGCATAAACTAAACAGAAATATATATAGAGTGCATTGATATTTGATAACAGTACCAATCAGTACATAAAAAATATAGCTCCAGCTAGTGCTGGCCTTAAAAAGGATGATCACCATGTCTAGCCGGTTGCCTTCGACCACTGTTCCCAACAGTGAGAGGAGACAAAAGACAGCGTACGTTTATTCCTCCAGTACGTGGATCGTGCGGTTTCCAGGTTCAAATTCGCGTCGCTTCTTCTTATGCATCAGCGGCGCTGGGTCCGTCGGACGGGCTGGCGGCGCTTGGCCCCTCTGCCGAAGCATCGGCTGGGCCAGGGGCTGCCGCCGGCCCGCTAGGGCCCTCGGCGGGCGCGTCCGCGACCGGCGAGGAGGCGCCTGAGGTGGTGACGTCCTTGGACTTGGCCTCGGCGAACGGTGCCACCGCGACGGCGGCAAGGAGGATCACGGCGAGGGCGAGTGCGCGTGCCATGGCCGCTTCGATCGGTGCTTGCGAGCTTAATTAGTTAGCAGCAGTATGTGTCTTCGTTGTGGGTTTGTGTTGTATGTTCCTGGTGGTGTGGTGAGTGGCTGATACGAGGAGGAAGAGGTGGTGCATTTATCCTTGAGCTGGTGACTATTTTTGGGTGGTACACGAGTACTACATGCATTGGCATGTCTGGAGGTGTGGCATGTGGTAGTAGTCCAACGACAAGGGTGGCTGTTTTGACGTGTGGCAAGTCTTCCCTTAGACCATCCGATCCATTGGATGGACGCTTCTCTTTCAAATTGTTAACTTTATTTTTATTTTCTTATTCCAAAATTCCAATTTTAGGTTGCACTACTACAGAGAAGGACATCACAGACGGTTCGGAATCGCCATCACAGACGGTTTTCTAAATCGTCTGTGAAATACACATCATAGACGATTCTAGTCACGAACCGTCTATGATAATAGGTTATCATAGACTGTTCTACCCACGAACCGTCTGTGACAACCTGTTATCACAGACGGTTTTAGCCAAAAACCGTCTGTGATATGCATAAAACCCACGCTGGTTTAGCACTAATAAACATATGGTGCATCCTCAGATTTCCAATTTGCTATGAATTGGATGCTTCAAATTTACCATGACATGGATGCTCTCAATTTTAGCCCATAAAACATCCAAGCCATGGCAATGTATAGACTTAGCTAAATTGCACAACACCACATCAATTCCACAATGGACAGTTAAAATATTTTCCCTCAAACGCTTATTAAAATGAAATACATCACAAGATGAATGTAAGAGCGCAGGATTTCACCTTTGGGGTTCAAATAACCTCCCAAAGGTGGATGTTCATCCATGTGTCGAAGTTCACCGAGTGCTTGTTATACATCTCTCTGTTCTTGAGCTCCACAAGCTAAAGAACACACACAGGCACATACAAAAGATTTCAAAACTATAATCGATTGGAAACAAACAAGGATCATAGCATGATAAAAACCTAAACGAGGAGGAGGACGCTGAGGAGGAGAAACCGAGGGGGAGGTCGCCGACGATAGGGCTAGGGTTTGGGAGAAATGGGGCATACGGGAGACTAGAGTTTGGCCGAGGGGGAGGAGGCTACCGAGGGGGAGGGGGTCGATGAGGGGGAGGAGGCCGCCGAGGGGGAGAAGGCCGGTGAGGGGTAGGGTGTCGTCGGAGGGAGGACTTTGGCTAGGGTTTGGGGGATTTGAACTCAGCGTAACTGAGCAATCGGGTGATGATGAGGCTTATATGGGTGAGACCACAGTCAGTTTTTGGTTAAAACTGTTTGTGATGTGCATTTATATCAAAGACGGTTCAAGCCAAAAATCGTCTGTGATGATGGCAATGCACATCACAGACGGTTTTTGACTAAAATCGTCTATAATGTGCATTTATATCACAGACGGTTCTAGCCAAAAATCGTCTGTGATTATGGCAATACACATCACAGATGATTTTTGGATAAATTATCTTCGATGTTTACTCATCACAGACAGTTTTTTAAAAATCGTCTGTGATTAAATTCAACACAGGCGATTTTTAAAATCCGTCTGTGATTAAATTCAACACAGACGGTTTTTAAAAACCGTCTGTGATGAGAAGTCTAATATAGTCCTTTATGTAGTAGTGAGCTTGTTTGCAAATCTAACTAACAATTTATAACATCTCAGAATTTTGCTTGTGAAAATAAATAAATTGTTATTAAAGTTTTAATATATTATTTTGTTGGCTTCTATGGAGTTTACGAGAATAATTTGATTTTCTATATGTTCTAATAATTTTTCATTGCATTTTTTAGAATTTAAAACACCTTTTCCTATTATCAGGAAACAAAAAGTAACTTAATTAAGAAAATAAAATAAAATTATTAAGTTCAAAATCTCTTCGGGAATTTTTGTTGCTATTTTCTAAAAGCCTTTTTGGTTTTTAGTAACTATTTAAAACAAAAATTGTTTAAATATAAGTTGTAAATAATTTCAGTAAGTTCAAAAGGCTCTAGTTAAATTCTCTGAATTTTTCTAGAAGTTTTGGAGCTGTTCTATTAATTTTCCAACTTAAAAAGTATTTTTAGCATTTAAAAATTAATTACCATATTAAAAATAATAGTATTATATGATTTAAAAATATTTATTTGTGCTTTATTTGCTAAAACCCTTTTCTGTTAAGATTCCTTCATTTATAAGAATTTATTTGCCATTTTCTGGATTTAATTTGGATTTTTCATGCAAAATTAATTACTTTCGGAATTAATAAATTGGTTACTGTTCATGGACCCAATCCACCACACCAGGCCCACCCGTGAGCTACACTGCGCCTGAGCTACAGTGAACCCGCATTAAAAATCCACCCATTTCATCATTTAATTCCGGCGAACCTATTACTATTCCAGCTATACCTCCGGCGGTGTTTTCCGATGACCCGCTGGTCCGATTGCCCTATAAATTGAACCATAGCTTTCTCTTCTCATTCCCCACACAACACAATTGGAATTTCTCCAATCCAACCTTCGGATATGCCTCTAGAAGCTGTTATTTTTTAAATCCGGTGAACTTTCAGCGAGCTCTCCCGGCCACTCTTGGCCTCCATTTGGCCTCAAATTTTTCTTGGAGCTTCCTCTCAGTGTACTCTACATTGAGTAAAATCAGATTTCAAAAATTCTCACCGGAGCACCACCGACAGCCCTTTCTTCTCCAAGACCGGCGATAGGTCCAATTTTCGGAATTTCAGCATTTTATGTGAGGTTCAAAAGGTCAGATCTCATTCGTTCTAAGTCTGATTGGCCTCATTTTTTTCTTCCTAAATTCATATAAAATTATACTCTATCTATTTGTTCTAGTTTTGTATTTTATTTTAATTTATTTAGATTTTGTTTGAATTTGGCTATTTTCGAACGTATAGTTTTCGAAGAGCCGAAAAGATTTGCGATTATTGATTCAGATCATCAAGACTACGATCAAGGCAAGTTACACCTACTTGATCACGTTGATCCCAATTTTTAAATTGTATTTAGTATTTAAATTATTTCATGCATAATTTTATTAAAGTAATTTAAATTCCCAATTTTAAATGTATAGTTACTCCTATTTGTTATTACCTCAGTTGACTTTGATATTCTATATACTTTGTCACCTTAAGAAAAATCCCACTAGTTGGTACATTAATATAGTATTGACTATTTCTATATAGTAAATAGCTTAGACATGCTAAGACCTGAATTTAGGATTTTTATGGGAATTTGAGTCAAATAAAGATTTATATTGAAATAAAATTATTCTCTAGTATTGGTGTGCCATGGAATCCTAAAAAATGATATTGTGCAAAAGAAAATAAAAATGTGGTTTAGACCGGACGAGAAAATGGTTATCAGGCGGGTGCGTGAAGCACGAGAGTTGGGTTTGTGGAAAGTCTCACTTAGTCAGTTAAGGACTGATCTGAGTTTCGTTGAATGTAATCCCTAATCGTACTACCATAAATCTGGTATGGGGCAAACCTGGCTAACTAATTTGCAAAATCCCAATGTTGGTCGTGCCGTTTGGTTGTTTGAGTAGCGCAAGAGGGGACTTCTAGGTTGGACGGTTTAACCCTACTAGCAACGAAACCTTAGCAAGGTTGGACTGCTTGGAACAATGCATTGTAAAGGCCTTGTCATGATCTCTCTACCGCACACCTAAGTAAGTGTGTTTTTGGCGTAAGGAGATGATCATGTCGTGTGGGTAAAGTTGTACAACCTCTGCAGAGTGTAAGGTCCCGTTTGGCAACTTGGAACCGAGCTGTTTCTACTAGAATCTAGGAGAAACCCAACCAAACGGGCTAAAACTCGGAACGATTCTTCTTTTTCCACGCCGTAGTTGAATCACCCTCAACCCCGTTTCACTAGTTTCTACTAGAATCTGGAACCGTACCAAACGGTTTGCAGAAAGTGATTCTGATTCTACCTGAAACGTTTCTACCAAGAATCTAGAACCGTTTCCGTTTCTACTAGAATCTGGAACCGTACCAAACGGGGCCTAAAACTAATCGATTAGCCGTGCCCGCAGTCATGAGCATGCCGAGCAAGCCATTCACAGATTAGACATTGCGGAGTACTTTTGTACTCACCCTTGCTTACGTTGTTGTTTTTAGAGGAGTTTTATGTTGGTGAGGACCAGGTTAACTAGGCCACTGCCCCAGTTGATTGCCTGTGGCAATTGTATTGGGCTCTACTACAGTTTTACTTTACTCCCGCTGTGTTATTTTATGTTGGCTTGCACGCTATTTATGCTGTAAACTCTGATTATTATTAATAAATACAATGGATATATTGTGTTATCATTTTGCCGTGTGTACTAGCTTTTCCTAAACAAGTATAGAATACACAAAGGATTTGGAAATTATTTTTTCAGGGTCTGACGCAATTTTTATTTAATTTTTATTCTGAATTTTAGTTTTACTAGGAAGTTTGGATGAAAATCAAGTTATAATTTCATTTTATTTTTATTCTGAATTTTAGTTATTTTTATTATATTTTGACATGAACCCTTTATTTTAATCAAAGCCATTATAACTTGGGTCTGCTTGCTAGATTTTTTTCCTTTTTCTTCGATTAACGTGATAATTTTGTTTATTAAGAGTGAGCGTGGTGACTCCTTTTGCCTTAATAATATAATATATTTCTACTCTTAAAAGCAAATGTGATGGCTCATTTTGTCTCTGCTTTAATAATATAATAGATAGATATTTAAGTACACAGAAAAGTTTTTCTACTAGTTCACTTTGTCACTTCAAATATAGACTAAATTCTGATTCTGAATTATGTTATTGTGTGCCTATGGCTGAATAACTTTTAAAATTTTCTATGAATATAATATGTTTTCCCCTGAAAATTCAGATTTTTTTTGGCTCTCCAATGTTCGAAAACATTCCACCAAGTCACTGCTGAAATCAATGCGCTTAGGGCATGTACAGTGGTATAGATAGCAGCTGTCTGTAATGTACTCCCTCCAGTTTGATAATAGATGTCGTTTTGGACATCGACACGGTCTTCAAAACACAACTTTGACCGCTAATTTTTATTATAATATATTTATAAAACCTAATAAAATTATAATAGTATGGAAGTACTTCTCGAGACAAATCTACACATATAATTTTCATATATCCAATTTAAATATTTAAAAATATATCAATAGTCAAAGTTTTAGAAGTTTGACCATCACTATGTCCAAAACGACATCTATTATCAAACTGGAGGGAGTAGCTCCATATCATCTACAGACAGCATTAAAAATAATTCATACAATGGATCGTCCATATAGTTGTCTGTAATGGTCTCTCATTTAATTAACAGACTGTCTATACAATGGTACACAAAATATTAAGCTGTCTATAAGCTGTCTATTAAATAGTAGACAACAGTCTTCTCTCTCCTCCACATCACTTAAAATCCTACGTGTCATCTCTTATAGACAGCTGAATATAACCACTGTACATGCCCTTGGAGTTGGTCGATGCAAGCTCACAAAATGATGGAATCTACCTGAACGATGCATGCACAATATTTTTTTCCCCAACTGACACACACATCTCTCTCTCTCGCTCTCTCTCGCGCGCGCGCGAGGTAAGAAAAGGTTTATATATACATGCACCTATTCGAACGAGTTTTACGACATTGCCACACTCGTCTATGATGCTCTTAAATCCTTTGTCCTACAACAAGATTCATGGACTTTCGTCCATAGGACTCTATTGGACCCCTACGCCAAGATTTCATAGTGCAACTTGACGAGGATATTATATCTAGTTAGCTAATTAATATTTATTTTCTATTATAACAAGATAATGTTTATCTTTTAACTGGTTGGAACCCGGGTACATAAGACCAGCTTTATGCACCCAAGTTAACCATGCACGAGGGATCTATATCGTGTGCCCTGTAAAGTACTAGTAAGAGCAGCGCGCTACGCTGCGCCGGTTATAAGAACAACCATCCTTGTGAATAATTGAATAAAATGACATGTCAAAGATCCAACGCCGAACCCCATAAAGACACAAGAGTACAGTTAATACAGAAGTAATACGAAGTGAAATACAGATTATAAGATTTGCATCAAACATTATTCATACTCTATGTGCTGCAACCTGGCAAAGTATATATATTTAGTAGCTTACTTTTATCCTTCTATAAAAAAGAGTACCTATAATTTATATCCTACTTCACCTTACTATTAGCACCTATTCAGTATTTCACTTCCACAAAATTATATAGTCACTTCTTATACATTACATTTAAGCAGATGGCTAAATGCACAGATAGAAATTGAATGACATTGTAGTGTCCTTTTATAAACCACAACACCACTGAAATTTTACGAAGCTTTGCCTCGGAACAAGACAAATACAGGTAAAAGAATGTATGACATAAATGAATCCCAACCAAAGGGGAAAAAAAAAGAGAAAAATAACCTCCTGAATGCATGTCTAAGAGATAGAATATTACATCTGTGCCACCGAGCAGCGGCGCCATTGACCTGATTCAGTCAGTTTCATGATCTGGGTGAAGGGTAACCAATCAAGATATCTCCCCATTCTTCTTAGTAGCCTTGCAACCTGGAAAGTTCTAACTCCCAAATATTCAAAGAGTATGCTATGCAATTTCTAAAATAAAAGGAACATGTGCTGCACTTACTTGGAAGAGAAATAAGCAACTAATGGTTTAAACATGTAATAAATGGAGCTCAATTTTGGTGAGATTAGACCTGATTACATCAAACAAAAAAGGAGGAAGAGCAAAAACGGGTATCTATCTCAACAGTGTATTTGCCCAATATTTTATTTCCAAAGGCAAAAGATAAGATGCGTGTGGGGGTAAACTCCTTTTAATAGTTAATAAATATAAGATAAACAAAATGCAGGCATAACAAATCCTTTTCTCCCTGTTGCATCTTAACCAGATTTGTTGAGGATCGCCTTGCAACATTGAAGAATGTCATCAAACCGCCAAAGATCGACACATGAAACCTAAACTTGGGCAAGCAATCTCTAGTTATCCAACCCCTATGTTGATTAGTCGTCAAATTACTTCGTTGTTTAGCAAATCCAACCCCTTTGCTGATTAGTCGTGAAACCCCTATGTTGTTTATTCGCCAACCCCCATGCCATTTGGGGCAGTGAATTGGATCCAAGACACCGATGTCCCTCAATTCAGAAAAAAAAAAAACTAAAATAAAAAATCAAGAAGGCAACAAGGAAGCAGATGCAACTCCTGCACCAGAATGAGATTAACAAAAAAAATCATCAGTATTACCCAAAAGTGTTCTTGGAGATGCGTCCGAAGAGGCGATAGTTGGAGAGTAACTTGATCGGTCTAGAAATTGAAAGTCCACTGTACTCCATATTCCCTCGATTATGCAAGAACACAGCACCAACGCCCTCGACAGTGGAGTTTTGATTGCCCGCTGCAAAGGAGTAGAGATGAGATTAGAGAAAAACCTTGAGCTGGAGAATATAACTCAAAATGGCAAACACAGTGCAAAAGCACCATATCTAAATGTATAAAAATATTAGTTGTGCTCCCAATGCATCGTTGCTGATATGGAAAATGTATACCCATTGTTGTTTACCCACAGCTACAACCTACAGGTCAATCAGTTGGACTTGGAACGTCCCATGCCTCCAAGCAAAAGCTTATTTTAATCTCTTTATATGCATGTTCGTATTACACGAGTATCTTTTCTTGATGTAGTTTTCTAAGTCATCAAGGTCGTATCGCAAGCACAAACGTTGTAAAGCCATTCTCGACACAGAGCAATCAAACAATACTTGGGGATTCAGGTCTAGAGTCTACTTTTACACAGCGTGCATGAGTTCAAAGGCTATCAAACCATATGAGTTCATTAGAATAACGAACTGAACAATTATCCCGACTTCTCCCCATATGAACCCCTCGAAAGTAGACAAAACCATCAACGATTCAACTCACGCTCCTCTCACATAAGCTCAGAAACCTCCCAGCCCACAAGATTTCATTTTTAGGCACCTACCAGAACGAGTCGCTACAGAGAACAGTAGAATATCGGCAAAATAGTTGGAAGACATGAGACATCTCCCCGCCATGAAAAACGGCCCGATCTGTATCAAGCGCACCTCACCTCAACAAAGAAAAACACAAAGACATACACCGTAAATTCTTCAAGAACTAACAAATTTAGAGACCGTGGACACTAATAAAAATCTCCAACTCTTGATACTAATAGCAACCATAGAATGTAAGAGCATGCCCGCATGCCGCATTTAACCTTGCACCTCTCCTGAAAACGGAATCGGACCGGAAGGCTTAATTTGAAGCTCGCCGCTGGCTTAAATAGGCTTAACGCTGACACGTGGCCAAACCGCAACAAGATTTGGCAAAAAGAAGAAGAAGAGTTGAGGGGAACAACAAGAAATTGCCCGCACGAGTTTTGCTCGAGGAGAAGTTGCCGTCCAAAACGACGGGAGGAACTGCATCTTGGGAAGGAGATAGCGAGGAGGAGGCGGGCGGGGTTCAGATCTTCTCCGCCTTGGAGACGCAGGAGAGGAAAGCGAGTGGCGGCGGTGATGCGATGTCGGGATGGGGAGAAATGGAGGCCAGCGCGGATGCGAGGAAAGGGCCAAGGGCGACGGCAGACGGGCGCGATGGGGTTTCTCCCAGAAGATTTTAGGGCGGCGGCGAGAAAAGCCGATCCCACCCTAACTCGCCCTGAACCAAGCCGGTGCGGTCGAGGTGTCCTCGGGAGGCGATCATGACGAGGAGGAGGCGAGGACATAGGCAGAGACAGGGCGAGGTCGGCGCGACGCGGGGAAAGGGCCGAGGGCGATGGTGGCACGGGTGCGGGCGGCAGCGACGGGTGCGAGTTCGGCGCAGGTGCGGGGAAAGGGGCGAGGGCGACGGCGGCGCGGGCGCGGGGGCGAGAGCGGGCTAGGCTTTGCTGAGGAGCTGCAGCGAGGCAACGGGGCGCGTGGAGGACTCCACGGCGCCGGATTTGGTGACACCTGACGGGCTGGTCGTGGAGCACGCGTGGGGCAGCGGATGGACACCGACGAAACAGATGGACGGCGTGGAAGGAAGGAGGAGCCAAACGCAAAAACGGAGAACCACCGGGTTGCTTGCGTGCAGTGCACCGACGTGGACACGCCGAGGGCTCACGGTTGCCTTCCGCTATATGATATGTAATATTCATAAATATCCTGATCGAATAGCTCATTAGTATATCGCCGGCCCACCTCCCGACCAGTCCACGAGTCCAGCATGAACCCACATGTGCGGGAATAAGAAAATAACGAACACAAGTGTTTCTCTGACAAAAAACTGCCAGGTCCTCCACGTCTTTGATTAAAACCTTATATTTCATAAATATTAGGCGTACTTTATATTTCATATTTCACTATCTAGCATAATGCTCATTGTTAATAACTAGTGGTAGCTACCATAGGATAGCTAGCTAGTGCGGTGATAATGCAGACGTTGCGGCAAAACCTTTTCGATTGCGAAAGCATAAACTAAACAGAAACATATATAGAGTGCATTGATATTTGATAACATTACCAATCAGTACATAGAAAATATAGCTCCATCTAGTACAGGCCTTAAAAAGGATGATCACCATGCCTAGCCGGTTGCATTCGACCATTGTTCCCGACAGTGAGAGGAGACAAAAGACGGAGTACGTTCATTCCTCCTGTTAGGATATGACTCAATATCTAATCTTACCAAATCTTGGAGTCCTTGCCTTCTAAGATACGGACTCATTGGCTATATAAGCCACCCCATGTACTTGTAATCTTTGAACCATCATAGTGGATTTCTCGTCTCCCGTGGTTTTTTCCCGCAATGGTTTCCACGTAAAATCCCGTGTCCACCGTTCCAATCTATTGTATGCGTGTGCGTGTGCAACCCTAACCCTAACAAGTGGTATCAGAGCAATACCTGGGTTCCCGTCGTCGCCGCCTTCGGCTTCCGCGTCGCCGCTCGCGCGGTCCGCCCGGATCTGCGTCGCCGCCCTTCGGTTGCCGCGGCCACCTGCCGCTTCGGCCGCCTGCACCCGAAGCCTAGCCATCTCCGGCTCCTCTGCGCGACGCCGGCTTACTGCCATCCGGCCAGCACCCCGCGCGCCGGTCTTCGTGCAGCCACTACGTCGTCGTCCGGCCGCCTCCGCGACCACCACGTGACGCCTGCTGACGACTTCAGCCTGCACGCCCTCCGGCCCGCCGCATTCTCCGATCCGACGTCGAGATCGTGAAGGGAAAGATCGGACTCCACCAACCAACCGGACTTCAGACTTGAAGTTTCTTGTTTCTTATTCGGCTCAAGTCCGTGAAGGATCTCACTTGGTTACGTACTTACGTCTGTGATTTCTTCAAAATTCTTTTGAGTCACAGTTCACATCCAAAGCTCACGTCGGTGGGTGAAGTCCAAGAAGAAGAAAAAATCGACTGAAATTGGCCAAAGTGCACCAGGAGTACAGAACGTGCAGATTAAGTTTTTTGCGCACTCAGAGTGCATCAGGGAGTTTTTTTAGAATCTATCATATTATTTGATCTGCAATTTTATTCTCATTATGTCATTAACTAAATTTGACATCGAGAAGTTTTATGGCAAGATCAGTTTTGCAATATGGCAGGTTCAGATGAAAGCCGTTCTTACACAGGTGGGTGCCAGAAAAGCATTGACAACTAAACCGGCGACAATGACAGATGAACAATGGGAAGAACTTGACCAGAAAGCCCTTTCCGCCATTCAGCTCAGTTTGTCTACAGATGTTTTGCGTGAAGTTATCAGTGAGACCACTGCCGCACAATTGTGGAAAAAGTTGGAAGATTTGTACATGAAGAAAAGTCTTGCCAACAAATTGCGTCTCAAAGAACGTCTGTACACAATTCGCATGGCGGAAGGTACATCTATTCAGTCTCATCTTAATGAGTTTAATTCTCTCATCATTGATCTTGAGAAGTTAGAGGTAAAAATTGATGATGAAGATAAGGCTATTCTGTTGGTCGTCTCTTTGCCTGCTACCTTTAAACATTTCAAGGAGATTATGCTTTATGGTAATCATGACACCCTTAGTTTCGAGAATGTTAAATCAAATTTGTTGTCTAAGGAGAAATTTGATATTGATTCTCGTTCTGAAGTTAAGGCTGAGGGTTTAATTGTTAGAGGTAGATCACAGCATAAAGGCAATTCTGATAGATCAAAGTCTAGATCTAAGTCAAGAGGACGTAAACCCAACAACTTTTGCCGTTATTGCAAGAACTATGGTCATGATGTTTCCAATTGTTACAAGCTGAAAAATAAGACAGATAAAGATAAAAGGCCACAATCTGATAAACCTGCTGAGGCTAGTCTTGTTCAAAATGAATCTGATGGTGAGGCTCTAATTAGCACTTCCAACTTGAGGAATCAAACTGCTTGGATTATTGATTCAGCTTGCACGTTTCATATTTGTCCATTTAAAGAGTGGTTCTCTACTTATGATTCTGTTGGTAGTGGTGATGTTGTGACTGCTGATGAGTCTCCACTTGAAATTGTTGGCATCGGTTCTATTCAAATCAAAACTCATGATGGCACTATTAGAACCCTCACAAATGTTCGCCATGTTCCCAGAATGAAAAGAAATCTTATTTCATTAGGCATTATTGAATCTTTGGGTTACAAGTATACCGGTGAAAATGATGTCCTTAAGATTTCTAAAGGCAATCTTGTTGTCATGAAAGCCAATCGAATCAATAGTCTTTATTACTTGCAAGGTTCCACAGTTACAGGTTCTGCAGCTGTTTCAACGATTGCATCAAATCCTCACATCACCAAGCTTTGGCATATGCGCTTGGGTCACATGAGTGAGAAAGGTATGCATCTTTTGTGCAAGAAAGGACATTTAGATGATATTGGCAAGCTTGATTTCTGTGAACATTGTGTTTTTGGCAAACAAAAGAGGGTCAGTTTTTCTGTTTCAACTCATCAGTCCAAAGGAATTCTTGATTATGTTCATTCTGATCTTTGGGGTCCTTCTAAATTGATTATGTTCATTCTGATCTTTGGGGTCCTTTTAAATTTCTTTCTATTGGAGGATGTAGCTACATGATTACCTTCATTGATGATTTTTCTCGCAAAGTTTGGGTTTATTTCTTGAAACATAAGAATGAAGCATTTTCAGTGTTCAAGAATTGGAAAGCTTTGGTTGAAAATCAAACAGGCAGAAAAATCAAGAAATTTAGAACTAACAATGGATTAGAATTTTGCAGTGGTGAGTTTAATCAGTTTTGTGCTAATCATGGTATTGCAAGACATTTGACTGTTCCAGGTAAACCTCAGCAAAATGGTGTGGCAGAGCGTATGAATCGCACTCTTCTGGAAAGAGCCCGTTGCATGCTTTCAAATGCAGGTTTATGGGACAAGCGTGCTTTGTGGGTCGAGATCGTTTCACAGCCTCTTACTTGGTAAATCGCTCTCCAAATTCAGCCATTGATTTTAAGATTCCAGAAGAGGTTTGGTCAGGTAAACCAGTTGATTATTCAAACTTGAAAATATTTGGTTGTCCTGCTTATGCTCATGTGAGTGATGAAAAATTAGAGCCTAGAGCAAGAAAATGCATATTTGTTGGATATGGTTCAGGTGTCAAAGGATATCGTTTATGGTGTTCTGATGCTCGCAAATTATTCATTAGTCGTGATGTTACTTTTCATGAAGATGCTTTACTTTCATCTGGTAGTGATAGTAATGGTTGTTCATCCACAAATGAATATGAAATTTCATCTACAACCGAATCTGAAATTTCTGAAGTTGATGCAAGAAATGCAGAATTTGAGGTAGTTTTACCTACCATTGATAATGATTCATCTAGTGGTTCTACTTTACAATCAATTTCAGCACCAAGTGGTCCTACTTCACAGCTAGTCTCAGCATCTCCTAGTACTAATGATCCTTGTATTGCTAGAGATAGAACACGAAGAAATATTCAATTGCCTGCTAGATATCGTGACACTGATGATATGGCCTGTTATGCTCTTCTTGCTGCTCAAGATATTTGTGATACCTTTGAACCTTCTTCTTATTCTGAAGCTATCTCATGTGAAAATTCTTCTAAGTGGTTGACAGCTATGGATGAAGAAATTTTGAGCCTTCATAGGAACAAAACATGGGATTTGGTTGAGCTTCCAAAAGGTAAAAAACCTTTAAAGTGCAAATGGATTTATAAGAAGAAGGATGGTATTGCTGGAATTGAACCTGCAAGATGGAAAGCCCGCTTAGTGGTAAAAGGTTTCGACCAAAGGGAAAGTATTGACTTCAATGAAGTTTTCTCTCCTGTTGTTCGCCACTCTTCAATTCGGGTTATGCTTGCATTTGTTGCTTTATTTGACTTGGAATTAGAGCAACTTGATGTTAAAACTGCTTTCTTACATGGAGATTTAGAAGAAGAGATTTTTATGACACAACCTGAGGGTTTTACTACTCCTGGAAAGGAGAATTTAGTTTGTCATTTGAAAAAGTCTCTCTATGGTTTAAAACAAGCTCCAAGGCAGTGGTATAAAAGGTTTGATTCTTTTATGATTGCACAACAATACTCTCGCAACAATTATGATAACTGTGTTTACTTCAAACAGTTCCCAAGTGGTTCATTTGTTTATTTGCTGCTCTATGTTGATGATATGCTCATTGTTTCTCATGACAAGTCACTGGTTAAACAGTTGAAGGCTCAACTTAGTCATGAATTTGAGATGAAAGATCTTGGTCCAGCAAAGAAAATTCTTGGGATGGAAATTCAGCGTGATCGCAAAGCTGGTACATTATTTCTATCTCAGAAAAGTTATATTGAGAAGGTACTTGGCAGATTCAATCTCAGTGATTGCAAACCTGTTTCTACACCTTTTGCCTCTCACTTTAAATTATCTTCAAGTCAGTGTCCTACTAATGAAGAAGACAAAGACTATATGTCTCGTGTTCCTTACTCTAGTGCAGTTGGCAATCTTATGTATGCTATGATTTGCACCAGACCAGATTTAGCTCATTCTGTTAGTGTTGTTAGCAGATTTATGCATAATCCTGGCAAAGAGCATTGGAATGCAGTTAAATGGATTCTTCGTTATTTGAAAGGCACTTCAAATTTTGGCTTGATGTTTGATAAGAATAAAGTGAAGACAAATGATGTTCTTGGGTTTGTTGATTCTGATTATGCTGGTGATCTTGATAAACGAAGATCAATTTCTGGATATATCTTCTCTTTGTGTGGTTCTGCAGTCAGTTGGAAAGCATCCTTACAGCCTATTGCCGCTCTTTCTACTCTCAAGCGGAATATATTTCAGCCATCAAGGCGTTAAGGAAGCTATTTGGTTGCGTAGTGCAGTTTACGAACTTGGTATTAAACAGGATGTTCTTACTGTTTATTGTGATAGCCAGAGTGCTATTTGTTTGACCAAGAATGATATGTATCATGCCAAGACCAAGCATATTGATATAAAGTACCACTTTATTCGCGACATTGTTGCTGAAGGACATATTGTTGTGGGAAAGATACATACTGATGATAATCCTGCAGACATGCTCACCAAGTCTCTCTCTAATACCAAGTTCAAGCATTGTCTTGACTTGGTTGGTATTCATGATGCTTAATTGCCCTTCGGGGTTTCTTGGAGACAAATTTTCATTAAGGATTTTGAGTCAAGGGGAGGTTTGTTAGGATATGACTCAATATCTAATCTTACCAAATCTTGGAGTCCTTGCCTTCTAAGATACGGACTCATTGGCTATATAAGCCACCCCCATGTACTTGTAATCTTTGAACCATCATAGTGGATTTCTCGTCTCCCGTGGTTTTTTCCCGCAAGGGTTTCCACGTAAAATCCCGTGTCCACCGTTCCAATCTATTGTGTGCGTGTGCGTGTGCAACCCTAACCCTAACACCTCCGGTACGTGGATCGTGCGGTTTTCAGGTTCAAATTCGCATTGCTTCTTCTTATGCATCAGCGGCGCGGTCCGCTTGACGGTCGGCGGCGCTGGCCCTTCGCCGAAGCATCGGCCGGGTTGGCTGCCGCCGCCCGCCAGGCTCGTGGCGCGTCCGCTACCGACGACGAGACTTCTGAGGCGCTGACGGAGGCGGTGAGGACTTTGGACTTGGCCTCAGCGAAAGGCGTCACCGCGACTACGGCAACAAGGATCATGGCGAGGGCGAGCGCATGTGCCATGGCCGCTTCGATCGGTGCTTGCGAGCTTAATTAGTTAGCAACAGTACGTGCCTTCGCTATGGGTTTGTATTGTACGTTCTTGGTGGTGTGGTGAGTGGCTGATACGAGGAGGAAGAGGTGGTGCTTTTATCCGTGAGTTGGTGGCTATTTTTGGGTGGTACACGAGTACTACATGCATTGGTATGTCTGGAGGTGTGGCACGTGGTAGTAGCCTAACGATGAGGGTGGGTGTTTTGACATGTGGCAAGTCTTCCCTTAGACCATCCGATCCACTGGATGGATGCTTCTCCTTCAAATTGCTAACTTTATTTTTATTTTCTTATTCCAAAATTCCAATTTTAGATTGGAGCTTGTTTGCAAATCCAACTAGCAATTTTTGTTCTGAATTT
The DNA here is from genome assembly GCA_036346355.1 of Rhipidocladum racemiflorum. Taxonomy (NCBI): domain Eukaryota; kingdom Viridiplantae; phylum Streptophyta; class Magnoliopsida; order Poales; family Poaceae; genus Rhipidocladum; species Rhipidocladum racemiflorum. The sequence continues at coordinate 2,324,754 of CM070575.1, read as the reverse complement.
TAGTTTTAATTGGAAGCTTGCATGAAATTAAGTTATAATTTTATTTTATTTTCATTCTGAATTTCTGTTATTTTTATTGTATTTTGACATGGATTCTTTATTTTTAATCAAAGCCATTATAACTTGGGTCTAATGGCTAGATTTTTTCTTTTTCTTCGATTAACGTGACAATTCTGTTCTTTAAGAGGGAACGTGGTTGCTCCATTTGCCTTAATAATACAATATATTTCTACTCTTAAAAGCAAATGTGGTGGCTCATTTTGTCTCTGCTTTAATAATATAATAGATTGATATTTAAGTACGCGGAAAAGGTTTTCTACTAGTTCACTTTATGACTTCAAATATAGACCGGATTCTGATCTGAATTATGTGATTGGGTGCCTCTGGCTGAATAAATTTTCAATTTTTCTATGAATATCGTATGTTTTTTCCCTCAAAATTCAGATTTTTTGGCTCTCTCCAATGTTTGAAAACATTCCAAGCCCTGCTGAAATCTATTCACTTGCTGGAGTTGGTCGATGCAAGCTCACAAAATGCATGCACAACATTCCCCCCCCCCAACTAACACACATATGTCTGTTAATCCTCGTATGGTCGTTGCCACAAAACAATTGTTGCTCCATGTCTGTACATAAAAGCCCCCCCTCTCTGGCGAGGTAAGAAAAGGTTTATATATACATGCACTTACTCACACGAGTTTTACAACATTGCCGCACTTGTAGCGGATCATCTTTTTAGGTGGTACGTTTAAATACCTCAATAGCTACTTAGGAAGATTTGCTATCGGGAACCAAACACACATTGCCAGATAAAGGACGAATTCAACTGTTTTTATAGAATATAAGGCATAATGGCTAAGTTTTTACAGGAAAGGTACATTCAAAACACCGCACAAGCAAGTCTGAACAAAAGACTAAGACCTTAAAACCAAACCAAATCGTCATTTACGAACTCCTGGTAAACTCCAGCTTCTTAGATCTCTGAAAGGGTTGGGTTAAGCAAGGGTGAGTACATAACCGTACTCAACAAGTTACACGGGAAAATACTGAATACTATATGCAAGGGATTAACAAAGGTTGGGCACAAGTGTAATTGTTATGGTGGATGCAGTTTTATTTTTAAGTTCATTTTACATTTGAAACACAAACCATAAATAATAGTCGCCGGGGGGTTTCACAGAGTTAACACAATTAAGCCACATTCTCAAAAATTCACCAACCACAGACCAAATTGGTACCTGCCCGCACTAGCCACCATACCAACCATGGCTTTAATCATCAGCCGAGGATCAAACTCACATCCACCCGTGGCTAGCCCAATACTGTCCCCCTGACTGTAGGAACCATTTAAAAATCTTCGAGCCTACTGGTCGCCACATTTTCTTCTTTTTAAAGACATTAAGTGAGACTAACAGAATTATTAATTAGCTATAGAGGTGCACAATTATAAACTAGGGTTAATCAAGGATCAATTATGACTTAACAACATCAAGGAGGCTAAGAGCAATTTGGTGTTAACTAAGCATCATGTCATTCTAAATTATCCACTTTCAAAAATTGAAATACAAGTAAAATAATGCATTAGAAAATAAATACTAGTATTTTATGAACAATTGAGTTCAACAAGTTTAAGGGCGCGCGGCTTGCCCTGCTGGGCTGAGGGGTCGTCTAAGGCGTAGTGGTTATAGTCGTACTCGGCTCCTGTTTGGTCGTGCTCCTGCTCCAGGAACTGCTCGAGCTCCAAGTACTGCACAAACGTCAAATCTAGCGCAAACGAAGGAAAACGGTAAATAAACGATAAACGAAATGAAAACAAAAACAAAAAACGGAAACAGAAAGCGAAAGCGAAAAGCGAAAACGGAAAACAAAAAACAAAAATGGAAAACAAAAACGGAAAAACAGGCCGAAGGAGATTGAAGGGCAATTTTGGCATTTCAGAAATTTTGAGACCTTCAAATAGCGGAGTGGAGGCTATTTTTGGACCTAGTGGCTCGAAACGGTCAACATGGTGTATTTTTTGTCCTTCTTGGAATTTTTGGAAATTTTCTGGATTAATTTTAAAAATTTGGGATTATTTAAATCCGAAAAAGGAAAATAAATTGAAAAAGAAAAGAAAAGAAAATGGCTTCACGGGTCGCGCAGCACTTTGGCCGAAAGGCCAAAACAGCCCAGAGGGCTGGCACACAAGACACTCGAGTGGTCGGGATGGCCCACGCGAAAGGGGGAGGGCCTGGTGGTGGGGCCGGGCTGGCCCCTGGCCATGAGGGCAAAAGGGGGCGGGCGGGCGGCTTTAGGGTTAGGGCTCAAGCATGAGAGGGAGAGGAGGCGGCGGGGCGGTGGCAAGGCCCGAGCGACGGTGCCGGAGGCCGGGAAGAAAAGGGGAAGGCTCACTGCGGTGCGGAGGGGACGGGCATGGGAGAATGAGGCGCGGGAAGGCGTTTTATAGCCGGGCAGAGGAGAGAGGTGAGTGGGGCGTAGTGGGCGCGCGGCGCGGTGCAGGACGTGCCCGCGGCGTGGAGAAAGGACGCATGACAGAGGCGACGGCCGAGCGGAGTGCGTGAGAGTACGTCCGTTCGGCGCGAGCGGCGACCGACGAAGCGACGGAAGCGAAGTGGCCGATGGGGGGTGATGGGTAGGGCGTGCAGGGGGGACGCGACGTGGGCTGGTGCAGTCGCACGCGCGGCACGGTGGAAAACGCGGGCATGGCGCGGAGCGGCGGATTCGACCGGAGGCTGAAGCAAATCTAGGTAAGAAAATTAAAACAAAAATCAAGTCAAAAGTTTAATTCCTTTTGAATTTTTGAGGTTATTTCAACACTCGTCTATGATGCTCTTAAATCCTTTGTCCTACATCAGGATTCATGGACTTTCGTCCATAGGATTCTATTGGACCCCTACGCCAAGATTTCATAGTGCAACTTGACGAGGATATTATATCTAGTTAGCTAATTAATATTTATTTTCTATTATAACAAGATGATGTTTATCTTTTAACTGGTTGGAACCCGGGTACATAAGACCAGCTTTATGCACCCAAGTTAACCGTGCACGAGGGATCTATATCGTGTGCCCTGTATAGTATTCATAGATATACCGATCGAATGGCTCATTAGTATATCCATGAATCCATGGTTGATGGCGCGTGTGATCAGTGCATGCATGTATGTATATAAGTACGTAGCTTGCGACGCTCATCGCGCTCTACGCGCACATGACGTTCGCGAAGATGAATGCGCGCGTGGTTAGTGTGTGATAATGCACATTGTTAATAACTAGTGATAGCTACCATAGGCTAGCTAGCTAGTGCGGTGATAATGCAGACGTTGCAGCAAAACTTTCGAGTGCAAAAGCGTAAGCTAAACAGAAACATATATAGAGTGCATTGATATTTGATAACATTACCAATCAGTACATAGAAAATATAGCTCCGGCTAGTGCTGGCCTTAAAAAAGATGATCACCATGTCTAGCCGGTTGCATTCAACCATTGTTCCCGACAGCGAGAGGAAACAAAAGACGGCGTACGTTTCTTCCTCCTGTACGGGATCGTGCGGTTTACAGGTTCAAATTCTCGCCGCTGCTTCTTATGCATCGGTGGCCGGGTCCGTTTGACGGGTGGCGCTGGCCCTCTCGCCAAGCATCGGCCGGGTTGGCTGCCGCCGGCCCGCCAGGGCCCTCGGCAGGCGCGTCCGCGACCGACGAGGAGGCTTCTGAGGCGCTGACGGGTGCGGTGAGGACTTTGGACTTGGCCTCAGCGAAAGGCGCCACCGCGACGGCGGCAACGAGGATCATGGTGAGGGCGAGCGCACGTGCCATGGCCGCTTCGATCGGTGCTTGCGAGCTTAATTAGTTAGCAGTACGTGCCTTCGCTATGGATTTGTGTTGTACGTTGCTGGTGGTGTGGTGAGTGGCTGATACGAGGAGGAAGAGGTGGTGCTTTTATCCGTGAGCTGATGGCTATTTTTGGGTGGTACACGAGTACTACATGCATTGGCATGTCTGGAGGAGTGGTACGTGGTTGTAGCCCAACGATGAGGGTGGTTGTTTTGACATGTGTCAAGTCTTCCCTTAGACCATCCGATCCACCGGATGGATGCTTCTCTTTCAAATTGCTAACTTTAGTTTTATTTTCTTATTCCAAAATTCCAATTTTAGGTTGGAGCTTGTTTGCAAATCCAACTAGCAATTTTTATTCCGAATTTTAGTTTTACTTGGAAGCTTGCATTAAATTAAGTTATAAATTTATTTTATTTTCATTCTGAATTTCAGTTATTTTTATTGTATTTTGATATGGGCTCTTTATTTTAATCAAAGCCATTATAACTTGGGTCTAATGGCTAATTTTTTTTCTTTTTCTTCGATTAACGTGACAATTCTGTTCTTTAAGAGTGAACGTGGTGACTCCATTTGCCTTAATAATAGAATATATTTCTTCTCTTAAAAGCAAATGTGGTGGCTCCTTTTGTCTCTGCTTTAGTAATATAATAGATTGATATTTAAGTACACGGAAAAGGTTTTCTACTAGTTCACTTTATGACTTCAAATATAGACCAAATTCTGATCTGAATTATGTGATTGGGTGCCTCTGGCTGAATAAATTTTTTATTTTTCTATGAATATCGTATGTTGTTTCCCTCAAAATTCAGATTTTTTTTTGCTCTCTCCAATGTTTGAAAACATTCCAAGACCCTGCTGAAATCTATTCACTTACTGGAGTTGGTCGATGCAAGCTCACAAAATGATGGAATCTACCTGAACGATGCATGCACAATATTTTCCCCCCCAACTAACACACATATGTTCGTTAATCCTTGTATGGTCGTTGCCACAAAACAATTGTTGCTCCATGTCTGTACATAAAAGCCCCCCTCTCTCTCGCGCGCGCGAGGTAAGAAAAAGGTTTATATATACATGCACTTATTCGCACGAGTTTTACAACATTGCCACACTTGTAGCAGATCATCTTTTTAGGTGGTACGTTTAAATACCTCAATAGCTACCTAGGAAGATTAGCTGTCGGGAACAAAACATACATTGCCAGGCATAGGACGAATTCAACTGTTTTTATAGAATATAAGGCCTAACGGCCAAGTTTTTACACGAAAGGGGCGTAGCTGGGCCCAATAGATTACATTCAAAACAACGCACAGGCAGGTCTGAGCAAAAGACTAAGACCTGAAAACCAAACCAAATCGACATTTACGAACTCCCGGTAAACTCCAGCTTCTTAGATCTCTGAAAGGGTTGGGTAAAGCAAGGGTGAGTACACAACCGTACTCAACAAGTCACACGGGAAAATACTGAATACTTTGGTCGAAAGGAAAAGAAATTGAAAAAAGAAAAAGAAAAAAAAGGGCTTCACGAGCTGCGCAACACTTTGGCCGAAAGGCCCAAACGGCCCGGAGGTGCGCTGCACGCACGTACCGAGTGGTCGGCCGCCCACGAAAAGGGGAGGGGCTCGACAGTGGGCCCTGGCCGCAATGGGCAAAAGGGGAGGTGGCGCGAGCGGCTTTAGGGTTAGGGCTCGAGTGTGAGAGGGAGAGGAGGCGGTGGGGCGGTATATGGGCGGGCGGCGGTGAGGCCTGAGCGCGGGTGCCGAAGGCGGGGACGAAAAGGGGAAGGCTCACCGCGGCATGAGGGAGGACGCCGCTTGCCAGATTCTACACCAAGGTACCCGCCCCCCGCACTAAAAGTCATCAACCGATGGTAAGGGCATGCTCAGGCCCATCGCCGCAAGAGACAGAGCCCAAAGGTGGACGCCAATGACACGTGGCGTCTGAGCCCGCCACCGGCACCAGTGAGGTGGTCGCCCAGCAGACGCATGGCGTCTGAGCCAGGCCGGGTGCTCAAGAAGGTGGTCGCCCGGACACGCGTGGCGTCTGAGCCCGGCCGCTGGCGCACCATCCCCAGGATGGTCCCGACGAGATCAAGGGTGTTTAATGCGAATCGTGCGCATTAAATGCCGAAGCGTAGAGGCCGCAGTGTGGCGGCGCGCCTTCCCCAGGCGCATCATAATTGCGGGAGACGTCACGGCAGCACCTCATCCCCTGACGAAACGAGCGGCATTGGTGGGCGTGGAAGCCGAGGCAGGAGTGTAAACGGCTACGGCAAACATTTATTGAGGCGTCAGGACAGTGACAGGCGCATTAAATGCGCCCGTGGCAGTGTAATGAGTATGGCTTGCAGTGTAAGCCTCCCATGCGCCCCCAGCAGCCCAAGTATAAAAGGGAGCCGGGGTGCATGGGAGAGGGGTTCGAAAGACTGTAAGGTTTTCATTCTCTCCAGCAAGAACACTAGCAATACCAAGAAAGGCAGGACTAGGGCTATTACTCTTAGGAGGGCCTGAACCTGGGTAAAAGTTCTTGCGCCCCCCTGCTCCCCTGAGCTTCCCGGTACTCCGGTCATCTTCTTCCTTTCCCCGGCAATTGCCCCGAAAGCCCACCGTTTGAACCTCATAAGCACCCAATTCGGAGGTGCCTGTTAGCTAGTACGCTGACAGTGGCGCGCCAGGTAGGGGCTATTGGTGGTTAGATTGCCCACACTCTTTCATTCCCAGTTCGGAGCTCAGCAGGGGTAGGGGCGCTTGTCTGCATGGCGGAATCGCATTCCAAGCGCAGTAATCCGCCCGAGGAAAGTGGCGCCCATAGCCGGTCCCGACATTCGGAGAGGGAGTCAGGCCACCCGGGCCCCTCCACCGCGGGAGCGGTGCACTGCTCCCGCGCCAGTGGGTCACCGTCCAACGGCGCAGGCCGGGGACGACACTCCCGCCAAGCCTTCATGCGCCCGCTTCTCCTCGATCATCCTCCGGTGACTGGGCGATACCCGGCCACTCCTTGGTCGCGGATATCGCCCACTGGTTGATGCCGCCAACAAAGCAAGTTGAAGCGGCACACCGGGCTTTCGGCATGAGGCGACAGTGGAGCTCAGCAGAACCGACGCTACGTTCCAAGCTACACGACAACTTCTCCCGGCACCAAGGGCCGGGACAAGGGGAAGGGAGTCCTGGCTGCAGCCCATTCCGTCACAGGGGGACGTGCACGTGACTCCGCCTCTTCGCGCGGTCCCCCCAAGCCAAGGGGGAACCGCGAAGATCTGAGATCATACCTCGACGAGCGGCACCTCCAGAGCGACGGTGACCTGCGTCATGTCCTCAGGGGGCGTCGTAAGGGCGCGCAGCGGCGCACTAATCCCCGGATGTCTTCTGGGCGAAAGGGGGCTTCCTCCTCAGACTCCGGGGGGAGCGCAGGGTCGCACTCCTCGTCCTCTCCTCAGGATCGAGGGGCTAGCGAACAATGCCGTTCCCCCTACAACGTTGGATGTCAGGCGTTCTCCCTCCGCCTCCGGCAAGCCGCATGGCCGGAGAGGTTCCGCCCTGCTTCCATTGAGAAATACGACGGCACCACCAACCCTGAGGAGTTCTTGCAAATTTACACCACGGTGGTGCGTGCGGCGGGAGGGTCCGAGAAGGTCATGGCCAACTACCTCCCGACATCGCTAACGGGCTCTGCCCGATCTTGGCTTCTTAACCTCCCGCGAGGTTCCGTGCACTCGTGGGAGGAGTTATGCGACATCTTCGTCGCCAACTTTCAGGGCTCCTACGCTCAACCAGGCGTGGAGGACGACCTCCATGCCCTGGAGCAGACAGAGGGGGAGTCCCTGAGAGAGTTCATCCGGTGGTTTAGCCACTGCCGCAATACAATTCCCCGGATCTCTGAGCAGTCGGTCATCATCGCGTTCCGAAGGGGGGTCCGAGACCAGAAAATGCGGGAGAAGATGGCTACTCGCTCCATCGTAACAACATCCGAGTTGTTCTCCCTAGCGCACAAGTGCGCCAGGGCGGCTGAAGCTCGGAAGTGCGCATCAAGGCCCGTCGACCCTGATGATGCCGGCACCTCGAAGTCCTCCGACCGCAAGAAAAAGAAGAAGAAGCGGAAGGAGACCGCCGCCAGGAAGTTCGTCGCCGAGCCGAACCTAAATCCCGCGCGCGACGATCCAGACCAAGGATGAGCGCCGACCGGCAAGAACCGCAGGAACCGCCGCCGCCCGGGCCGAAGATGAGGGGGGCAAACCCTATTGCCCCATCCATCGCACAGGTGGACACGACTTGGAGGACTGCCAAGTAGTGTCCAAACTGGTCGACAGGCGGCTCAAGAAACGCAGCGAGAAAGACCACGACGACGGCGACGACGAAGACACAGCTCCGCTGGCCTTCCAACAGGCGGAGCACACGGTGGCATTCATCCATGGGGGCTCAGCCACCTACTCATCGAACTCGCAGTACAAGCGGGATCTGAGGCAGGTCTGCGCCACCGTATCGTCCTCTGGGGCGAATAGGCTGCTGAAGTGGTCGAAGCAACCGATCACCTTCAGCCTGGCCGACCACCCGGAGAGCGTTTCCGGCCCGAACCATTTGCCGATTGTGGTCTCTCCCACGGTTCGCAACGCGAAGCTCGGGCGGGTCCTCGTTGACGGAGGTAGCGCCATCAACCTACTGTCAGTTGGGGCGTACCAAGCACTCCAAATACCGTACGAGGAGCTGCGCCCGGCTCCACTTTTCTATGGACTCGCTCCCGGGGTAGGCCTCATGCCCCTGGGGCAGGTCCGACTGCCTGTTACGTTCGGGAGCGCGGAAAACTTCCGGACGGAGTTGGCCGACTTCGAGGTCGCCGACTTCGACCTCCCGTACAACGCCCTGCTTGGCCGTCCGGCCTTGGTCAAGTTCATGGCGGTTGCTCACTATGCCTATATGTTGGTGAAGATTCCCGGGCTTGAGGGTCCCATTACGGTGAAGGTGGATAGATTGGAAGCCCTGCGTCTAAGTAAGCAGCTGCAGGACCTGGCCGGCACCACCTGCTCGGCGCGCGATAAGGACGACAACCCGAGCTCCCCAGGGCTCACGCCCGCCTGCACCCGGGGCGAGGCGAAGGCGGTCCCCGTGGGCGGGGACGGCTCGAGCAAGGTCGTCAAGATCGGCACCGACCTCAGCGCCAAATAGGAAGGCGCGCTCATCACCTTCCTCCGGTCTAATCTGGACGTGTTCGCTTGGGAACCATCAGAAATGACCGGGGTCCCTAGGGAGGTGATTGAGCACCGATTGGCAACACTCCCTGAAGCGCGCCCGGTTCGGCAAAAGATCCGGCGGCAAGCGCCAGAGCGGCAGGACGCCATCCGGGACGAAGTGGAGAAGCTTTTTTTCGCCAAGATTGTGCGGGAGGCCACCTATCCGGAGTGGTTGGCCAACCCCGTGCTTGTAAAGAAGTCCAACGGGAAGTGGCGAATGTGCATCGACTTCACCGACCTCAACAAGGCCTGCCCCAAGGACCCGTACCCCTTGCCGCGGATAGACATCGTCGTCGACTCCACGGCAGGGTGTGAAGCCCTGTGTTTCCTCGATGCCTACTCCGGCTACCATCAGATCAGCATGGCGCAAGAAGATGAAGAGAAAACTGCTTTTGTGACCCCTCTCGGTGTGTATTGCTATGTCAAGATGCCTTTCGGGCTGAAGAACGCTGGCGCCACCTATCAACGGGCCATGCACATAGTGTTTCGGCCCCAAATAGGGAGGAACCTGGAAGTATATGTTGATGATTTGGTGGTAAAAACGAAAAAGGCCGATGAGCTCGTTCAGGACCTGGAAGAGACCTTCTCTCGCCTCAGAAAATACTGTCTGAAGTTGAATCCCGAGAAGTGCGTGTTTGGTGTCTCGTCTGGGAAGCTACTTGGATTCCTGGTCTCCAGTCGTGGGATCGAGGTCAACCCAGAGAAGATAGAAGCGATTGAGCGGATGCAGCCGCCCACCCGACTCAAGCAACTGCAGTGCTTGACCGGCCGTGCCGCCTCCCTTGGCAGTTCATAGCCCTACTGGGAGAAAAGCCTGCCGCTGTTCAAGCTACTGAAGGGGACCAACTCGTTCGAGTGGACCCCAGAAGCACAACGGGCGTTTGAAGACCTGAAGGAGTACCTCTCCTCCCCCCAGTGTTAGTCGCCCCCGAGCCGGGCGAGCCGTTGCTATTGTACGTGGCGGCTAGCCCCTCCGTGGTGAGTGCAGCGCTGGTGGCGGAGCGGGAAGGGGTCCAGCGGCCGGTCTACTATATCAGCAAGGTGCTGCACGACGCGGAAACAAGGTACCCTCAGGCTCAGAAGATGGTGTATGCCGTGCTGATAGCGTCGAGGAAGCTGCGCCACTACTTTCAGGGGAGAGAAATCACAGTGGTCTCCTCCTACCCCCTGCGCGAGATCCTCCACAATTGGGAAGCAGAAGGCCGCATCGCGAAATGGTCCGTCGAGCTGGGGGAGTTCGGCATCAAGTTCGCCCCTCGTACTGCAATAAAAAGTCAAAGACTAGCGGACTTCGTCGTCGAATGGACTCCAGTCGAGTCCGAAGCTGAAGACGACCCCGCGCCCTCCCCTTGGACACTCTTCTTCGACGGGTCCTTCAGCCGAAGGCGCTGGGCCGGGTCCTCCTGGTTTCTCCGACCGGAGACCCCCTCAAATACGTGGTCGCCCTCGACTTCAAGGCTACTAATAACGTCGCCGAGTATGAGGGCTTGCTGGCTGGGCTCCGGGCCGCCGCAGCCATCGGTGTCCGACGCCTGCAGGTGAAGGGTGACTCCCTGTTGGTCATCAATCAAGCAAGGAAGGATTTCTCCTGTCCTGACCCCGTCATGGCGGCCTACCTGGCGGAGGTCAGGAAATTAGAGCGGCACTTCGAAGGATTGGGATATACCCACATCCCACGACGTGACAACCACCTGGCAGACGAGCTCGCCCAGCTCGCCTCAACCAGATCTCCTGTACCGGTCGGGGTCTTTAAAGAAAGGCTTCCGCGACCGTCCATCGCAGCCCCCGTTTCCGGAGGGGACGATGGTGATACCGCTTCAGCCCTCGCCTCTGGAGGGAAAGTGGACCCGGACGACCACTTCGTGGTCGCCGTACTTGACCGGGAAGGCACATGGATGGATCCGATCCTGGCCTACCTGCGGGATCAAGTGTGTCCCGATGATGATGCGTCAGCAGAGAAGGTAGCACGAAAGGCCAAGTGCTATATCCTGGTGGGCGGGGACTGCATCACCGGGTAAGAACGGAATTCTTCTGAAGTGCATCACTCGGGAAGAGGGGAGCAGTTTGCTCTCTGATATCCATGGAGGCGTGTGCGAGAGCCATGTGTCCGGACGAACGATGGCGGGAAAAGCTTTCCGTCAAGGGTTCTATTGGCCGACCGCCCTCCAGGATGCTTGCGAGCTGGTGAGGAGATGCGAAGCGTGCCAGTTCCACGCCAAGCAGATCCACCAACCCGCCCAAGCTTTGCAAACTATCCCGCTCTCTTGGCCCTTCGCGGTCTGGGGGCTGGACATCCTGGGCCCGTTCCCGCGGGCCACAGGGGGCTACACCCACCTGTTCGTCGCCATCGACAAATTCACTAAATGGGTGGAAGCCGGGCGGTGAGGTTCATCACCGCCGCACTGCGGTCAAGTTCATGCAAGGGATATTCGCCCGCTTCGGGTCGCCAACCGCATTATCACCGACAACGGCGCCTGATTCACCAAATAGCGGCCTTCTTAGACTTCTGTGAAGAGATGGGCACCAAGGTCTGTTTTGCCTCGGTCGCCCACCCCAAGAGCAACGGCCAGGTCGAGCGGGCCAACGCGCTGGTACGGAAGGGCCTCAAGACCCGGGCGTTCGACCGACTCCACAAGCGTGGCGCCCGGTGGACCGAAGAGCTCCCGGCTGTGTTGTGGTCACTTCGGACCACTCCTAGCCGGGCCACCGGGGAAACTCCTTTCTTCTTGGTCTACGGCGCAGAAGCTGTTCTCCCTTCGGAATTAGAACTGGGATCACCCCGCGTTGCTGCATTCACGGAAGAGGACCAGGAGGGTCTGCGCCGAAACGACGTCAACCTCCTGGAAGAAGCGTGGGATCGAGCGGCCCTGCGTGCCGCAAGGTACCAGCAAAGTCTCAGGCGGTACCACGCCTCCCGGGTTAACGAGCGAACACTGGCAGTAGGCGACCTGGTCTTGCGAAGAATCCAGTCGCACGCCGGGTCGCATAAACTCTCCCCAGTGGGAGGGACCCTTCAAAGTGGTCTCAGTCTCTCGTCCCGGGGCGGTCAGGCTGGCCACTGAAGACGGTGAGGAGCTGGCGAGCTCCCAGAATATAAAAAACCTGCGCAAGTTCTACCCTTGACCGGTTGTAAGTCCTCAGGCTGCCCCTCGACCGCCGAGGGTGTCTTCCTCTCCGCCGGGTCGGGCAGGCCTTCGCTTAAAATTAATATTCGCCTTACGTTATGCGGAATGTTTGTTCTTGTTGCCCCTTTTCCTCGGTCTCTTTCTCGCGGTAAGGCGGCGCTGTATGCTTGTTCATGAGCCCTACTGCCTTGCAAAAACCCGGTGGCAAAGATGGAGCCACTAAGTGAGAACGTCGTGCAGGAGTGGGCGATCGAAGGGCTAGCTCGGCACGACCCCCAGCACGGTCATGACACTCCGGGTGTCCCCGTGGGGGTCGGCGACTTGAGCACCATTGTCGAAAACCCAGGTCTTGCCACGACTCACTAAGTGCCTGCTCCCTAGAGGCCGTCTGGGAAGAAAATTTTGCTAAGGCAAGGGATCCAAGGAAAAAGATTCACTGGTGCAAAACCCTGAGTCTTTAGGCGATCGCGTGCTCGTTCACGTGTAACCAAAAAATTGAAGTAAAAAGCGGTCTCTGAACGGCGTAGCGGGAAGTCGGTGCTCCTGCTTCATTTAAAGCGTCTTGCATTTAAAAGTCTTTACGTGCACTACTAAAAGAAAAGAAGAAAAGCTACTGAGGGGGGGCTGGAGGGTCCTCCGCGTCATCCGCCGCCTCCTCGGCTGCCGCTGCGTCTAGGGATGAAAACGGATCGGATACGGACGGATAATAGCTCTACCATATTTGTTTTCATATTTTTTCTCGGATTCGGATACGAATACGGATAGTCCGGATACGAATACGAATACGGATAATGTCGAATACAGATACGAATCGAATCGGATACGGTTACGAATATTTATCGGAACATGATAATCCCTTAGATTGTACATAAAAAATCAATGAAAACACATAACTAATTGATTTGATTAAAACATTATTGAAAATTGAATAAATATAAGCATTTTCATTCACTTAGACAATAGTTAGATACTATGTTGCAAACAAAATTATGTAAGACTTAGTTCATCACGTACATATGATTAATCCATCATACATGTAGATCAAAACACAAAATAAAGGTGATCCTTACTCAGAGATACAAATGGAAACAAATATAGAATACACAAAAAGTTTGATAATACTTAATTACCATATCTCTAGAAAACATATATAACACTTACATTTAATGACCCCAAGATTTGTATTATTTGTTAAATTATGTTTAAAATAATAAATTATGTATTTTATGAGTTTTTATGCATTTTAGCTATTTATTTAAAATATTTTTCTATTAAAGACAACATTTTTTAAATTTTTAGAAAATTTAAAATACAATAATTTTTAAAAATAATTTTTGTAAAAATTATAGACTATGTTAGAAATTTTATCAAAAAATTTCATAATTTTTTGAGCTAGTTTGCTAATTTTAATAATTGAAACTTGATTTATGGATTAATTAAATTAGAAAACAAGTTAAAATTTAGTAACCTTTTTGGGCCAAAAGAGTAGCTTGGCCCAGCCCACTATCCGGATATCCGATCCATCACTATCCGGATTATCCGACCAGATCCAGATCCGACGGATAGTGAGCTCTAGAATCAGATCCGTATCCGACAAAAAATATCCGTATCCGTATCCGATCCGATACTATCCGACAAATATCCGATCCGACAGAATCCGTATCCGAAAATTATCCGGATCGGTCGGAAACTATCCGATCTGTTTTCATCCCTAGCTGCGTCTTCAGCAGGAAGGTCCACGTCCAGCTGCAGCGCCACGTCTTCCGCCGCCGCCTCCATCTGGGGGTTCTCTATCGCCAACAGAGCAGCGACCTGCTCGGAGGCGTCATGAACTCCGCCTTCCGCCACGCCAGATCACCCTCAATCTCTTGAACAGTGGCCGCGGGATCGAAATTGGCGTCGCCGACACAAAGAAAGCCACATACTTCGCCGTGGCTGCAAAGAATCGCGCGCTCTCCGGGCGGACCTAGTGGTGAGGGCGCGGCAAAGCGCGCGTGAGGAAGTCCGCGGTCCAGCAAAGGCAGAAGGCGAGTGCCGTGGCCTCTCCTCCGCCGGCCCCCTGCTCCAACCCCAATGGAGCAAGGTCGCCACCGCTCGGTTGAGGGCATGGCGCAAAGCATCCGCAGAGTGTCCACTGATCGGCCCGGCCGGCCCTCTCCGCCTCCAGCTCCACAGAGCCTCTCGGCGCGGGCGGTGCTTGCCTTCTCGTTGCTCCGCGCCCGCCGCAGGCTGCAGTCCGCCCCGCCGATCTCGCAGATCTTCCACCTCCTTGCGGAGACGGTTGATCTCAGCTCCGCCTCAACCGCTCCTCGTCATTACTAGACGGTTGCTTGTGCTGGAGTAAAGCTCGGCCGAGAGCTGCCACAGAGCATCCGCCTGCCGAGGAACGGAGGCGGTGGGGATCGAGGGGGCGGGCCGAGCGGACCTCGGTCTGGCGACGGCGACAAAGAAGAGCCGCAGGAGTTCGCCCACTTGCGCCGCTGCCCCTGGCGCTGGCAACCCGGCTAGCGCCGCTTCGGCAGCCGCTGGGCGCTTTGGCTGCTTCAAGACGTGCAAATGGATGCCCGGAGCAGGAACCCTGGAAAAAGGAAGAAACAATGGTAAGGATCAGTCCTAAAACATTTCTTGAATTTCTATATTGCATGTGCATTTTCTGGTGAGTACCTAGGCGCTGCCTCGGAAGCGGGCACGCCGAACAAGGACCAGCCGCTGGCGGCCGCTAGGCTGATGGCGAGGAGGATCTCTCGCTGGCGGTGGCGGAGGCGGAGGCAGGTCCGCCACTGCTGGCGGCGGTGGCGGAGGCGGAGGCAGGTCCGCCACTGCTGATGGCGGAGGTGGAGGAAGATCCACCACTGCTGGTGGCGGTGGCGGTACAAAAGGAACCGGCAGCGGAGGGTCCATCGTCGCGCCCCCGGCAGGGGCAAGTGTGGACGAGCCCCCGCCGGTCGACGAGCCCCCCGCCACCATAGAGGAACCCATTACCGCGGCCGAAAAAGCTCCCGCACTGACATTCGAAGTCCCCGCCTGATCGAACCTGTGAAGCGAGGCCGCTGGGAAGGATTGGCGGAGTCGTCGTCATCGTCCGGGCGCCTGCGCCTCACTCGGTCGCCCCTCCCTTGACCACCAGCGGGAGGAGGATCCCGGATTGTTAAGGTCGTCTGGCGTATCACGACGGGCGTGCCCATGGCGTCCATCGAGGGCAGGGCGCGGATTATCGCCGCGCGCTCCCCAGGTGATAACCGACAAAGTGGAAGCGCGCCGCCACGGAACGGGCGGGGCGGGCGGATAGGCCCACCGCAACATCCACTGCCGATCACGTCGTCACCTAAGTTCCCGCTGGCCGCCGCAAGAAAAAAGAAAAAGAGATTGCAGGAGGATAGAAGCACTGTCAGCATCGGGTTTTAGCAGAAAAAAGTGAGAAAGGACAAGGAATGATGCAGGGTGAAGCGGGTTACCTCCGGGGATACTCCGGGTCCCATCGCTGTCGGGACCCCGAATTTGCAAATCCGGACCCTCTGTGTATTCAGCACTAGTCCAGGAACGCGCTAGTGCACACAGTCTTAACATCGGTAAATATCACAATCATACCACTCGATACCAATAAAGTACTTTATTTAAATAACCAAACTGGTTACTCGACCTTATGGCCAAGTTACAAATATATGCCTCGCAAGGCAAAACTTATTAAAAGAGAGATAATAGCAGCGGAAAATCAAATAACTTCGTGGCGCCATCCAAAGATACCACAGTAAATCGATCGGCTCGCATCCCTAAGTAGACGGATCCTCTTGGAATTCCTCCTCCGAAGCTGGCGTAGTCTCCTCTTCAACTGGTGTTGTGTTGAGGCAAGGGTGAGTACTTGGTACTCAGCAAGTCATGCACAGAATGCAGGCTAATATACTATATGCATGGCTTGGTACAAAGGAATAGCACAAGGTATATTTGCAAAGAAACAAAGATTTGACAAGTAATATAAGTAGATTCAAAGCAAAGAGAAATAAGTAAAGCATAAATAACTTTTCAAGAAGTTTTAATAAACATTTTCCCCATCCTAAACCACATTTCCATCATCTTCATTATTAAACCAAACCAACTTTCAAATCCAAGTTATTTTCAGAAAGTCTAACCCTTGATTTGTAATTCAGAGCATTGTCCAAGATAGTGGACTCGGCTATTTAAATAGATTCTAAACTCTGCAGAGGTTATGCACTTTACCCACAAGATACAAATAAACACCACAAAGGCGAGTTCAGTAACAAAGCCTTTCGGAAGCCTCAAACAACACAGTGGTCCTCTCCGGTTCGTGCTCTACACCATCCCTTCCCTTAGCCAAGGCGAAGTATGGGACCAACACACCGTTAGATGGGTATCCGGCCACAGCCCACGACACGCCCCCGCACAATCACACAAACGGTGTAATTGACACCCGAGGCTCCACAAGTGAGTCCTTAGCGACTTA
Organism: Rhipidocladum racemiflorum; assembly: GCA_036346355.1. Classification (NCBI taxonomy): domain Eukaryota; kingdom Viridiplantae; phylum Streptophyta; class Magnoliopsida; order Poales; family Poaceae; genus Rhipidocladum; species Rhipidocladum racemiflorum. Next base: position 2,308,113 of record CM070575.1, on the reverse strand, counting down.
GTCAACTAGGGCCGTCCCATTCCAGCCATGTGGTTGCAAGTATGACCCAGTTCAAAGGCTTGCAAGGTTAAGTCCTTAGAGTGACCAGGGCAAGACTACCCGAAGAACCAAATCAACATCCCCGATGCCACAACTGGCCCACCTGATTACTCTTGCCACATGCCCCGGTCGAAAACCGTTTATCAAACCCCAGTTGATTACCATGCACCACGTGCCATCAACATCACATGATACTTTTCCCAAAACAGGTTCAATATATCATTAAGTCAATATTAACATTTGATTGTCCAAATTCATGTCATGAGCACGAAAGTGTGTCTAAGCAATACACTACAACGGTCTAAAACCCATGTTGGCAATTTGATTATGTCCAACTAGTAAACCACAACTAGGGTGACAAGGGGTCATGGCACATACTTAAATAATCAAGGTGTCATACAGCAAATTGGTACTTATCGAACCCCCATGTTTAAACCAAGTATTTTTCTAATTGAACTAGCATGCAATAGTTTAAATCAAAATAGGTTTCAAAATGGGATCAATATGGTCAAAGCATAACTTGCCTTCAAAAAGTACTTGCTCTTGGTCTTGAGTTGGATCCTGAGTCAATACTTCTCCTTCGAATCCTTCCGGCACTTCAACGTCTACTCGTAAAGCGTGCAAATAGCAATACACAAATAAACAATAGGCAAAAACATCCCAAAACTCCAAATAAAATCCATAAACAGAGAGAACATAATTTTCTGGATTTTTAGGAACTGGAATCGTTCAAATCGGAGTTAAAATGCAAAAGTTATGATTTATTAAAGTTTAAATAATCAATTAAATAATATTACAGAGAAAAACTTTAGTCCAAAAATTAAATAAAATTCATATTTGAGTAGATCTGAATTTTATACAAATTTAGAAATTTGAATCACTCAAATCGGAGTTGAAGCATAAAAGTTATAAGCGTTTGAAGTTTGAAACAAAATCAAATCATTAATTCGAATTAATAAATCATTTTCTTTTGGAAATTAATTATTGCGTCGGCATGGACACGTGGCAGCCTCGATTGGTTGGTCGACGCCACCGGTCCATGGACTTGGTCCACGCTCGGCTCGGGTCCACCGTGGACTCGGTCCACGACTCTACGTGAGACTGACATGTGGGACCACTCGGGTGACGTCATCGCTGACATCAGCGGGGCTCAGCCCACGGTGCTGACAGGTGGGACCCACCGTGACGTCATGGGTGACGTCAGCGCTATTGGGTCACCACGACATGCGGGCCCGCCATGTCACCACGCCAGCGTCTGGCCCGGCCGCGTCGGTCCAACTTCCCGACACGTGGCGCAATCTCGGCCGTTGGTTTGAAAATCAACGGCGCGGATTAGATCTAGTGTTGACGCGTTTGGGTTAACGCATTGATTTCGGACCGTTGGATCTAGATCCGACGGTGGAGATTGGATCTAGGATTTGGAACGGGATCTCACCGTGAGATGACGTGGCGTAATCTGGGCCCTTGGATGAAGATCCGACGGCTGCGGAAGCTTGAAGTCCGGCGATGGCTCACACGGCGCCGCTTGACGGAGCCGGAGACGATGACCACGGCAGCGGCGTTGCGGGACCCTTCCGGCGAAGTGAGAGGTAGCTCGGTGCGCCTCGATCACGAGAGTCCGATTCTCGACACAACGGCGTGAGGGCAGCGGAGATGGCCGCAATCGGCAAGGAACCGGCGGAGGAAGAGACAACTCCGGCGAGCGATTGCGGCTCAACGGCGGCGGCTCAGCGACGTTGTTCAGGGTTACTGGTGCGCTAGGTCAAGGCGATCCTCGGTGTGAGCCGGTCATTAAATAACCTCGGCGTCCGTGCGAAAAGCGGAGACCTAGTTCTTCACGGCGGCGCAGCGGCGAGTCCGGATCGGACTCGGCGGGGACGAAGACGGAGAACCGTCCACGTGGCGCGATCGACGGTCACGATCGCGCGGGCGCGATCGGACCCGATCCGGTTTCGGCTCGAACCGGTACGGTCAATTCTGGACCGTTGGATCTTGATCCGACGGTCGGGATCGATGGGGTTAGGAGTGGGTTCGGCCGAGTCAATCGGCTCGGTCGGACTCGAACTCGAGTCGACTCGGGCTCGATCGGATGAACAAGAATCGACTTCGGTTTGATTTTCCAGCGATTTAATATTTAAAATAATTCCCAGTAATTCATTTAATTTATTAAAAATAGCAAAAGACTCGGAAAAATTCCAGAAAAATTCTGGAAAATATTTTGGAACATTTTGGACTCAAATAAAATATTTCCAACAAAATTTTATTTGCAAAATTAAATTCTTTAATTATTTCAAAATGGAATAAATTCCAAATAAATCCAAATAAATTCCAGAAAATTCCAAAAATTCACCAAAGTGCCAAATCACACATGAATTCAAGAAAAGCAAAATTTTGGGGTGTTACAATCGCCCTGGCCCATGTATTGCCAGGCCGGGCGGACACGACGGCGCAGGGGGCACAGTCTCCGGGCAATAAAATCCCGGATCACCATGGCCCCTGTCAGGCCCGCCGCACCGGTGGTCGACGCGGGCTACCATCGCCGAGCTCGGGCGTCTCACTCACGTAAGCCCCCGATTGGGGTTCTTGATCACGCCGGCGGGCGGAAGCTCCAACACCGATGTCATTGTCGTCTTCGACGTCTGACCACTCTTCCCGCCAATCTCTCCAATTGGACCGTGATCCGATGGAATGTAGCGCGACACGATCCGTCGCGAGCCGCAGGTGGCAGCTCCGGCGACTGCGGGACGCCACCATGGCGCGAAGAGTGTAGAAGAAGCGAAAAAGGAGGAGATTGGGCGGCACTCCTACGAACATTTCGCAGTGGGCAAAAGCGAGAAGGAGGATAACGGAGTTGGGAGGAAGATGGATGTGATGAATGGCGAGAAGTTAAGAACAGAGAGATAAAGTCGAGACCGGCCAAGAAAGTCGGCGAGGAGCTGCCACCCGAAGAAAATTACTTCCCCGGGTCGACAGTGGGGCTCAACGGTCCCGACGCGGAGGCGGAGGGTGCCTCCGGTGATATTCTGGGAAAACCTGTGAACCCTCTCCTCCTCGATGGACGAAGAGGGGAGAACCGGAGCCATCGGAAGGAGAAGAAGCGAGGAGTTCTGAAACGACAAGAAAAAGCGGAGTGGGGGGAGTTGAAAGGAGGAAGAACCGCTCCCCCCTCAGTCGGCCTCTTTTAAGGATGCGGAAGAAGGACCGGCGGGAAAGCCGAAAGGGCGCTGCGGTTCGAAAAAAGGAAGTTAAAGAGCCTTATAAAGGGGGGCGCGTCCCAAGGAATGTGCGACGGTTACGAAGAGGAGGCAACCGCGCAAACCGCCTTGGGAATCGGAGAAGCCGGGAGGTCTTTTTGCGGGGCGCGTGGGCATTTAAAGGGCCCCACCCGGGAGCCTAAGCGGTTCTCAAAAGGCCAACTCAGAAAGAGAGAAGAACGGAAGACCAAAAAGTGCTCCTGGGTGGGCCCGGGGGCTACTGTCGGCGTATTCTACACCAAGGTACCCGCTCCCCCGCACTAAAAAGTCATTAATCGATGGTAAGGGCATGCTCGGGCCCATCGCGGCAAGAGACAGAGCCCAAAGGTGGACGCCAATGGACACCTGGCGACAGTTCGCCACCGGCACCCAATGAGGTGGTCGCCAGCCAGACGCATGGCGTCTGAGCAAGCATTGGCGCCAGCCGAGGTGGTCGCCAACAGACACGTGGCGTCTGAGCCAGGCGGCTGGCGCCAATGAGGTGGTCGCCCAGCAGACACGTGGCGTACAGGCCCGGTCGCTGGCGCACCATCCCCAGGATGGTCCCGACGAGATCAAGGGTGTTTAATGCGAATCGTGCGCATTAAATGCCGAAGCATAGAGGCCGCAGTGTGGCGGCGCGCCTTCCCCAGGCGCATCATAATTGCGGGAGACGTCACGGCAAAGACCTCATCCTCGACTAAACGAGCGGCGTTGGTGGGCGTGGAAGCCGAGGCAGGAGTGTAAACGGCTACGGCAAACATTTATTGAGGCGTCAGGACAGTGACAGGCGCATTAAATGCGCCCGTGGCAGTGTAATGAGTATGGCTTGCAGTGTAAGCCTCCCATGCGCCCCCAGCAGCCCAAGTATAAAAGGGAGCCGGGGTGCATGGGAGAGGGATTCGAAAGACTGTAAGGTTTTCATTCTCTCCAGCAAGAACACTAGCAATACCAAGAAAGGCAGGACTAGGGCTATTACTCTTAGGAGGGCCTGAACCTGGGTAAAAGTTCTTGCGCCCCCCTGCTCCCCTGAGCTTCCCGGTACTCCGGTCATCTTCTTCCTTTCCCCGGCAATTGCCCCGAAAGCCCACCGTTTGAACCTCATAAGCACCCAATTCGGAGGTGCCTGTTAGCTAGTACGCTGACAGACGCGACGGGGGCTGGTGCAGTCGCACGCGCGGCGCGGCGGAAAGCGCGGGCGTGGTGCAGAGCGGCGGATCCGACAAGAGGCCGAAGCAAATCCAGGTAAGAAAATAAAAACCAAAATCAAATCAAAATTTTAATTTCTTTTGAATTTTTGAGGTTATTTCAACACTCATCTATGATGCTCTTAAATCCTTTGTCCTAGGATTCGTGGATTTTCGCCCATAGGATTCTATTGGACCCCTACGCCAAGATTTCTTAGTGCAACTTGACGAGGATATTATATCTAGTTAGCTAATTAATATTTATTTTCTATTATAACAAGATGATGTTTATGTTTTAACTGGTTGGAACCCGGGTACATAAGACCAGCTTTATGCACTCAAGTTAACCGTGCACAAGGGATCTATATCGCGTGCCCGGTAGAGTATTCATAGATATACTGATCGAATGGCTCATTAGTATATCCATGAATCCATGGCTGATGGCGCGTGTGATCAGTGCATGCATGCATGTATATTAGTAAGTGATCCAAAAATATTGATTGATTTTCTTACGAATAGTCGATCTTTAAATGATACTAGTTATATGCCCGTGCGTTGCTACGAAAAACAAAATTCATAACGAAAAATAAAGATTAAAAAATAAAAAAATACTATTTCATAAGATCAAACATCTATCTTTAACGCTTCGTTTCTTGCAAAAGCTGGCTAATTAAAGCAACGCTTCGTTTCTTGTGTAGGGCAATTAAGGAGGGCAATTAAATAGGGCAATTAAGCAGGGCAATTAATGTGACGTGGGAAGAAACTCTCACTTTATATAGTAGAGATTAGTAAGTGATCTAATTATGTGAATGATATTTATATGTGATTATATGAATGTCTATTTTTGCACTTGTATTGATATGTGACAACTTACAATTATCTTAAATATAGCAAAGGTCAAGCCAAAAAATTTTTATTTATAAAAGATTATGCCAGATTTTTTATGTGTTTTCATTTTTTTTATATATTTCTAACATGTTTCCTATTTTTTAGTCTTTAATGTCCTTTTGCAATTTTCAATTTTTTTTTTTTTGCAATTTCCCCCCTTTTTACATTTTTTCTTAATTTTTCCACATATCACTGATTTTCGAGAAAAACAATAATCTTTCGAGAGAATTTTGACCTTTTGGTTGTCACCGATTTTCGAGAGAAAATCAATCATATTTTTGAGCGAAATTCAACATTTTCGTTCGAATTTTGCTCATATGTTTGATCAATTTTCAAATTAGTTTGACTTTCTCAATCCTTTTGTTTTTCTTAAAATTTGAATGAAATTTTAAGAATTTTGCCACCGTCGACAGAGTGAAAAATGAGATCGAAACGAAATGTTTAATCTTACCCAAAGTCCACGTTCACTCTTCGCTTGAAAACGCTTAAACTCCACAAAAGATTTGATTATTTACCCTCTTTTTTGTAGTGCAATTGATTATTGCCCCATGTATATCACTGACATATAATTCCAGAACCCACACATCAATAAAATTTTATAAAATAAATTATCAATAATATGCATATTTGGTGCAAACCCCTTTTACCGTGAAAACTCCGTGAAAATCACGTGTAAAAATTTTGAAAAATTCTCAAAAAATTACCATACATAGGTAAGGTGTGGTTCTACAACCCTGTAAAATTTGAAGACAAAACTCAATTGCATTTGGAAGATATAAAAAAGACAAATTGCAAAATGAATAGTGAATGAATAGTGAAATCACTATTCATTTTGCAATTTGTCTTTTTTATATCTTCCAAATGCAATTGAGTTTTGTCTTCAAATTTTACAGGGTTGTAGAACCACACATCCCCTATGTATGGTAATTTTTTGAGAATTTTTCAAAATTTTTACACGTGATTTTCACGGAGTTTTCACGGTAAAAGGGGTTTGCACCAAATATGCATATTATTGATAATTTATTTTATAAAATTTTTAAAACTTTTATACGTGGTTTTCACGGTAAAGAAAGTTTGCACCATATATATATATATATGGCAACATATCCAGTGAAAACCTTTCTTACCGTGAAAACTTCGTGAAACCCATGTATGAAAGTTTTGAAAAATTCTCAAAAAATTATCATACGTAGAGAAGGTGAGGTTCTATAACCTTGTAAAATTTGAAGATCAAACTCAATTGCATTTGAAAGATATGAAAAAGACAAATTGCAAAATGAATAGTGCTAAATAGTGAAAAATCAATATTCATTCTAAATTTGTCTTTTTTATATCTTGCAAATGCAATTGAGTTTGGTCTTCAAATTTTACAGAGTTGTAGAACCTCATCTCCCCTACATATGATAATTTTTTGAGAATTTTTCAAAACTTTTACACGTAGTTTTCACGGAGTTTTCACGGTAAGAAAGGTTTACACCGAATATGCCCCATATATATATATATATATATATATATATATATATATATATATATATACAGAAAAACTAAAAAACGGTATACCGTTGCAACGGTATACCTCTGAAACTCATGAAACTTATGATTTTTTGCACTGAAACTCATGAAACTTAGCACTAAAAACTGATAAAACATGAAACTGATGAAACTAAACATGAAATTGATAAGTTTCATGGCTATACCGTTGCAACGGTATACCGTTCCCTAGTCACTCTCATATATATATATATATATATATATATATATATATATATACTATTCTAAAGCAGCACTTTGTGACAGTGGTCCGTTCTTCCCACATCATTAATTGCCGCTTAATTGCCCTGCTTAATTGCCCTACGCAAGAAACGAAGCGTGCTTTAATTAGCTAGCTTTCGCAAGAAAAGGAGCGTTAAAGATAGATGTTTGATCTTGTGAAATAATTTTTTTTATTTTTTAATTTTTATTTTTCGTTATCAATTTTGTTTTTTGTAGCGACGCACATGCATGTAACTAGTATATATATAAAGTGAGGACAAATAATCAATTATTCTAAACTCCGCTCCCACGGAGGGCATACCGGGAGAGAGACGCCGACTCCGTCCAAAAAGAGGAGCAGAGAGGAGGGGAAAAAAAACAAAAGAGAGCAGAGCAACTCAGGCAGGTGCTGCCGACTCTAGAAATCCCCACAGATTTGAGATTTCCCCTCGAGTCCCCCCAATCTCGCGGCCGGATCGCGCGATGGACGCGGCCACGCTGGCGCGAGCGGCGAGGCCCACAAGCCCGTCGCGGCCGCCCAAGGCGATCCGCAGCACCAAGCCGCGGGGCCTCGACGAAGAGACCGCGGCGCCCGCCGCCGCCACGTTCCCCACCATCAAGGCTCCCTCCGCCGCGTCGCTCCTCCGCCCCGACGTCCGGATGGACGCCCGCGTCTGGGCCGGGCTCCCTGACGACCTCCTCCTCGAGGTGTTCGCCCGCGTCCCGCCGTTCCTCCTCTTCCGCCTCCGCCCTGTCTCCCGCCGCTGGGACTCCATCCTCCACGACCCCGCCTTCCTCGCCGCGCACGCCGGGGTCCCCTCCCACGGGCCCTGCCTCCTCACCGTCTGGAGGGGCGCCGCGCACTCCCCGCTGCAATGCAGCGTCCTTAGCCTGCCCCTCCGCGCCCGCTACAAGCTCCCATTCGGTTTCCTCCCCGCCTGGGACATCTGGCTCGTCGGCTCCTCTGGCGGCCTCGTCTGCTTCTCCGGATTCGACGGCGCCGGATTCTGTATCGTCGTCTGCAACCCGCTCACGCAGGCCTGGCGGGTGCTCCCGGACATGCATTGCAACCAGCAGCGGCAGCTGGTGCTTGCAGTCGATGAGAAGCGCCGGTCGTTCAGAGTAATTGCCACGAGCGATGTGTACGGGGACAAGACGCTCCCCACTGAGGTCTATGATTCCAAGGAGGATAGATGGTCGCTGCACCAGATGATGCCTGCGGCGAACCTGTGCTCGTCAAAGATGGCGTTCTGCGACTCCAGGCTGTACCTGGAGACGCTCTCACCGCTCGGGCTGATGATGTATAGAGTGGATGCGGGGCATTGGGAACATATACCGGCTAAGTTCCCAAGGTCGCTGCTTGATGGATATCTAGTGGCTGGAGCTTGCACAAGGTTGTTCTTGGTGGGGAGGATAGGGCTATACAGCACGCTGCAGAGTATGAGGATCTGGGAGCTGGATCATTGTAGGACAGTCTGGGTGGAGATAAGCAGGATGCCGCCCAAGTACTTCAGGGTTCTATTGAGGTTGTCTGCTGAGAGATTCGAATGCTTTGGGCAGGACAACTTGATCTGTTTCACGTCGTGGAACCAGGGCAAAGGTCTTCTATACGACGTGGATAAGAAGTCTTGGTCATGGATTGCTGGTTGTGCAAGCCAGCTGTGCAATAACCAGGTCTGCTTTTACGAGCCAAGATTCGACACGTCAATCTATTGATGGTGACAATATGACCTGCGTTGCAAAGGTATGAGCTCAAATGCTTCTGGGTTCTTGGTTCGGTATCCAGATGCTTTTGTGATGTCCTATTGAATCATGGCTGCCAGCTGTATCAAACTATGAATTGCTGGGTGAACAGTGCTTATTCTGTGAGACTATAATTTGAAACATTTCTAATAGTTGACTTGACACCAATCGTCTCAAGTCACTACCCAGCAGTTAGAAGTATCGTCACAAATGGAGGTCTGCTTGTTCCCATTTCCATTTTGTTAGCAAACAGTGACTTGTAAATTATTACATTTCCATGTCTGAAATGAAAAAGATCTTATGCTACGAGGAGGGGTGGGGAATGTTATGTTCTTTTGATTCATGCAGTTCTGTCTGTACAGCTTCAATTGCTAATTGCTTTAACTTAAAACCAGAATTCAATCGGATCTGTGATGGTATTTCTTCATTCAACTGATCACAGCACATTTTCTTAATGAGTTATGGTACCTGTATGTTGCCATTTGTATAACGCCATGTGATATGTGTTCTTTTGTTGTGCAAACAGCTACCATGATTCTTCTTTCCATAGCATTTAGCCTCTTACTAGTAATGTTTATCTTCATTTGCTTTTTTATAGTGTATGCTTACTTCATTTTATTGGTGAGGCAACATGTTTAGGTATTTGGTAATTTAGCTGTTGCTTATCATGGTATTTTCGCTTTCTCTATTGGCGATCTGTTAGCAGAATGAAGCGACTTATCTGTATGGATGGGTGCATGGCTGAATTAAGTCGTCCTGAATAGATGCATTTAAGCTTGGTGTGTGGTTTAGTTGTTTGAGTAACCTGGATGTGCTGAGATGGTTTTTGGTTGGCTGAACAATATCAAGACTTTGGTTCCATGAAGGAATCCTAGATAGTGTCATTAATTAGCTATACATTTTACCCAACCAAAAACCGAACACAATCACAAATTTCCTGCATCATTCAATGCAAGCACAATCATGGTTATCACGGCACCCGGCAAGGCGAGTCGCCTCCGGGGCGCCTGGATGCCTAGCCAGTGCCCGCCGCCACTGCCGCTGCACTGGTCGCTGGAGCCCACGCTGGAGCACGTGTCGCTGCGCCAACCCTCGCCGCGTGTCGCTGCGCTAGAGCCGCCGCTGCTGCGCGAGGGTTGGCCGTGCATCGCCGCCACTGCTGCGCCACGCCGCCAATACTAGATGGGGCATGCGGAAAGCCCTAGACGACCGCCCAGGCGACGGCATTTAGAAAGGTAGTAACTATAGTTATGATTGCAGGCATTTAGAAAGCTTTATGAGGAAGTGGGACCTGGATGGGTTTATGCTGTTACCAAGTAAACCTGTAAGTGCACATTTACAGAGAGCGTATCAAAGGATCAGCTTGTTTCCTTCATTTGAGAGTTACCATTCAGCTGCATATTTTTTTATATATTAAAACGTTTACTACATCAACCTTATAAGTTGTGGAGTTTAAGTTGTTCATCTAATGGCATTAACTTAAATGTTATGTTATGTTATTTTTACTTATTTTATTCATCTTTTTCTAATATTCTGCAGGTGGCTACCATAGCAAATGCAGTATATGGCATATGGGCCAAGTACCGTATGCAAATTACAGGTTTAGCCACTAAGAATTTTTCATATTGTTTGCTCTAATAGTTTTCTTTTATCCATTTATTTTGGTAGTCAGATGAAAACCATTTTAATGAAACAAACCTGTCAATGGAGTATATTGGATGATCTGTACTGGTACTGGACTGAATAATTTGCCCATTTTTCTTCATATGACAGGTCGACCTCCATTCCAGGAAATTATGGCATCCCGAAAACATGGGGTTAGTTGGCCTTTCTGTTTAGTCAAGAGTTCATCTCCTCTGCTTGGAACTTTCTATAAAAATCACACTGTTTCTATAAAAGCTTGCTTATCACGTTGTCCTTCCGCAGGGCGGATGCGAAGATGATATAGTATGCAAGATGTGAGCAACAAAGCGTTGGTCTGCTCTGCTGCACATTCCACTTCTAGATGCGCTCAAGGTTCCAAATCTCGTTTTGAGTCAAATCTCGGAGGTTTCCGAAATCCGAAATTTCGGCGAGATTCGGAAATTTCGGACAAAATCCGGACGAATTGCAAAAACCAAATTTCAAATCCGGTTTTTTTTCTACCGGGAAATCCGAGATCTCGGACGAAATCACCGAGATCTCGGCCGAAATCACCGAAATCTTGGCCAAATTGAACCGGCTCAAAAATGGTTTAAAATACGTCAAAAAAATTTGAAATTTTTTTTGGATAGTCCTAACACATCACTAATGTTTTCATAAAAATTTGAGGTGATGATCAATCATGAGGAATTTTTAAAAAATCTAATAGTGGTAAAGTCGTGATAAAAATCGTATATAAAATCAGTTTTTGATTTTTCAAATGTAACAAATGAACTTCAAGTTATTTGAAAAGTTTTATATATGTTCCTATGTATTAAGGTAGGTTCTTTCTTTGAAACCACCTGCAGTTCTGAGGGAGATTCTTTCTTTGAAACCACCTGTAGTTTTGAATTTTGACCAGTAAGAAAAGATCAATGCCATAAATATGAGCGCTGATCATGTATATGTGAATCCCTGCCCATATATACATAGGTGAGTTAGTACTGTACCCATTTATAAATACATGTTATCTTAGGTTTTAAATTTTGTTTTTCAATATATGTCATTCAATAATTTTGAAGTGGGTTTTGTACCACTGTTTCCACTCCACTATTCTCTCATAGTCATACACAGATTGATTCCAACTATCAATGTCAGTATCAGATATCATTTCTCTCTGCTGTTTCAATGCACTAGAAAAGTTCCTATGTATTAAAAAGTTCAAACCACTTTAGAAAATTTTGAATTTTTTTGTGAATAATCCTAACACATCCATAATATTCCCATAAAATTTTCAGAAGATAATCAATATTGAAAAATTTTAAAAAATTCGAAATGTCCTAACCGACATATTGAACCGACCAAAAAATGGTCAAAAATATGTTAAAAATTTTTGAAATTTTTTGTGGATGATCTTGATCCTACACCCAAGCAAATACAATGCACAAAAATCAAAATCCGGCAAAAAAACATCAAATCTCGCCCGAGATTGCCGAGATTTCGCCCGAAATTGCCGAGATCTAGCCGAGAAATCCGAGATTTGAATTTTTAAATTTTTTTTGAATTTTCCGGGATTTTGAATCTCGGAGGGGTCCGAAATCCGAGATTTCGCCGAATTTTGGACCCTTGGATGCGCTTAGATAGGCAAACAGTCATAGATTTTTTTAAAAAATAATATTAAAAAAATTATAGAAATAATATGCTAGTGCAAAAAATAACAAAAATACTCATCTGCCCATATTTTAAATATCGATAGACTCGCTGTCGATATTTGAAATATCGGTATTCTCTGTCGATATTTTAAATATAGACATAAGAGTCCATCGACGGTCAAGCTCTCTGTTGATATTTGAAATATCGACAAAGAGCGCATATGAATTTTTTAAAATTAAAAATTAAAAAAGTAGTATGCTGAAAAGAAGAATTACATAAGTATGACGAAAACAGGAGAGCGGGGCTTAGGTTTTAAAAAACATAGAAATAATATATGCGTTAATAAAATCTTATAAAAATTCACGAGGGAGGTTTTTTAAATAGAAAATAACAAGGCGGTGAGAAGTTAATAAGGAAAAGTTTGGAGAAGTGATGTTTAATATTGGTAGAAAAGGAATGAAGGCAGGAAGTACATGACTCGTACGGAATAAAATGGTATAACATGATGTAGAAAACAATGAGAGGAAATGTGCAAAAAAATATTAGGGTACATGACATGGTAGAAATAATAGGGTACATAGCATGACATCGTGGATATAACATGACATATAAAATGTCAAAAGAGACATGGCGCGACGACACGAATGAATAATAAACGGAAACTACAGCTAATGTACATGCACGCCTTTTGAAAATAGAAAAAGTCATGCTTGTTGTCGTAGATCTTATATAGAAGGATCCATCAGCACCTTCCTCTTTGATTTTACGAGGCTTGCGGCTTTAGCCTTCTTCTAGTTAATCCTGTAGGCATCCATACAATAATAGTCTTTAGGCGCGATCTTAAGCTCCTACCACACGCATAAGTATTGCTCGTTGGCTATCTCCTTCATCTTCTTGTGATGTGCCTAAAACTCCTTTCGTGCCTTCTAAAAGTGCCCTGAATCAGGACGGTTGCGCGGTGGTTTTGCTTTGTCTTTCGCAGACTTAGGCTCAGGCTTCCAACATTTGCATCGCTCGGGTGCTATAGGGTAGTCCAGCTAGCGAGTCCTATCGTACTTGTCTAACTCATCGATTCACCGGAAGAAGTAGCATATTGTCTCTTGTTAGGATTATGCGTGGATAAAGTTAGAGCGTAGGGGAACATGACATGCATTACGGAATGTGCATGCCTCTTAACTTACAAGGATATGCTTGCACATGTAGAAAGCGCGTCCAGTGGTGTTTACATGAGTGGACTGCTTGGTCCATGTCAGAAGACCGCAGTCACAGTTTGGCTGGGGTAACTTGGGGAGGGGGGAGCACAGGTGCATCCTTGCAAGAACTATTAGGGTATGTACAGATGGAGTGTTCAAGATTCCTCCTTCGCTTTCGAAGAAGCTCTGCGTAGGTAGACATCGGCACGGTGGCACCCTGATGGTGTAGGAGAGTGTTGGGTGTGGCGCTGGCATAGATGAAGTGTCCGTGGTGGAGGTTGGGTTAGCGAATAAGTGTTGCCTGAATGGCTGGTGGTTTTATAGGCAGTTTGTAGTCGATGCAAGGCGGATAGAGTAGGGGTAGCGTGTTCTCAATTTGGCTTGACAAGTGGCTACAACATATTATCGCTTCAATCACCTCATAAAATCTAAACATACCCATACCGCTACACCTATGTACCATAACAACCTACTCTACACTATATGAAACAATTGCTTCAAGCACACATAAATTTATTTTTTTTAACTATATACTATCTCGCATACTTTTCACAATTTTGTATGTCCAATCCGATCCATACTAAACCTATATATATGTCTACATAACTATTGTTACTCTATACAACTAATTATTTACAGACTTAATTAATCTGATCGCTAGGGGTGAAAACGGGTCGGATACGGGTGGATATTACGGATTCGGATCGGAAACGGATAAAGATATACATATAATGCATACATATACAGAGTAATATATTTTGAATTAAACCATACGGGTACATGGCTATAGTAGCAAGTTATATATCAATCAAACCCGCTATAGTAGCAAGTTATATATCAATCAAACCCACTATACGTCATAGAAAGAATATGCTACTTTAGGATTAATAGAACCAACTAATTGTCAATATAAATAGGCTCTTTGGAAAAAAATGATGAAATAGGCTAGGCTTTGCTGATATCCCAATAGGAAATCTGGATATCCGATCCGAATACCCGAATAGGAAAAATCCGAATATCCGAATCAAGTCCCGTATTTACCGGATATTGGTTGTTCCGTATCCGAATTCAAGTATCCGGATCTCGTCCCGGATCCGAGCGGATAGTTAAATCCAATCCTGTATCCGGTCCCGATCCCGGATCGGGTGGGAATTATCCGAGCCATTTTCATCCCTACTGATCGCTAAGTCATGTATATAAAAAATATATTGTTACTCTACACAGCTAATTACTTACAAACCTAACTAACATGCTTGCTAAGACATGTATCTAAATAATTATTACTACTCTACACACCTAATTACTTACAAATCTATTTAATCTGGTCACTACATTGTATTCTCGAATTGTAATTGAAATGAGCAAACAAATTTACCTGCAAAAACGCGGATTACTTTCTTCGTCCTCTTCTCCCTCCCCTTCTTCTTCCTCTCCTTTCTTCTCTTCCCTCTCTCCTTTTTTCGGCTGGCTCCGGGGGTGCATAGCCATGAGAGCGCTTGGCCAAATCTGTTATACCTCTGTCGATGTTTCAAATATCGACACTGAGATGTTGATAGGCGCCTATCGTTATTTAAAATAGCGACAGAGATATTGACCGTTGTCTACAGGATTTTGTCGATAGTTCAAATATCGACAGATAGTTTGTCGATATTTTAAATGTTAATAGATGGGTATTTTTGTTATCTTTTGTACCATTATATTATTTTTGTAAAAAATAATATTATTATTTTTAAAAAAATCCACATACATAGCTAGTCTTACCGTACAAATAACTCCGAGAATGGCGATACAATGATTTGTTGGAGGGACTAAATAATACAATCATCTGTGCACTGATTAACGGGAAGACAAGCAGCTTTGGTCAATTCTTCGTTCCGCGGTGCTGCCGTCAGTACTGCAGTGAGCTACTGAGCTCGCCAGTTGGCTTCATGACCTTCCATGGTGAACTTCTCCATGCTTTTCTAAGCTGTGCTGACCATCTCCGCACCGTGCCTCCTGATCACGGAGATGTCCAGTGCTTTTGGAGAGCGGATTTGCCACCCTCGTATCGACAACAAAATTTGATTTACAAAGCATCAAGATCTTAACGTTGCACAAATCAGTACAGAACTTGATCACAACTTTTCATAGCCTGCGTTAACATATAAACCACAGTGCACATTCAATTGTGAATTTGAGATGCATTTATACCTAGTTCTGTCCTGTAAGATTCACAAGTACAAAAGGATGAAAAATGTTTTCTTAAAATAAAGGCAAAATAGAAAAAGAAAATGGAATAGAATATCATCAAAATTTTGCATTCCATTCAATGATGCTTTAGTGTGAAGCCACAATTGGTCAATCTTTACTTGCAAGAGACCTTTTGACACAATCCATGATGCCTTCGCAATCATCTTCAGGTATTACACATCCCGTATCAGTTTCTAAGCAGTTCTGCATGGAGTGAGGAGAACGAAGATTTCCATGTGTTTGACAGGCCTTCATCGTCTTGCAATGCTCTGCCTCATCATCTCGTATATTGACAAATACATCATATAAGTTATCTGCAATGGGATATGGGAAACAGTGAACACTTCATAAATAATCTTGTAGCCAAGCTTAAAGAAAAGAACTCAACTTCTCGTTTATAGGCTGTATAACATCAGCAAAAACAATAAAGCCAGGAGCCAGTAACTTAGGTAATGATCAGCTGAAAACAATAGAAACTGATTTGATGAATCTTAAATTAGGTCTGTTCTCAGCAACTGGTGATAACCAGCAGACAGGTCGGTGGAACTAATTTCATAAGCTACAGCTAATATGTTTAGTCCCAACCTGCTGACAAAATTAACTCAGAAAGTTGTTAAGGGAAAGAAAGAGGGAAGGCCATTAGTACCAATTTTAGGCCTTCTAGAACATGGAACTCTTGCTGTTTGAAACTCATCTGAGAAAACAAGCCATGTAAGCAATAAGAATAGATATTAATGATTAATACAAAGCATTAATAGAACAACAAGCCAATGCAAGGGCTCACCAAATAAGTACAGATCCTCGTTCAGGTAATAGTTTATAGCCGCCGCTGGAGCTGGTAGTTTTTTCAACTCCGCTGTTGGAAAGAACAAATAGCTTACATAATGGAATTGGAAGCATCATTAAGAAAGCAAACAAATGTCCAGTTAGGAAAACAGACTAAATGATATTGCAGCTTGCCCGGTGCCGAGGTAGATATCAAAACTATGTAAGAATAATTGAATAAGAACAATCAATGATCCAGGATGGTTTATAGCTCTTAGATTGTTAGTAGGTATGGCAGATTCAAAAATAGGTTGAAGGGTAACAATATAAAATGACAGTAATTTGGCCCTTAGCTTCTCACCTCAATAAATTCTGAACATAAGGTAGTTCAAACATGGGAAATAAGATGTTACCAATTTGATGATGTAAGCTAATATTAAAAACCAAGGTACTGTTGTTCCATTAAATCCAAAACATATATAATTTAACACATGTCGCACAGAACAGAAGTAGATGGTTAGCTGTTGTGTTAGTTATCATGAAAAAATTCTGCACAACAGGAAGAATATTTACCCCATTAAGGTTATCTTACCTTCGTGGAGCTTAATAAACTTGTCATAAGTTGAGTATGCATGCCTCTCGACACATTCAGAAAAGTGGTCTGCATATAAGATAAGTGAGTTCAAGGGTAATCATCACAAAAAAAAACTTGGTAACAAAGAAAAGGAAGCATTTACTTCATAATTGGCAAATTTGTGCACATACATGCCATTCTTGGGCTCAGCATGTACATCGCAACAGTCATGAAGTAGTAAAAAAATGCAACAAACCGCGCAAGAAAGCGATCAACCCATAAAGAGTTGCCACCTAATTCCTGATACGAACCAAGATGCAGAAGAAAGTAAGAAATATGCAATACCATAATCTGACAGAAAGCTATTCACAGTTCAGCCTAAGGGCTCAATAAGCAGTAGGTTGAATTCATTTAGAGATTGTACTCACCACTCAGATAAAGGAAACAGGATAGGCTAACAACTGACAGAATTGAAAGGAAGGTCGTGCATACATGAATGTACTAATGGACAGACAGGTAAAGATGGAGACATACTTCCATGATTAAGGCTGTGTTTGTTTAGGCTGGTCTTTGGAGGAGAAGGCTCTTTGGAAATTGGAAGAAGGTATTGGCCTCTTTGGAGTGGAGGCTGGGGCTGAAAGAGACTTGATGAAGGGGATGTCAATTTTTTGTAAATAAGATCAAGTTGCAAGGGTACCAGGGAAGTGGGATTTTCAGAAGCTCCAGCCAGCCCGAGAAGCATCGTTTTCCTTGCTTCTCTCGTGTAGTGCAAATTGGGCTGGAGCTTCTCCTCTCCAGCTAGCTGAAAAATTACTGTTTGTTTTGGCTTGTGACTTATGAAGACCTAGAAGCCAAATAAGCCTAAGCAGAAGCCTAAACAAACACAGCCAAGAGGTGATGGAACTCATTCCAGCTTTCGGCAAAATGCACCTTTATATAATCAGCTCTTCTCCACCAGCCGAAGGTCTCATACATGTGAAGCACGGATATAAATGCTGTTCAATAATCAAGCAGTCGATAAACCGGCACTAAAATGGTATGTGAGAACCATGCCAAAAAATCACATGTACTGCAAAATTTAGAGACCTGCGTGCTATTGCAAGCATGTAGGACGAGACCCTCACCAAAATACGGCACCCTAGCAATCGTCTCCAACACGAAGAATCTTGCGTAGTTGCGCTCACGGTAAAGACCATCAAGGATCACGATGACCGACTCCTGCAGATAGAGCAAAATGTGAAACCATCAAGTATTTACGATGAGTTGATGACTGATTACTGTGGATGTGTAGATTGAACAGCATGAGGCCGGCGACTACATCTATTGGGAATCTGGTGTTATCTGTAGTACCGTAAGGAAGATGTTCACCGATTGCTCGAGGTTCACCACCCAACTCCCCTCCGTGGCAATCAGCGGGTGGTCGTCTCCTTCCGGATGGCCCGTCTCCCTGACGGGGAAGGACTCCTCGACGGCCACCTCGGCCTGCTCTTCCTCCCGCTGCGTCTTTGTCGCCGCCGCCGCGCGAAACCTCCTCCTGCGCAAGCCGAAACAGGGCACCAAGGTTGCAGAGAAACGCATGCGGAGAGTTGCGAGGAGGGATCGAGCGCGTACCCGGTGACGACGGGCCCGAGGCGCGCGGCGCGGAGGCGGTGCGCGCGGAGAGGGAGGAAGGCGGGAGGGGGCGGTGGCGAGCGAGCGGTGGGCTTGGAGGAGGGCGCGGCGTGCAGAGGGGAGGAGGAGGCGACCACCATGGTGATATTTTTGCGGGGTTTGGGGGGGGGGGGGGTTGGCCGCGTGGAAATGGGAGAGGACACAGAGGAGAGGAGCGGCGGGGCACTGCACGGCGGCGAGCGGCGGGGCACTGCACGGCGGCGAGCGACGGTCGCGGTGAGCGGGGAAGGAAGCCGTTCGCGCTGCCGCACGGTGCTTCCCGTGTTTGTCGCGGCTTCTCGGAGGGCGACGCCCACGGAACCGGCTGTTGGGCGCGCGGCCGGCGAGGGCTCCGGCTCCGCACGGCAGCAGTGTCAACGAGCCAGAGGTGGCAGCTGCTGCTGCTGCGAGGGATTAATGAACCAACCGAATTGTTGGGTCGGTGCCGGCCGGGACTAGGCTTCGTTGATTGATCGTTGGTAGTGCTGGGATTCATCGTGTCGTGTCGAGGGTTTCAAATTTCGTTACAGGGCTTTATTTTGCACCCTCTAAAATCTGAAATTTCGGTGTAAACCCGTTATTTCAAACGAATTCAAACAGTAAAATTCAAATCTGATTTTTCTTACCGAGATTTTTAGATCTCGTCGAGATTTACTTATATCTCGGTGAGATTTACCGAGATCTCGGTGATTTTAAACCAAACGAAAATTGATTCAAAAATCATGAAAGTTTTTTGAAACTTTGGTCTGTCATGAAAAATGACGTGAAGAATCCAATACGGTCAATTCTGATCATATTTTGATCAAAAAACTAAAATTTCGATCAAATATACCGAGATCTCGATGATATTTGAGGTTATTGTAGCACTTTGAATTTTTTAGGGTTTTTTTTTATTTCGCCGGAATTATGAAACTCGAAGTGGTCCGAGATCCGAGATTTCGCCGAACGCGAGATTTCATTCACTGGTCGTGGCACGGCATACTTCGCTCCTTTTCACTCGTGTTCCCTCCGAAACTCGCCTATTTCTGTTGTTTACTAGCCACTGCTGCTGTATAAATTGTAGGCTTTAGCAACAGGGAGAGGCGAAAACGCGCTACAGACTCTGGATTTAACTTCTGTAAATTCATAGTTGCCCGCTGTCATATCCCTTGGCACTCGAGCGAAGTCGGTGCGTGAAACAACCACAGAAAGACAATTGCGAAAGGGATTTGATAAACATCATCTGGATGTTTTTATTGCTGAAATCACATAAATCTAGGACCATCGGATCATTGTTGAGATTCGGGAGTATCGATTACATCTGATCCTATGATTTGATCTAACGGCTCGGTGATATCCGGGTGAGGTATCCAATGATTCAAAATTTGGATGTTAGCCAAAACAAAAACATCCGGATGATACCTATACACTCCCTTGCCAAATTAGTAGAACCAAGAACTGAAGAAGATGACGCTCAAAGCATCTCCGATTTCATTTTCATTACTGTCCTTCTCTTTCACCTTTTTGGTTACAAGGGTCTTATACCCCTTCCATCTAACAAAATCGATTAAACTCTATTACTCCTTCCCTCTTACATTACCCAAATAATAGATTACCAATTTACTTTTGTCGGTAATTACTGTGGATGATCCGGAACTTGTCGCCCTCTCTACCTCCTGCCTCTTCAGCCGTCAGATATTACTTGATGTATCTCCACATTGATTTGGGCGTTACATCACCCTCCCCTGCAGATGTTGCTTGTCCCCAAGCAACAGCTAGCGAAAACCTCTTGTGCAACACTTCCAAATCCTCCCAGGTTGCTGATTGCGTCGGTTTGCCCTTCCATTTCACTAGTTCTTGAGCTACTTTTGAGTTTCCCTTCTGCACTAGTCTTCTTTCCAACACCTTCTCTGGCTCAGTTGCACTCACATCCAGATCAACAAGTTTTGGCAATTTTGCAAACACAGGAGTGTAGTTCGGGTTGTACGCTTTCAATTGTGAAACATGAAACATCGGTCCAATCAATACACTGCTTGTATGATTTTCTCTAGGATTGTATAAGGCCCGAAAAATTTGTTTGCCAATTTAGGGTAGACTCAGTTAGCCAGCGAAGTCTAGGCATATGGTTGTAACTTGAACAGTACCTTTTCTCCCAATTGAAACTGTCGGTATTGCTTGTTCCTGACAGCTTGAAGCTTCATTCGATTCTGGGCTCTCGCTAAATATTGCTTGAGTATTTCATTGTGCATCTCTCGGTTTCTGCAGCACTCCATTTGCTTCATCAGATTCATCATTGGGCATCCGAGGTATAAGACCATAGCTCGGTTCACACCCATATAATGTCTTGAAAGGTGAGCATCCCAAAGATGAATGGTAGTTTGTATTGTACGAAAATTGAGCCAAGGCCGGCCATGACTTCCATTTTTCCCGCCGATGATTGTAGTGCACATCATAAATATATCTCTAGGTATTGGTTAACTCGTTTGCTTTGCCCATCAATTTGGGGATGGTAAGCGGTACTAAATTGCAGTTTTGTGTCCAGGGCTTTAAACAATTCGTGCCAAAAAAATGCTAGTGAAAATTTTGTTGCGGTCCGAGGTGATAGTTTTTGGCATGTCGTGTACAGGGTTCAAAAAATCGTTGATTTTCGTCTGATTTTCGCCCATATCGATGGGGTACGATATTCAAAATCGATCGATAAATCGGTACAATTTTTTTAATTTTTTTTTTCAAAAATTCAAGAAATTTTATGTGGCGTAAAATCAGTGGAAAATCATCGATTTTTGATGAAAATCGATGGAAAATCGCTCAAAAATCGATAACCCTAAAATTTCAAATGCTCGCTCGATTTTCGCTAGAAATCGCTCAATTATCGACGAAATCGCTCGATTTTTCATTTTTCCCGAATTTTTTTCACCATTGAGTTCAAATTTTTTTTTCACTTCGGCATTCAAGCGATTTCTAGCGATTTTCGATGATTTTTAGTGCCAAGCTAGTAGCGACTTTTGGGTTGAAATCGATTTTGTAAACCCTGGTTGTGTAGCCTCACAATCTGGTCCAAAACACTTACGCTACCTTCTTTGCGGTGAAGGGATGTCTGAGTGCACTGAAGTGGCTACACTTCGAGAATCAGTTCGCTACCACCATAATTATGTTGTAACTTTCTGATAAGGGCAATCCCTCAATGAAGTCCATAGTTAAATCCTACCATGCCGTTGTAGGAACGGGCAAAGGTTGTAATAACCAGGCTGGTTTGGATCTTTCTCCCTTGACCTGTTGGCACACTTCACACAACTTAACAAGTCCACTACTCCTTGTTTAATTCCATTCTAGCAAAACATTTTCTTAAGGCTTTGATGTGTCGCCTGGATACCTGAATGCCCCCCCGGCACTTGTGTGGAAATTGGCAATTAGCTTGGTTCGGAGGGCTGAGTTCTCACCAATCTAAAATTTGCTTTGTTTCCGAATCAATCCTTGTTGCAACTCAAACTCGTTTTCGTCCAGACTATGAATTGCCGGTCGTGCCAATCGTTGTTGTACCTCCCCATCGGTAACATATGAATTCACTACCTCTTGTATCCAAACCGGTTGGGCCTCCGATATAGCTTGTAGGGTCATGAGCCGCCCAGCTCTGGATAATGCATCTGTTGCCAGGTTCTCTTTTTCGTTCTTGTAAATAATCCGGAATTACAAGCCCATAAATCATGTCATTGCCTTTCTCTGCATTTTCGACTGTAACTATTGCTCCTCTAAATAGCACAAACTATGATGATCGGTCCTTCTTATGAATTCATGATGCTGCAAGTACGGTCTCCATCTATCCACTGCCAGCATTAAGGCCAGGAACTCCTTCTCATAGATTGATAGTTGCTGGTGCATCGGGCCTAAAGCCTTGTTGAAGAAAGCCACATGGTGCCCTTGTTGCATGAGGTCATCCCATATTCCTTGGTCACACGCATCAGTTTCCACTTCGAAACCTTATTCAAAGTCCGGTAATCTCAACACTAGGGTTGTTCACATTGCTTGTTTCAGTTTCACAAATGCTTCTTCAGCTTGCTCATGCCACCCAAATGTTTTCTTTTTCAGCAAGTTTGTCATCGGTTTGGCGATTACTCCATAATTTTTTACAAACTTCCGGTAGTATCCCATCAGTCCCAAAAACCCACGCAGTTCAGTCATATTCATTGGTCTCGGCCAATCCATCATCACTTGAATCTTTCGGGGATCCGTGGCCACTCCTTGATCTGAGATGAGGTGGCCCAAATATTCTAGTTGCCTCTGAGCAAACATGCACTTAGACCTTTTTACAAAAAAATTGGTTAGCTCTCAGATTCTGCAGCATTGCCGACAAATGCTCTGCATGGGTGGTGAGGTTCGGGCTGTAAGCTAGTATATCATCTATGAAAAGTTGAAAACCAATATGAAGTTTTGAGGTAAGGTGACAAAAGCGAGTTCATCACACATTGAAAAGTGGCCGGGGCATTGGTTAAGCCGAAGGGCATCACTCGGAATTGGTAGTGCCCGTGAAGGGTCTTAAAGGCAGTTTTGATCTCATCCATCTTCTTTCATGCAAATCTGATGATACCAAGCCCTCAAGTCCAGCTTGGAGAAATATTTGGTGCCAACGAGCTCGTCAAGCAACTCATCGATCATATGCATTGAGAATTTATTCTTTATAGTTAGGTCATTCAATCATCGGTAGTCCACACAAAACCTCCACATCCCATCCTTATTTTGTACCAATAGCACCGATGAAGCGAAAGGGCTTATGCTTGGGGTGATTATCCAGAGGTGAGCATTTTTGCAACTTGCCACATTATTTCATCCTTGTGCAGTGGAGAATAGCGATATGACCTTGAATTCACCGGGGTGGCTCCTAGACTTAGTGGGATGGCATGGTCATATTCTCTACGAGGGGGTAACCCCTTAGGTTCAGCAAACACATCGTCATATTGTGATATCACTTCTGCAATGCCTGCTGGTATGGGATCTGTTGCATATGGTTTTTATTGTTCTAGTATTGCTATTGCCCAGATGTTGTTGCCCTTCCTCCACTTATCCAGTTGATCAATGGTTAAGGCTTTAAGTTCGATTCTGTCCACCCCTTTAACTCATTGTAACTGGATCATCTTGCCTTTGTGATCAAATTTCACCACCTTGTCCTTCCAATTGCAGCTCACGGGGCTATGTGCCTTTAACCAATCCATCCCTAGTATAGCATCATAGGCCCCCAAGTCCAATACTCTCAAATATGTCTGAAACGTTTGGCCTTGTGATCACCATTCAAGCTTCAGCACCCAGCTATCACACTGCATCTTGTCACCGTTTGCCATTCTCACTTCAATTGGGTTTGTCTTTTGCGATATACAACCAATTCGGTGTAGATATACTGCATTCACAAAGCTGTGGAAGCTTCCCAAGTCTACAAGGAACAACATAACCTGATTTCTCACCAACGCTAAAATGTGCATAGTCTCGGTTTCTTCAGTGCCTGATAGAGCGTTGAGGGATAAGTTGTATGCCTCCTCTTGATCCATTTCAGCCAACTCCAGAAGATCTAGCACTTTATCCGACAATACCTCTCCCTGATTTTCCACAGTAATAGCTTGAAGCTATGCATGAATCTTCTTCCTGCATTGCAAATGATGGTTGGGTTCGTATTTCTCACCACATTGATAACACAACCCATCCACCTGATGGTATTCTCTTATTTGCTTTGCCTTCCATAATTCCCCTTGACCCATCTTAAGGTTGGCCTAACTGTTCTCGGTCTTGTTCACGCCTCCACCCTCCTTGCCGCTACTGAACTTCGATTTCCAACCTTTACTTCGATCTAGCACATCTTGCTGCACCCAGGCTAACAAGGCTGCCTGGTCTACGGTTTCAGGAACTTGTCCTTGAACAGCACTTCGCATCTCACTCTTCAACCCTTTTACAAAATGAGACATGAACAGCTCCTCACCGTAATAGGGGTTATGCATCAGGATCTCATACATCAACTCATCGAAACGGTTTTTATATTTTGTCAATGAGCCGGTCTGCTTGATTTCCACCAATTCACTCAATAACCTCCAGTGATCGAATGCTCCAAACTTCAGCTCCACTGCCTGAATGAATTGCTCCCAGTTTCCCGACTCATGCCGGCCCTTGTACATTTGCAACCAGCGTTACCCTCCATGTGTATAGTGGTTGCGATCCACAGAGTCTCTGGTATGTTGTAGAGCTTGAAGTAATCCATGTATTTATCGCACCACAAACGGGGACTCTCTCCATCAAACTTTTGGCGATGACAGTTTGGGTAGGGGACTTCTCATCTATCCCTCCCAGTTCTCTTGATGATCATGCACTCAATCCAGGTGCTTTGTGTTGAACTCCCGTCGAGCATCTACTATGCGAACCTCGAGAGGATGGCGTTTGCTCATATTCCGCTCTTCCCCATGGTTCCGGTGGGGCTGGGGTCAACAGAGCCTTCCCCATCACTGATCTAGGTCCTCCTCCACGCCGATTCCTCTCCATCCATGCGATCGGTGGTGAGTCACGCCACCGCTTTGGTGCTTCGAGTTGTTTGGTGAGTAATGGTTGCTCCACCACTTTTGCTGTGATTTCCGCTCTGGCCATCAATTGCTGTTGGGCGGTGTTCATCGACTCAACTTGTGCAAACAAGAGATCAAGGCTCTCCTTGATCAAGGCCAATTTCTCCTCCGTTTGCCTAGCAGATTCTTCCATCGCATCTAGGACGAACCAAGTCTGCACCGAAGGTTTCGAGGGCGCCATGTTGCTCCATCCAAGTCGAGCCAACCCGATTCTAGGGATTTCACAAGGATCTTCAGAACTAAACGAGATCAATCCTGAGTTCCTCAACCTTCCTCGGGGATTTCACAACTCAAGACCGGACCAGCTCTGATACCAGCTTTCATATCCCTTGGCACTCGAGCAGAGTCGGTGCGTGAGAAAACGGCACAAAGATGATTGTAAAATTAGTAGAAGGAAGAACAGAAGAAGATGACCCTCAAAGCACCTCAGATTTCATTTTCACTCCTGTCCTTCTCTTTCACCTTTTCGGTTACAAGGGTCTTATACCCCTTCCATCTAATAAACTTGATTAAACTCCGTTACTCCTTTCCTCTTACATTACCCAAATAACAGATTACCAATTTACTTTTATCGGTAATTACTGTGGATGATCCGGAACTTGCCGCCTGCACTTGACGCCCTCTCTATGGGCCTGTTTGGATCCATTAGCAGCTAATAGTTAGCTAGCTAACTATTAGTTGGAGGGTGTTTGGATCCACCAACTAATATGTGGCTAATAGATGCTATTGTCCATAATACCCATGCTTTCAAATGCTATTGGTGGTAGACGCGAAGGGTATTTTGGTTAAATGCCACCTATTAGCTGCTATTAGCTGGGTTTGACTAGCTAATGAGATAACCATTAGCTGGGTGCTCAGCTAATAATTAGCTGATCTATTAGCTGGGGGTGTTTGGATCAACTCCAGCTAATTTTTAGCAGCTAACTATTAGCTGCATAGATCCAAACAGACCCTATATCCTGCCTCTTCAGCCGTCGGATATATATATATTACTTGATGCGTCTCCACATTGACGTACACCCGCTTGTCATGTGGGTTGGTCCGTGCTTTTGCTATGGGCGGGCTCGCGGTCGCGGGTGAGGGCGGCGAGGAATCGGCGAATGCCGCTTGCGACGAGGCAATTGTTGTAACGTACTTGTGGCCTTGTTGGCTGGACAGTCTAGATGAACTCTGTAGACGCGAGATAACATAATCTCCACCATCCTGTCGATTTTTTCTGACAAAATATTTACACAACCTAATCGGTTAACCTTGGAAGCATATCATGCCTTGACGAGGCAATCACATTCTGAGTTCTCAAAGCAACATGGCAAAACGACAAATATGAACGGAACTAGTAAACGGTACATCAGCGTATACGGTTCCCCGTATATTGTCAAATCAATCGATTTCCTCGCTCTCACAGCTGCATCCGCATTTGCAAGTGCATTATAATTTCAATGCTACAAAATGGATGAACCTATTTTGGTTTCTATTACCAAGCACATGGACTGTTTGTCGACAACCTCATCATCCGTCCATCTCTATCAAAGCAGTCACGTACAGCCTGCTGCCTGAGAGTTACTGCTAACATTCGCGTTAGCAGGCGCCCCACTACTTGACGGGGCCTCGGTGTTTTTACTCGACAATCGAGGGGCGTCGGCGGCGCCCTTGGACGCTGATCGGCTGGTTCTGAGCCTGTTTCTCAGTTTACTAAAAGGCCGCCAGTGCCATCTGTTGTGCGACTTTATTTGACCCAACAGCTTTTGTTGCTCTCTATGGAAGCTCCTTCGGGCGTACCAAGCTCCACCCCGCCACCCCAGCGCGTACCTGGAAAATACAAAAGATACGCACAATTAAGTTTATGCAAGATACAGACATTGTAGACACAATATGTTACTAGCGTATCATTGTCACCAGAGGGTTGGAACACTTTATGTAATCAAAGAGAATTTCTTGCGTTGCAAGATGCCCCCATGGTTTCGCAGAAATTGAAAGTTGCAGTTCGTGTTGGAACGGGTTCCAGATTAGCAGCAGAAACCAGGACCATTTATGTGCAGCACTAATTTATACTTATTTAAGAGGAAGTAGGAAATGAAGCATGGCAGGAAGTTTAAGGACGACATCACATCTGAACTATGGCCTTTGTCCATATCTCGGTTGTACTATAGTTGGAAAGGGTATACAGAACCAGTTTTAATACTTAATAGTCTCTGTTGTGGGGAAAAAAAACTAAAAAAGCAACCAAAACTTAGTCCAAAAGTAAATGGCCTCCCAGTCCAACCACTTCCCAAGTTCCCATCCTAACTCAGTAAGTATGTGTTACAGACCAATGTTTATATAATAGATCAATATCGTTGATTGAGACAATTTGATCAGCATGGACTGTATTAATGTGTCAAATACAGAACATACCGATATAAGGTTGACTAGGACATTAGGACCTTATGTAGTAAGTAACATGCCTGGTGATACAATAAATTATATAGCTTGAAAGGCAGTACAATCCAACCTGGTAATAGTGAATTCATAAAGTAGAAAATTATCATTAACAGCAAGAACATACGCAAAAACCGAAGCTGTCAATGAGGTGGCTACAAAGGCTGGAGTGCTAATGTTACTCGAAGTGACAATCTTTCTAATCTCTTCATGTTCAACTTTGTGATTATCCTTCAGCTGTTCACAAAAAAAAAGAATATCAAACATTATTCAAGGTACATATCAGTAAAAGTAACACCAAAAACACTGAAGGTATTGCTGGTAGCCAATAAGCAATCAAGAGTCAAGGGGAAAACAAAAGCAGATGGTCCAACCATTGCTATAGATCCAGTCTTTCATTTGGACAAAAGCAATGCCTATGGTCTATAGAAGCTGCGAGCACCGCCAGAGTTTACAAAATACAAATCCACTATCACAAACTCACCATGAGCCTATTTCATAAACTAAAAAAGGCATCATGTCCAAAAAGATAAAGGGATGCAACGAGCAACAAAAATGCATCTTAATCTTGTCATCAACAAAGCAGCAAGCATGTTGCACTGGAATAAAAGCGTAGGAATTCATGTATGCACATGGGTTTTAATGTCTTATGCCATGTGTTTTATCACCTACCATGGAGCAATCTCGAAGTTTTGTAGAGTTGCTATTAGCATTTTAAATGTCCGTCACACACTGAGAATATTCACAAAAATAAGTAAGATATGCTATCAACAGACTATCTTCTAAATTGCTTACAGATTGCTCAATTGAGTGAAGCCTCTTGTCAATCCTTGATTGTTGTATATGACGAAAAGAATAACCTATAACAAGAAATTCACAGTATATTAGAAAATTGTAAATTTTCTGAACAAAGAACTTCCAAATAACTTCAGTAATTCTATCTATTATAGATGGGTGAATTTCCAGCAAATCCATAAGGCCATGTCACCTACAAAACGCCAGCGGTTGGCTTGTGTTGCCTCCACATCTGTGGCCATTGGATGGAAGGCCAAAGCATCCGGGACAGTTAGATCAGACCGAGCGGTAGTGGACGGCCAACAATCCCCGCCACCCACGCTTCCATCCCTCTCCCCCATCTCGAAATCTCTCTTTCCCACCGCCAGTCCGTCGTCCCTTCTCCCCGCAGCATTGCCTCCTCTCCCCCACGATGTCGCCTCCTCTCCCCCTCGACGCCGCCTCACCCGAGCCCCGTGAGGTGATTGTAGGGTTTGGGCGGCTGAATCCCACGTCGTTGCCGCTCAATTTGCATCGCCACCAGTTGATTCCGCCACCAAAATCCTCTCCTTGTCCCACCTGCTACCGCACTTCCGCCTCTCGCCGTTATCTCCGCGTGTCGTCGCCTCCCACCCCGATGTTGATGTTGTTTCTACACATATTCCACACTCTTCCACAACATCATTTTCTGATCTTCTGCATCGCTAATGCTACGTATTGTGCTACTAATCATCCATATTCGAGATATACATGGAAAAGTGTTGTATTGCAGAAATTCATGTACTTTTTATGCAAAATCACTCATTTGGCGAAGTCCACTCCTGAACCGGCAAATCAACACATTTTGAAGATTCTTTCGGTGAGCTTTCAATGATCAAGATAATTTCAAATCCCAAATTTGAGACTCTCGAGATGATGCTCTCATTGAGATGATCGACACACATATATCATTTGCCCAATTTGGAGTTCGGAAGAAAAAAGTTATGATAGAAGCACCGAGCCTTCGACGGGTCGACGACATGACGACATGGGCACGCCAATTTCTAAGGAGAAATAAGTGGTGAGACCCACAATTGAGTAGAAAAACTTATTCTCTAACTTCTGGATGCTTCCACACAATTCTTGAAGAAAGGAAAGGTGAAGAGATAAGGAATTTGAGATATTCCATATTTGCCATGCCAACAAACCATACAGAATCTGTTCGTCATCTTGCAACGCAATTTTCAAAACGAAAAGGCTTCAGATGGAAAAACCCCATAACTATAAAGTTGTAGATCTCTTCAAGTAGTCTAATTTAGAGTCCTCATTGACTTAATTTTGAGTTTTGATATGGGAGATATGGGCCCCAAAAGGCAGGCTGCACAGAGAATCAGAGTCTGCAACAGAGTTAACTTCAAAACGTTTTTGACTTAGAAGACGACGTTTTCAGAAAGAGTCCACAACTAGAAAGCTGTATATCTTTTCATGGGCTACAATTTAGAGTAAAAAAACATATGATTTGGAGTTCAGACGACCAAGCTATGTCCTCCGGAAGGTTCACTGCGAAGAAGGAAACTGCAAACCGACTCGAATTCGAAGGAGATTCCGAATTCAAACTTTCTATCCCGATTGTTTCCAACTCTACCACGTCCAAGCCACATCAAAGAGCCAGCTGCCAAGCACATCGCTGCCAGAACAAGAGGAAGCCAGAGGGGAGGAGTGGGGCACTAACCACTGAAACCGAAGCTCAACTTGCTGCTTGCTGGTCACCGCCGCTGGAGAAGATGGCTACGGAGAGCAGTGACAGCAGCAGCGGCAGCGATCTTGAGCCAGATCCGGCAGCGATAAGCCGAGATTTGATGGCAGTGGTGTGAGATCTGCGACGGCAAGCTGGCAGCGACGACGAATAGGTGGCTTCAGCGTCAGTTCTGCTGCCCCGACCCAACATCAACACGCCGCCACCTCTGATCATCTTTTGCCTGGCACCCCCTTGCTCATAAGGCGTAGCGACAACCCTCAAACGCCTAACCAACGATTAGTCAACGCCTTAATAATCATGTCGTTCAGTACATGTTCTTATTGTCTTTTCATTTTGTTTCAATTCAGTGCATTTTTTGAGTGCAGAATGGAAGTGGGATGCTTCTATGCAAAGATGAATTTTAGCGTCATTTTAGATATTTGTTTGGAGTTCTTTTCAGCTTCAATTTACGAACAATTATGTAAATGACTATGATTTAAATGCTTTCTGATTTGTTTTTTCTGTAAGAAAATACAGAGGGTCCGCAGCTTGTATTTCTAGTAGTACAATATATACACAGCAGGACATGCATTGGGGAGGCAAACAAGAACCAAAATAATACATGAAAAAGTAGACCTCATCCTTTGTTAATTGCAGTACATGTAAGGAAAACTATCAGTTGAAAAGGTGAGTAGGCTGACTTCATTCAAATTAAGCATTGCAAGATCGAATCACTTAAAATTTAATAGGGTAAGGGCCGAAAGCAGTTTTACATCTCAATTTATAACTGTTTGATGCCAGCAAAACTGAGGATCATCAAAGGATCCAACACCAAAAGTGAATAAGTCAAGTGCTTTCCAATTACCATACACCTAACCAAAAGTCACGGGGAAAATGGGAAAGAAATATTGCTCTACTGCAGCTCTGGTTCCAATTGAGGCGTTCTATAGTCTTACATATGCCAAACACAACAATAAAGGTTTAGCAGCATAGCAGTTTCACCGTTGCAGCACTCGCTCGTTCAGCTACAGCAATTATAAAACAAACACAATCGATTGGACTGAGATTTGCCGCACTTGCATTCACGCATCACTCACCAATGACCATACTGAAACAGAAAATAGCATAGGAAGCGGGGGAATTGCTGCGTACCGGCCCATGCCGTGAGGACGGAGGCGATGGACGTGCCGACGGTGAACACGACGCGGTGGCTCTCGAACACTTGCTGCGGGCATCGGGAGATCACACGCGTCAGCCAAACACGAGAGGCGGGGCATCGGAAGGGCGGGGTGGGGTTTGGTACTTTGGTTCCGATTAGATTTCCTAACCTTAGTGGAGAAGAAGGTGTCGCGCATGGCGGCCCAGGAGTTGGACGCCCGCCTGCGGATGTTGGGGAGCGAGAGCACGTCGCGGGAGAGCAGCACGCGGCCCGTAACGCCCAGCCGCCGCACCACCATCTCGCCCGATCTCGGCGCGGCGCGGCGCGGCGCCCGCCCCTTTTTGTGTGGGGTTTTCGCCTCTTGTGCTCCGTGGAGCGTTTTGAGGATTTTTTTTGCGGGGATTTGGGAAGCGATTTGGGTTGTTCGCCGTTTGGTTCCTTCCCGTGGCGACGAGTGCGACCGGTAAAAAACGAATGGCCGCCCCGCCGGTAAGGGTCGAAATACAAGCTGCCGGTATAGCGGTAGCAGTTGGGCCGGGTTTCGGGTCACGGTGTGCCGTGCCATACTGATATGATTTGTTTTTAATAAGGTTCCATTTTAGACCATGCTTCGTGCTATGCCGGTTTAAATATTGTCGTGTCGAACATGTGGAGTTATGGAAGTTGTTGCCGTATAGCCGTATACGGCAACAAGGGTGGGGAATGACTGTCGATCGTCGATGAGGATCTCGTAAACACAATTATTTAAAAAAAAAATATTTGTTTATTAGCAAATACAAAGTTGTTGTTTCGTTAAAAACCTTACACCTCAGAGTAGGATTCCTCTGGTAAAAAAAATAGTTGCTCATGCATTCCAGGTCAGCGGGGAGAAAGAGGGCAAGAGGAGAGAGAAGAGACGACAGAGAAGCGAGAGATAGGGATTGCGCCAGATGGATCATGGAAAAATGTGAAGGGAGATGCAATATTTGATGATGATCTGGACCGTTGGCATAAGTTAGTTGATGATGGATTGGGTTGTAAATATGATATTTTTTTTGAAAGGGCCACTTTTCATACCGGGCTACCCTAGGCATGGCTCAGTCGGTCGTGTTGTGCCGACCATCGTGTCAAGTTCACAGACCCAACACAGCCCAATATCCCTATGTTGACCTGATCCAAAGACATCCGTAACATGCTTTGAGTCATACCAAGATGCAGTGGAAGCGTCCACCAAGAGAAGAGAGTTTTTACCTCCCTATATCATATATGTTCTCTGTAATTATTTCTACTATTTATACATTATATTTGATCTAAGTCGTCATTGGTTTACAACTGCTTTAATGTCAAGTGACACTTTATCAAGTGGCTATGTGGTTTGAGTAAAAAAAAAAAAAAAGAGGCCACGAAGCGAATTTTTTTTTTCCGTTTCCAATTCAAATCCATCATATATATGTCTTGTATTCGCAGCTCGAATACTCTGAATTCGTATCCATATCCGGCTTACTCGTATCGGACTCCGAATCCGGAGAAAAAATATAGGTTAAGATACGTGATGAACATCCAGAGAAAAAAAAATGAGTTAAGATATATAATAAGTAAGTAGGCCAGTACAATCAAGTTGTCCTACAAGATTTCATCGAATTTGTGGATGTGGATGTTTTGATTGAAATACAGCTAGACTCGTAGTCTTGTTCATTTAAATATGTTTAGCCTCCATCTCATTGTAGACAAATTAGTATATATATTTAATTAGTTTTTATTATAAATATGGCACTTATTTATATAAAAGGATCAATCTAATAAAGAGAAGAGTGTTTTTGTCTTTCTATATCATGTTTGTTTTCTATGATTAGTTTTGCTATATAATCCATGCATTGTGTTTGATCTCAGTTATCATCGGTTTACAACTGTTTAATGTCGTCAAGTGACACTTTATCAAGTGGTTATGTGGTTTGAGTAACCAAAAAAAAAGAGCCACGGAGTGAAAAAGACACGGAACCATATTGGCGAAAAGACTAAAGCGTAAGCATATATCGTACTCAAGGCATCACCAAACAATCGGTAAAATAGCTAAAAAATTTAACCAGATTCGTATCTCTTGCATCCATGAACTTCTTGTCCATGTTCTCGGGTGCACAACTGCACATACAAAATAGTCTGGAAGCTATACCAGTTCTAAATCCAAGAGATCGAAAAAAATTAACTCTTGAAATTGCACAATTTGGCACAAATCCTTCCCTCCGTTGCCATTCTTATCGCATAAAGAATAGTAGTACAAACACTCGTGATACAGGCATCTAATTAGGAAAAGAAGACAGATAAAACTGCTTTCTCCGTTTGCTGTGATTCGGTGAATCCTATCAGAGCCGTAGCTCTGTGCACAGTTCATGGTCCCGATCCAGCGGCGGCGGGAGGTTGAGGTCGAACGGCGCCCGAGACCGGACGGTGGAGGCGTCGTCGTCGTCGTCCACAACGGAGGCCGACGAGGCGCAGTCGCTGTGGCAGGCAGCGTCGGGCGCCAGCGGTGGGTGGCGCGGCACCAGCCTGCGAGGCACCGCCGTCCCTGCCGCCCTGGGCCCACTGAAGGACTCGACGGTGGAGCTGGCGCTGCACGCGGGAGCGACCGGCGGCGGCGCGGCACGGGCGCCCGGGTAGGAC
The DNA here is from genome assembly GCA_036346355.1 of Rhipidocladum racemiflorum. NCBI lineage: Eukaryota > Viridiplantae > Streptophyta > Magnoliopsida > Poales > Poaceae > Rhipidocladum > Rhipidocladum racemiflorum. The sequence continues at coordinate 2,274,310 of CM070575.1, read as the reverse complement.
GGGAGCGGGCGGGAGAGGGGGAAGTTGGTCTTGGCGAGCGGCCCGCGGAGGTTCCGCGCTGCGACGTCGTATGCGCGGGCGGCGGCCTCGGCGGAGTCGAAGGTGCCGAGCCAGACGCGCGCGCGCTTGGCCGGGTCGCGGATCTCCGCCGCGAAGCGCCCCCACGGCCGCTTCCGCACGCCCCTGTACCGCGGCGCCACAGCCAAGGCCGCCGCGTCGCACATAATATCTGCCATAAAAAAAAACACCGCGCCGCGCGGCTGTTTTGAGCTGAAGCGCGCCGGACCTGGCTAAGGGCGGAGGACGGCGCGGCTATGTCGGGCTAAAACGCGCGGGATTTGGCTACGAGGCAGAGAGCGGTGTGGCCGCGGATCGTTGCGGCCATGGGGGTAGAAGAAGGAGGCGTGGATAGAATCGTAGAAGCCTTCCTTTTTGTTTTAAGTCCCTGACATATATATGTTTTAAAAATTTGATCCTTTCTGAATACATTTGTAAAATGGTCTGTTCCCAACCGCGGAAGGCGACGCTCCTATACTGCGCCAAGATTTTACGTCGAAGGCTCTTTTCTCGTCACTTTAATCAATTAATTAGTTTAATTCTATAATCACTTAATGATTTTTTACCTAATTAAGCCACTTAATTAATAAGCACCCTACCTAGCGGGTTAATCATGCTAGGTAAGTCCCTGCTGTCGAGCTCCTATTGTGTGGCAGGTGACCTATTGAGTCCAGATCTATCATTGCAGTGATAGATTGTGTTATTGCGATACGGGAGTGCGGCAAGTGATATGTGTCGTCTGCCGCTATTTTCACGGTCAGAAATATGACTAATTTTATAAATTTATTCATACAGATGATAGATTTATATATATATGTGTGTGTGTGTGAAGCCTTTTCTGTACTCTTGGGAGTATGTACTCCCACCTTCAGTATACCACTTAAATGAATGTGTTATACTCATTTATCATTTTCAATATACTCCAATAATAATTCTAATATACTACAATGCGACATTGTTGAAAAAAAAATCATCGGATGCCTTTATTTTTTGTTATATACCCTTTTTTATATGTAAAAAGAGTATATAAACAAATTATGCTATAAAGGGTGGACTTTGATGAATTTTTTCGTAGAACTCACTTTGGGGTATCTTATAATCGGTATTAGAGTATATTCAAAAGGATAAAGAAGTATAACCACATCATTTAAGTAGTATATTAAGAGTAGGAGTACATACACCCAGGAGTATGAAACTATTTTCATATCTCTACTATTATAAAGCAACAGTTGGTGGCAGTGGTGAGTTCTACCCACGTCATTAATTGCCTTGCTTAATTGCCCTGCTTAATTGCCCTACGCAAAAAACGAAGCGTTGCTTTAATTAGCCAGCTTTCGCAAGAAACGAAGCGTTAAAGATAGATGTTTGATCTTGTGAAATAATTTTTTTATTTTTTAATCTTTATTTTTCGTTATCAATTTTGTTTTTCGTAGCAATGCACGGGCATGTAACTAGTATATATATACATATAGAACAACCAAAAAAACTGGTGCGATGGGGCTCACGCGCGGATAGCTAGTTAGCTTTGGGCAGCCGCTGCCATTTCTTTTTTCTTTTCTGATTTCTTCTATTTCATCTTTGGTCTTTGCCGAGTTTATTTTGTTCTCATTATGGGGAAGTAGTAAGTACTAAGTAGTAACACGTTTCGCTTTGTTTTTTTTTCCCGGGACTTAGCTGCTGCCTGCTGCTATCTGTGCTACAGGGGTCGCTGTGCTGTCCACTACGTGGAACCAGGGATACAAATCTCGGCGGTTTTCGGCGAAATCCCGGCGAGATTTCGGATTTCGGACCCCCCCGAGATTCAAAATCTCGGCCGGGTAAAAAAATTTGAAAATTTTCAAAATGCTACAGTGTAAGTTTAAATCTCGCCGAGATCTCGCCCATTTCGGCCGAAATCTCGGTGATTTCGGCCGAAATTTCAAATTTTTTTGCCGGATTTTTAATTTTTTTGGGCGGATATGATTGGACATAGGTTGAAGATCATCCACAAAAAATTTCAGATTTTTTTGACGTGTTTTGATCATTTTTTGGTCGGTTTAAATTGCACCGAAATCTCGGAAATTTCGGACGAAATCTCGGTGATTTCGTCCGAAATCTCGGATTTCCCGGTAGAAAAAAGACCGGATTTGAAATTTAAATTTTATATTCCGACCGGATTTTATTTGAATTTCCGAAATCTCGCCGAGATTTCGGATTTCGGACATCTCCGAGATTTAGGTCAAAACGAGATTTGTATCCTTGCGTGGAACCGACTTCTGACGCCGTAAGCCGATTGCGGCAAGATTTGCACGCATTTATAAATAAATTTTGAAAACGAAAGTGACATGTATCCGAGAACAAAAGGTTACGGAGCTGTTTAGTTCATAGCCAAATATTACTATAATTTATCACACATCGAGTTAGACAAGTTTAATTGAGTTAGATATTCGTTTGGTTCTTAGACACGCTTATGGCAAAATTCTTTCTTGCCATTCAGATCCCACGTATTATTGACACAAAAAAGTATGATAAACTTTATTTTACTAGCTAAAGTGTGGTTTCAATTTTGATGATAACCTTAGACAAGTTTAACAAAAAACTATGATAAAATCTGATAACCTTAATGTATAAACCAAATAGACCCTACAACTTTCTCTACAAACCAAACTTTGTCCCCAAACCGAAATCTAGCAAGTGAGACTGCTGCAAAATTTTAGCCGTGTTGATGAAGTTCAGTGTGAGCTTTTTCTAAATTTAAGCAGTATAGTAAATTTGTTGGGAAGTTTTGGAAATACGGGCCCAAACTCCGTCAGGCTATTCTTAGTGGACCGTGTTGTACTCCAAAATACAAGATAATCACGTAGCATACATAGTATGATACTATTTGGATGAAACACCCTCTCTAATGCATAGTACTCCCTCCAGTTTGATAATAAATGTCGTTTTGGATATAGTGATGGTAAAACTTCTAAAACTTTGACTATCGATATATTTTTAAATATTTAAATTGGATATATGAAAATTATATGTGTAGACTTGTCTCGAGAAGTACTTTCATAATATTATAATTTTATTGGGTTTTATAAATATATTATAATAAAAATTAGCGGTCAAAGTTATGTTTTGAAGACCGTGTCGATGTCTAAAACGACATCTATTATCAAACTGGAGGGAGTACATGCTACAATATCAAAGACAGCGTGTGTCCATTAAATTGCTGCGTAAACCAAGTCGCACCAAAGGAAAAGACACGTGAAGAAGACACCGTAGCCACCCCAGTGCGGTGTCGTCCGAAAACCAAGGTGTTAGATACGGAACCGAAGCAATACTCTTTAACTCATATGCCATATCAATAATCTACTAATAGATTATATGTTAATAAAGTAATTATTGGTCAAAGTCTTGTCCTAACGAAGCTAAATACGTCGAGGAAGTACAGTAGTATCTATGGTAAGCATTAAATGAGAACGACACTGTACACTTGTGGTATCGCATTCGGTGAGAAAGCGGCGGGTCACAGCTCACAGGAATCAACGCCAACAGCCGCCGCCTTGCTGCCATGCGTCGGCTGAGTGGCTGCGAGCGGTGCCACCGTCGGGAACCCCACCACCGATCCCTTGGGTTCGACGACTCCCGCCCGCACAGCACAGGCCACAGGCACAGCTCTCTCGATACGCATCAGCCCACGTCCATACATCCGTCCAGATGGTGGCTCCCACGCCGCCGAGTCCACAAGTCAGTGTAGGACGTGGGCGCGCATTCGCGCCGCCCGAGAGCTCACCGCCTTTTGATGCGACGTGATGGCTGGGGTCGCCTCTTTTGACCGCACCAGACGCGCCCGCCCCGCCCCTGCGACCAGGTCAGGTCGCGCGTACGTAACCTGCCAATCTTTTGGGCCGGCTAGTGAGCGTTTCCTGGGCCGCGAGGGGCTGGAAAAAAAGGCCAGAATCTTCCTACGTTGGTCCCGTCTCAAGCGAGCGGGTTCTCTCGGCTAAGCCCAAGACGGCGGTGCCAAGTGCCAACGCACGGCGCGGTCGACGGGCAACGACGCATTTGCCGCGGCGAGACCCTTCAACCCGCGGATTGTGGCATCCCGGCTCCTTTACGCACAATTGAAACTATAGAATAATCTGTAACCCTGCATGTGTAAAAGAAAAATACGACTATTTCTAGCATGCAATTTGATCCGCTCAACAAAAAACATGAAACGTTTGATTATGCTCAAAAACACGTAATGCGTTTCAATTTTCGGGAGAGTTTTCATAGGTGCACGCTCAGATCCTCCATTTGTTTTTTTTTACCGAATTGTCATCTTTACAAAGGCGGAAACATTCCTTTCTTTTGCAAGGACAAAAACATGTAATGCATTACAATTTTATGGGAGAGTTTTCGTACTTGCATTCTCAGATCCGTCAATTTCCCCCCAAATTGTTATCTTTACAAAAACCGAACATTACTTACTTTTCTACCTATGTTTCCAACACTTTTCCTATGACTCTTTAGGTTTGAGCAATTGCTGATTCCAAACGTCAGGGTTTTCTTCGATTCCTGCAGTTTATGACTGCTATGCAGGTCTGTCCATGATACTGGGTCTGTTTCTATTTGATTTCTTCTTCTGCGTATTTTCTCGTGCAATTGGTGCGGTGCATTAAAGCGGATGTGAATGTGCAGCTGGTTTGTCTCGCACAAACAGGGCATGAGATCAGTCAAGAGACCATTGCACAAGCAGGTAGAGCTTATACAAATTAATAGTGTAATACTAACATACATCTCTGAAGAAACTATTGGGACACTTACCATTTCCTTCAGATTTGGAGAAGTTGCACCCTCCTGCAATGGAAGGTCTGGATAAAAAAACTAGTATGTCTGCAGTAATCATTCGATTTCATTTGTGCCAGAAAATGCTGCAGCAATAGCACATAGCCTTATTTATTACTCTTCATCTTTTTTTTTCTCTTTTCAATCCTACAAGAAAAAGAATTTTGCGAACAAGGGTGGCTCCGATATTATTGGTATGGGCTGTTTACCTTACTACCTAGCGGAAGAGCTAACCAAATTCTCCACTTAGTCTGTAGGATTTTTCTGACTGTTATTCTTGTCGACTGTGCAGCATGTCATCCAGCAGAATCACCTATATCAGCTAGCTGGTTTAACTCTTTGAGTTGGGAAAGAAGGTACATCAACAACTAGCTGCGTGCAAATGATTTGAATATGTATTATTGCTCAGTGTTATATCATACTCCCTCCATTTCACATTTACCTGTCAGTTTTGACTTCAGCAGGTCGAGCTTTGACCATTAGTTCTTGTGCAATACAAAATCAAATAGCTATAAATGTACTAGTATATTTGTAAAGTACTTTTGCTTACAAATCTAACAATACCACTTTTGTGTAACATGGCTAGATATTTTAAAAATTACCGTTGGTCAAATCTCGATGGTTCAAAGTCAAAACTGACACGTAAACGCGAGTGGACGGAGTACTAAATATTTTTCATTTTACAGATTCGGTTAAAATCAGTTACTTCAATCATCGATGGTCTAAAGAAATCATACATTGAGAAGTTGAGGCAGTCAGAGAAAACTTATCAATTCCATTACTTTGTTTCTCCTTTGCTGGTAAGCATCAGTGTAGTGTATCACCCACTGATGCTTATGTTCTCCTGAGTAACATTTGTTTTATTGTATTGCGCTGCGCTCGTTAGCCTGTATGGAAATTCGCTCGTGTCCAGGGGACCTGGCGTCACCCCTATCGAAGCCTCTCGTCTGGCTTTGAGATTCGTGACACAACTAGACGCCGTGTGCACTTCGCCATTTGCCATCATCCTAACTGTTGCCAGTTATTATTTGGCAATGAATTAGTGTACAGTGATCATCATAGTATAACCGTATTGTACCCAAAGCTAGCATTTCCCCGTAAAGAATTTCCGGAAACAAGGACATTTATAAGCATATTATGTTGACTTGAAAAAGACTGACAGAAATGATACCAAATAATAAATACCTGAACTCTCTCAGTCTCATTTGCTATGTGCAGATGTCAAAGGAGGGCTTCTTTCCACTACTAAAGTCCGGACCAGATGAAACGGGCCTTCCTGGAAACACAATTGCTATTTTAAGTTTCAATAGGTGAATATGCCTGGTTATATATATTTTAAGTTTTCGTATCTCAATTACGTGGTAGCAAATAGAATATAGTTAAGTTGATCGAAAGCAATTGCTAACTTTGCTTTGGTATAATATTTCAGCTTATGATAATCTGTGGAGCACTCTTACGGTCGCTTGGGAAAGTCCTGAACACACCAGAAGTTATGCGTGTCTAGATACTAGGTAGGGTATAGTGTCATCTTCACCAGAAACTTCACATCTGGCAGTTCATCGATCAATTTGATGGAGTACTAAATAACGCAGAATTGTGTGCGACCGATAATACTAAATCAACCTGTATAGTTCATTCAACGCCAAGCCGATTAAGGAGACAGCAGCTGGCCCACTGGGTATGGAGCTGAAAGAGCGAGTAAGACATGCCCTCCGACCTGAACGATATTCTAGGAAGGCCTGTGACCGTCGGGTGAGACACACTTTTCCTTCATCAGTTAGTATTTTGCCATATTAGGTTATGTTCACTTGTGCTGAACTTTTGTGATAAATAATTATCTTGGATTTTAGAGTAACGAGTATGTGAAGCGCGCAAGGTCTGCGAAAGTTCATGCGCATATAATCAGTCATCTGAAGAAATAAATACCTGCACTGATGGGCAAGACCAAGGCGAACTTTCTTGTTGCCTTTCTTCAGTCTTCTCTCCAGTGAACGAACGATCTGTCAAGCAGGTCGGAGCCTCGATGAGGCTTTGGGCCTCTAGGATCAAAACTTGCATTTGACTCGGCCCATGCCTAGGAGCTAGGAGGCAGATCAAGATCTAGTGCTTGGTGGTGACCCGACGACTGACCCTGGTCTGGAGTCTGAACAAAACAGGTGTAAGTGTAACCACGAGGTCCGTGCGTACGCGCATACGGTACGTACAGACTACAGAGCAGTCGTGACGCTGCCCGTCGTGAGGACCGTTTACGTGGTCACGACAGAGACTTGCGATGCCGTCGCGGCCATGTGCCGTGACTAGATTAAAAATAGCTAAAGTACTCCTATTTTTTTTCTTCTAAACACTATATTTAATATTTAATACATACATATCGATAATAGTATCAGATAAATCTATAACTTCATTAATGATATATAGCAACTTTACACTGATTTATATTTTCAAAAATAAAATACACTACGTATTTATCGTTCGGGGAAATACGCCAGGTGGACGGAGTACGAGACCGGAACAAGAGAAGCCAAGCGTAGGGAGATACCCATCAGAATCCCATTTCGTCCTTGACTTGTTTCCCAGTACGAACCAGACTAATACTAGGCCTAGTTCGCTTACCCTCCTCCTCGTTGTTGTTAAGGCTGAGGCTGACTGCCTGAGCCCCCAAAAAGGCAAGAAACGAAGCGAGAGGGCAGAGGCAGGAAGAGCTGCGCGGCCGCCATCCCGCAGCGATTCCAAACAGCAACGTCTTAGCCAACGAGAGCCCTCACCACCCACCCACCAACCCCTCCTCCTCCCGCGCCCGTCGCCTTTTCGTCGAGCAGTTGGTGGGCACCTAACCCAGCTGCGGCCAAGTAAGTACTAGTGAGTTAGCGAGCCGGCGGTGGGAAGGATGAAGAAGCTGTACCACGGGAAGGGCCGGAGGGTGCACCCGGCGACGGCAGATGATGCCGCGGCGGCGGCGCTGCCGGCCGCTGTGCTGGTCCTGGCGTCGGCGCTCACGGCGGAGGAGCAGGAGGTTCTGGCCTACCTGCTGTCCGGCGGCGGCGCGGCGGGAGGGCGCCGCCGCCGCCGCGGGCCCCACCCGCCGGAGATGGGATGCGGCTGCTTCGGCTGCTACAAGAGCTTCTGGGCTCGCTGGGACGCGTCCCCCAACCGCCACCTCATCCACCACATCATCGACGCCGTCGAGGAGGGCGGCGGCGGTGGCGGAGGAGGAACAGGCCCCCCACACCGCCCTCCCCGCCGCCGGCGCCGCGGCCGCCGCGGGAGCGACGCCTATGAGGATCCCGCGGACACCGGGGAGGCGGACGTCAACGTGGAGCACCAAGGCTGCGGCTGTGGTCGTGGGGAGGACGGCGACTACGAGGGCGATGGCGACGACGAGGAGGAAGAGGGGGACACACCGGACGGCGATGAGGACGACGAGATGATGATGAACGAGAGCGATTGCAACAACGGCAACGGCGGCGGCGGCGGCAATACCGAGAAGAGTACGGTGGGGAGGCTGGTGCGCTTCATTGGGGAGAAGGTGTGGGGGGCGTGGAACTGAGCTCAGCTGAGCAGCTTAAGCTGCTGCTGCTGCTGCTCGCTTGTTCTTGTAGATTAGGGCAAGGAATGAAGGTGACCACCAAGGAGGAGGTCAGGTCAGTTCAAGGTCAGTGCTAGACTGCTAGTAGTTGTTTTGATCAAGAGCACCTCTGCTCTATGCTATTTGCTGTTCTTTCCTTTGATTTCTTGCACTCTGGTGAGCACTGAGGTTTGGAGGGGAATTAACATGGTGTAATCCAATTTCAGTTGTACCCTTCATCCTCTTCTGTATCATATTTTTGCTCCTTCGGTTCAACAAGGAACTTCTTGCAAGAGAACAAGACCCTTTCCATTTCTTATTTGGTGTCAATTGTTTGGCATTGACTTGTAGTGGTCGTTTTGATTGTTGCTATGTATCATTTGTATATGGAACTATGGATTGATTCCTACTGCTACTAGGAGGAGGAAGATTTGGTTAGATTTGGATGAAGCTCGAGGGGGCATGAGATCTTTAGTGCTTGGGATGTCTGCAATTGGAGGTGGTATCAAGTTATGCCTGCCAAGTTGTCCATTCCTCCTCTATTAAGGAAGGAAAAGCATCTCTGTGCAAAGCCATTGGTTTTTGCAAGTTCGCTAAGCGTGTTCCCTGCATTAGTGGGGTTTATGCCCCTTAATAATGGAATCATGGGCAGCATCTTTGATTTAGTGACTCGGAGCGGTTCTCCCCACTGATAGGGTTTCTGCTTAAACAAAAAGTAAACACGATATTCGCATCAACAACTGGAATGTGGTAAAAGAACAACAAATTTGATCTGGAGTTCTATCGTGTAGGAGCACTCTGAGTCTGAGCACGCTCGTGAGCAGCAATTCCAGGAATGGCTATTCGCACACATGAATAGTGCGCTTGAACAGTGATTCCAGCGCATGACACAGGCAGTGCTGCCCAGTTTTTCCGACCAAAGAAAGCAAGTTTTTTTTTTCGTCATTTTTAAAATCTTCCTTTTGAAGTGTGCCTTCTCTTTGCGAGCCCTTTGTTTTCAGTTGTACTATTGGACGGGGCAAAAGGCACCATTGGGGCTTTCCTCTTGCACTGCATTGGTACTCCTATTGAGAAACAATGCGAAAAGAAATGCTACTTGCAAAGCGAAAGTTAGCCGTGGGCGAACTTGTTTCGCTCTGCTTGTCAAAGACGTGTACTCCACAAATTTGCTCTCCCCTTTGGTACAATCAGTGCGAAGCTTATTCATCAACTTTAATACAGTGAGTTCTTGCTTTGTAGCCCCTTCCTCCCTTTCATCACTTTCACTGATGTCGTAGTATAGCACAAGCTCGTTTGCATTGGCCGAAACTAAAGTCGCTGTAGTTGCTAGGCCGCGAAATCGAAACTTGATATCTGAAGGACAAGAAGTAGGGTGCTGACACGATTTATGGGCGCATACAATGCCCTGCATGCATTTGCAATTCTGCACTGCACTGACCTCTCTCTGTGCACTACAATCCTACAAGGTATAAAGAAGAGTACCACTGTACCAGTGCTGCGAAGGCAGTAAAGAAAGCCAGTTGCAGCAGCGATTGATTCAATAGAAACGAAGAGAAATGCTGCATTTGATGTTCTTTTCGATTTGGCGGTCAGGCGCTGCAAACTGGAAATTTCCAAAAGTAGCCTCCCTGCCGTCCGAATTTCAAAAATGACTCGTCAGCAAGCTCGGAAGTGGTGGTGATGCTTGAAACCACACCGAGACGTGTGGTAGACAGACAGACCGACTGTGGAAGTAGAGTGTGCCCAATACTGCCAAATTTTGTTTTCCGTTCAAATCTCGTCACCCTCCGAAATTTAAAATCTTGACGAAATCTCGTTATTTCAAACAAAATTTAAAAAACGAAATTCAAATTTAGCATTTTTTGAAACAGTATTTACGAGATTTCGGTAAAAAAAAATGAAATTTTGTCCAAAATTGCTGAAATCTCGGTAAATTTTAACTGAACGAAAAATGGTTCAAACGATTTCAAAAAAAATTGAAATTTTTTTTGGATGGTCTTGACACATAATTAATGTTTCCATAAAAATTTCAGATAATGACCAAGTCTGAGGAATTTTTCAAAAAAATCTAACAATGCTATTGTTATGATAAAAGGCTAATCGGCAAATTTATACCGAATGGAAAATGGTACAAATCACGTTAGAAACTTTTGAAATTTTGTTTGAATGATCCTAACATATACATAATATTACCATAAAATTTTCAGATGATGACCAATCTTTATGAGTTTTCAAAAATTCGAACAGGGCTACTGAAGACTGACTGACAAATTTCAACTGAATGAAAAATAGTTCAAACCATGTTAGAAAGTTTTTTTTAATGATCCTGATGCATTACTAATATTCTCATAAAAATTTTAGATGATGATCAAGCTTGAGGAATTTTAAAAATTCTAACAACTGAGGTACTTAATTAATGGCCACGAGAATTAATGTGCATGGTCTAACTTGATGATCTACCGACTGTCCCACATGGGAAATGACATGAAGAATCCAATTCAGTCAAATTTCAGTAAAAAAAAAACAAGATTTCAATCAAATATACCAAAATTTCACCGGGATTATAGGGTACTGTAGCATTTTGAATTTTTTTCATAGTTTTTAATTTCGTCGGGATTTTGAAACTCGGGGGGTTCGAAATATGAGATTTCGCTGGATTTTGGCGAGACTTTTATCCCTGGTCGCACACGTGGAACTCGAGAGGGAGCTACCACACTAGGCATGCTCGATCGCATTGCCGTTGTTCAACAACTTGCTGCACTACCATGGCTCAGCAGGTTTGTTATGACATGTTGCATTGCCGTTGCATGGTAGTAGTGCCTGCCGTAGCATTGGAGACATGCCAAGCTAACTAAGTACGGTAGGGGACACATGTTGCTTGCAGCGCTCACTAATGAGGCCACTTTTGCAAATGATTTCACATCGAGGCTAACTTAGAAAATGGGGGGGGGGGGGGGAAACCATATAACACCCAAAATTTTGGTGAAAGTTTATCAAGCACCCCGAACATTGAAACCAGATATCTTACCCTCAGAACTTTGCAATCCGGTTCAAATAACACGTTAACATAATTTTGTATAGTGGTATTACCTGCGTGGCATAATGAGTGGACAGTTTGCTATGTAAGATAACACGTTGGGCTAGTTAGGTCAATAGCAGGTGGAGCCCATATGGGCTTCTCCATTTTCGAGCTTCCAACCCTGCTTCCATGGCCATCGGCTCTTGTAGCTCCCCTCCTCTCTAGTTCAATTTTAGAGAGAAGCCCTTATGAGCTCCGTCTATTATTCACCTAAACTTGCATATCGTATCATCTTACATGGTAAAATTATTTATTTATTATGCTATGTGGGTAATATCACTATACGAAACTAGGTTAAGATACTATTTAAACTGAATTATAAAATTCAGAGAGTTAAATATCTGGTTTTATAGTTTAAACCGTCGAACAGATATTTAAATAAAATTTAAGTTGTTGTATAGACCTTTCCATTGGAAAAATGAACCCACAGCTTCTGCAAACTGCAAAGGCTAAATGAGGTACCGCAGGGTCCTTTATGACGCATTTGCATTTGGGTCTGCACATCGACCCTGGCATCAGTACCCTCTGCATTATTGCTCAATTTGCTGCCTTGTTTACTCGGCTCCGATTTGATCTCATTCGATTTCGAGGATATTTAACTTCTCCCGTCCTGAATGGCAATCAATTGGGAGACTAGTACTACTTGTACCATCTGCATCTGTACAAATTTATAAGTCGTATTTTTTCATGTTTATAAGTTGTATTTTTTCACATAGATTAAAAAAATATTAAAATGACTAGATTATCTTTAATTATAAGTATCCGGTAACCCGTGCATTCGCGTGGGCTAGTTTCTTAGATAAAGTTATTTTGATCCATTAACTTGGATTGTACATGATAGTCACTATAACTTGATTCTATTAGATATTCTCTCTATCCCACAAAGAATACATTTCTAGTGTTCAAAATTTGTCCCACAAAGAATGCATCTTTAGTCCGTAAGGCCTACCGAAAGTCCATTAATTCACATAACTCCACTCCAAGATTTGAAATTTTTTGGCTCCTTTGCATGCTTAGTGATTTGGCGTGGAGTAATATACCACTAATCTTCTGCATGCAGAACTGTAAATGTATGCATGCGCATTTAAATTCCGGTGGAAACCAAAGCACCAGCACGCTTATGCATGTAATAATGAGGGTCACATTAGTCATTTATCTTGCACACTAATCTGTCTTAAAAAAAATTAGAAATGCACTCTTTGTGGGACGGAGGGAGTATGCGTTAAATTTTTTTATTTTCTCAATTAATATAAAATTTTTCTCGTAATTTATAATTGGTATAGTTTATAGATCTTATTATAAATTTTTAATATTTTTGAAATCTAGCATCTAAATTCGCATAAAAATCAAATCTCTAATCATCATTTGATTTATTTCTAATTTGAATATTTTTGGATTGTACTTTGGGTGGATTTTTTTCCAGTTTTATGTTAGACATTGTACAAAAATTCATTTTCAATTTTCCTTTATTGTATTCTAAATATTATTAGTGTTTGTATTTGAATTCGTATGGAAATCAAGCTGCTTATTTTTTATTCTGGATTCAGTTAATTTGGCTTGTACTTGGTAAAGACTCACTTTGTCAAAAAAAAAAATATAGTGCATATATTTTTAAATGGTTTTGTCCATAGATTTAGGCTGTATTCCATATTTCAATATAACAATAGTGTAATATTTTCTATATACCCTTAATAAATATCTATGTTTACATTATATCCTTTAAATGCATGCATTGAATATAATGTTTACAGAAAATAATTAAGCGTAACCTAGCCATTTTTAATATCACCTTGGTTTATGTGCTAAAAGAAAATACGTTGTATAAATTTGGATGAAGTAAGTAATTATTATTCTGACTTTTTTTTGTTATTTATGGATGTTACTTTAGAAGTCGTACAAATCAAATATCTAATCATTATTTAATTTTTATTTCAAATTTGCATATTTTTTATCGTATCTGGGTGGATTTTTTTGGTTTTAGGCTTAAATTCATACAATATTACTATTTGCTTTAATTTGCTAATTTTTATTTAAATATTATTTCAATTTTTTGTTATTTATTGATTTTCTTTGGAAATCGTATGGATATCAAATTGCTAATTTTTTTATTCCGAATTTCAGCTAATATACATTATACTTGGCATTGGCTTTTTCTTTTAATCTAAGCTGTTTACACATTATTCCAAATTTTGGTTATTTATAGATTTTCCTTGGAAATTGTATGGAAGTCAAATTGGTAATTTTCTTATTTTATTACTCTAAATTTTAATTAATTTAGGTTGTACTTGATATGGACTTTTTTTTTAATCTAAATCATTGACCTGATAGATAAAAAGCCAGATCTTCTTGGTTAACGTGGGATTAGTATAGGTATAGAGGTATATATACTCCCTCTGTCCCACAAAGAGTGCATTTCTAGTGTTCAAATTTTGTCCCACAAAGAGTGCATCTTTAATCCGTAGGGCCCAGCTGTAAGTGTATGCATGCTCATTTAAGTGCTTGTGGAAACCGAAGCATCATCATGCTTGTGTATGGAGTAATGAGGGTCACATTAGTCATTTACCTTGCACACTAATCTGTCTTAAAAATCCTAGAAATGCACTCTTTGTGGGACAGAGGGAGTAGATTGATAGATAAATAGATAGATGGAGCGAATATCAAACTAATTTTATATTAAATTATAAAACACGCTATATATCAATGAACGAGATTTTTTAAAAAAATATGCATAGTAAAGTGCACGGATGGAATCCTATGTGCCCATGTGTGCGAGAGCGTGGGCCCGCTCGGGTTAATTTTGATCGGTCGCTCTCACTGTGCCGTGGGCCTCGCGTCGTTCAGAGAGTGAGTCAGCACAGCAGCGACAGCCACACAGTGGACGCAGTGAAAAAAGCCGGCGAACAAAGCGCTCTAGGGAAGCAATGGCCAGCGGATCGCGAGAAGAGGAGCTCACTGTTGATCCGTGGCTTCTAAATACAGTGAATACAAGCAGCGGCTGTAGAGTTTTATGCAATAAATATGGTCGTACTCAACTGAAGTAAACCTCCAAAATTGCCAATGTTTTAGGGAAGATTCTCCGTCTTGTTGGATTGGAAAAGGAGGGCATTTTGCATAGGATACAAAGAGCCTGAGTACAGCGTAGGATACAAAGATGCTGTGATGTCTTGTCGAGGATGCACACTCTTACGTTGTTAGTATACTGCTACTACTACTGCAACTCGTCCTACATGACTAGTAGTATTCGTCCTACTTGGCTTGGTTTGTCCTTGCATTGCACGATACAACGAGCAGAGAGGCAAGAGATACATATTGGAATAGGGCACGAAAATACTCTATATTAGCATCGTTTAAAATCCTAGCGAAATTTCGGAAATCTCGTCGGAGATTTCGGACCCCTCTGAAATCCTAAATCTCGGCCGGATAAAAAAAAATTAAAAAAGTCCAAAATGCTAAAGTAACAATGCAAAATCTCGATGATCTCGGCCGAAATCTCGGTCATTTTGACCGGATTTCAATTTTTGTGGGTGCGATTTGATTGGATTTGGTGTTCAAAAGTTTCTGACGTGTTTTTTTATTATTTTTCAAAAGTTCAAAAGTTGACGAGATCTCGGTAATTTTAGCAATAATATAACTTGTATTTTGTGGGATTGAGATGCCATGAAAGGGGATTTTTCCTGGAATCCTGATGGAGGTACACTTTGGGCTAGAAAGCTGTTCATGGATGAATTTGGTGAAGATGGAACGCTGTAAGCATAAGATATTCTATCATCGTTTCTGTTGGATGTATGCCGGGATGGGGAAGTAGGAACTAAATTGTCCATGCCTCTGGTGAACTTTATGGAGAAGCTGCAAGAAGTGGATATAAGTAAAATCAATATAAAGTGCACGTAGTAGCAACATACAAATGTGGTCATTGATCTGTAGTGATCAAATAGTAGTGATACATTCATCATGTCCAATGGCCAATCACTTCAATGTGATTAAAATTATGATCAACAACATTAGCACTACCCCAAATTGTGACATGAGTTTTTATCACAACATTAGCACTCACAACTTTTTAAAATTTCTCATGCTTTATTATCATATCAATATTTTATAGAAACATTAGTAATACATCATAATCATCCACACACAAAAAATCAAATTTTTTTTACTTGTTTTCGACTTTTTTTTGTCGGTTCAATTTGACCGAGATTTCGGTGATTTAGATCAAGATCTCGGTACTTTTGACCGAAATCTCGGAAATCCCGGTTGAAAAAAATAGATTTAAAATTTAGTTTTCGGATTCGTTCGAATTTTATCTAAAATTCTGAGATCTAGCTGAAATTTCAGATTTTAATCGTCATCAAGATATATATCAAAAACAAAATTTGAAATCTTAGCCGCACCGGGTAGAAGAGCAAAGTAATGGCGGTAAAAACTGCAGTGGTAGTAACTACTAGAGGCGGTGGGGTGAAGAACTTCTTCAGGGGAAGACAAAAGTCAGGACAGGCGTGGGGCGGTAAGCACGAGGAGCGGGAGCGGGGGATTTTGGCTTTTGTTCGCTCCGGTATTCTCGAAAGATTGGAAGATTGCGTCGCGTCGCGTTTTTTTTCTACTGCCACTTCTTCGCCTTCCTTAGTTTCCGTGCTCGCGTCGCGTTGGCGTCTCGAAAGCGCCATCCTTTACTTCTTAAACCGCACACTTTTTTTGGGGTGCAAATATCGTCGTAAGGGCATCTCCAATAGTGCCACTTCAGCTAGCTATAAGGATGCCAAGTCAGCATTTTGCTTAGGTGGATGAGAGAAAAAGAAGAGAGATATAGACTGACTACTAACTTATAGCCAAGCTATAGCTGATTCTAAAGCATTTATCATCTCTTACATATGGGCCCATATTTAATTTTGCAGACAATGCTATAGCTAGTCCATTAGAGAGGTTGCCTATTAGCTATCTATAGATGACATGTACACTTCTTATAGCTAGTAGTTAACTACATCATTGGAGATGCCCTAAGCTGGTGGAACCGGTGGCCTAATTGGGACCCCTGCAGATAGGTCGACGTAGACCGTGAGTCATCACACATTTAGGAACAAAATTTAAAAACTAGAATGATATGTACTCCATTTAAGAGTGTTGAGAAATCTTCCTAGATCGACGTACGTAGACCGTGAGTTATGAACAGCAATCGGGTCGACAGCTCAAGCAACCTAGTAGTGCTATGAAGTGTTCACGTGCTCCAACCAGGAAAATCCACAGATTTTAAAGGCAAAATGCGAAGAGATTTGGATTCGCAAAGGAAACGAGACTTAGACCTGCATGGAAGTCGCTTGTTTTGAAAAGACGCAGAGAGTAGCAGCAGGGCAGGGCATCAGGTCGTGACAACTCGATCGCAGCCGCAACCAAGTGCAGGTTGCCCAGCCCGGCGATCACAAGTCGCCGTTCGTTCGCCTTGAAATGGTCAGTGAGGTGTGGTCAGCACGAGGACACGTTCAACTGGATTTTGGTGGTAAAACCACTGGTCTCCCCATTTGTAATAAACCTTTGAAAGGATCGTGCCGGTCTAGTTTGACTGGGCTCTTTAGGCAGCCTCACTGAATCTTCACTAAATATTTTTTTTACACCTGTGATATACCACCGATGTCTCACTAACGTGTAGATCTAGGGCCCATATGTTAACCTTACAATGAGTGGTTTATTGTAAATCGTGCAATTATTTAGTGGTATATTGTAGGTTTTCTCAAGGGGAAAAAAAAAAGAAGAATTGTGCTTCCAAAGAGTGCGAGACAGGAAGGTAGAGTGACAGATATCCTTGTGCATCGTGGTACATGTGCTGATTATGCTCGCAAAAGCAGACAACACAACCTGAATATGCAGGCCTCCTATGCTTGATATATGCTCAGTACATCCGTTGCCGGCAAAACGTTCCCAGTATCTTTAGTAGCTTATGTTCTATCTGGCCGCTCATTTCGAATCCATTCCATGGGGATCTGGTCAACTTGTTTGATTTGGACTGGGAGCATTACGGCGCTTGCACAGTAGGAAGGCCTATGGGCCTGTGTCCTCGAGCGCTCTCTCCATTTGAGCTGCATATAGATAGAGCACAATTTTTTTATTTAATATTTATTTTAAATCTTTTTTTCGAAAATAATCAACGGAATGAATTTTTTGCGAAAATAGACACCTGTCGCCTCAATATAGGACGATCGCCCCATATTGAGGCGATAGGTACCTGGATGTAAAAAATGTAATTGCAAA
Organism: Rhipidocladum racemiflorum; assembly: GCA_036346355.1. Lineage (NCBI taxonomy): Eukaryota > Viridiplantae > Streptophyta > Magnoliopsida > Poales > Poaceae > Rhipidocladum > Rhipidocladum racemiflorum. Next base: position 2,256,572 of record CM070575.1, on the reverse strand, counting down.
AATGGACATATGGATGAATAGATTTGTCAATATTTTTTGCGAAAAGGTATCTATCGCTCCATATTAGGGCGACGGGTGCCTACTTTCGCAAAAAAATCATTCGGCTGATTATTTTTTAAAAAATAAAATAAAAAAAATATTAAATAAAAAAAATTCCCATCAGGTGTCTGGGAATCCTATTTGCCGTTGAGACAGAAGAATCAGAAGATTCTCCTACGTACCTGGGGGCAGGGTTTACAAAACCGTTTTCGAATTGAAAATCGAGACCCCATTGGTAGCGGTTTTTCGCGAAAACCGCTCGAAAATCGGTAAAGACCAAAGGGTTTGAAAACCGAGTGTTTGAACAAAAAATTTCAAATCAGATTCAAAAAGAATCGAAAACCGCTCGGTTTTCTCGAAAAACCGCTCGGCGAATTGAACCTTTTGGGCGATCGGTTTCTTGAGCGGTTTTCGTCGGTTTTCTCGAAAAACCGCTCGGTTTACATAGCATAATTTTTTTAAAATTTTTTGAATTTTTTGTTGAACTGGACCGGTTTACCGGTCGGTTTTATATTTCGGTAGGACTCGAAATCTCGAAAACCGAACGAAATTCGTTTTGTTAACCCTGCCTGGGGGAGTATTGATTATTGAATCAGGATATGGATTGGTTTGTGATGTAATATTTCCTTTTTGAGAGGATGGATGTATCACGGCCACGTGCATACGGGTGATCATGATTCATGGATTCATGATTGTACCAGTTGATCCTTCATGTAGTGTAATTACTGCATGCTTAATAATTGTACTTCTGTTTGGTTTTAAAAAATAATAATAATAATTGCAGTTCTGCCATCGTGATGCAGTTTTTATACTGCGTTGCACAGAAGATGCCGTTTTGGTTCTTATTCACGGTTTTTGTGCAACCATGTGCATTCTGGGGCACTCTAGTTAATGAGTTGCTTTATTTGCAGATAATCCAAGAATGCCATCTGTTTGCTACTCATACGCCAGCTAACAAGCGTAGAAATTTTTACTGTTCTAGTCTTTCTAGTAAATTTTTTTTTCAGATCTAGTCGTATTATGAACAAAATTGCAAAAATAACTCTGTAACAGTGCAATCCCGCGGGTTCTTGGCGCGGAATTTTTTTTTAATAAAATTTATTCTAAATCCAGCGGTCCCCGACCGCTATATAATTTTTATTTTCAAATTTTTTTCCACGGTTCCAGACCGCTGGATATTATCGCTATTTTTGCAATTTTATTCCGAAAACGGCTAGATCCGAATTTTTTTTTGCTAAGAAAGCTAGAACAGTAAAAAATTCACAAGCGTATGTATCATTGGGTGCAGAGGATGCTTGCTGATTTTCCCAAGCTGACTTGAATCAGTTGGTTTACATCTCGTAGTTTTGGTTCAGTTTTTAAATTAGTATAGTACTTCAGAAGAGAATTACTAGTAGCAACGTTTAATTATAAAGCAAAATCTTCTTGCATCATTAACTTCGCGGTGCAACGTACTAGTAGTTATTAATCTCTGTCTTTGCCTACAATTCAAAAGTCAGAAACAGTGCATTCCTCGCGTGAGGAAAACCACATTCAATCGTATGGAGACTTTCTCAAAAAAAAAAACCAAATATCGAGAACGAGACTAGCGGGACGTGCTGGCTCCCTGTTCGTGTTGTGAGTAGGCTAGGCTCAGCACTTTTAGCAATAAGCCTAGCAGGCAGCAACGATGTCAGGCCATGTTTTTTTAAGCACAAGAGATCAACGTATTGAACGATGCACTGTAGTAGTTTTTTTTTCTTTCTTTCAAAATTAGCCTCAAGTAAAATAATTAGCAAAAAATAGTCATATGATCCACATCTGTCGCGATTGAAGAGAGTGGAAGCAAGATACCATAGTAAGATATCGTGAAAGTACGCACATTGTGGCAGCGTGCACGCCCGTGGGATCGTGGGTAGCGGCGCATGGCGGTCGTGGGCAGAGACAACGGGCAATGCAAGCAGCGAGCAACGGCCGCGTGGGGGCAAGCGGGTGGGAGCGAGCGAGCGCGTGACCGCATGGTGGGACCGGTGTTGCGCGAATGCGCTTGGGGACCGGGGCTGGCGTGTGGGGATTGAGGCAGGCGCGTGGAGGGGCACCGCGTGGCGCGAGAGATCGCCTAGGGGGCCGCGAGTGTGAGAGCGTTATGCTCTGCGCGGGAGATGGGTCCAACACTTGGATAGAGTGGGAAGATGTTTTTTGCGCTCTTCGAACGTGATAAGGGTGGGATATTGATTATTTTTATCAATTATTTTGTATGGATGCTAATTTTGTAAAAAAAAAAAAAAAGAGAGGCTACTGCAGTGATTGTTCCAACATATGATGCAGCGCACATCCCCGTGAAATTGGACGGCATGATAGCAGATGTACTGCGCTCGAGCTCAGCCGGAACTTCCTCTATAAAGATTTCATTTTCCCTCCAAATTTTTTGTTACTTCTATCCATACATCACAGGGGTTCACCTAACATTCTCCAAACTTGAATTAAGTATGAGAAATGTGCTTCCTTCGATCCATCAGGCGTGTTTTCATAAGCATGTTTAACAAATGCCTGCTTTTCGTCCAAAAAAATTTCAGTATAGAAATCTTTCAATGATATATAAGCCCAGAGATCATATCATTCATAGTTTTATGATTACTCTCTAGGAAGGAATATATCCCTTCCCCACCTACATCCCAAAACAGCCGTGCAGATCTTCTCCGGGTGCAAATACTCTGCGCGTATGGATCATGTTGTTGTTGTATTAAATTTAGTTATGTGTTCACTTAATGGGCACATTGAATCACAAAGGCATAAGTAAGGATGAAAGTAGACACGGGTTATCCGCTGATCTGTTTAATTTAGCTTGTATAAAACATTATATGGACACTATAGCCCATTTCATCGATTAAGTGGCGCTTGCCGTAGCCCACGCCGTATCGCCTATGAAGGCCGCGGATTGAGATCCTCTGCCGTAACTGTACGGCCACTGATATGCGGATATGGTCTCACGTGTCAGTGACCGGCAGCTGCGGTGAAGGATCCCAGTGGAAAGGCCGCTCATGCAGCGGCATCAGTTCGCCCTGGCTCTGCGTGGGGTCAGCGTGGGGTGCTTCAGCGGCGGCGGGTAGCCGGCTACAAGGTGTACGCGGTGGAGGGGAAGGTGAAGGCCTCGCTCCGCCGAGGGTTCCGGTGGTTCAAGCACAAGTGCTCCGGCGTCTTCCGTGTCTGACAACCGTGCGGCTCCCTCTAATCTTCTTCTTGGAAGGTAAGGGTTCTTCGGGATACAATAATGTCACCACGCACTCGTGCTACTAATTGGGCGGATTCAGGGTCGCGGGTGCCTATTAGTGGATTGATCGATAAGATGTATGATTTATTGAATTCAAAAGGGATCGATCCTGTAGATTCCAAAGAAATTTTTCAGAGGTTGTAAACCGCATCAGTTATCATCATGCAGGACAACAGACTGCAAGCTGCCTAGATAATAAGAACTGCCGTGTTGCTCTTGGGGGATCATAGATGTCTGGGCCCGGGTGGTTGATTCACAATTGTTTCAATGTTTGTCATAATTGGATTTGGAATCAAACTGCCAAGAATGGAAGAGATTTGATCAATACTATGATCTTCTTTTGTAATTACTATGTGTGAATGCCAATTATGTCACCATGATGATTGCCATATTTCTTCTGGAATATATGTTAATCTTGTGGTGCTGGTGTGCACGTGAGCGTCTCAACAAATGGAATATGATGCATTCTTTTGAACAAGAACATAGTGAACCAAAAAAAATTTGGAGTTACATGAACTCGGGAACTTCTCATTGAAAAAATAAGGAATTTCTGAAAGAAATGTTGAAGCAATTTAGTTCAATAATTTGCCGAAGCAGTGGTGACGATCAATGGCAAAGCCCATATGCCATCAGCCATCTAGTGCAACAAAGAAGAAATGTTGGTCCTGTAGATTGAGATTAAACTGCATTGATGTAGAGGTTTATTCTGAAATATTTTCTTCTTGGAAACATTAAAAGAAAATTTCTGTCGTGGTTTGTTGCAAGTTGCGACACTTTTGCCTTGTTTCGCTAAATTGTTTTCATTGGTTTGGAATGTCATGCATCCCAACCTTAAATTGGACCACTTTTTTGGTTTTCAGAAAACAAAAATTGGGTGTACATCTCTTATAGAATATTTTATACACCTTATTCTCTTTTAGTAACCATTTGCCTAAGTACAGAATCCATGTAAAAATTTCATTTACTGATACAAGGTAGCCCCTCTAAAATTCCACTTGTGTCCTGAGCTCATTTATTAGGTAAATTTATTGTAAGGTCATTCTTGGAATTTTGTTTACTGATACAGATTGCAAAGGTCATTCTTAGAATTTTCATGCTTTGGAATTTCTTGAAACTTGGTGGCATCGTAATGTCAGCAGCGATTGATAGAAATGGTGCGAGGGAGTTCACTGGTAACTGCTCAAGTCTACTCTTCCTGCACTGACGTCCTCGGCTGATCGTCTCCATTGGTGGTCAAGTCATCCTGCCACAGATTCTGACTGTGGCGCGGTGCTGACTATGAGGATGGGTTGAGTTTGACAGCTTTGATTGGGATCCAAGTGCATATCCTCCTGCAATCTGCATATCCTCCTAGCATCGCAGACCTTGGCATCTGAATAGCAACCAGATGTAGTATCCTTCGCAGGTCAATTGTAACATGGGAAGAAAAGGTAAAAACAACAGTTGATATTCTCAAGCTCTCAAAGATATCCACACGAACATGACCAGGTGTTACTAATCAGGTCTAAATAATGAAAAGAAGGAATACGTCTCGTTGACAGAAAGCGGTAACATCAAACTTGCCGAAAACTATCAACACAAAGTTTTATTGGTAATACACACGTCCGTAGGGTTGTATTCTATGGATAAAAACCTCCAGATATCTCGTACATTCCATTATTTAGCTCACAGCTACGCTGGAGGGCCTTAGCCTAGTAGTACACAATACACACAGCTCGATCTCTCAGAGCCACCGCACAAGGAGGTTTCCTCACAATCCCAATACTAAAAGCACAAATAACCAGCCAACGGTGCTTTATAACAAACATTTCATCAATGATTAAGTGTGCATTGTGATAGCTGACGAAAATGTCTCCTCAACCAGAAATGCCAAATAGATTGCTGGTTTTCTCAGTCGTGGGTGATTGACTGAATGTGCGCAATCACTTGCTCGATGCTCTCAAATTGGCATCTTCCCTTCAGGATTGTCTTTGCACAATCAAGTGCACGGCGCTCACACAATGCTCTCTTGCTGGCATCCTTAATCGACTCAAAATCCTCGACGTGAGCAATTCCAACTATTCTCCTGCATATGGAAGAGCAAATTTATAGGAAGCAAAAGTCAAGCAGGAATCATTCATAAGGTACACGTATATGCACAAAGTTTGAAATACAAGGGTACTTTTCTTAAATTATGTGCTTTTTTCATTGCATAACATTCGTGAAGTGCCACAGAACCTAAGAATTTACTTTGGCTTTTCAGCTGCAATAATCAAAGCTGGTCTTCTGGAACATTTGTTTTACGATGCATCGTTATAAAAAAGGGGCACTACATCAACACTGAAATCTGAAACCTCTGTATTGGCCGAACTTAGTGCAGCTTTGAGTCATTTCAGTTAAAAGGGCAACTTTGATATATCATTGTAGTCGATAAGTAAATAAGATTCAGTCTATAACTGAATATTATTTAGAAATCCATTAATTACCTGATCATTTTGGCCGCACCAAATCCAAGACTATCATGAAATAGACTTGCCATGTACTTCTTCTGCGCAAGGCTCAAAAGTTCCAATTTGTTGTATATAGGAGGCAGGTATGCCTCTCCATTCCCATCTTTGTTCTTATTCCATAGTTCGACAAACTTCTTATGGAACAAATTCCATGACTCTTCAATTGTCTTCAAGATCCATTCCTTGTAAGCCTGAGAAAGATGGCAGCCGCAGCACTTATCATATACCCCGGGCATCATGAAAGTATCTTCTAGATGCTACATATGGCAAATGCTTTGTACTATATCAGGAACTGACACTTCCACAACTGCCAGTAAGTAAAACTGCAGATGCCAAAGATGCTTATGGATTTTCAAGAGGTAAGGCGAGTTACTCCACGCATGGCAATTTTTTGCGGTGATAAACTCTGTCTGCCAAGTGCCGAGCGTCTAGCACGCTCCTCTCTGTGCTAACTATAGCATCTTTGTTATCCTCTGGTATAAAAATCAATTTTTCATTCTTCTACATGGGATAAGCATCATATTCAAAACATCTATCCTACAAATTTCTGAATAAAAAGTAGGCAGGACCGCAGGAGCAGGAAGACATGTGGTTGTCATTATCTTAGCAGAGGTTAAATGAGTTAAACCACGAAAAAACTATGCTTTTTTCACATAAATAAAGAACAATGAAAACACTGGTATATCAGGTAACCACGGAAAAAAAATAGTTAACAGTTAACACAAAAGGCCTATTGCAGCGTGAGCATGTCATATATTACTGTTAAGCCATAAAGGGTGGCAGAAAAGCAAGCTAAAAAATCCATACATACTCACCGTATGCTACTCAATTTCATTCTTCTACAAGAGATAAGCACCATATTCAAAACATTTATCCTATTCCTACCGAATTTCTGAATAGAAAGTAGGTAGGAGCAGGAAGATATGTGGTTGTCATTACCTTAGCAGAGGTGACACAAGGTAAACCACACAAAAAAAAACTATTTTTTGTCACATCAATAAACCGCAAAGAATACATTGGTGGATCAGGCAACCACAGAAAAAAAAACATAGTTAATTAACAGAAAAGGCCTTTTGCAGTATGAGCGCATCATATAGTACAATTAGAATTAAAAAGGGCTGCAGAAAAAAAAATCATACATACTTGACGATCATTTGTTTGATCAGCATGCCCATCCTGCGCAAAATATGCCAAAATCAGGTTGCCCAAGAAGGCCCCAATGTCGAAACCCATTGGCCCATAGAAAGCAAACTCTGGATCAATAACTTGGGTAGAATCTGTGGTCACCATGATGGAACCAGTGTGGAGATCTCCATGAATCAGAGCCTGCGCTCTCTCAATAAACCTGGAGTCGCGAATCACATAAGAAACACAGCATATGTAACATTGATTTGTATTCACAGAGCTAATTACATTGATTTCAATTCAGCAATTTCCAACTTCAGCACATCATCCTCTCGAACTGCTTCAGCATCTTTATCAAGAAAAGGCGAGGTCCAGTGATTGTATTTGGAGACCATGTATGGATCCGAGAAGACAACTTGCTCGGTGAGCCTACACAGCTCGGCATTGCCACAGTATTGAGCAACTGCAATTCACGCATCACATGTCATCAGGTTGATTCTTTTCCCTCGTTTACAGGCACAACAATGTAGCTCACCTCCTTTTTTATGATCCGCTGTGGAGTTATAGAGAAGGGACGTGAAGAAGAGCGTCTTGGCCATGTAATCTGACATGTGCTCGGCGAGCAGCGGGTACACGACGCCGGCGATGAGCCCTTTGCGGAGGATGATGTGCGGCGGCTCGATGTAGCGCATCCCTATCAGCGACATGGCCCGGTCGAAGTGGTAGACCTCCGGCACGAGGTCCGGGCACAGGCGGCCGTACTCCTGCAGCGCGGAGGCCTCGAAGAAGGCGCGTTCCCTCGTCATCGGCCACGAGTCCCCGACGCAGCGGATGTACGGAAGCGCCTGGATTGGATTGACGGGTCAACGTCGTCGTCAGGGGGGAGATTGTGGGATTAACGGACAAGCGTGTGCGGGCGTGGTGCGTAGAGCGCAGTGGTGAGTTGAGTGAGGATAGGGACCTGCTTGACGACGAGGGAGCCGGCGTCGGAGAGGACGATGTAGACGAAGTTGAGGTTGCCGTCGCCGACCTCCTTGATGGTGAGGGCGTCGAGGCGGTCGCCGAGGCGGGCAGCGAGGGCGGGCGTGGCCTTGATGTAGGCCACCAGGGACGTCTCGTCGAGCGGCCGGAAGCCCTGCGCCTCCTCCGCGGCCATGGCTGGTAGGGTGCGAGCTAGAGAGAGACAGATGCGTGCGCCGGCCGGGAGGGGAGAGTAGGGAATCGGGTGCGGGGGCTCATTTTTGCCTGGTACTTCGCCTTCCTATTAAAGCGCCTAGGTCTGTGGAGCTCACTGGAGCGGTTCCCTGAACCTGGACTTGTTTACAGCCTCGCTGCAGTCAGTGGGGGAAAAACTCGTTAGCCTCGCTTTAGATATTTGTTTTCTGCAAACAAAGGCTCGCATCGAACTCGAACTTGTCTTGATGTGTCACGCCAAGTGGTTTGTCTAAAAATTAGTACGGCATGAAAGTGCAAATTTATTCAGAGAAAACAGCATGAAACAAGCTTGCCATAGCCAACCAATGTTTGGAATGCGACATGCTCGTATGAATTGTTTTTCGAGTCTCACACACCGTAAGGGTGGATGTTTCGACCCTTTCCTCTTCTATAAGATTCATGCGTGGCCTGATATAAATGAACAAGTAGTTTTTTTAATAAAGTTTTTGTTTATTGGGTTCTTTATAGTTTGTTTTAGAAACCGGCGCATTTCTAGCCCCCTCGAACCTTTTTTTTTTTTGCAAATGTAGCTCCACGTGAACGTAATTATAAAAATAACTCCTGCCTCAACCTTGAAGCACCGCTGTGAGGCCACGGCAGGAGCTGCCGAGGAATACATGCTTAGTAGGGGCTAAACGGACTAAACAATCATTAATTAATGGATTAATTAATTGATTAAAGTACTAATGTTCAAGAAATTGATTAATCAAATCATTAATTAAGTGGCAAAGATTCCTACGGGGAATGCATGCTTGGTAGTGAGCTAGTGTCGGACTCCGGAAAAATACTTCTAAAATCATCTGTGTATCTTATACTAGTACACACGGTACAAATATTATCACAACATATCCAGCGTATTTTATTAATTAACTATTCCAATTTACAGAATGAGTGGCACGTAGGCCAAATAAGAAAGCAACAGAAATACAGGTAAATTGAAGTAAAGCCCAATAAATTTGCCATCGGCAATCGACTAGGAAGCGGCCTAGTCCGTCTGGTCCCCACCATTGTAGAACAACTCCTCTGAATCAACAGAGTAAGTAAGAGTGGGTACAAAAAGTACTTCGTAAGTTACACAAGAGATACAATAATAATGTAAAGGATACAGAGAAAGATTGTATGGTTGAATTTAGCGTAAAGCAACAAGTTTTTCAGTATTGTAAGTATTTTTCAAAAGCATATTTTTAACAAAGATGTTCTTTTCAAACACATTTTAGCACAGGAATCCCTCTTGGAGTTAACCCAACTTTCCCAGTCAATGGAATCACTCCAACGATAGAATCATTCCATCCGAAAATCATCTTTCTGAAATAATATTAAAATCATAAAATATAATCCGTGAAAGGTTTACTTGGCATGCCCATGACTGCGGACGTGGCTAATCGATTAGTTTTACACTCTGCAGAGGTTGTACAACTTTACCCACAAGATATGATTGTCTCCTTTTGCCATAATACACCTTCCTTTGGTGTGCGGCAGAAAAAATCACGATAAGGCCCATATAAAGTTCCATCCACGTAGTCATGCTCGCTAAGGTTTTACCGATGGTATGGTTAAACCGCTCAGTCCAGAAGCTCTCTCTAGCGTCGAGTGGCAGCCTTATACTCACCCTACTTTCAACCTAATGGCGTGACTGTCCGTGGTATGTTTTAATATGGATAGCCAGGTACGTTCCATTCCAGACTTGTGGAGGTACGATAACGCTTTACATTCAGCGTAACACAAACCGATCCTTAATTGACTAGGCGAGCTTTCCACAAACCAAACTCACGTGCATCTCGCACCCACCTAACGACCATTCTCGTCCGGTCTAAATCACAAGTTTAATTTTTAACTTGATGCCACAAGTAACATAGATTTCACACAAAATGATAAAGCCTTTGAGTAGAACTTTATTTAACTTAAATTCCCAAAAGGTTCTAATCTCGGTTCTAAGCATGTCTAAGCATATTTATAATCATTTTATTATTTGTATATATATCTTAGGGTTACATCGCAATAAGATTTTTCAATTCCCAAAATGGTTTTAATCGATTCGGAGATTAACTAATTATTTAAAACTAGGACCGGGACTAAGTTGTTAAAATTATGCATGAAATAATTTAAATTTAAGATATAATTTAAAAACTAAGATCAATATGCTCAAGGGTGTGCAACTTGCCTTGGTCGTAAAGTAGAGGATCAAGGTCGGCGCCGGTGTACTCCTTCGACTCTCCGAAATCTATATGTGAAAATAACTAAATTTAAATATAATTAAAATAAAATACCAAAGTAGCTTAAAAATAAGTTTAGAATTTTCAATGAATTTAGAAAGAAAAAAGGAGCTAAACGGAGTTTGAATGGGCGAAAACGGGATCCTAGAAGATTTAAAAAGAAAAGAAAATGATTTAAATTTTTAAATTTTCTTTCCTAAATAAAATTTTCAGATTTAAAATTGAGATTTCGAAAAAAAATTTAAAAATAATATCTCTTATCTTTCTCTCTTTTCTTTTCCTCTTTCTTTTTTTTATTGGACTTACTCTCTCTCTCTCCTTTTTTTTTTTGAAAAGCAAACTCTTTTTTTTCTTCGGCCATGCACGAAGCCTCACGGCTACAAGCACCCACTGCTCTCTGTCCCCCCACTGCGCACGCGAAAGGGGAAGGCTGGGGCTTGCCGGCCGGTCAACCGACGGCACGCGGCACGGTAGAGTCGACGCTGGTGACGGCAGGACCGAAGGGCGGCTAGCCGACGGCAGCGGCCGGAAAAATGGCAGTAGTCAAAAGAAATCATAGAACTCCCCACCTTACACAAAATGGAAGATTGCAAGCATGGGGTTGGTTTGTGGAGGCGAGCACCGGGTTGTGGAGGTAGAGGGGGTCCTCGGAGAGGGATTTATAGTCGCGGGGAGCTCACAATAGATATAAACTGACAAGATTTTTGCAATTTGAATGTGAAGAATCCATCATTTAAGAGCGGATTTTTGTGTGCAAATTGGTCATGAATGGATAGAGGAGATCGACAGGAATCCAAATATTATTTTCCCGAATTTTTAGCGCTTAAATGGAGGAGATTCAATGCTTCCATGGAGAGGGGGGGGGGGGGGAGATCACGCTTCTCTGGATGGCTGGAGGTAGAAGACGAGCCACTTTGACATGACACGTGGGGCAACCTTTTTCCTTGAATTTAAATAGGGTCGAGAAGAAAAACGCTTGGGATAAAATAGTAAAATAGCTCTAAAAATATTGAAACAAATTCTATAAAATACTATGGAATAGTTGGAACCTAATAAAATTGGTTTTAAATTTTTTTGAGTTTTTTTATTTTTTAATAGAAATTCTTTTAATAATTCAGGAAAATGCAAAAAGACTTTATAAAATCCAAAACGAGTGGGGTCACTGGATGCCATGGTCCTCCCTGAACGGTGAACGCACATGAAGAGGGATGGACACTCTCGTCCTGCTTGGGATTGACTAACGAGTGGGGTCACTGGATTCCATGGTCCTGCAAAGTCGGGCACCTAAAGAGGGCTCAAACGGCTCAAACCTTGGGACCCCACGTGGTTCTCTGGAGTTAGAGGCCTACCCCTATATGGGATCCACTAGCAACTCCTAGGAATGACAAAGATACCCACACTTAAGTCACCATAATGGGATATGATAGTGTCGGCGTATTTCGCCGGTAGGATGTCTCCAAGGACAAAGAATAATGTTCGGTAGAGGGTGTTTTCGCGGCCGGACACCCGATGGCCCTCCCTTGGGGGATCCCGGGGATCAATAGATCAAAATACACACCAATGTACCCAGGTTCGGGCCCCCAGTGCGGGTAACAACCCTACGACCCGCAAGATCGTTGTTGTTGTGTATTGAGCTGGTTAGTGGTTACAATGCTTCTCTCTCAGGTTTTCTCTCGCTCTTTTTCCCTCTCCTTTCTCTTTCGTTTTTTCTACCCCCCTTCTCCCATACACCAAAGCTCCCTTATATAGACGGGGCTGGCTCGGACAGGTGTGAAGGTGACGTTATACTTATCTATAACTCATTTATTACACCCATCATTGCAGTCTTGTCCCCCCAAGCCTCACTCTCCATGCCGTCGTCTTGCTTCGCATAGTCCGTCCGGGATGTGTCTTTCCTGTGATGGGTTGGGTGTGAGGCATCAGGGGGATGAGTCGTCGTCGTGTCGACAACAGATCTCTTCGCAATCAATGGCTCTAACACAGCGTGTCAGGGGGAGGAGACTTCGAGGCGAAGCCTCCTTTTCATCCTTTTGGTCGCGTATGCTACAGTGAGGGGCTCGATCGCCACTTTGCTCGCCCGGCCGCCAGTGGCCCGTCCGGCGAGTGGGGCATGAACGTCCGCCTGCTCACCAGGCCGTCTTACTTGTTCGCGGCGGAGAGGGTACCTAGCGTAAAGTACGCCGACAGATAGTATCTGTGAACTAGGACTAGCACATATAAAAACTCATTGTGCACCTTGCTTGTAAACAAGAGAACATACACAAACTAGTGGGCCCTCAGGGTCACTCCCCTGGCAAGGAGGCACCTCCTCTATCCCTAGCCTGGGGCACAGCGATAGGAGAAGAACGTCTTTATTAGCATCTGAATATGTATAAACGACTATGGCCCTGTTTGTTTGCCCTATGGATTATATAATCCAGCTTATATAAGTTAATGGGGAAACAAACAGCCTAGATTATAATCTAGATTATATAATCTAAAGCATGAGATTATAATAATCTATAAGCAGCCATTAGGGTGCTTATATAATCTCAAACTAATAATCCAACACAGTAATAATCCAGGAAAATAAACAACCCACCGGCTTATTTAAAGGTAGCTTATATAATCCAGCTTATATAATCCAACACCAAAAAGCTGGATTATATAAGCTGGAGAAGGAAACAAACAGGGCCTATGTCTTCAATACTCTCGCGGACGCCTATCCATTAGACGTCCGACATCCACCTCTCTTTTATGTCCTGTTTTTCAACATACGATAGCTCCTTTTGTAAAATAGTACTCAAATATACAGAGAGGAGACAAAGTGCTTTTAATTATTGAATCTAGATTCGGACGCTCAAAATTTAAGTGCTCCGTATTTAAGTAAGAAAGCACATATTTACTCAGCATATTTCAGCGTACGGATTCACGAACCATTCTCTTGTTCCTGAACACAACTATGCTCCTGGCCCGCATGTCAGTGACTGATCATTCGCGCCGTTCCTGAATCCCGATCTAAGGCAGGGCAGGAGCCGCAGGACCGCACGACAGAGATCTCGTGTCGTCTCGTCGCCACGCCCTCATGTGCTCCTCCGCTTCACCATTTCAAAAGATTCCCCGTACAGAGGTACGAAACCCTAACCCCGCCGATCCCAATGGCAACGCACCGCCGATCTCTCCACGCCCTCCTCGGCGGCGGCGCAGGTAGGCACACGCACTCCCCTCCTCTCCCAGTGTCTTCTCATCCCGGCCCAATTGGATTTCTGACTCTTCCTGCCGCTCCTCCAGTCGCAGACGTGCTGCTGTGGCGGCGGAGGAACACCTCTGCGGTGTCTGTGGTGGGCGCCACGGCGGTGTGGTTCCTCTTCGAGCGCGCCGGCTACAGCTTCCCGTCGGTCATGTCCAACGCTTTGCTGCTGCTCGTCGCCATCCTCTTCTTCTGGGCCAAGTCCGCCTCGCTGCTCAACAGGTGGGTTACTCAGCTGCTCTAGAGCAGCACGTGTTTGAGATCTGATCTAGAAATCGTACCCTGCTTTGCTGTAGTTGTAGGCGCGGTGTTCACTGATGCATACTAGATTCTGATAGATAATGACCAAACTTGGACTATTTTTTCTTCCCAGAGATGTTGTATGATATCTGATGCACTTCGACCAGGGCATCTTACTGCCAAATTGTTTCATGAATTGTTCGATCTAGTGTTCTCCAGTAGGTTTTGCTAGGATTTCTGTCATCAAGAATTGCGGTAAGGTCCCTAGCACTTTGGAATTTGGATGTAGGCTGTACTGGAGTTAATCATTAAGAGATGTTAGAGAGTGTTCAAGGCTTGATCTGTCTACTAAGTATGCAGGGATCCTGTAATTTACCCTTTTCTTTGGAATCTGCTTATTTCGTCTTTATTACAATAGTTATCATGCATGTACGTGATTCCTTCTCTACAAAGTAAAGTGGTAGCTTTACAGCTAAGTTGTGATAGCAGCCATAATTTCATCTGCTAGCATGTGCCATTTTTCTACATAGCCTGTAAATCTGCAATTATATTGTATGGTCTCTTTTAATTTCTAAAAGCAAGCCATAGGTGTTTCTGTAATTATTTCGTAATAAGGGCTTGATCTGTCTTTTGAAATGGATTATGATCAATAACCAGTTTCAGGATCTTGTCGCACTTGGTCATGGCATGAGTTTCTGTTAACTTGGTGGAAAATAATTACACTTTTTAGTCATTCCATCCAACTTGATTATTGCCTAGAAGGATAGAACTGACTTGTACTTTTATTTATGCATTGTCACAATCAGGGTTCAAAAAATCGATTTGGAGAAAATCGCTCAAAATTTGAAATTCAGAAATATCAAGCCTAAAATCGGTCAGAAATCGACAAAAATTGTAGAGTTTTAAAATCAAAATTTTTGAAAAAAAATTCAAAAATCACTGAACTAGTTGAACTTTTTTTGTGGTCGATTTTTTGAGCGATTTTCGTCAATTTTCTTCGAAAATAGAGTGGTTTTCACTAATTTTCGACCAGTTTACATCGCATAATTTTTTTCCTGATTTTTTTTATTTTTTTTAAAAAAATTGGACCGGTTTACCGAGCGTTTTTAGAAGTCGAGCCGCGTCGATACGGGCGAAAATCAAGCGATTTTCATTGATATTTTGAACCCTGGTCACAATGAATGTATGGCTAAATGGCTAAACTGCAAAAAAAAGGGAAATATTTTAGGATTTTGTTTCTCTTTATTTGTTGCACTGTGATCAAGGTACTAAATAGCGTTGGTGACCCACCATAGCGATAGCAGGGTACAAACACTACTGAGTCGAAATAGTGTTTGAAAACAGCAGAATGGAACTTTGCGGCCGATATAGCGTTATTGCGGTCGCTATTTGAAGCCTGTTACCGACGCAATGCTCCAGCACTACGGAAATTTGAAATTTGTACAAGTCATTAGACCAACTTGCAAATAGTTGAGAATCCTTAGCCCAATTAGTTGTTGTTTGCTATGAGATACAATCGTTTTGGGTGTCGCCACCATTCCCCTCTTGCTCGGTGGCTGCTGGTGCTCATCCTCCACAACTCCACCACGACGGTCACGATACAGTTGCAATTTTATCATGCTAGTAAGTGATGATATATACGTGACTAACTCAAAATTGTGAGTGTTTTTTATATTCTGATATTGAAATATAGCGTCTGCAATATCACCCACTACCCACTATCCGCAATTTAGTGCCTTAACTGTGATTGACAATGTACTTCTATTGTTGTCTGCATGTGTTGTCTTTTTATGGCTGATACATTAAACAATTAATGTTGTTTGCAGGCCTCTTCCACCACTTCCTAATCTAGAGGTCTCAGATGTGGTTGTTGATAAAGTTGCGGATCAGGCTGTTGTATGGATCAACAGCGTGTTGGCTGTTGGCCATGATATTGCTATCAGGAGAGATAGAAAACTTTTCATACAGGTCTCTCTCTCTCTCTCTCTCTCTCTCTCACGCACACACACACACACATCCCTCTACTGTACCTGATTATGTGTGCTCTCTTTTGGTCCCCTGTTCTGCTCGGTGCGAAAGGTTATATTGGTTTTGTGGGTGGTTTCATACATAGGAATGCTCTTCAACTTCGTTACACTCCTTTACATTGGTGAGTTCTAGTGAAGTTGCTTCTTTGTGGCTTCACGGATTTCTGTAGTGTTTGGATCAACCGTTCATTGCGCTTGTGTAGACTAAGCTTATGCCATGTTGGCTTTCTTCTAGGCGTAATGTTTTCTCTGTTGGTTCCGCCATTGTATGAGAAGTACCAGGATCTTGTTGATGAAAAGGTTGGTATAGCACACAGTGTACTGTCAAGGCACTTAGATGCCATCATTAGCAAGACTGGACAATCAACAAAGCAAAAGAAGACCGAGTAAAAGTAGTGTTTTGCCGCATGGTGAGTTCCTAACATGACTTGAAATATTTTACGTGCTGAGGTATGCTATATACCCAATGATCTAATCCAATAGCTTGTGTGTTATACATCTTTGGTTTATTACACATGTACTCCCTCTGCTCTGAGTAAATACAGCCAAGTCCTCTTACTGGCAGAAGTGGATTTTTCTGAATTTCAACTGTTAATATGCCACATCTTTCTGAATTTCAACTGTTAATATGCCAAGTCTTCGTTTTCATGTGGAATTTACAAATATCTGAAATATCATCACTGTATTCGTGACAATTGCTGCTTTCTTAATCGTGATTATTTTGGTCTTATCAGGAGCCTCTTTGGTTGTCCAGTGCAGTTGGCCGTGCGTTTTTCATCCTTAACTCTCCGTACCTGTGTACCAGCACTGAAAATCATTGGATATCCAAGATATCATGTTTGACTGCTGATATGTGGTTTAGGTGTACGCTGTTCAATCTGAGAAATGGAATGATTTGTATATTTTTTGCATGAACATGAAACATGCTGGGGTTTTATCATGGGCGGTATCCTGTGGATAATGTTACATACCTCTTCCCACAACTTCATTCTCTGTATATCTGTCTGTGGGGTATTATAGCTGGCATAAACAAATGTATTGGCTGCTTGTGCACTAAATCAAATAGTTTCTCGTATGTTTTTTGGTTAGATCGTATGCAATGAACTTTGGGAGCTCATTTGATACCAAACTGCTCGTAGATATAGCCCCAATCGCTGAATGACTTCATTAGATGTATTTTACATTACTACATAGACAGCTTCGTCATGTGGAGGACCAGCTGTTTTGGCCTGTGGTTGTAATTTTGATGTCCCATCATTCAGAATTTACTGTGGGAAATGTATCTTGAGTAGTTTTTCAAAAAGGGTTGTGAACTTCAGGCTCCGTGGGCACGCATTACACATTTATAGAGTATTCCATAGAATTCAGCAGGGCCCCAACTAAGCATGGAGCATGACACCTTTCTACAGTACAGATTTTCCCAAGTATGCACGACTCTACGGTATATGATTGGAGCCTGAAGTTCCAAGTCTCAACTGATGTGTCCTCAATTGATCGAAAAATTTCACTCGCCCCGTCAAAAAATAGATGAAAATCAGCAGAGGGCAATTAGCCCATTACAGGTATTAGTGGCTTAGCCATATGCAAAAAGGGACGCAAATTGGCAATTTAAATTTGTGAGCATTACAGGAAGGGCGAGGAATCAGCTGGCGGCCCTGCGCCGGCGCCGTTGGGGTCGCCGGAAGGGTGCGGGTGCGAGCCGGCGCCGGCGCCGTGGGGATTCGAGAACCAGAAGCTTGCGGCGCTGTACCCGGTGATCCAGGCGTTCAAGCGGACCGTCACCTGAGATCCCCTCGGGGTCACGGCGTCGTGGGTGGGCACCAAGCTCTGCGACAGCGCCACCGGCGGCGGCGGCATGTGCAAGGGATTCTACTGCGACTTCCCGCCGGACGCGCCCACCACGCGCACCATCGCCTCCATCGACTTTAACGGCTTGTGCGCGCCGACGATTGCCGGCTTCATCGACGAGTTCCCGGACCTCGCGCTGTTCCACGCCAACTCCAACCACTTCTCCGGCACCACCCCCGAGTACCTCACCGCCCTGCGCAACATCTACGAGCTCGACCTCTCCAGCAAGACGGGAACCAGCTGTACGGGCACGTCCCCGACGTGCTGTACCTGCTCACCAAGACCGGAAAGCTGCAGAACCTGTCGCCATCGGACAACTACTTCCACTCCGTCGGGCATCACTGCATGGAGCTCGTGTGGAGCCGGCAGCTCGACGTGCGCCGCAACTGCATCCTCGGCTTCCTCGACCAGCGCCCCGCGCTCGAGTGCGCATGGTTCTACGCCGACCCGACCAAGCACTGCCCCTTCATTCCGCACATCCCCTGCAACTTGACGAAGTTCAGGCCACCGTCCTCTGCTGCCGCCATGGAGGGCTGCCGGCGGGGCAGAGCGTGGTGCATGGCCATGGAGGGCTGCCGGCGGGGCAGAGCGTGGCCATCACGAACGGAGTGGGGACTGATAGATGAGCTGATTAGCTGAAGTGCACATGAAAGAAAGTGATGGTTAATTTGGTCTTTCAATTTGTCAGCGTTTTTCTCTTTCTGATTGCACGATTGGGACGGGCGGGAGGAGGGTTAGGTGCAGTCCTTGCCGATTGCAACTTAAACATTCCTCAAATGACCGTTCAATCCGTACCATCTGATGTCTCGATCAAGGTTCACGCCAACATGAACTACTTAAATTGCAGTCTCCGTAAGGATGATGTCTCGATCAAGGTTCACGCCAACATGAACTACTTAAATTGTAGTCTCCGTAAGGATTACACCTGAGCCTCCTTGACCGTTCAATCCGTACCATCTGATGCCTCGATCAAACGGTCCACGCCAACATGAACTACTTATTACACCTGAGCCTCCTCGACGGGATGGGACGCGGGGGGAGGGCAAGATTACTTTTCAATAGCTAAATTTGTTGGTTCAATTGGTTCGATTTTAGTGGTTTAAAATTTTTAATACTTTAGAATTTTTAGCAAATTTTAAATATATACGTAAGATTTCTGACGTTACAAGTTGCCATGGAATTGGGTGGAATCGCACTAATGCATTCACGGATTCATGAGCAGCATGCACTAATATATACGTGTTCATGAACAGTGTGTACTAATTATACGTGAGCAATTCAGACTCCGAAATTGACATCAAGCATGAATACAAAGTAAATAGGCTCAGGACTTGGTAAAAACGCCTTTTCGCTGACCACTGTTCTTGAGAACATAAATAGAGTACAAACAGAAGTGAGCTTATGAACAGTGGATTCATGTAAGATCCAGGAAGCAGTACTAGCGCGACGTATACAATAGTCTATGAAAGACATGTCTAGTCCAAATTTTGAACAAGATCTGTAAGCACGGAGGAAGAAAAGCTCCACGCAACCGCATCCCTCTCCTCCCCATGGACTCGTCTGTCTCGGTGACTTCATGCCCTGTTCAGCTTAGCGAGGGTGCGCTTCAAGGCCTTCACGGTCAATGGGCTGTTCTTGCTCTGCTCAATTCAAACGAAAAAATGGTCAGTTCATCCATTCCGGTTTTCTGGTCAATCCAATGTCCTGTTCTCTAAGAAAAGCATGTTCAATGAAAGATATTTCTCAATTAGTTCATGCATGTCTCGTGCCTTCTTCAATACTGTCTAGCTTGCATAAGCAGAACACTACGAAGAATCAACCTAACTGACTGAAGATATGACAATGTTGTTGTAGGAATGAACTCGAAAGCAAAGTGGTTACCGCTGAGCAAGTTCCAAGCCTGGTGTTGCAGACGGGGTAGTCCGGCGGGCAGCAGCTGGCGTGATCCTTGCAGCAGGTGGCGCCTTCAACCGGACAGCAGCCCCAGACCAGGCAGAGATTCCTGAAGCCAAACGCGCAGCAGCAGGTGCTGCCTGCTGAGCACGAGAAATTCTTGTCACAGACATGGTCAGGGGCGACCGGGGGAGGCGGTGTGGGAGGTGTCGGAGATGGCTTCGGAGGGTTAGCGCCATTCTTGGTGGGGTACGATGCCATCATGGCAATCCCACACTTCCCAGTGTTCATGTTGATGTTGCGCTCCATGCGGAGGTACCCGGCCTCACCCCACTTCGGACCCCATGAGTTGCGGACAATCCAGTAGTCCTTGCCGTTCTCGGTGCCATAGCCAACAGCAACCACACCATGGTCAAGTTGAGTGCCACAGCTACCACTGAAGACACCCTGTAATGTAAAACAGAGAGTCAGATCAGATCAAACAACCTAGCATTAGTTAACATAATAGCACACTGCTTGCTGCAACAAGTTCGTGTTTACCGATTGGTAGAGCTGAAATTCACGTCCTCCAGCCTCAATGGCAACGCTGACTGGCTGGTGAGCAACCGCCTTCTGCAATGATTTCTCATCATTTTGAGGGACATCTTCGAAGCCATCAATGCTCACAACCTTTGCATTTTCCTGCAACGATCAAATCAATGTACCAGTTGGAACATCAGCAACGAGCATCGTGTGAAAGAGGGGGAATACATGAAGGAATTAAAAGGTGTACCCTGTTGATGTCGCATTTGCCGTCCACGGCTTTGTAAGGGTAGTCATCTTCAGTATCAATGCCTCCGTTCTTTATGATGAAGTCAAACGCGTCGTCCATAAGGCCCCCGTTGCAGCCACTGTTCTGTCCGTTGGTCGCGCACTCCACAAGCTCCTGCTCGGACAGTGTGATCATCTCGCCGGTGACAAGCTGGTTAATGCTTTCTACCGTGCTGACTGCAGAAAAAGCCCAGCAACTTCCTGCACGCCACCATTCAAGAAACAAACGATGCATCAGTTAACGTCAAAACAACCTTCTGTCCAAAGAATGCCGCGATTACAAATCACACTAACAAGGAAACTCTGGATCGTTGCATCCTTCAGAAGAAAAGAATGAAGAGAAAACAAATACACTATCTTTCACAATTAACCTAATGACATGTTAAAAAAATTTAAGCGCACAGGCTAAATCTTCTTCCTAAATCATTATCATCATATTCCAACCAATTATGTTGATTAAATCAGATATATCCACTCAGAAAAAAAAAAACTCAGCTTTACTATAGCTTTTTAGACCTACTTCCTGATTTGATAGAAAGATCCATCTCTTCCAAAAAAAATATGTGCGCGTCTGGCGGAAATATGCACGACTTTGCAACCAATAGCACCACTTGCAAATTTATTTGGATGGCAAAATCGACGCACTTAGATCCGAGATTGGCGCTAAACAAACAGAGAATCTCATATAACCCTTTGATAGTAAAATCGCTCAAGAAGAGGTAAACGAAAGAGGAGAAATTTCTCACCGCATTGCTCCTGGTTCTTGACGGGAGCAACGGCCCCCTTCTCCCTCCAGTCGACGGCGTCCGGCAGCTCCTCAACGCCGGTGTGGCGGTACCTCTCCCCCGCGGCGCGGCTCCTCTCGACGACCTTGGCGCCGAGGTAGGCGGCGCGGAACTCCTCGTTGGTGAGATCGGCGAACCGGTTCATACCGAGGCGGAACCCCTGCTCATCCGCGCGGACGTTGCGGGCGTCCACGAAGCGGAGGTTGTCCAAGAAGACCCTGAACCGGCGGTCGTACTCGCCGAGCGCGTTGTACGAGCGGCCGTTCTCCGCGAGCCAGAGGTCGTACATGGCCCGCGCCTCCGCCTCCGTCCGCTCCAGCCCCCGCGCGCCGTGCTCCGCGTTGTAGGAGATGATCGACATGTCCGGCGCCGCGGAGGCGCCGACTGCGAGCAGGAGGAGGAGGTGGCAGGCTGCGGCGGCGGCGGCGAGGCCTCCGGCACGAGCCATGGCGTCGCGGACCGCGGTGATTGGGGACGTGGAGACGGGCGTCTCTGTCCAATCTTTCCGGATTTCTTTTCTTTTTCTTTTCTGGGTTAAGCTGCGCTTTGGGTTGCGGTGCTGGGTTGGATTGGATGCGGGTCTCATTTATAGGAGCCGCGGTGGAGAGGTTGGGTTCAACCAACGTGGAGTTTGTTTCTGTTAATTAGTCCTAAATTTTAAGGACTCTCTGTACTTGTCCCTATCCGAAATTTTAAGGAATAAGTGCAGTACAGTATCACAAAGGAAACTCAACAGATTCTTCGTCGTGCTCCCGATTTTTAGAGATAGGAGAAAAAAATCTCAAAATCTCACGAGTACTCATACCATGGGTACCCCCAACGGTCCGAGAAGGCAAAAGGACCGCCCCAGGCCCAGCTTCAGACGAAGACCTCGCGGGGCCACACGGCCCACACCTCGACTGGATCGGTTGAGCGGCGACCCGACCCCCTCGGGTAGGACGTCCCGCCGCGTTCCAACCCAATAGGCGAGTCGAGCACCCCGGCCGTTCCCGACCGGAACAAGGCAGCCTTCGCCCTCGAGAGTTTCCGTCCCAGGGCGAACAAGGAGGTTACCAAAGTCAAGACGCTGGTCCCATCAATCTGACCAGCACAGGAGAGGGGGGGCACTCCCCCCGAGATAACGCCGAAGTCAAAAGCATTACGTCAGCATCTGATAGGCGCACAGAGGGTAGATACGCCACTTCCCGACGCAAGACAGACAACCATGCGGTCCTCTGTGCCCACCAACCCAACGCAGGGAGAATAGGCACCAGTCATTTCGTCGAAAGCCACAGCTCCCGGGCGTGGAGTACCCCCTCTTCTTTTCATTTTCCAAGACTCCCATGTTGTCTGCCCCCTCCGACTATATAAAGGGAGGCAGGACCCTCGTCGATGAATTCTGCTTCCTCCTAAAGCAAGAAACGCTTGTAGCCTCTCAAACTGAAAGCAATACAGAACCCCACACGAACTGGAGTAGGGACATTCGGCCCGAACCAGTATATACTTTGGGCTCCCAGAGTCGACCATTCGAGGAGAGGGAGCGCGCGACCCCTAAACCAAAAAATCGTATTGCCGGTGCCCGAAACACCGACATCAGGATTCTCGGGCTTCGTCCTCAACCACGTCCGCAGGAAGATGGCGGCGGCAACCGGCGGCGTGCTCTCATGAGAAACAAAGTGAATATAAAAGGTTTGCCCAAGTAAAGTAGCAAACAGACTTGAATAATATCAAAGTCAAGTGTTGCATCCAAAATTTACTCTGCAATCTACCTTTTTTGAATTTTAGCAAAGCTAATATTTTCTCATTTGACTAACTTCTACAAGTGAGGAAGCCCAAACTATACATAATTTACCTATACAATGCGAATATAACAGGTTAGCCCAAGCTTTTAATAGGAGAATGACAACCCCATATGTTGTGCATTTCAGTTATTCATTCTGGGGCCAATATCCATCGATGCATAATTTGTGTCATTTGTACAGGTTCATCCCCACTTGAACATCAATTACATGTACAGGTTCAAACCAATTCAATATTAATCACAATACAATGTGAATTTAAAAGATTTGCACAAGTTCTAAACATGAGAAAATCCTCTACATGAGTCTAATAACAGTTACATTTTACAATTGAGAAACTAAAATTAAGGAAAATCTTACATCACAACAACCCAAAAGATCACACCTTGTTGCATCAAACCCTGCAAATATAATGCTCATGTTTGGTTCAAATTCGGCAGCTATACACTCCATGCATGCTAACAGCAGTACATCTACTGATCTTTTTTTGCGTATACTAACGAAAATCAAACCAACTCACTGATTTTCCCTCGATAATGCTCGAAAATCGCTCTACTTTAGTGGAAAATCATTGCGGCACTAGAGCCTTCGATTTTTTATGATGAAGTCTCGATTTTTGACCTATATCACTTGATTTTCGAGCTATGCTTGTCGATTTCTTGCTTGGCGGCGCCGGATCTGAGTGCAAGCTACTCGAGGTGAAAGAAAGACTGGAGGGGGAACAAATGCAAAACAATAATGATGTTGGAAACACCCACTACCGTGTTATATGTGCAGAATTTTTTCTTGGGCCAGATGGGCTATTGGGCCTCTACAATGTGGGCTGTAGCCCTCAACTGTTATTTTTTTGGCCTTTTCTTTTTTTCTATATTTGATTTTGACATAAAAATGTCTCAAACTTTCATATTTTCAAATAAATTTGATACCACATGTCAAAACCCCAATTAATACTAATTTTAGGGAGCATTTAGACAACTTTTTTTTAAAAAAATTTCCAAATTTTTAGAATTTAAATTTGAACGATTTGCCAATCGGTATGCATTTTCGAACCATGTCGACACAGTCGGTTTTCATGGTTTCTACAGTTTTCGTTCGATTGTCGTAGGTAAGGCAAACCCTGCATGGGACACCTTGCTTGTCGTTAATTTATTCTGTCGTTCCTTCCCAGTTGAACCATGGGAAGCTTGGGCATTTTTGCCAACACTTTTTTCCATACAAAGGAATTTACAAAAATAGCTCTCTCCCAGTCCCTGATCACAAAATGCACGGTTGCCTACCATGTTCCTTTATCGCGACAACACCTGCTGCACAGCGGGAGCTCGGTAGCAGCACTTGCCGAGCATCCATGGCTCGGTAGGTTAGGTAATCAACTTAATTAAGTGATTTAATTAAGTAAAGTGAGTAATTAAGAGATTAATTAGTTGATTTTGATGAGCATATTATTGCAGAGGAAGGAGAGCTCAGTTTGATTTTTCCGTGGCACCGAAGCCTAGCATGTTAACTGTCGATGCTTTTGCGGTGGAGGAAAGAGCTTTTTTCATTATATTTGCAAAAAAAGACAAGGGGCTAGAAAAACATTGGTATGGAACACTAGCTATGTGTGTTTACACCAGGTTTCACAATATCATTTCGAGCTCGGAAAATGCCCACATACCGAAGCCTAGCATGTTAACTGTCTATGCTTCTGCGGTGGAGTAAAGAGCTTTTTTCATTATATTTGCAAAAAAAGACAAGGGGATAGAAAAACATTGGAATGGAACACTAGCTGTGTGTGTTTATAGCAGGTCTCACAATATCATTTCGAGCTCGGGAATTACCCACTGCCCAACGGTCAAACTCTTTGAACTCAAATCGTTTCGAAGTCAAACTATTTGAACTCGGTGGTCAAACAAAATAAAAGATCAACCTATTTTATCGATTTTTGAGCGATTTTCACCGATTTTAGACTGATTTTATTCAAAAATTGTAAAAAAAAAACTAAGTGATGTAAATTTCTCACAAATTTCTGACCATTTTTATTCAACTTTTGGCACCAAGGAAAATTGAAAAAAAAAAGAAGAAAGGAAATTGGAACAAAAAAAAAACTTGCAAAATTTGGAAAATTTTGAATAAGTCTCAATTAATAAATAAAACATCTCATAGAAATTTTAATAATTTTTAAATTTATTTAGTGCTTCTAAAAAATAAAAAACATCAATTAATGAAAAGGAACAGAGACACTGTCACATTTTTATAAAAATTTAAAGCTTGATTATGCTATAAAATTTTAATGGTATTATAAATAGTGCTAAAGGATCATGTAAGAATTTTTTTTATAAATATTAAACTTCATTTAGTACCCCTAGAAAATAAAAAATAGAAGAGCATACACAAAGACAATAGTGCCGTCAGCATTTTTTTTAAAAAAAATGCACAAGTTTGATGATCATCTAAATTTTTTTACATAATCATTATAATTGCCTCAGGACCTCACAATAAAATTCAAAAATACTAGACTTCATTATTGCCCCTAGAAAAATAAAAAATAGAAGATCATATACAAAGATATTAGCACGGTTAGAATTTTCAAAAAATATACATATCTGATCATCTTCTAAAATTTTTACAACATAATCCCACGAGCTCACCATTACTCTCCAAGCTTAGCCCATATATCTTCCTTCTCTTCCTCCTCCCATTCCTCTTCACCTATCCCGTGCCCGCAACGCCATCTCCACCGAGACTGTTTTTACATCTCCCGCGCCCGCGCTATCAATTCCACTCCCACGCCTGCACCATCGTCTCCACCGCCCGTCATCTCCACCGCCCGTCATCTCCACCGTCGTTGCAGCGTCCCTCTTCCATGCCCGCACTACTGTCTCCGCCGACATCGTCATTACCTCTCCTCCGCCGAAGCTGCCAACCTCTTTTTTGCGTCTGTGTTGCCGTCTCCACCACCGCTGCTGATGCCGTCCATGGCTTCATGCGTGTCGTGCTCGTGGCGGCCTTTCGTGCCATCCCTAGGCTCGCCAGTGGCCGGTTGTGCTCGTGGCGTGCCGGCAGAGGACGACCCAACTGCCAGCACTAGGCGTGTGGCACCGTGATCTCGCTCATTCGCCTGTCGTGATGTGGCTGTAGGAAGGCGGTGTGATGTTTGGTTTGGGAGCGTCCCCCGAGCAAACTGTGTTTTGCTCCATCTTTTTGGGAAATGGGAACTACTTTGCCCACCCGGATGTACTCCCAACACCTACCGACCTAAAGTGATAGGCTGTTCGGGAGTCCTAAATCCACGAGGTTTCTTCTTAGTAAATTGTACAATACATTATACAAGGAGTATACAGTGAGTATTAGAAATTAGATCTAGTTATTGATTTATTATGAGTATTTTTATTATTCTACTATCATAGAAAATATAAGTAAATATTAGCTGATCTATCTTATCTATCAATAAAAAAAATGATTTATATTGAACTTGGTATACCGAAAACACCTGCGTTTCTTGCGTGCGCCCGTCTCCGCTCACAGGTGGTTGTGCTACCATCGAGCTCTTGCATGCCTTTGCAATGCATGCCAACCAGATCATTACCAGCGGTGTACAGTGACGACTCATGCAACTATGTAGGCATATACTACTCCTAGTTGTGTATTGATTGATTTGCACAGTACAGTACTGTAGGGATGGGGCTGGAGAGTGGAGACCCTTTCCTTTATCTGATTATCTCTGTACCATCCTGACACTACTACGATAGGAGTACTTTATTTCTTCCAAGAGATATCGAGATATCTTAGAGCACACTTAATTCGTGTGTACCAATTGTTTATTCCTATAAGAAAGTTCGTTTATTTATTCATGTATGCTGCTAATACATTGCCGGACACTATTGTTCTCCTAGAACCCTTTTAAGGAATCCTAGAAATTGATCGAAATGACTATAACTCGGTGCCCTACGCTATGTGTAATCCATGACCAAACGAAGTCCAACGAAGTCGTCGAAAGTATGTTCAAATTTGTCCTTCTAAGTCATCGCCCGATGGCTTTCCGATCTTTCGGCGGCATTGCTGGACATTGAGTTGGACATCAGGAAGTGCCATTTTCTTACGGGAGAAACTAGCAGCGGGACGTCGAGCAACATTTTTTTTGAACGTATGAAACATTTTTTTTAATGTTTGTCGAAGAAAAATGTTTCACTATGTATGAAAAAATATTTTACTGTGTAGAAAAATGTTTCACGCGTAGAAAAAAATATTACAAAAAAATCAGAATGATCCTAGCAGTTCCCTTTTCTTATCGCAAGATGCTTCCCCTGCCTGACTACTGAAGGTCTCAGCGCTTGCTAAGCAACACCCTTGTAGCTTCGTATTCTTGATTAACTTCTCTCGCATCACATGGGGTGTAGCAGGTGAAGTAGATAACCACCTGTTTTGAGTTAATCCACACGCAAAGATCAAAGACTACTTCACAAGGCCGAGTCATTTTATTGCCAGAAAAAAATGGGAGGGGGAAGCTCAAGGACTACCTCGCATTTCACACTACTTGCTCTGTTTATCTAGGTTTAAGTTTTTTTTATCTTATAGCTTAAAATCAGCTTTTGGGTTTAAATAGCTTTAAAAACTATTGACTTTACGTAGCAGATGTGAGTAATTCTACTAAACTTTAGTGATATTAGTCTAAATTCAATCCTCAATAAGATAAAAAAAACATATCTCCGATGGCTTTGATTTTTTGTTATATGAAGGCTTATGGTTTTTGAAAAAAATTCGGATAAAAAACTATCTATTTGTTAAGAATTTGGTTTTTTTTTGCTTTTAAACAGGCGAAAAAACCTACACAGACAGGACCTTAAACGATGAGCTCAAATATCTATCCTTTGAATGCATACTGATGGTCGTTTACATATCGTGGATCACAAGTGAGGTTTGACTAAAGAAGAGAGGTGTTGTATCAATGGTTCATTTGTGATTCTATACCCATTGAAATCTGCTAATTTGCCGACATCATTGTCACTCTTATCCTGCAGCTAGGATAAGCAAACTGTCAGTCAGCAGATGCAATTCCCGCGCACGAACTGAGCGAGAGTAATCGCAACCTGGCTGCACCGGAGTCAGTGCACACTGTTGCAGTTCAAGCAAGGTAGGCATCTCTTCAAAACTGATGCCTAGAGGATTTCCGGGTTATGACATTGGAGTACAGAGCTCAGCCTCGATCAGTGTTCATATGCAGAGAGCTCCTAGATCTGGTGCAGCTATAGTCTCGTGGTTCTGGACGGGCGCTGCTTCGGCTTGTTCTTTCTTCTTTAGCTTCTTCACTTTCTGGCCTTTCCCTTGGCCGCCTTTGGTCCTGATGGGTGTGGAAAAGATGTAAGCAGACAATATCAGTTCATATAAAGTAGCACTTCAACACTGTACAAAGAAAGACACACTAACATAGTAACCCAAGTGTTCTCTAAAGATTACTGGCCAGTAAAATACACACGCTATTCATACATGAGATGGGCATTTTTGCAACAAGCAGTTATTCGGATACAGCAGCAGCCATGAAGCGTGCAGGAACACTGGGAATGTTTACAACGGAAACAACAGGACAGAAGTTCAGCTGTAGAAAGTCATACCTTGGAGGTTCCCTCGATGGAACAGCCGTGGCTAAGCTACAAGAAGCCTTGTGTTTCCGTGTAGATTTACAAGAGCACTCCTTGGTTTTGGACTTTTCCTGCACAAAAGGACGACGGATACATTTGCTCCTTTCACATTGTGGAACAACGTGAGACAATTTAACATTGGGTCGTCCACATGATAGTTTACCTTAGCATGTGAACTTTTGGATTTCTGAACTGTTTTGTCTTTGCTAGAACAATTTTCTTCTTCCTTGTGCTCAACCATTTGGTTCTCATCCTGACAAGTGCTAAGCTCATCTTCTATGAAATATATGGTCTCTGATCATACAGTAAATATGCACAACAAATGAATAAGTACAAGATCAATTTAGAGAACTAGAATAAGGATGAGAACTCAGATAGAAACTGAAATAGTTGATGCCTCACTTTCCTAAATATCTATTCATGCTTCCCGGAATTGATCTTCATAACAATCAGCAATTGGTGCAAATTGCAAGTCTATACTACAGACTTTCTTAGGTATCACCTACATATATATTCATGGTTCCCAGAATCGCTCCACAACCAGCAATTGATACCCAAATTAAAAGTCTATACTGCAGCCTTTCTTAGATATAACCTAAAACTCTTAGTACAGATATACCGCCTACCGGGCCATTACCTATGCTATCAATCACATTCGGCAATTCAAGGTGAACCCAATGAGAAATGCATCCAGAACAACAAATTTAGTAGCCTACATTTTGGCAAGAATCTAAGAACAACTGAGATTTCCCAAATATCTGTTCATGCTACTCAGTATTGTCTTCAGCATGATTCTAGAAAAAATAAGGTATTGTCTTTATAACAAGCAAATGGTAAATCTGTTATTAGTGACGCATGCACCCAGAACAGCTACAGGCTACATCACCCGGTATAGGTTTACTACCTAGTACCTACCAGTCATCTCTTAGAACAGAAAGCGAAACAGCTCATTTTTTGGCAAGAACATTGGAAGAGGGTTAGACTCTGCAAACGAAATTTATGGTGTCTCCAAAGTAGATCAAATTTCACCATAATGTCACCAGTTCTTGTACGGTGAAGTCTTCAACAAATATGAGGACAAAGTTCATTAAAGGCCACTCCAATATGGAGTACTGCAGATGATCAAGATTCACAAATGGGGTAGATCATAGCAAGCATTTAGTGACTTCAGGATAGTTCAAGGCTCACCGTCGCATACATAGTCCATAAAAGGATCTCCCTCCGCATCATCAGAACCCAGTGCAAGTCGCTCGGCTATCATGTACTCAATAGCAGCATCAACATCACCATCCAATTCTCCCAAAACCTGTATGATTATTGTAGATGACATTATAATATAACGGCCGCTAATGATCAACCTAAAGCAAATGCACAACTGCAATGCATGAATGGCGATTAATCATATAATTCATACACGCTCAGCTGCAGCAACACTTGAACATCCAGTTCCAGCCATGACCAATTTAACCGATGTATGATCATAGGTTGATCTGTGTGAAGATTTCTTCAGATCTTTTCCTTTTGTTTGAGCATTACTTGTGCAAGCTATATTGGCGTCCGTCTGTAATTTGATAACATTAACAAAAATCAGAAACAGACCAAGGTAAGCAAGCACATCATCAATATTCCCCAAAGACAATAGTATCATAATGTCCTTCCAGGACACAACAAAAATGAACCGTTCACAATTTACACAGGGAATAACCTTGATAACGACTGGCATTGCAGGACCTTGACATGGATCTTCCCTCAGCCTGACGCTATTGTAGTGCTCACCATGATGATAAGATCTGTATTGGCACCAAATTAGAAGGAACATGAGAACTATGTCTTCTACCATCAGTACGCACATAGTAGTTTCATATGACAGAATACATTAACTTACAAATGAACCATATTGGTAGCTTCACGGCAAGAAAAGTTGTTTATGTACCATCGTGGTGAGTTAAGCTGCAAATCAAACATGGTACAACCGTCAACCGAAAGTTACATATGTAACCGAGTCTAACAAAAGAGGTAGAGCATCCAAGGGAATATAAGTAGCACATTAATCTATATCAGCCACTGTGTTTAAAATACGAAATACAAAATGTTCGACTGCATAATGTGTATCATCCATAAATCAAAGAAATCAGAAAGCAAGGCTTGTATTGAAAATTACCATGTGAATGCATATGTTTCTCCGTGTGAGAAGAGAAGCTGCTTGCAGCTCCATATGGCCAGCCCAAGTGCCGTCCTTCAGCATAGAGTCACAGTATTCGTCAAACGGGACCTCATCCTCGATAAATGGCTCAAACTCCTCACGGTGTTTCTGTAAGAAAGCACATAAGCATTATGAAGTGTAAATTGCCCGACGACTACATGTACCATCAGCGTGTCTAGCTAATCCGTCCTAGATTCAACGAAATCCTAAGCTTCAATTACAAGCAGCAACGCCACAGAAAAGTTTTGTTCCGTACCACAATGTATTGGACAACCATCGCACGATACTTCATGTGCTCTTCCTCATTGCCCTCAAGCTGGTCACCCATTGCCCTGCAGACTATGATGAGTAGTCATATAACTCAAAAAAAGCGTAACCACAACATAACAAAAGCGCACCAATAGTTTGTTCGGCATCAATTAGAGAGAGTTTTTAGAATTTGACATACTTTAAAATTCACATTTCGAAATTTAACACTCTGACCCATTGTCATACATACAGACGGTCCCATATATCATCCAAATGAGCTGAAAGACTTGCGAATTGAGTGTCAAATTCTGAAATAACTCGACTCTTGTTGTTAGGATGACAAGAATCTGGACAAAATCGAAAAGAAGGCAATCCTAAACCTGAAGAAGCAGTTGCCGTCCGCGGTCACTTCGACTATCTTTAACCCGAAGGAGTCCAGCTGCGCCCTGAACTCCGTCGTATCAGCCTTCTTCCCCAATTTCTTCTCCTACGAAGGAACCAATCCCCAAAAGGAAAAGTTAAATCCTCCTAGCCCCGAGGAGGATCCAATCACGAAAGCAAGGTATTGAAGCATAGTCTGTTACCGCATCGCGCTTCGGCTTCCGGGGTTTGGACGAAAAGGCCGCCTTCTTCTTGCTCTGAACCATCGTGATGTGATTTCGTGGATTTTGTTCTGAACTACGCAATTCCGCCGGCGCCTCGAGAGGGATAGGAGGAGAGAGGGGAAGGGAAGGATCGTCTTGGGCCGAGTCCTAGGCCGAGGCTGCCGAGCGTCGTCGTAGAGGGGTTCGTTTTTAATTTTTACCTGTCTACCATAGTGGACTAGGAATGAAAACGGAATAAAAACTTTCCGATTGTTTCGAAGAAAAATCGAAAATATAAACAGGAAGTGTCGGTACGGAAATAGAAAAAAATTTCGAAAACAAAAACAGAAGAGTCGGTTCCGACATAAACGAAGGTGGAACAGAAATTCCGAGATGCACTAGATCCATTACTCCTCAGTCAAGCAATCTAGTGACTCAAGCCCAACCCATCAAGACCCAAGCAGTCGCACTTGCACCTGTTAGGAAACCAATTATCGTATCCTATATGGACTCTTCCTTATCTCTAAGCGGAACCGCTATATATAGGAGGCAGGGGGTCACCCCATTGTACAGAGAAGCATACAGAATAATAAGGCACCGTTTGGCAACTTGGAACCGAGCTGTTTCTACTAGAATCTTGGAGAAACCCAGCCAAACGGGCTAAAACTCAGAACGATTTTCCTCGAAACGTTTCTCCTTTTTCCACACCGTGGTTGAATCACCCTCCACCCCGTTTCACTAGTTTCTACTAGAATCTGGAACCGTACCAAACGGTTTGCAGAAAGTGATTCTGATTCTACCTGAAACGTTTCTACCAAGAATCTGGAACCGTTTCCGTTTCTACTAGAATCTGGAACCGTACCAAACGGGACCTAAAGCAGACCCGGTTCCTCCTCATATTGTGTCTCTCGTCCTCTCTCTCTTCTCCAGTTAGATCTATTAGGCAACCCCGGACTATTCGATAGCGAGGTTGTCTAACAGCACCAACCCTAGGCACCCAGACTCACGGTCAGTCACGCCACCCCCACGGCCCAGGCCACAGTCCGCAGCGCCGCCCCCACCCACAGTCTACAGCAGCGAGCCCCCCGACCGATGGCCCCCACCGCGCCGCCCCCTGACCGGAGTCCCTCTCGACTCCTAAGTCGTCCCCCACCGCACGGTGTAGTGGCGCCACCCCCAGCCTCGCCGCTCCCCGACCGGCGGCCCCCCGGCCACTGCCCCACCGCCGACCGGAGTCCCCCCACTACACCACCATCGTGCCACCCCCATCGATGTACATATACTAGACAGCAAAAGCTCGTTTTGAATTTAGTAATACATTCTAATGGCATCGCTGCTGTA
This sequence comes from Rhipidocladum racemiflorum, assembly GCA_036346355.1. NCBI lineage: Eukaryota > Viridiplantae > Streptophyta > Magnoliopsida > Poales > Poaceae > Rhipidocladum > Rhipidocladum racemiflorum. The sequence goes on along the minus strand of CM070575.1, from coordinate 2,223,639 downwards.
ACCATTAGAATTTGGTGTGATTTTCCTAATTGAATGAAATCATTTTGAAAATCGAAAAGCAACTCATGTTCTTGTTAAATTTTGTCCTAAGATTATGCTCACCGGCTCACTGCCACTTTCCATGTGTAGTGTAGTTAACAAGTTCATCATCTTCTTGTTGTACATTGGAAGAAGCTTATGTACCCTGCAACTGTCTTGTTTTTAGCCAGGAGAAAGTTTGGAAGAGGCAGTGAGAAGGGAAACGTGGGATGAAACTGGTATTAAAGATGGGGAAGTCATTTACCACAGTTCTCAACCATGGCCTGGTAACAAAGTCTTTTCACCGTTATTCCTTTATTTTCCAATGAAGACTAGTGGTGGAGGATAATATTGGAAGATCAGAAATGTGTTTTCATGTTTCTAGTGTCAAAAATGCAGAAGTACTTATACAGCTTCACAAATGCTTAGGTCATCGGTTGCAAACTACTCCCTTTGTTTATTTTTATAGTAGCATATACAATCTTTAAAGGTTGTCTCTGAGGATTCCAACTTACCTAAAGACACACTAGAGACAACATCTCCAGTAGTTTGTCTCTAAAGTCATTCCTCTAGCTATTTTATATTATGTTTATCACATTGTTTCCCTCACATTCTATCACTTTTTACGTTAGTTTACGTGATCAGGTTGTCTCTTTCATAAGTGCAAGTACAATAGCAAAGCCTACTACAGGATAATAGTAAGCTAAAAGTTAGCTTATAAAATAACTGTATCTAAAGGTTGTCTCTAAATGTTGTGCAATAACTATCTCTTCTCACTTATACATAAATAATCTACTTATGCTCTCGTGCAAAGCTGGCTACTAAATATAAGTCACGAAAACTTTAATTGCACTGGCTATGTTGCCTAAAAAAAAGGGTATATGGTAGAGCGGTTGCTCATTGGAGGGGGCATGCAGCAAGAGGCTGGGGGCATTCAGTGGCGGTGAGTTGGCTTCACAGCGACGATGCTAGCGTGATACGACAATGGCAATAGCGCACGCAATCGTCTTCACTTGCCGCGGTCGCATCACTCGTGCGCTGGATCAGCTTGTTGGAGGCATAGGAGATCCAACAGAGAGGAATTTGAGTGATTTCCTCAAATTTTTTAATCGTGTTTTATTTAGCTTCTTCCCTGTACATAGCGCACACATGTTAGCGAAACCAACAAAGTACTCTCTACTCACCGTGCAGTTCTCGAGTCACGATGAGCTAAGCGAAAAAGAGCAAATGCGACCATGGCAGGTGGCGGTGGTGTCACGGCCATGCTAGCCTTGGTCTTCCTCCTCGGCGGCCGCCGCGCCCGACCTGTCGATCATCTTGTATAACACAGAGAATGGGGCAGGGGTGCTATAGCAGACAGAGGCCGAGGCGCTCATGATGTACGATGAAATGACCCTAAAAATTCAAAACGAATTTGCAAAACCCTAATTCGAGTTTAATCGCTTCTTGATTTGGATTTGGAGTTCTTGATCCGGATTTCGTTCTTAAGCCAGAAATTAGGGTTAGGAAATTGGTTCGTACCTGGAAGCCTAGCTTGGACCAGTGGTTCTTCGCATTGCCCGGTCCTTCGCCCGCTCCCTCCTTGCGCCCGGTCGCTCGCGCCTCATCGCGCCCACGCCCATGCTGCCGCCGTCTCGTCCGCGCGTTGCCGCGCCACGTCGCGCCACAGCGCGACGTCACGCCAGACGCGACCCGCACGCCGCGTCTCGTCGTGCACGCCCACGCGACATCGCCCGTCCCGTCGCCGCACGCCTCGCCGCTTCCGCCGCCACCATTCGCGCTCGCCCCGCACGTCATCTTGAGCTCTCGCTCTCTCTCTCCTTTGGCTATAAAAACCGCCGGGCTCCCGCACTCTCCTCACCCCGCTCCCTCGCATCTGCGCTCGGTGAGCCCCCCCCCAGCCTCTCCTTCCTCTCCGGCTCTGGCCCCGTCTCGCCGCGCCGTCGTCGCCCGGCGCAAGCCCTGCCGCCGCCCCTGTTCAGCCCGGGGGGAAACCCTAGGGTCCCCGTGCCCCCCCTTTTTGACCGTCTCATTGGCCGGCCAGGCAGCCCGCCCCCCCTCGCCGGTTGGGCGTGCGGCCAAGCACTGTGGGCTCTACGGTCGGTTTTCTTTTGCGATTTTTGGATTTTTAATTGATTATTAATCTGAAAAATCGATTAAAAATCCAGAAAATCCTTGAAATTCCCCCAAAAATTCCGTGAGCCCCAGAAACACACCAAATACACTATCTTGACCGTTTCGATCCACTGAGTCCAAAAATGACCTCCATTCTGCAGTCCGAAGTCTCCAAAATTCCAAAATGCCCAATTTACCCTCCGTTCTCTCTCTCTCGGTCCGGTTCCGTTTTCCGTTTTCATTTTCGTTTCGTTTTCCGTTTGTTTATTGTCGTTCGTCCTTTTCGTGCTAGATCCGGTCATTGGACAGTTCCAGGAGCAGCCGCAGTACACGGAGCAGGAGCCGGACCCGACAGGAGCCCAGTATGACTACGTCGACTACAGTTCTTCCGACCCGATCGCCAAGCAAGGTAAGCCGTACACCTTTGATCATGTTGATCCGAATCGTGCCATGCTATAGTTATTAACTATTTTCTATCGCATTACTTTGCTGTATGTTGAATTATTGAAATCTGCTATTTTAAAATGACATGATACCTAGATAATGCCGAATTGCTCATGGAACTTCCTTGAAAAATATTGAATTCCAAATAAACCCTTGTAACCCTAGGAAGTAACTATACCTGGTTAAATTAGATATTAATTAGGTTAGTGTAATCTCAAAAATCTTGGAGAATGTGAGAAAACGCTGTCGAACCGTTGGTTCGGAAACATGTGAAAATGCTACAATTTGGGGGACAGTATTGGATAAATCCTGGAGCGGATGAGATTCCAATCCCCGACTGATGATTAATGCCTTGGTTTGTCTGGTGGCCGGTACCGTGGGTATCGGAATGGGTTTGTGGATGGAAAGGCTTGGTCTTTGGCAGTGTAAGGTTAATAACCCCCTTGAGCAAAGTAAATAACTTAAGTTCCCGCTCAACCACAGGTCGGACTGGTCAGTAGGCTTGTTCCCGACATAGCTCAGTAAATTGATCATTTCTGGACCTAAAATTTGATTCATTTTGGTGGTAGTATTCTCTGAGGAGAATAGGGATCGGCCTTCCCGGCAGGGAAGTATACCGTAGGGGTGGAGCGTGAATGGTCCGGAGTGTCATTCACTGGTTCTCACAACGGTAGGTGCTAATTGGGACTGTGAGTCCAATGTAGCTGTATACCTATCGGTTAACAACTAAACACAGGAATGATTAACGAAATGCTGTGATCATCTCGGCCCGGCCGCATGCATTTAAGTTGCATGTTTGTTAGCGCTTGGCATTAACGGTCGTAGATATCTTGTGGGTAAAGCTGAGCATCTCTGCAGAGTTAATCAAATGGTAATCGATTACGCCGTACTTCCGGTTAATGAAGTTAAGTTTGAACTGGGGTGATACCCGTAACCAAGCTCAAGTAATTGTTTTGGTGAATTTGGTGAATATGGATAAGTAGTGTTGAACTTGTGAAACCCCCCCTTACTACTTATTTATGGTCTATGCTTCAAATGTAAAATGAGTTGTAAAATAAAACTGCATCCAAATACTTACAACCCTATTGCCATCCTTTGAATAACTCCCTGCATATAGTATTCAGAGTTCTCCGTACGACTTGTTGAGTACTCCCGTACTCACCCTTGCAAACCCCGACCCCTTTCAGAGTTTGAAGAAGCCGGAGCCTATCAAGAAGTCGTAGATGACGATCTTGTTTGGTTTTGAGGTCTTAGTCTTTTGCGCAGGCCTGCCTGTGCGGTGTTTTGCTTGTAAGTTATTTGGGCCCCGCTGCGCCTCTTTTGTAAAAACTCTGGCCGTTATGCCCTATATTGAATAAAAAGAGTTGAATTCGCTTTTGCCTGGCAATATACTCTTGTCTTTCCCGGCAGCTAATCATCCTGGGTAGCTGTCGAGGTATACGGTCCTGCCCCTAAAAAGGTGGTCCGTCACATACGACCCACGGGCGGTTCTAGGCCCCGGGCAGAGTAGGCTGTAGCCCGGGGCCTGGTACCGAAAGCCTACTAAAATTCTACAAAAAATTATTAAAAAATTATTGAAAACAGATATTTAATCTAAGATCAGCTGGTCCAACCCGGGGCTTGGACCTGAGCTAACTCCGCCCCTGGTACGACCTCTGGCTCGCGCGACATGGCCACTCGTACAACGCGCTCGGCAAGTACGACCACCGGTTCCGGGTCATCTGGGACAAACCTCGAGCAGGGGCGGAAGTACATGTGCTGATCCGGTGTCAGAGGACACCGGGTCAAAAAAAAATTAGTGTATGTTAGTCTATATATATAAAAAAATTATTGTATGTTAGTATATATATAGTATATATGAACCTCCTTGATCTAAATCTTGTGACACCGGGAGGCAAATAACAAACAAATAGTAAGAAAAATAAGTTGTTATCACATATATGATGAAGTGGTGAACTCCGATGATTTTTTATCTAGTTCCGCCACTGACCTCGAGCTCATCGACGTTCACAACAGCGATGCGCACGATTCCTCCGCGGGATGAATCGCTTCGTCGACCTCACCAATGAGGAGTTTCACCCTGCCTACCTCCGCACCAGTGCCATAGGTAGGGGCCGCAACGTCGTCGGGGAGAGGTACCACCACGACGGCGTCGAGGCACTGCCGTAGTCCGTCAACTGGAGGGAGAAGGGCATTGCCGCTCCCGTCAAGAACAAGGGCCAATGCGGTAGCTATTGGGCCTTCTCCATGGTCAGTGCGGTGGTAGGTATCAACAAGATCATCACCGACGAGGCAGCGACCTCATCACGCTATCGGAGTAGGAGATGGTGCTCTAGGAACGGGCAAAGCAGCGGATGCAATGGAGGGATGATGGACGATGCGTTCACCTTCATCACCAGGAACGGCGGCATTGGCACCGAGGAGGACTACCCTTACACCACCAAGGATGGCAAGTGCAACCTCGCCAAGAAGAACTGCTAGGTCGTGCGCAATTACAAAACAAAAAAACAACAACTACCCTGCTAGTATTTTATTCGGCTAGAACTATCTTCCCGAATTTTGAAGAAATAATTGATGATTTATCCTTATTTATTTGTACTATTGATTATTTGCCTCGTAATATCTCATTGACATGTGAATCTTATAGCCACATATCTCTACTATTCTAAAGCAGCAGTTGGTGGCAGTGGTCCATTCTTCCCACGTCATTAATTGCCGCTTAATTGCCCTGCTTAATTGCCCTACTTAATTGCCCTACGCAAGAAACGAAGCGTTGCTTTAATTAGCCAGCTTTCGCAAGAAACGAAACGTTAAAGATTTATGTTTGATCTTGTGAAATAATTTATTATTATTTTTTAATCTTTATTTTTCGTTCTCAATTTTGTTTTTCGTAGAAACGCACGGGCATGTAACTAGTCAATTACACAAACGAAACAAATGATTAATTATACTCCCACCATTCCGTTATTTTTTAATCTTTATTTTTCGTTCTCAATTTTGTTTTTCGTAGAAACGCACGGGCATGTAACTAGTCAATAACACATACGAAACAAATGATTAATTATACTCCCACCATTCCGTTATGTTGGGTGTAGATTTTTTCCCGTGTCATTCCAAATTATAGGGCGCATGTTGTGATTGTGACGGCCCGCCTTTTTAGGGGCAGATCCGTACGCCTCGACAGCTACCCAGGATGATTAGCTGCCAGGAACCAAGCATATTATTGCCAGGCAAAAGTCAAATTCCAACATTTTTATTCAATATAAGGCCTAACGGCCAGGATTTTTACAGAAGAGGGCGCAGCAGGGCCCGAATAACTTACAAGCAAAACACCGCACAGGCAGGTCTGAGCAAAAGACTAAGACCTCAAAACCAAATTGCCATCTACGCACTCCTGGAACGCTCCAACTTCTTCAAACTCTAAGAGGGGGGTCGGGGTTACAAGGGTGAGTACGGGAGTACTCAACAAGTCGTACGAAAAACACTGAATATTACATGCAAGAGTGTAGCACAATATTGGCACAAGGTTAAAGTATTTGTGGATGCAGTTTTATTTGTAACCTTATTTTTCATTTAAAACACAATCCATAATAATAGTAATCCAGGGGGGTTCCATTCACAAAGTCATCACCATTAAACCACATTCTCAAACATGCACCAAGATCTACTTGAGCTAGGTTACGGGATTCACCCCAATTAAACTTAGCTTCATTTACCGGAAGCACGGCGTATTCGAATACCATTTATTCACTCTGCAGAGGTGTTCAGCTTTACCCACAAGATTCCACGATCGTTAATGCCAACTCGAGTTTAACACGCAACTTAAATGCGTGCGGCCGGATCGAGGTTATCATAGCTTTTCGTTGGACATTTCCCTCTTTAGTCCCTATCCGGTAGAGTTTTGGTCCACATTAACCCGGGGTCCCCACTGGCCAGTGTGGAGTTCTTGGTCCCGCTTACTGTGGACACCTACCGTTGCGAACCCGGAATGCCACCCTTTCCTGGTGCACATCTCCGTCCCACCCCCATAACCTTGGACCATCTCCCACACCTGGGAAGGTAACCCTGCTCCTATAGGTATTCCGAGGGAAAGTACAATGTACCGAGCTATGTTGAGTCAAGCCAACGAAGTTGACCGGCCCAACCTGTGGTTGAACGAGTTCTTAAGTTATTTACTTTGCTCAAGAGGATTATTAACCTTACATTGCCAGAGACCAAGCCTTTTCCGATCCACAACCCCATTCCGATACCCACGGTACCGGCCACCAGACAAACCAAAGCATTAATCATCAACCGGGGATTGGAACTCATCCACTCTGGGATTTATCCAATTCTGTCCCCCAAACCGTAGCACTTTTCCAAACAGAACCGAACCAAAGGTTCGGTAGCCTTTTATTTCCACTCTCAAAAGCATTTGACTAAACTAACAGGATAATAATAATTAATACCAGAATATTAATTAACCTAAGGTTACAAGGATATAATTAGGTTCAATAATTTTCAAGGAAGCCTCATGAGCAAATCGGCATTAACTAAGTATCATGTCATTCTAAAATAAACAGATTTGCAATATTTCAACATACCGTAAAGTAATGCGGTAGAAAATAGTAATTAACTATAATAAGGCATGAATAGGTTCAACATGATCAAAGGTGTACGGCTTGCCTTGCTGGCGATTGGATCGGACGAAGTGTCGTTGACGTGGTCGAAATCGGTCCTTCGTTGGGTCCGGCTCCTGCACCGGAAACATGTGACGGCTTCTGAAATTGTCCAACGTCCGGATTTAACGCGAAAAGGACAAACGACAATAAAGAAACGAAAAACGAAAAGAAACTGAAACGAAAACGGAAACGGAAATCGGAACCGGGCTGAGAGAGAGAAAGGAAGGGCGATTTGGGCATTTTTGGAATTTTCGGAGTCTCGGATTGAGGAACGGAGGGCATTTTTGGACTCAGTGGCTCGAAACGGTTCAGAAAAGTGTTTTTGGGGCATTTTTGGATATTAAAAAGAATTAAAATGATTTTTAGAATTTAAAAATCAAATGAAAAAGGAAAATGGGCACTGTTCAACTGGGCCGCGCCAAAAACCGGGTTCGGCCCAGTATCACGCGCGCGCGAGGGGAGGCCTACTGGTCGGGCCAAGATGACTGCAAGATCGACGTATGGGCCTGTGCAAATGGTGAGAGAGAGGGGGTATGGCTGGCTGGCAGGTGGGCCAAGGCGAGAGAGAGAGGGGCTGGCGGGTGGGGCTTGGGCGCGGGTGGCTGAGGGGTGGGACTGGTTGGCGGCTGACGGGGAGTGGTGGCGTGGGGCGTGGCGAGCCGTGGCGCGGCGAGCGGAGGGGCGCCGGAGCGGGGAAGAGAGCGAGCCAGTGAAATAGGGCATGAGGGGGGCACGGGCTTGGGGCAAAAGAAAGCGGGGGTTCACCTGGGGCTAGGGCACGGCTCAAGGGAGGCCAAGCGACGTCGTAACGGCGTAGCAGCGGCGCTGTAACACCCCAAAATTTTGCTTTTCTTAAATTCATGTGTGATTTGGCACTTTGGTGAATTTTTGGAATTTTCTGGAATTTATTTGGATTTATTTGGAATTTATTTGAATTTATTCCATTTTGAAATAATTAAAGAATTTAAATTTGCAAATAAATTTTTGTTGGAAATATTTTATTTGAGTCCAAAATGATCCAAAATATTTTCGAATTTTTCTCGAATTTTTACGAGTCATTTGCTATTTTTAATGAATTAAATGAATTATCGGGAATTATTTTAAATATTAATTCGCTGGAAAATCCAACTCGGGTCAAGTCTTGTTCATCCGACCGAAGTCGGACTCGAGTCCGACCGAGCGATTGACTCGACCGAACCCACTCCTAACCCTAATCAATCCCAACCGTTGGATCAAGATCCAACGGCCGAGATCCGTCCGACCTGCACTCCGAGCCGTGTCCGACCGACCCGGCCGCCGCGCGATCGTGGCCGTTGGTTGTGCCACGTGGACGGCCACGATTTCATCGTCTCCGCCGAGTCCGAAGCTGGACTCCGCCGCCGTGTCCGCCGCGTGGAGAGCTAGGTCTCCGTTTTACGCAGACGCCGAGGCTATTTAATGCCCGGCATACCGAGGATCGTCATCCCACGCCGGTTCGAAACCTAGCTCGCGCCGCTAGGATCCCCACCGCCTCGCCGTTATTGCTCGCCGGAGTTGGAAATGCATTCCGCCGCGATTAAACGCCGATATTGCTGCCGTCCGTCGTCCTCGCCGTCATCAAGCCCAGATCCGGATTCCCAAGACGAGACGCGTTCGAGTACCTCACTCCGCCGGAGCGCTGTAAACGCCGACGGCAAGGTCGTCGTTCCCGTCTCCGGTCAAGCCCGCGCCGCCGCGTGCCATCACCGTCCCTGAGCTTCGGGCACCGTTGGATCCAGATCGGATGGCAACGGTGAGTTCACGTGTTTCCCAAACCCTCGAAACCCGATTAGATTCGACCGTTGGATCAAGATCCAGCGGTTCACAATCGCCACGCGTCGTAGCAAAGGCGATTATAGGATTAGATCTGGACCGTCCGATCTAGATCGAACGGCCCACGAGCATCGAGTAGTTTCAACGTGTTCAACTCCTGGATCCAATCCGCCGCTGATTTTCAAACCAACGGACGAGATTGGCGCCACGTGTCGGGAAGTTGGACCGACGCGGTCAGCGTCGTACGCGTGTGAGCGCGTGTCCCTGACACGCGGGCCCCGCATGTCAGAGGGCCCACACGTCAGCCGTGTTAGCGTGAGACCCCGCACTGACGGGTGGGTCCCACATGTCAGTCACGTGAGTCGTGGACCGAGTCCACCGTGGACCCGAGCCGAGCGTGGACCAAGCCCATGGACCGGCTGACGTCAGCAGGCCAATCAGGAGCTGCCACGTGTCCATGCTGACGCAATAATTAATTTCCGAAAAAGAAAATGATTTATTAATTCGAATAATGATTTCAAATTTAGATTCAAACTTCAAACGCTTATAACTTTTGCGTTTCAACTCCGATTTGAGCGGTTCAAATTTCTAAATTTGTATAAAATCAAGATCTACCTAAATATGAATTTTATTTAATTTTTGGACTAAAGTTTTTCTCTGTAAAATTATTTAATTGATTATTTAAACTTTAAATAATCATAACTTTTGCGTTTTAACTCCAAATTTGACGATTCCAGTTTCTAAAAATCCAGAAAATTATGTTCTCTCTGTTTATGGATTTTATTTGGAGTTTTGGGATCTTTTTGCATAGTGTTTATTTGTGTATTTGCTATTTGCACGCTTTACGAGTAGACGTTGAAGTCTTGGGAGGGATTCGAAGGAGAAGTATTGACTCAGGATCCAACTCAAGACCAAGAGCAAGTGCTTTTTGAAGGCAAGTTGTGCTTTGACCATGTTGATCCCATTTTGAAATCTATTTTGATTTAAACTATTGCATGCTAGTTCAATTAGAAAGATACTTTGTTTAAACATGGGGGTTAGATAAATACCAATTTGCTATATGACACCTTGATTACTTAAGTATGTACCATGACCCTTTGTCACCCTAGTTGTGGTTTACTAGTTGGACATTATTAAATTGCCAACATGGGTTTAGATCGTTGTAGTATACTGCTTAGACCTGCTACGTGCTCATGACATGATTTTTGGACAATCAAATGCTAATATTGACTTAATGATATATTGAACCTGTTTTGGTAAAGTATCATGTGATGTTGATGGCACGTGGTGCATGGTAATCAACTGGGGTTTGATAAACAGATTTCGACTGGGGCATGTGGCAAGAGTAATCAGGTGGGCCAGTTGTGGCATTGGGGATGTTGATTTGGTTTTTTGGGTAGTCTTGCCCTGGTCACTCTAAGGACTTAACCTTGCAAGCCTTTGAACTGGGTCATACTTGCAACCACATGGCTGGAATGGGACGGCCCTAGTTGACTAAGTCGCTAAGGACTCACTTGTGGAGCCTCAGGGTGTCAGTTACACCGTTTGTGTGATTGTACGGGGGAGCGTATCGTGGTCGTGGGAGATACCCATCTAACGGTGTGTTGGTCCCATACTTCGCCTTGGCTAAGGGAAGGGATGGTGTAGAGCACGTCTGGGAGAGGACCACTGTGTTGTTTGAGGCTTAGAAGGCTTTGTTATGATCGCTCATTCGCATACTCTTGTATGGCGATTCACTACCGACGTGGTGAGTGGATTGTATCTTGTGGGTAAAGTGCATAACCTCTGCAGAGTGTAGAATCTATTTGAATAGCCGAGTCCACTGATCGGACAATGCTCGGGAATTACTGATCAAGGGTTAGATTTTACGAAAATAACTTGGATTTGAGAAGTTGGGATGGTTTAACAAAGAAGATGATGGAAATATGGTTTAGGATGGGGAAAAATGTTATTTAAACTTTTGAAAAGTTATTTATGCTTTACTTGTTTTTCTTGCTTTCGAATCTACTTATATTACTTGTCAAATCTTGTTTACATAAATATACCTTAAGCTATTCCTTTGTACCAAGCCATGCATATAGTATATTAGCTTGCATTACGTGCATGACTTGTCGAGTACCAAGTACTCACCCTTGCCTCAACACAATACAGTTGAAGAGGAGACTACGCCCGATTCGGAGGAGGAACTCCAAGAGGACCCGTCTACTTAGGGATGCGAGCCCGATCGATTGCCTGTGGTATCTTGGATGGCGCCACGAAGTTTATTTGATTTTCCGCTGCTATTATTTCTCTTTTAATAAGTTACGCCTTGCAAGGCATATATTTGTAACTTGGCCATAAGGTCGAGTAACCCTTTGATTATTTAAATAAAGTACTTTGATAGTATCGTTTGGTATGATTGTGATATATACCGATGTTAAGGCTGTGTGCACTAAGCTGCGTTCTGGACTAGTGCCGAATACACAGAAGGGTCGGATTTGCAAATTCGGGGTCCCGACAGAGGTGGTATCGAGCCATACTTATTTGTAGGCTCAACCCTAAGCTAGAATGGTCGTAGGGAGGATAAAACCTATTTTCTAAAGCTAAAAGTTTGTCAAGATAAGAAATGACATCTCGACTTATCCCCTTCTCTCTTTTCTTGTCTCTTGCTAAAATTTTTCCTTACCTTGTCACAATTCAAAAATTCCGAGTTCTTACGTAAAGCACTCTTGTGACAGATGGAGGTTTTCTTGATGAGTGAGCATAGGTTCTATAGTGAGACTCCTTCGCCGAGTCGAGTCATAGAATAAAGAGTCACCCTTTAGGCGATAGATTCCAGAGTTAGTTCGATTTGGATTTTCATTGTTTGCTGAGTGTGCAGTATGTGTTGCAAGGCCCTTAGGCATTGTAAGCAGCCATACCAAGTTACTAATAATAAAGTTGGACCTTAAAGTTACCCCTTTCGCCCCGCATAAGTTCCATACTACTTGCCTATTCTTGCTTCCCTCTCATCTCTAAACCTAGAGCAAATCGACAGATGGTGAACACCCGTGGAAACTTTGGAAGCAATGGGAGTGGTTCTCGCCCAGCAGAAAACCCCAATGATGGAGCACCAGCACCACCAGTTGATATGCAGAGTTTCGGAGCGTTTCTTGCTGCCCAGACTCAGTTGATGCATGCTATGATGCAACAAATGCAGCACGTCACCGCTCAGGCCACTGCTAATCAAGTTAATCAGGACCACGCTTGAGAATACAAGGTGTCAGAGTTCATGAGGACTCACCCACCCACTTTCTCTGGGAATGCCAATCCATTAGAGGCCGATGATTGGTTAAGATCAATTGAGAGGAAGCTACACATAGCTCAATGCATAGGGAATGAGAAGGTACTTTACGCTTCTCATCAGTTGGAAGGAACATTGGCGAATGGTGGGAGAACCACGTGCCACGCAGAGAACCCTCAAGATATCACTTGGGAGGAGTTCACAAATGCATTCCGACAAAGATCACGTGGCACGAAGGAATTATGGACCTTAAGAAGGAGGAGTTGAGCATCAAGCAAGGTAATCGGCCCGGTGGCCGACTACGAACAAGTTCACACAGCTAGCACGCTACGCACTTTGAGGATGTAGCGACAGATAAATCCAGGCAGTCTCGTTTCATGAAGGGACTTAACTCGGGATTGCAAGTAGGATTGATCACCCACACCTTTCCAGATTTCCAAGAGTTGGTGAATAAGGCGCTTATTCTTGAGGACAAAGCGCAAGGAACTGGATGAGAACAGAGCGCAGGATGCAACAAAGAAGGATCACGTCGAGGGAACGCATAGCGGCGCTGAGAGTTGCACCAAATCAATTCTTGATTCCAACCACGAGAATGCAACAAGGACACCATCCCCAAAGACCAAGACACGCCAATCAAAACTACGAGACCCAGCCCCGCTAGAAACGCTACCCCAGGCAGCCAAAGAAGGAACAGTGAGACGCCGCTACAATCGCAACGAGCCAGGACACTTTGCCAATGATTGTCCAAAGAAGACAGCAGGAGCGACCCGATTCGCTTCAATCTAGGAACCACCCAGCTAGGGCGCCAAAGACACAGAGCCACACCCCAGGCACCGTGGTGAGAGGCCGAGTCAACCATGTCACCGCAGATGCACCGCAAAATGCTACTGACGTCGTCTTGGGTAAGTTACTTGTTAACTCGATACACCTGCTTGATTTTGTTTGACTCACGGAGCTTAGATTCGTTTGTTTCGCAAGGCTTTGCTACTAGAAATGACTTGAGAATGGCAAGACTTAAGTGCATGTCTGTTAGTTCAAACCCACAGTTCCGAACTCCGAACGGAAGTAGGATGTTCCGGGTGAGAATACTAATAGATGGAATAGAGTTCCTAGCAAACCTTATAATTTTGGAGACCCAGACCTTAGATGTTATATTGGGAATGGATTGGTTATCCAAACACAAGGCTGTATTGGATTGTGGACGAAGAACTATCTCGGTTGAGAGCCCGTGTGGGAAGAAAGTGGAATTTCAAGCCACTGCAGTTAGAGATGGACAGTTGATGGTTAACAGTACCAAGGCAATCAGCATAGAGGATGTTCCGGTAGTGAGTGAGTACCCCGATGTTTTCCCCGAAGATCTACCTGGTATGCCGCCAGACAGGGACATAGAGTTTGTGATAGAGCTTGTACTGCACAAGACCGATAGCAAAGAGACCCTATCGGATGTCTACCGAGGAGTTGGTAGAGATGAAGAAACAATTGGAAGAGTTAATGGAGAAAGGATTTATCAGACCGAGTTCGTCGCCGTGGGGAGCACCAGTTTTGTTTGTCAAGAAGAAGGACGGGAGTTTCAGGATGTGCATTGACTACCGTGCACTCAATGAAGTCACCGTGAAAAATAAGTATCCGCTACCCAGGATTGATGATTTGTTTGATCGATTAAGAGGAGCGGAGTTTTCTCCAAGATTGATCTCGAGATCGGGATACCATCGATTGAAGATCCGATCGGAAGATATTCAAGGCGCATTCTCGTCAAGATATGGACATTACGAGTTCTGATTATGTCCTTTGGGATTTAATGCGCCCGGCTTTATTTCATGAATATGATGAATAAGGTGTTCATGGAATATTTGGACAAGTTTGTCGTCGTGTTCATAGACGATATCCTAGTCTACTCCAAGACAGGAGGATGAACATGCCGAACACTTAAGGCGAGTTTTGGAAAAGGCGAGGAACGACAACTTTTCGCCAAGTTCAGCAAGTGTGATTTTTGGAAGGACAAGGTGGAGTTTCTTGGACATGTAATGACCATGAAGGAGTCGCCGTAGATCCAAGCAAAGTAGAAGCTGTGTTACATTGGGAAGCGGCCAAGGCGTGACCCAGTTCGGAGTTTCCTTGGAATGGCAGGATATTACCGGTTTCATCGAAGGCTTTTCGACAATTGCGAAACCTCTTACGCAATTCTTTGAAGAAGGAAAAGAAGTTTGCATGGGCGCTTGAGAATGTGAGGAAGGATTTCAGAGCTGAAGAAGCGATTGACATCGACCGGTGTTAGTTCTACCGGATGTTGCTCAAAGCTTCGATATTTATTGTGACGCATCGCGCCAAGGACTTGGATGTCTGCGTCACGAGAATGGAAAGGTCGCCGCTTATGCATCAAGGCGATTGAGGCCGCATGAGGAAAATTATCCGACACATGACCTAGAGTTAGCCGCCGTAGTGCATGCTTTGAAGATATGGCGTCACTATCGATTGGAAACAGATGTGAGGTGTATACGGATCATAAGAGCCTTAAGTACATATTCACCCAGTCGGATCTGAATATGAGGCAAAGGAGATGGCTAGAGTTGATCAAGGACTATAATGTTGGAATCCATTACCATCCGGGAAGGCCAACGTGGTAGCCGATGCTCGAGTCGGAAAAGCCATACCGTGAGTGCGTTGCTAGCCACAAGTCGAGGATGAGTTATGTGAGGATTTTGAAAGATGAAGATTGAGGTTGTACTAAGCGGATTCTTGGCCGCATTGGAAGTAAAGCCTACCCTAGAGGATCGATCCGAGAAGGACGGAAGGATGATGACAGGATCCGCGAGATTAAGTCCATCAAGGAGGAAGGCAAGGCGAGAGGACTTCAAATTGGATGAACAAGGCACGTTGTGGATGAAGGATCGGATTTGTGTGCACGACAAGGAGGAGTTAAAGCGATCGATTTTGGAAGAAGCCCATGACTCTAAGTACTCGATTCATCCCGAAGCGCCAAGATGTATCAGGATCTGAAGGAGAGATTACGGTGGCCGAGTATGAAGCGTGAAGTTGCCGAGCATGTTGCATTGTGCGGCGTATGCCGAGAAGTCAAGGCAATGCATCGAAACCGGCAGGATTGCTACAAATTACCAAGATACCTGAGTGGAAGTGGGAGGAAATCGGAATGGATTTCATTACCGGTTCTTAGAAGACTCAAGGAGGTTATGACTCCATATGGGTTATAGTGGATCGCCTGACTAAAGTAGCCCATTTTATCCCGTGAAGACCACTTACTCGGGAGATAAGTTAGCGAGTTGTACATGATCGGGATTGTTTGTTTGCACGGAGTGCCAAAGAGGATTGTATCGGACAGAGGTACCCAATTTACCTCAAGGTTACGGAATAAGTTGCATGAGGCCATGGGAACCCGTTTAAACTTCAAGATCTGACTTATCATCCACAGACGGATGGGCCAGGCCAGAGAGAGTCAACCAGATTTTGGAGGATATGCTAAGAGCTTGTGCATTAGCTTATGCTACCTCTTGGGATAAGAGTTTGCCGTATGCCGAGTTTAGTTACAACAATAGTTATCAGGCTAGTTTACATATGTCACCTTTTGAGGCACTGTATGGTCGACTGTCGGACGCCATTGAATTGGAATGAGACCGTGGCGAGCCGTGTCTTTGGGCCTGATATTCTTCAAGAGGTGAAGAAGCGGATCGCCATGATTAGGGAAAGGTTGAAGATAGCCCAATCTCGACGGAAGAGTTCTGGCCCGACAATCGTCGCCGAGATTTGAGTTTTGAACCGTAAGACTTTGTATACCTCGAGTTACGCCTCTCGGGGAGTTAAGAGGTTCCATGCCAAAGGGAAACTCGCACAGTTATGTTGGACCATTTAAGATTTTGAGTCGCAGAGGTGAAGTTGCCTACCGGTGGAGTTGCCACGATCGTTGGCGAGGAGTGCATGACGTATTCCATGTGTCCCGATTAAAGAAGTGTCTCCGAGTTCTGAGAGCAGACACCGCTAGAGTCAATTGAGTTGCAAGAAGATTTGACTTATAAGGAGCATCCCGTGAGGATTCTAGACACAATGGATCGAGAAACTAGAAACAAGTCAACCCGATTCTGTAGAGTTCAGTGGAGCAACCATGAAGAAAGTGAAGCGACTTGGGAGCGCGAAGAGGATTTGAA
This sequence comes from Rhipidocladum racemiflorum, assembly GCA_036346355.1. Classification (NCBI taxonomy): domain Eukaryota; kingdom Viridiplantae; phylum Streptophyta; class Magnoliopsida; order Poales; family Poaceae; genus Rhipidocladum; species Rhipidocladum racemiflorum. Next base: position 2,207,191 of record CM070575.1, on the reverse strand, counting down.
GAAAGAATTTCCAAACCTATTCCTTTAGTAAGCCCTGAATCTCGGGGACGAGATTCTATTAAGGGGGGAGGTTTGTAACACCCCAAAATTTTGCTTTTCTTAAATTCATGTGTGATTTGGCACTTTGGTGAATTTTTGGAATTTTCTGGAATTTATTTGGATTTATTTGGAATTTATTTGAATTTATTCCATTTTGAAATAATTAAAGAATTTAAATTTGCAAATAAATTTTTGTTGGAAATATTTTATTTGAGTCCAAAATGATCCAAAATATTTTCCAGAATTTTTCTGGAATTTTTCTGAGTCATTTGCTATTTTTAATGAATTAAATGAATTACTGGGAATTATTTTAAATATTAATTCGCTGGAAAATCCAACTCGGGTCAAGTACTGTTCATCCGACCGAGTCGGACTCGAGTCCGACCCGAGCCAGTTGACTCGACCGAACCCACTCCTAACCCTAATCAATCCCAACCGTTGGATCAAGATCCAACGGCTGAGATCCGTCCGACCTGCACTGAGCAGTGTCGGGCCGGACCGTCGCGCCAGCGATCGTGGCCGTTAGTTGTGCCACGTGGGCGGCCACGATTTCATCGTCTCCGCCCGAGTCCGAAGCTGGACTCCGCCGCCGTGTCGCCGTAGTGGAGAGCTAGGTCTCCGTTTTACGCCGCAGACGAGGCTATTTAATGCCCGGGGCATACCGAGGATCGTCATCCCACGCGGTTCCGAAACCTAGCTCGCGCCGCTAGAGATCCCCACCGTCTCGCCGTTATTGCTCGCCGGAGTTGGAAATGCATTCGCCGCGATTAACGCCGATATTGCCGCCGTCCGTCGTCCTCCGCCGTCATCAAGCCCAGATCCGGATTCCCCAAGGCGAGGCGGCGTTCGAGTACCTCACTCCGCCGGGCGCGCGCCGAAGCGCCGGCGGCAAGGTCGTCGTTCCGTCTCCGGTCAAGCCAGCGCCGCCGCGTGCCATCGCCGTCCACGAGCCGTGCACCGTTGGATCGGATCGGACGGCAGCGGTGAGTTCACGTGTTTCCCAAACCCTAGAAACCCGATTAGATGCGGACCGTTGGATCAAGATCCAGCGGTTCACAATCGCCACGTCTTTGTAGCGATGCGATTATAGGATTAGATCTGGACCGTCCGATCTAGATCGAGCGGCCCACGAGCATCGAGTAGTTTCAACGTGTTCAACCCTGGATCCAATCGCGCGGTTGATTTTCAAACCAACTGACGAGATTGCGCCACGTGTCGGGAAGTTGGACCGACGGTCGGCGTCACGCAGCGTGTGGAGCGTGTCTCGACACGCGGGCCCCGCATGTCGAGAGGAGCCCACCGCGTCGGTAGTGTTAGCGTGAGACCACTTAGCGACGGGTGGGTCCCAGCATGTCGATCCACGTGAGTCGTGGGCCGAGTCCACCGTGGACCCGAGCCGGCGTGGACCAAGCCCATGGACCGGTGGCGTCGGCCAGGCCAATCGAGGAGCTGCCACGTGTCCATGCTGACGCAATAATTAATTTCCGAAAAAGAAAATGATTTATTAATTCGAATAATGATTTCAAATTTAGATTCAAACTTCAAACGCTTATAACTTTTGCGTTTCAACTCCGATTTGAGCGGTTCAAATTTCTAAATTTGTATAAAATCAAGATCTACCTAAATATGAATTTTATTTAATTTTTGGACTAAAGTTTTTCTCTGTAAAATTATTTAATTGATTATTTAAACTTTAAATAATCATAACTTTTGCGTTTTAACTCCAAATTTGTGATTCCAGTTTCTAAAAATCCAGAAAATTATGTTCTCTCTGTTTATGGATTTTATTTGGAGTTTTGGGATCTTTTTGCATAGTGTTTATTTGTGTATTTGCTATTTGCACGCTTTACGAGTAGACGTTGAAGTGCCGGAGGGATTCGAAGGAGAAGTATTGACTCAGGATCCAACTCAAGACCAAGAGCAAGTGCTTTTTGAAGGCAAGTTGTGCTTTGACCATGTTGATCCCATTTTGAAATCTATTTTGATTTAAACTATTGCATGCTAGTTCAATTAGAAAGATACTTTGTTTAAACATGGGGGTTAGATAAATACCAATTTGCTATATGACACCTTGATTACTTAAGTATGTACCATGACCCTTTGTCACCCTAGTTGTGGTTTACTAGTTGGACATTATTAAATTGCCAACATGGGTTTAGATCGTTGTAGTATCTTTGCTTAGACACACTCGTGCTCATGACATGATTTTTGGACAATCAAATGCTAATATTGACTTAATGATATATTGAACCTGTTTTGGTAAAGTATCATGTGATGTTGATGGCACGTGGTGCATGGTAATCAAGCGGGGTTTGATAAGCATGATTTCGATCGGGGCATGTGGCAAGAGTAATCAGGTGGGCCGGTTGTGGCATTGGGGATGTTGATTTGGTTTTTGGGTAGTCTTGCCCTGGTCACTCTAAGGACTTAACCTTGCAAGCCTTTGAACTGGGTCATACTTGCAACCACATGGCTGGAATGGGACGGCCCTAGTTGACTAAGTCGCTAAGGACTCACTTGTGGAGCCTCAGGGTGTCGATTACACCGTTTGTGTGATTGTGCGGGGGCGTATCGTGGTGTGGCCGAGATACCCATCTAACGGTGTGTTGGTCCCATACTTCGCCTTGGCTAAGGGAAGGGATGGTGTAGAGCACGTCTGGAGAGGACCACTGTGTTGTTTGAGGCTTAGAAAGGCTTTGTTATGATCGCTCATTCGCATACTCTTGTATGGCGATTCACGGTGACGTGGTGAGTGGATTGTATCTTGTGGGTAAAGTGCATAACCTCTGCAGAGTGTAGAATCTATTTGAATAGCCGAGTCCACGATCTTGGACAATGCTCGGGAATTACTGATCAAGGGTTAGATTTTACGAAAATAACTTGGATTTGAGAAGTTGGGATGGTTTAACAAAGAAGATGATGGAAATATTGTTTAGGATGGGGAAAAATGTTATTTAAACTTTTTGAAAAGTTATTTATGCTTTACTTGTTTTCTTGCTTTCGAATCTACTTATATTACTTGTCAAATCTTGTTTTACATAAATATACCTTAAGCTATTCCTTTGTACCAAGCCATGCATATAGTATATTAGCTTGCATTACGTGCATGACTTGTCGAGTACCAAGTACTCACCCTTGCCTCAACACAATACCAGTTGAAGAGGAGACTACGCGATTTCGGAGGAGGAACTCCAAGAGGACCCGTCTACTTAGGGATGCGAGCCCGATCGGTTGCTGTGGTATCTTGGATGGCGCCACCTAAGTTTATTTGATTTTCATTGCTATTATTTCTCTTTTAATAAGTTCTGCCTTGCAAGGCATATATTTGTAACTTGGCCATAAGGTCGAGTAACCCTTTGATTATTTAAATAAAGTACTTTGATAGTATCGTTTGGTATGATTGTGATATATACCGATGTTAAGACTGTGTGCACTAGCGCGTTCCTGGACTAGTGCTGAATACACAGAGGATCCGGATTTGCAAATTCGGGGTCCCGACAGGCGCTTGGCCGGAGCGGCAGAAGGAGCTCGGGGAGGGCACAGGAGCACACGGGAGTGAGGGAGAGAGAGGGGAAACGACGGAGGGGGGCGGCGAGCTCGACGAGCCAAAAGGCGAGGCCGGAGCGGCTATAAATAGCGGCGAGGAGAGCGGGGTCGCTGGCCCTAATCATGGCGACGGCGAAAATCCAAGCGGCGCAGCGGCGACGGGACGGGGCAGGGCAGCGCGTGGCTCGGGATGGGTGCGGCACGAGCAGAGGTAGGGCACGGGCTAGGGCGACGCGACAGAGTCACGGGCGGCGGCGGCGGAGCTCTGCCATGGCAGAGAGGTCACGGGGGAAGAAGGGGCAAGGCACCACGGGCGGGGGGCGCGTGCGTGGAGGCGGCAACGCGCGCGGGCGCGGGTGACGAGTACCCGCACCATGGGTACCCTCAGCGGCCCAAAAAGACGCACGGGCCGACCCAGGCCGATCAAGGCCCGAAGATACGACCGCCGGGTAAGGTCCGAAACCACGACCTGGTCTCCGATATCCCGGAGAAGCGACGGCATTTATTGCGTATCGAGCGCATTAAATGCCAGCCATAATGACGATGGCGCAGCGGCACAAGTTCCCGACCCTCGCATTTACTACGGCGGCGGCAACTTCTGGCGACAGCGGCGAGGCGAGAGCGGCGGCGATCCCATCGGCCGCCACTTTCGGACGGCCGAAAACCTGATCTTTTCCTCTTTTTCCAAACAACGGTGTAACCTCCCACCTACGCCTATATAAAGGCGGGAGAACAAGCGTGTAAGAGGGCGAACAAGAAAGGAAAATCAATACGATCCAACTCACCTGGAGTAGGGGCGTTACGCGAACCAAGATACATCTTGTGCTCACCCGAGTCAAGCCGTTCGAGGAGAGGGAGCGTGCACCCCCCGTCGACCTATACAAATTCACTAGCCGGTGCCCGAAACACCGACAGTTGGCGCGCCAGGTAGGGGGTGCGCACGTCGTCGCCGTTGCTTTCCCACTCAGCCTCCTCGACGGTCCTTTTCTTCGACATAACCATGCCGATAGCATCGATCTGCTTCGGCTCCCTCGACTTCATCACCACCGCGGCAGGACAAATGGTGATCGTCCCCGCCGTGCTCCGGCGCCAAACGCCCCCCGTGGGCCTTGGCGCCGTCTCCAGCATCCTCAGTGACCTTCGGCTCGAGGCCCCCACACGGACCTCGACGCCGAAGCGCGCCAAAAGCTCCTTCGCCCCGAGCGACGCGCAGGGGCATCAAGCAGCAGCGGTTGCGCCCGTTGCGCCCTCACGCTTCGTAGCAATGGTCGGCCACGCGCCCGACAACGACCATTCGGACAACTCCTCCGGCCACGGCTCTAGCGGAGGGAGAGATAAGAAACGCATCGGCGCTCCGCGAGCCGACATCGCGGCGGCGCAAAGCGACCCCTCCGCTACCCGGTCACGCCAGTAGACTCTCCTCCAACGCATCGAGGAGAACCACCAGACGCCGCGCCGACCTTCAGCGACGGCGCGAGGAGCTGGAGGTTCAAAAGCCGAGCTCGACAAGCTTCAAGCCGTCTGGATCAGCATCCACCTGATTGTACTGCACCTAGCGGCGCACGTACTCGCGCACGCCAGGTTCACCACCTGTTGGTCAAAGGGACCGATGATTCGTCGTTCTTCCCACACGCCGGCCAAAACATCGCCGCGGCAGCAATATTGCTCCGCGGCATCCCTGAGCCAGATGATCCCGCGGCCAAGGCAACCCACCAGAATCTCCGAGCGCTGGTGGAACGAGCAGCCGCGCAATATGCGCATGGTTCCGGATCACAGCGTTCGGGCGCCTCCTCAGACGGTCCGCGCCGCGACGCTTCCCGGAGCCACCGAAGCAAAACAAGGGCGATATCGCCCCCCGAGCAACCCCAGGCATCACGCACCCCGGTGCGCCAACGCCTGGGCGACGAACGCGACGTTCGCGCCACCCTCCAGGCGCGAAGAAGGGCAGGGAACGACCCGGCCCGTACGTACGTCGTCGACAATGCCCCACGACGCGACCGCAGCCCGAGCCCCGATGGCCCCGGGCATTCTGTCAAGGGATCCGCAGCGCGAGATTCCCTGCTAGGTTCCGAGCGCCGGTCAACATAGCCAAATACGCGGGGGCTACAAACCCCAGCGTGTGGCTAGAGGATTACCGGTTAGCATGCCGAGCAGGGGGAGCCACAGACGATCTTTTCGTCATCCAGTACCTCCCCATCTACTTGGCGGACTCAGCTCGAGCATGGCTCGAGTACCTGCCCACCAACATCATCAGGGACTGGGCCGACCTCAAACACCACTTCGTTGGCAACTTCCAAGGCACCTACAAGCGACCGGGGAACTCACGGGACTGAAGAGCCGCAAGCAGCTGACCAGGGAGAACCTCGGGACTACATCCGGCGTTTCTCCCAAGCGGTGCAACGAGCTCCACGACATTCGCGACGCCGATGTCGTGGGAAGCGTTCATCTACTGACACTACCTCCAAGACCCTGGTCCACAAGCCGGGTGCGAAGCCAGAACCACCAAAGAGCTCTTGGACATCGCCACCAACCACGCCTCGGGCGAGGAGGCGTAGATGTCATCTTCGACAAAGGGAAGTCGAAGCGAGGAGCTGGCGAGCCCGAGCCCCCTCCTCCGATTGCCCGGACAAGCGGAGCGCCACGGCAAGCAGTCCGCGAGGACCGCATAGTCGCGCCGCCGACCACCGGGAAGCCGCAGAAGCGGCAACCCCGACCATTTCGAAATCGATGGAGAGTCCGTGTCCGAACCACGGATACCGTCGAGCACAAGTACCGGATCGCGAAGTCCTAAAGCGTTTCCTTTCCGGAGCCCCCACGACGCCGCGGGGCAAAGGGAAGAAGCAAGACCCAGCGCCGACCGACGGAGACAAAGGGGCGGACGCCGGCTTCCCCAAAACCGACGGATGCCTCATGATCTTTGGCGGACCGGCAAGCTACGCCGACCGAAGGCAGCTCAAGCTTGCCTACCAGGAGGTGCTCGCGGCAAACCCTGCCGTACCCAAATATCTTCGATGGTCAGAGTCCCCGATCACCTTCGACCGGACCGACCATCCCGACCACATCCCACAACCAGGGAGGTACCCGCTTGTCGTCGATCCCATTGTGGGAACAAAGCGCCTGACCAAGGTGCTCATGGACGGTGGTAGCAGTCTCAACATTCTTTATGTCGAGACCCTCGACGCCATGGGGATCCCCCGCCCAAACCTCCGACCAAGTAAGGCGCCTTTTCACGGCGTCGTCCCTGGCCAGGAGGCCCACCCGCTCGGGCAGGTCGACCTGCCCGTCACGTTCGGGAGCCCGGCCAACTTCCGCACCGAAACCCTCACCTTTGAGGTCGTGGATTTCGCCGGCTCCTACCACGCCATCTTGGGAAGACCATGCTACGCGAAGTTCATGGCGATCCCCAACTACACCTACCTGAAGCTGAAGATGCCCGGGCCGCGAGGGGTGATCACCGCGACCGCGTCTTTTCAACTCGCTTACAACTGCGAGAAGGACAGCTGCGAGTTGGCTTCGGCGGTCGTCGCGTCCGCCGAACTCGCCGGCCTCCGGGCCACGACCCAGCAGTCTGCTCCCGACTCCTGCAAATCCGGGTCGGGCTCCTTCAAATCCGCCGAGGACACGAAGGCTTTCCGGATCGACCCCGAAGATCCAATCAAAATCGTTCGGATCGGGACCACGCTTCCTGCCAAATAGGAAAGCGCGCTCGTCGATTTCCTCCGCGCCAACCGAGATATCTTCGCATGGAGGCCCTCCGACATGCCAGGAATCCCGAGGGAAGTCGCCGAGCACTCTCTGAACGTCCGGTCTGGGTCTAGACCAGTCGCCCAGCGCCTGCGTCGCTTCGACGAAGAGAAGCGCACGGCCATAGGAGAAGAGACCGCCAAGCTCTTGGCCGCAGGGTTCATCAAAGAAGTTCGCCACCCCGAGTGGTTAGCCAACCCTGTACTTGTAAAAAAGAAGACTGGGCAATGGAGAATGTGTGTTGATTACACAAGCCTCAATAAGGCATGTCCGAAGGATCCATTCCCCTTGCCCCGCATCGATCAGGTGGTGGACTCCACCGCGGGATGTGAGTGTCTGTCATTCCTGGACGCCTACTCAGGCTATCACCAGATCGCGATGAAGGAAGACGACCAACCTGCGACCTCGTTCATCACCCCGTACGGCTCGTTCTGTTACGTGACGATGCCATTTGGCCTGAAAAACGCGGGAGCTACATACCAACGATGTATGCAAACGTGCTTTTCCGATCAAATTGGCCGTAACGTCGAGGCGTACGTCGATGACATCGTTGTCAAGACCAGGAAGGTCAGCGACATCATCACCGACCTGGAAGAGACTTTTGCGAACCTTCGGCGGTACCGCATCAAGCTCAACCCCGAAAAATGCGTTTTCGGAGTGCCCAAAGGGAAGCTACTCGGCTTTATTGTCTCCGAGCGCGGCATCGAAGCCAGCCAAGACAAGATCTCCGCAATCTTGAGGATGGGGCCGATCAGCAACCTCAAAGGGGCCCAGAGGCTGACAGGATGCCTCGCGGCCTTGAGTCGTTTCACGTCCCGCCTCGGCGAGCGCAGTTTGCCTCTTTACAAACTCCTGATGAAATCCGACCGATTCAGCTGGACAAAGGAAGCTCAGGACGCCTTCGATGCGCTAAAAGTTCTTCTAACCTCTCCTCCAGTCTTTGGTTGCCCGGCGCGAGAAGAACCTCTCGTTGCTCTACATTTCCGCCACGACCAGTCGTCGGTAGCGGTGCTCGTCGTGGAGCGTGCAGAGGAAGGACGGGTTCTCAAGGTCCAACGACCAGTCTACTTCGTCAGCGAAGTACTCTCCGAGTCCAAGGCGCGGTACCCACAAATGCAGAAGATGATCTACGCGGTTCTAATCACGAAAAGAAAGCTGGTACACTACTTCAACCGACACCGCGTCTCCGTGGTGACTTCTCTACCACTCGGCGAGGTCATCCACAACCGCGACGCCTCCGGGAGGATTGCCAAATGGGCACTCGAGCTCAACGGGCATGACATAGTATACATCCCTCGGACCGCCGTAAAATCTCAAGTTCTAGCCGACTTCATCGCCGAATGGACCGAAGCTCAGGCGCCACCTCCGCTCGAAGGCCCCGAGTACTGGACAATGTACTTTGACGGATCCTTCACCAAAAACGGAGCCGGAGCCGGGGTCGTCATTGTTTCCCCACTCGGAAACAGGCTCCAATATGCCATCCGATTGCTTTTCGACGCAACCAACAACGTCGCCGAGTACGAGGCCCTCGTTACCAGCCTCCGCATCGCCGTCGACCTCGGAGCGCAACGGCTGTACGTGCATGGCGATTCAAAACTGGTTGTCGACCAAGTCATGAAGGCCGCGGAACCTCGCGACAGCCGGATGGCAGCCTATTGTCAAGAGGTACGCAAACTGGAGCAGAAATTCAAGGGATTTGAGCTTCACCATAGCTACAGGCGGAACAACGGTGAGGCCGACCATCTGGCCAATCTTGCCTCTGGCAGAGGGCCGGTCCCGCCTGGGGTTTTTGTCCTCGACCTACACCAAGCATCCATCCGACCCGACCGTCCGGATGACCGGATGGGTGACTCGCCGAAAGCACCTCCGCCAGACGACCAGCGACCGGAGGCTGGGATGACCAAGCCAAGCTGCAACGTCCTGATGACCAGCACCGATTGGAGAAAACCCTTCATCGATCGGCTGACCGACGGCTCCCTCCCCGACGACCCAACCGAGGCTCGCCGCCTCGCTCGACGGGCGAAATCCTTTGTACTGGTCGGCGACGACCTCTACAAAAAGAGCCCCTCTGGGATCCTCCAGAAGTGTATCCCGGTCGACCACGGAAGAGAGCTGCTCCACGACATCCACGGGGGAATTTGCGGACACCACGCTGGGTCGCGGAGCTTGGTCGGGAAAGCCTTCCGACAAGGCTTCTACTGGCCAACTGCTGTAGCTGACTCTGAACAAATCGTCCGGACGTGTGAAGGGTGCCAATTCTTCGCCCGGCAAACTCATCTCCCAGCGCAAGCCCTCCAGACGATCCCTATTACCTGGCCTTTCGCCGTTTGGGGACTCGACCTGGTCGGGCCTTTCAAAAAAGCGCCTGGAGCTTCACCCACCTACTGGTCGCGATGGACAAGTTTACCAAGTGGATAGAAGCTAAGCCGATCACGACCATCACTTCGGCGCAGGCGGCGGACTTCATCCGCAACATCGTTTACCGGTTTGGAGTCCCGAACTCCATCATCACCGACAGCGAACGCAGTTCACGGGAAGGAGTTTCTCGAGCTCTGCGGCGGCTTGACGATTCGCGTGGATTGGCGGCCGTCGCCCATCCACGAAGCAACGGCCAAGTCGAGCAGCGCCAAGCGGCATGATCCTACAGGGCTCAAACCACGGATCTTCGAAGGCGAAGAGATACAGCGGGGCGTTGGGCGGTGAGGTGCCTCCGCATTTGGAGCTGCGGACCACCCCGACCCGATCGGCCGGATTCACGCCATTCTTCTTGGCGTTCGGGCGAGGCCATCTTGCCGATCGACTTAAACTACGGCGCCCCAAGGGTTCGAGCCTTCGGCGAAACCCGGGCTCGAATCTCAACAAGGCTTTGTCGGCCGGCTCGGCAAGCGCGGGATATCGCCATCATCCGCTCGGCCAAGTACCCGGCCAGGCACTACGGCGCTACCACGACCGCAAGGTTAGAGGTCGGCGTTCAACGTGGCGACACAGTCTGCGCCAGGTTCAGTCCAACAACAACCAGCCCAAGCTCTCCTCTCCGTGGGAAGGCCCCTTTACTGTAGTGGAAGTCCTTCGGCCCGGCACTTACCGGCTCAAGGATCCCGATGGCAACATCTTGTCCAACGCCTGGAATATTGAAAAGCTAAGACGATTCTACCCTTAGTCCATTTCTCTTTTACCTCGTCTACTACCGTGAGCGGCCAGGCCCTTGAGTCGAGCCTACAGCGTAGCGTCGAGTCATGAACGCTCGTGTTAAACTTCTTCGCCTACTTTTCGAAAAAACGCTTGAACACGTCGATCACTGATCGGATGGTCCCCTCGGACCCAAGAACAGTGATCCCGGCGTGCTTCACCGGAAAAGCACACAGAAAAAATAGCGAAAAGCGCACACAAAACCTCAGAAGAATCCAAACACCTTTATTTCTTCCGATTCAACAAAGATTTACATTCTTTGAGAAGCGTGAAGTCTAAAAAACAAAAGTTTATCTCATTCTAGGGTCCTCCTCGCCTCGGTGATCTCGGACTTATCGTCCCTCTCCAACGCGGCCGGCTTCCCGCACAATTTTTGCCGCAAAGCGCAGCAGAACCCAGTCGGTCGCCGAAATCCGCGACGGGAGAGCCTCGATCTGCCCGGGTGCGGCGCCAAGAGCCGGAAGCCCCCCGCCCCCCTATGTGACCTCTATGGTTCCCGGGGGAACTCGGGCCTTGCTGCAGAAGGGTCCACCGACGGAGAGGTGTACGGCAGCGTGATTGGGGCGATTGGCAGCGCATTCATTAGCACGGGCCTGGACGTCGCGGAAGACTCCAGGCTCCCTGAAGGAGAAGGGGCACGAGGGGGAACGGCGTCCTGTTCTCCCAATCGCTCGGGCGCTCGCGGCAGCAGTTCCCTCGGCTCGACGACCGCAGCCTACCGCTCCCGTTCCCGCTCCTCCTCCTCCGCCTCCAGCTCCAGCAGCTCCCAATCAACCCCGTCGCCCGGCCGCGCGCTCAAAGCGACCGGCTCGTCGCTCCAACTCCTCGTCCTCCGCCTCTTGTTGAAAGGCGTCCCAGTCGATCTCATCGATGGGTGGGCTCTCGACCTTGGAACAAGGTCAAGAGGGCGAGGCAGCCATGAAAGCGAGTCAGTAGCTGGCCTCAACGTCGCTAGATGAAGTCCCAGCGCCCATCGCTCGCCTATTTATAGGCGATCCGCAGCCAGACGAAGCGACGCGCTGAGGGGGTACCCACCAGCATTAACTACGACCGCGCCTTTCCAAGACGATGGTGTGGAAGCCGAAGCGTCAAAACTAACGGTGCGGAAACCAAAGCGCCGCCGATTCTCTGCGTTGAACAAAAAATGCCTCGAGAGCCTCGCCGGTCGCAAAGAAAGATAAGTGAATATCCTCTTTCCCTGCATTCGTTGTTGCTACTTCAAAGTGGCGCGCGGCGGTGACAGCCAAACCGCCTCGCACCACTCGGGGGCTTTAAGAATCCCGTGGGTTGGTAACACGACCAATTGCCGGGTCCTCCCGAAATCGCCAAACTTTCGACCAGAAGTACTACGGCCTACGCCCCGGTGGCTACGGTTGTGAAATAGTACTTAACGGAAGAAGGAAGTGCCCAAGCGGAGCGACCCACGATTGGTCGGGAGCACCCCTCCCACGGTCGCGCTGACCGATCGGCGCGCTCCTGAACGCTCTCGTGTTTCTCCCGCTCCCTCACTTTGTAGAGCACACACACCAACCTACGCCCGACCCCTGTGGTCCCCAAGGCTATGGACGGTAATAGTGGCCATCACAAACAAAGGATGCGAAAAACAAGCACGGGACAAAACACATACCAGTTCCTTACAAATCTAGAAAGAGCAAAGAAAAAGCTGTTTAAATTCCCTTTATCGTTCATCTATGAAGGACGTCGGTCGGGGAAACCTGGTCGGCAATCGCCCTGGCGTGCGGTTCGACCCGAAGCTCCAAGGCGTCGACTTCCTCCTCGGACCGGTTCGCAGCAACCCCGCTACTGACAGTATCAAGGTCGATGCCGCCATAGTAGGAGAGCGTACAAACCAAAGGCGAGGCAGCCCCGAGAACAAAGACCGGCCGCCACCGAAGCCTCCACGTGGTCGCACGCGGCCAGGAGCACTCCCAATGAGCTCGAGCCTGGTTGAGAGTCCACTGGCCCCAGCACCCGATCACTGATCTCTCGGCCGACCGCTCGCAAAAACATCAGCTCGGCCTGATCCTCCTCCGCCACCTATCCACGTCGCGGTAAGTACGCCAATTACCAAACCCCCCGCAAAACGTTAAATCATCACAAAACCGCGGGAAGAACAAGCGCCACCTCGGCGCTCCCAGCGCCCTCTCGATCTCCGCTCCCGGCCGGACCGGTGACACAATCGACGACACCAAAGCCCAGGGCCGTCTGAAACTCGCCGACCGCGCCTAAGGCCCGGCCCAAAGATCGAGGGGTGCGAAACCACCAAAAACGAATCCGGCTCCACCATGGCGAAAAACGAGCAAGAGGTGAGGACAAGGCGAGCCTCATGGCCCCGATTGGGTCGGCGGGACGACCCAATCACCTTAAAACTCACGTCCTGGACCATACCTCGCGCTCTCGCGGAGTCCGTCGACGGGCGGCCAGTACCGCACCTTGGATCGTGAACGGTCCAAGGTCCGATCTGAGATCGAGTAAGGAAAGGTTCTTCATGGATCACCCCCAAGTGGGGTCGGATACATGCCAGGATCGTCAGCTGGCGACCCCTCGCGAGGGCCACCAGGTTCCACTCGGATCACTCACTTGAAGCTCCACGAGGCGGCGCTCGAGCAGCGAAGGCAAGCACGCGTCTCTCACCTCCAGAGTCCCACACTGCGGACGGGCGTAAAAACGGGAGATGGTAAATCCCTCCACCCGACAAAGAACTCGCCCAGCCCGGCGTGAACGAGCCGCAACTAGCCCCGCCGTCAAGCGCAGCGAGCGTCGCGAACGTCGCGCACTGGGCGACCACCATCATGCGCGCCGTGATACGGCCGACGCCACGTACCGCCAAGGCGATCATCGCCCGGCGCTGATGCCGCGACTGCGTGGCGCCGGCGTAGAAATATACAACGAGTGGACCTCTCCGACCAGCTCAGGGGCTCGGGAGCTACACCCACCGGGTGCGCTCGCGCCCACCCGGTCGAAGACTATCCCCGACCAAGCGCAGTCGGGTGTGCGATCTAGGCAAGCGGCCGGACAAGCGTAACCCCGACACGCTCTCCGAGCTACCAGGGCTTGGGGGCTACACCAGCGGTGCATGGCCTTGCCCGGTCGAAGACTATCCCGACCAAGCGCGATCGGGTGTGCAAGATCGCGAAGCGGCGGCCGGACAAGGCGTAACCCCGACCTGCTCTCCGACCCGGCTCGGGGGCTCGGGGCTACACCAGTGCGCTTCACCCGATCCGAAGACTCTCCCGACCAAGCGCGATCGGGTGTCCGTCTGTGGCAAGCGGGCCGGGACAAAGCGCAACCCTCGACTCGCTCTCCGACCGGCTCGAGGGCTCGGGGCTACACTGGAGGTGCGCCGCACCGGTCGAAGACTCTCCCGACCAAGCGCAATCGGGTGTCCGTCCAAGCGGCAGCCGGACAAGGCGCAACCCAGCCTCTCCGACCCGGCTCGAGGGCTCGGGGCTACACCAGCGGTGCGCTCGCCACCGGTCCGAAGACTATCCCCGACCAAGCGCGATCGGGTGTCCCGTCTGTGGCGGCAAGAGATGGACAAAGCGTAACCCCGACCTACCCTCCAACCGGCTCGGGGCTACACCGAGGCGCTCGCCTTGCCCGATCAAAGACTCGATCAAGTCAGCGTCTGCGAAGACGGAAGCAAAACCCGGACATCTCTCCGACACGCCGGGGCTCGGGGCTCTTGACGAGTACCCGCACCATGGGTACCCTCGGCCCAAAGACGCACGGGCCGACCCAGGCCGATCAAGGCCCGAAGATACGACCGCCGGGTAAGGTCCGAAACCATGACCTGGTCTCCGATATCCCGGAGAAGCGACGGCATTTATTGCGTATCGAGCGCATTAAATGCCAGCCATAATAGCGATGGCGCGGCACAAGTTCCCGACCCTCGCATTTACTACGGCGAGCGGCAACTACTGGCGACGATAGAAGAGGCGAGGCCGGCGGCGATCCCATCACCGCCACTTTCGGGACGGCGAGAGCACAGTCTTTTCCTCTTTTTTCCAAACCAACAGTGTAACCTCCCACCTCGCCTATATAAAGGCGGGAGGGGCAAGCGTGTAAGAGGACGAACAAGAAAGGAAAATCAATACGATCCAACTCACACGAACTGGAGTAGAGACGTTCTGCCCGAACCAGTATACATCTTGTGCTCACCCGAGTCAAGCCGTTCGAGGAGAGGGAGCGTGCACCCCCCGTCGACCTATACAAATTCACTAGCCGGTGCCCGAAACACCGACAGCGGGCGAACGCGGAAGGCGGCCAAGCGGGGCGGGCGCGAGAGGAAGCGGGAGGCGCACCGGCCGAAAGAGGAAAGCGCCAAATCGGCGACAAATTCCAAAAACGAAAAGGAATTCAAATTTAACCAAATACATCCGAAAAAAAAATCAAAAAAAAAAAATCAAAAATGCAAATAAAGCCTATTTTAAACCAAATTGAGGATTTTGGGGGTATTTCAGTGATTACGCATCCTCTCTCTCTCATTTTTCCCTCCGCCCCTCCATCTCTCTCAGCCATGCAGACATGCAGTCTTGTGAATGCAACCTCCTTGCATGCATTGGTCTTTGTTTCGTGCATTGGTCTTTGATTGCAAGGAGGGGGCATGCAGAGTAATACGGGATTTAACGACGATAATTAATTTGTGCATTGGTCTTTGAAAAAAAAAAGTATAAGCCTAATATAAGGGAATGGAGGGAGTACTAACTAAAACCGTACAAACAGCGATTCTTGTAATTTTGAACTAGTTTCCTTTCGCTCCCAGGCCCATCAGTGAGCTGGCAGTATTTTAATGTGGACCCACCAATGACTGCAGGGCTAGCTAGTCTACATTATTATTAGAGATCAATGCAACTGTCCTAGCACTTGTACTCATTTCATGAATAACTAATATTTTAAGATTTTATATTTTAACTAGGTCACATAGAGAAATAACTAAAACATTATTTTTTATTAGATCATTTATTGCTCTTAAATAGTGTATTACTAGGATAGTAATAAGTAATATTAAGAATAGTACATACTAGAAATATATAAAGAAAAAACTTAAAATTATTTTGAAATTGTAGATTAATATGTACCCGGAAACAATATTCAGAGCTAGAATGACGTATTCGGCGTGATCCAAAAATGTCCGTCCCATCATAATAAGAACCCCGCGCGCCCGGACAAATTTGCTGGCGAGTTACCGCCCGCAATACCTCACCTCAAGTACAGGACCACATGGCCGCGGCGGTGTGGCCCCGATACGCCCTCGCCATCCCCTCTTCGCACACCTCCCTGCTGCTCTCGCGCCGGCGCTCGCGCTCTCCTCCTCCCGCCACCTCCAGCTCCAGGCTGGCGTCTTCTCCGGCGAGCTCCATGCGGCGGTGGCTTGTCCTCGGCGTGGGCGCCCCGGCCGTGGCTGCGCTTGCGACCTCGCCGCCGCCGGCGGTGCTGCAGGATGGCGTCGCCACGCTGCTCGTCACCGCCGGCGCCTACTCCCTCGTGCGCGCCTTCGACGCGCTCACCGAGCGGCAGCTCATCGAACAGGTCTCGTGCTTCGCTTTAATCTCCCGTCATGCTTATCTAAAGATCAAATCTTCAGCTCTCTTTCTTGTTCTCCGGAGAGGAAATTAATGTGGCTGTAAATGCAATTGAATCTATCTTGGACTTGATTTTCAATTACTAGCAAGATCCTATTGTGAACTGAGGCCAACTGGCTACTGCTCAGAATAAACCAGTGGTTTTAAACCGCATAATAAAAAGATTAAAGTGTATTTGATTGATAAAAAAGACGAATATATCACACCTTATTTGTGTCCTTCTTAATCGACTTCTGATCCTTGTCATCACGAAAGGCAGAGTTTGAGCAGAAAGATTGTGCATGTGCTATCTGGGGTTCTGTTCATGTCTTCGTGGCCACTCTTCAGGTCTTCCCTGCCACTGCTTCCAGACTCAAAATGTTTACCACCTCCAAATTATAATATAGATCTTAAGCAAAACATGCTCTATTTGCAGTGATTCGACCGAAGCACGGTTCTTCGCAGCAGCAGTTCCATTCTTGAACTGCATAAGGCTTCTGACTTACGGGCTCCGGCTTTACACTGACGAAGCTCTAGTAAAATCGGTGACCCGTGAAGGAAAACCAGAGTAATCATATTGTTCCGGCAGTGATCCTTGGTAATACTTCGTTCTTGTTTTGATACATTACTCTTTGCCACGATCTTTGGTTGCTTACAGGGAATTGCTGAGAGGTCCTCTCTATTATGTCATGATGCTGCTGTTCAGTGTTTTAGTCTTCTGGCGCGAATCTCCAATTGGGATCGTTTCCTTGTCGATGATGAGTGGCGGTGATGGTAATATGGAGCTACCTGGCACTAGCACAGTGTTACAGGTTTTGTAACACCCCATTACACTTGATGACTTGATTGTTTCTGCTAAGTATCTGCACCTGCTTTGACCTCAACTTTTCAGGCTTTGCTGACATTGTTGGGAGAAGGTATGGATCACTGAAGCTGCCATTCAATAAGAAGAAGAGCTGGATCGGGAGCATCGCGATGTTCATTTCTGGTTTCCTGCTATCCACTGTGTAGGTTTTCGCCTCAGCATGCATCGTTGGTTCTGGTTCCTCAGCATGCATCGTTGGTTCTGGTTATACGTTGTCTTACAGATCTTCATGCCTTGTTAACGTATTGATCTTTTTCATCGCAGGATGCTGTTCTACTTCTCATGCCTTGGTTACATTCAGGTCAGCTGGGAGATGGCACTTGGTAAACTGGTTCTTGTTGCATTGGCAGCTACTATAGTGGAGTGTATTCCTATCACCGATGTTGTAGATGACAATATCTCTGTACCCTTTGCCACCATGTTGGTAGCCTTTCTGTTGTTTGGCTCTAGTGCACATTAAGGGGGTGTTTAGCAGAGCTCCAGCTCCATCAGATTCATGAATCTGGTGGTGCTGGGTATTCTTAACTCCACCAAATCTGTGGAGCTGAAGCTATGAGTATATTAAGAGTGTTTAGATGGGTCATCTTGTTTACATTTTAGAATAAAAATATAAACTTCATTCACTTTATTTTAACCTACAAATTTCAGATCTAAGGTGGAGCTGAAATCTGGAGCTCTACCAAACAGGGCATAACTGTATAAAAGTATCTGTTTTTAGTTTCTCCTGCAACGGCTCCACAAGTTTTCTCATCCTCTCATTTCCTCGTTTAAATGCAAAATAAAGCTTCATTCTGTGATCTGTTTGGTGACGGCCGAGAAATTTGTAGACATTTCATTTAATCTCATTAACCACATAATGAAGCTTTGGGAGCGAGTAATTGAGTATCATTTAAAAAGAGTGGTTAGCATGACGAAAAACCAATTTGGTTTTATGTTTGGGAGGTTGACCACATATGTGATCTTTTTGACACGACAATTATTGGAGAGGTATAGGGAGGAAAAGAATGATCTACAGATGGTGCTTATGGACTTGGAAAAAACTTATGACAGTGTACTAAGAAAGGTCATTTGATGGACGTTTGAAAAGAAAAAAATGCGTTATCCTAATCAAGGATATGCACGACAATGTTGTGACTAATTGAAAGTTCAAGCACCATTCATTTGGTTTTGGTATTAATGACAAACCTAATTATGAGATTAACCCATTTGATAATCTAATATAGATTAGTCTCAATTGTTAATTAATAACAGTTTTCTTGTGAGACTAACTCTTTTGTTGAGCTTAATTCTTATTAGTCTCATTTGGATGAAAAGATGGAAATATCAACGTCTCATCTCATTGAAAAATTGAAATCCCAAAGGTATCCATCCAATACAACTTTATTATTTCCAGATGCATTTCTTGGATTCAAGAAAAAAAGGTGAACTTCATCATAGTTTCACTTTAAGTTGTGCATGTTGTTTCCAAGTCCATATATACTTGAATGCACACATTTAGGGAGAGTTCATTCTTTATCTTGAGGTTTCAGTAGTATTGATCCTTTTCATCTTGCCAAATACATTAAGGATCATTACTTAGAAACAAATCCTTGAATATATATAAAAATGTGTAGTTGTAGTATACTCATGGAAATATAGAACAAACTCCAGAGCAGTCTTAAATTGAATATATGCATAGTGATTCAAAGTTCAATTATTTATATGCACACATTTAAAGGAGTTTATTATATAGCTTGATGGTCTCAAATAGTATTGAACTATTGATCTCTCTCTATCAATTCCACATAATTTGGATCATTACTTGAAAAATATCAAAATGAGTATATAAAATTTGTGTAATTGATATATATACTCGTAACAATTTAAAGTCAATTTAAATTACGATCGGTTATCAATTAATTATCAAAGAACCAATCATGTGTTAATGGTACAGTTTGTTGATTAATAGACAATCGAAAGTTCTTGAGTATATAAAGCATTAGTTGCATTAATATATTCAAGACAAATCAATATCTTTCAATCTTTTGATTTGGGTTGTGGTTAATTATCAAAGAAATCGATCAAAGGATCTTGAGACATCCATTATGTGTTAATGGAGTGCATTGATGATTGCGACAACCATATTTGTTGGACCAACCTTTTCTATGAGTTGTGAAAGTATGTTGAGTCCAACAGTGATGAAGATTTGGATGGTATCATGTGTTGATAGCCATCAAATCAAGATTCAGAATAAGGAACGTCATCATGTGTTAATGAGCGTTAAGAGAGTATCTCGAAGCTTAAGAAAAGGAGAGTTCATCATGTGTTGATGAACGAGACGAAGACCTGGTTTGGAGAGAAGATGGTTGATAATCATAAAAGCTCCAAGTGGATATGCTAAAGGCAAAGGTATGACTAGCATAGAGCTAAGGATGTGTTTTTAGACTTTTACCGATCACGATGTTTGGATGGGAGACCGGATTGTTAGTTAGGTTGACGTACTATTAAGAGGAGTCGAGTCTTATAGCTTGAATCTCATCATGTGTTGACGAGGCTTATAGTTTTTAGTCTTTTACCGATCTCCAAGAAGCCGTTAAAAGAGGCTTAAAGGATCGGAATGTATCCAAAGAGTTGGTATTGAATAGAAGTATATGAAAATTATTGATTCACGTATTGGAACCATGATATAAGATTAAAGGTCTATGAGTTTTTTTATTTTGATTAGCTTTGAAATGACCTAAAAACTCAAAATGAATTTATTTGGAGTTTATTCAAATTTCAGTTCAAATTTGAATTGGAAATTTGAATTTTGTTTGAGTTGTTTTCGGTTTTCACTTTTGGGCCAAATCTTCTTGGGCCTTTCGGCCCGTTTCCTTCTCTACGACTGCTCGTAAATGGCCAGGTTGGCCGTGTGGCCAGCCTCCTCCAGCTCTGGCGTCGCCTCCGGCTCCGTAGCCTCCAGCCTTTGTCTTCTGTTGCCCGACCCCGCCTCCTGCGCCCCGTGTCGCTGTGGTCGACCAGCCGCCATACGTCGCGCCGCAGCCGCCACTGTCGCGCTCGCGACCACTGCGAGACTCCTCTCTCCTCGCCAAGACGCTATAAAAGGGGCCCCGCCCCTCCACTCCTTCCTCACCCCGCTCCCCACTTCTTTCCGCCGGTGAGCCTTCCCCTCCCCGCCTCCATCTTCTCCGGTAGGCCCGGCTTGCGCATGCCGACTCCTTTCCCCCAAACCCTAGCGCCGCCCCTGCCGCTCGCCCGCGTGGGCCTGGCCCGGCTCGGCCAGGCCGAACGCCTCCCCCTCGAATGGGCCGTGGCCCATTTATCCCCTAAAGCCGACCCAGTTACTGTTGGAACAGTAAACTTGATTTTCGGATTTTAATAATTGTTTATAAATCCGAAAAATCGTTTTAATAATCCAGAAAATTCCCGAAAAATTCTGTGAATCCCAGAAACCCACCAACTACATATTCTTGATCGTCTCGATGCGCTGAGTCCAAAAATGCCCTCCGTTCCTCAATCCGGAGTCCCCAAAATTCCAAAATGCCCAAATCACCCTTCGTTCTCTCTCTCGGCCCGGTTCCGGTTTTCGTTTTCGTTTCCGTTTTCTTTTCGTTTTTCGTTTGTTTATTGTCGTTCGTCCTTTTCGCGCTAGAACCAGTCGTTGGACAGTTCGAGGAGCGATCAGATACCGGAGCAGAGCCGGACTCGACAAAGAGCCTGTAAGCGACTACTTCCTCTACGATTCTTCCGGCCCGATTGCCGAGCAAGGCAAGCCGTACACCATTGATCATGTTGAACCTATTCATGCCATGCTATAGTTATTAATTAATTTCTATCGCATTATTTTACTGTATGTTGAAATATTGAAAATCGTTATTTTAGATTGACATGATACCTAGATAATGCCGATTTGCTCATGAAACTTCCTTGAAAAATATTGAACCATATTATATCCTTGTAACCTTAGATTATTTAATATTGCTGTACTAATTGTTATTATCCTGTTAGTTTAGTCAATTGCTTTTAAAATAAAATAAAATGTTGCTGAATCTTTGATTTGGATGTTTTGGAAAAGTGCTGCAGTTTGGGGGACAGTATTGGATTAATCCCCTGAGTGGATGAGAATCCGATCCCCGGCTGGTGATTAAGCCTTGGTTTGATTTTTGGTAGTGTAAGGTTAATAACCCCCTTGAGCAAAGTAAATAACTTAAGTCCCCGCTCAACCACAAGTCGGACTGGTCAATGGATCTGTTCCCGACATAACTCAGTAAATTGGGTCATTCCTGGAATTTCTTAACTAAAATTTGTGGAACGGTAGGAGCTCATTGGAATGAGGATTCTGGATGAAGCGTTCAGGGCTATCGGTTAATAAACTAAAACCAGGAATGATTCAACAAAAGGTTGTGATAATCTTGACCCGACCGCATGCATTTAAGTTGCATGTCTGTTAGCGCTTGGTATTTACGGTCGTAGATATCTTGTGGGTAAAGCTGAGCACCTTTGCAGAGATAATAATGATGGTATTCGAATACACCGTACTTCCGGTTAATGAAGTTAAGTTTGAACTGGGGTGATACCCGTAACCAAGCTCAAGTTATGTTTTGGAATTTGAAGAAGTTGGTTAAGTGTTGTTGAACTTGGGGAACCCCTCCCTTACTATTATTTATGGTTTGTGCTTCAAATGTAAAATGAGTGGGAAAATAAAATTGCAAACCCTAGTCTCTTCCATTGGATAATTCCCTGCATATAGTATTCAGAGTTCTCCGTACGACTTGTTGAGTACTCCCGTACTCACCCTTGCAAACCCCCGACCCTTTCAGAGTTTGAAGAAGCTGGAGCGTATCAGGAATACGTAGATGGCGATCTTGTTTGGTTTTGAGGTCTTAGTCTTTTTGCTGAGGCCTGTCTGTGCGGTGTTTTGCTTGTAAGTTATTTGGGCCCTGCTGCGCCCTCTTTTGTAAAAACCCTGGCCGTTAGGCCCTATATTCAATAAAAACAGGTGGAGTTAACTCTTTGTCTGGCAATGAGATGCTTGATTCCCGACAGCTAATCATCCTGGGTAGCTGTCGAGGCGTACGGTTCTGCCCCTAAAAAGGCGGGCCGTCACAAGCTTTCATTCCTAGTCTACCCAGTTTATTTGGGATAGAAGGCCCTGCTGTTGTTGTTCGGATGGAAGGCCCTGCTGCTGCTGTTGTTCGTTCAATCTCAGTGCCGTGGGATAGCTGTGCGCTCTGTTTGGAGGATTTGTCAGCATTTACCATTTACTATATCACGCATCAATCCGTACTCTCTTTTGCATAATATGGCAAATTTACTTTCAAATGGACAATTTCCTCTATCAATTGTTATTGCAGTGAATAGGGTGGACACATATAAACTGAAACCGAAAAATTAAATCGAACCGAATTAATCGATTATTTTAGTTTTTTCGGTGGTTCGATTTTTATTTAATAGTGTTTGGTTTTCGGATTTCCATTGGTATTTAACAATGGGGAAAACCACTCCGGAAAAGTCTCAAAAAAACTACGTAGGCCTATTGTTACATGCTCATATTTGCAACAACCAACAAATATGAATTGACTTGAGTCATGTAGGCCTATGGGGGTTTGACGGCCAAGAGAAGTAGTCATGTACAAGGATTCAAATTTCGTTTTTGGACTCTATCTCGGGACTGATCGAAATCCGAAATTTCAGTGAGATTTAGAAATTTTGAACAAAATTCAGACGAAATTCAAAAACCAAAATTCAAATCCAATTTTTTTAAACCAAGAAATCCGAAATTTCACCAAAAAATCCAAAATTTCGTCCGAGTGGCACCCAAGTGGGATTGACGCACCGTCAGGCTTCCGCTTATCCTGGGTGACTGCTTCTTCAATCATTGGCAACTTCTGATGAATTTTCTTCCATATGTGGTTCACAGGGCCCAAGCTACTTGGATAACTACTGTCACACTCAAAGAAAGGCTGGACGCGAGCCAGGTTTCTTCGGAACTCATCCTTCTGCTGCTTGGGGATAATTCTTACATAGTTTGTTAGCCATTTTTGGTCTCATTGCATTATTGACTGACACAAAAATGGTGAATTCTGTATAGTATATAGTCCCTTCGAAAGGAATCTCAAATCTCATCACTAACAATGACTGGTACGCAAAGAGCCAAAGACTGGCTACAGCATCAAAGAGGCGACATGATGTCACCAGCAAAACTCTGATGTCCGCATCCCTTTTATTGATTGTTCACGCCCTGTGGCATTAGGAAAACCTTCTCCCATGACAACATTAGGCTCATTAACCGTCTTAGACTGAATCCAAGGGTGGCCTGGAAAATCAGGCCTGTACAAGCCCTGAACAGTGCGGCCTGCAATTGATTTGTGCCTTTATATTGAGTTGATTTTCAACCATAGCCTGAATTCCTTGCTTGTATATCAATCATCAGACAAACCTCTCATTCGCATATAGCACACGTGAGAACAGTCTCTCTATATAGGGATGAATCACTCCGACCTCTTCAATAGAGACGCACATAGCACACCCTTTTGGGATGATTACAGGCCTAAATAGACCTCCAAATACCAAAACAAGCCGTTTTCCAGGCCATCCTTGGAGGGAGCCTAAGTCCCATATTTTCTCCCGAACCAAACCACCCTGAAAGAAAATTTCAAAACATAGTCAAGCAGACAAATGATTTTCTTTGGTATCGGGGCAGTAAAAAGACCCAACTTCCTGTTCTGATGTTAGCCAGTTCATTCAAATACCAAAATAAAAGTGAAAAGTTAGCCTGATTGCTCAAGCGTGTATTTTTTTTGTCCCTACTGGTCATAACACTAACCACTTAAAACAAATGATATCTTCAGAAATTGATAAGGCATCAAAAGTTCAAAACGGTGTGATTTTTTTTAGAAGCATCGAATGCACAGTGCAGAAATATATCATATTCAACCCCAGAATTTCCCAAGTAGAATGCCATGGAGAAAGCAGCAACACAAAGCTGCTGTGTAAAGAGTCATTATTTATCCTAGCTGAAGTATGATACTATGATACTATGAAGTCATTGAGATGAAGTCCTGTTGAAAGCAGAATGAATCAAACGATACTGCTTTTCTGGGTTGATTATATAACAAAGTTTGAATCGGATGTTAAGATTTGATAGAGCTAGCAAGGATCAGCAAGAAAATGTTAAAAGTAGAATGTGCCACAGGTTTCTTCTTAGAGAGGTGCTTCTATGCTCTTCCTTTTAAAAGTTGCACAACTATTAAAGCATGAATGAATGGTAGATGGTGATTACTTACCCCTTCGTTTGCTTCAAGATTTGTGCAACTTGTACTAGAAGAAAAAGCATAGAAGCACCTCTCTCTTCTTCTTATCATTTCCAATGGTTTATCTTCAAACATTACAAAGCAGATAAGCAATAAAAACACTGCAAGTTATATTTGTCTAAAGGAGGACATTACAAGTGCTACATGCAGTGAATAGTGGCTACAATTTGGAGTCCAGATCGCAGATAAATCAAAGCACAGAGACTGCAAACAAGAAATGCTCGATAGTGAGATAAATAGTACAAACCTTGACTCCCTTGAAACACAGAAGGGTGGGACGATCCTTATTCTCTGACAGTTGCATTGTAGGGAGCAAAAGTAGAATTAGCTAGCCCTTCTAAATATCATCGTCAGAAAGTGCAGCTGCAGAAATATCTGCTTCAGCACTTACCGATCAGCTGGGACAATCGTGCAAATCTAATTTGAACCTTGACCTGATTATTCAAGGGCTTTGTTTCATTTAGATCAAATCCGAAAAACTATCTGATAACCTATCTTGGTGAGAATTGGTGTTGAATATAATAAACAACGACGACAAGAACAACACAACCTAAGTAACTAGACTGGTTAAATATACAAAAATTGGCAGCAATGGGGGACTAATCTTGTTGGAGATAACTCAAATATCTCGACCTACCATATCTTTTGATTTTATTCAAATATGCTATTAGTCCAAGTCTACTACAACTAGGACTCTAACTATATAAGCCAACCCCTCGTACATTTAATCCTTGAAACAATATAGTGTATTATTTTTCGTGGTTTTTTCCCATAAGAATTTTTCTACGTTAAATCTTGTCTCCAATCTATTTGCCGTGTTAACCCTAACAAGTGGTATCAGAGCCTAGGGTTCATCATCCTATCCGCTGCCCCAGGAGGAGGAGACTCCCGGGCGGCACCCGCATGGCAACCCCCAACGCCAGCCATCACCTCGGTCGGCTCATCATCGGCCGTTCCCAGATCGGGTCGGCTCCACGCCCGCCTCTGCCCGGCGGATTCTTGGCACTTTCATCGTCTACTTTGGAGAGAGAGAAAAATGTCAGTTGAGGAGACAACTGGATTTGGTGTTTCATCACTGTTATTTTGGTGTTTTATTACCGTTAATTTGGTGTTTCATTCACCATTTGGATATGTTATCATTTTTGGATCGCTTGCGCGACCATTATTGAGGTTTTGGCAACGTTAATTTGGAATTTTATGACACCCTGATGGTAGCGTTATTCTCTTCGGAGTTTTACTAGTGAAGGTTTTGCTCCAATGTCAGTTTGAGATGAAGGTTTGAAGTGCAAGAAGGGGTTTGTTTCTGCATGGATACTACAACGTTGTTTTGTTGTCTTTGCTCGATATGAGGGGTATACTGCAATTTATACTCCATTGATGGCATGAGAGTTTTCTTCATATTGACATTTTTTTGAGCAGTTTCAACCATGTTATGGAATTTCAATAGGCAGTTTGACGTGCGTGATGACTACACATGTAATCTGCTCTTTCAATGAGCGTTATTTGCCGAATTTATTATTCCAGATAGAGCATGTCAATTCCATGAGATGAGTTCTTCGCTATTTATCAAGCGCCACAAGTGATGTCTTGGCTTATGCCGTTTGATGTTTTGAGCATTTGTTTCAGAAGGTCAGTAGCACAGACTCAAACTTTACAGGTGTTATGAGTTGAAGACCTAGATTGTTTGTCTGCTTTGTTATAGCTGTGTTGGTTTGACTGTTCCAGTGTTTCTCTCGACCTACTGGTGATTTGCTCAAATTTTGTTTTGCAAGAAGTGTCTAAATTGACTATTCCAGTCTTCCATATTCGCACTAAACTTTCAGTGCGAATATTACCTTCGAGGTTTTCCGGAAATAATTTCATTATAGATTTTGAGTTAAGGGGATGTTTGTTGGAGATAACTCAAGTATTTTAACTTACCATATCTTTTGATTTTATCTAAGTATGTTGTTAGTTCAAGTCTATTACAACTAGGATTCTTTGCCTATATAAGCTAACCCCTTATACATGTAATTCTTGAAACATTATAGTTGATTGTTTCCTGTGGTTTTTCCCGCAATGGTTTTTCCACGTTAAATTTGGTCTCCAATCTATTTGCTGTTCTAACCCTAACAAATCTAAACAAGGTATAATTAATTATTTGCCATAAAAGTGGTGTGTATTTGATGATTTGCCACACATTTCAGAGAGATGCTTCTATGCTTTTCTTTTTGAAAGTTGCACAAACATTAAAGCATGAATGAAGGGTAGATAGTGATTACTTACCCATTCACTTGTTTAAAGATTTGTACAACTTGTATTAGGATGGAAAGAATAGAAGCACCGCTGGATCAGTTTCCCTCTGAACAATGACCCTTGTCATTAATGACACTTCAATCAATTTAAACTCACTCACGGGAAATTTGCAATTCCCCAACCAAATTATCTGTTAGGACAAAAACGTGGTCGTGGCCACCAGACCGCCACCACGCAGGGTGCACGGAGGCACGGTCGACGACCTCCCGCTGGCGGCGGTAGTCGTCATTCCCCTCCTTCATGCGGAACGCGCCCTTGGCGCCCCACCCGAGCTCCATCTTCTCAAACAACATCGCGAATAACGGCACGAACACAATATCGACCTCCCTTGAAAAGATGAGAAAGTTGCCTAGAGGGGGGTGAATAGGCAGTTTAAAATTTAAACTAAATTTGTCGCAGCGGAAAGAGTATCGGAACTTCCGGTATTGGATCGGAACTTCCGATATAATCGGAACTTCCGATACCAGTTCGGAATGTCCGATCGACTTTGGACACGGACAATTAATAACTGAGAGTAAAGAACTTGGAATGCAATCTAAGAACGTTATATCAACTAAATAAGGAAACAAGCTTAAGTAAAGAAGGTAAAGACGCGGATTTGTTCCCGGAGTTCGGATTCTTGAGGGAATCCTACGTCTCCGTTGAGGAGGCTCCAAAGAGCCGGGTCTTTTCCAACCCTTTCCTCCCAAACCTCGGTCACACTTGAGGCTTGGTTCCACTATTGGTTCCTTTCCTTTCGGAGGCGGAGCCGGCCTTCACAAACTTCTCACGGCGTCCCACAATCCTTGGGAGCTCGCGATCGACACCTAGCCGTCTAGGAGTCCTTCAACCTCCAAGAGAAACAAATACACCGTTGAACGATCTTGGAGGAACACTCTTAAGCTCGAGATGAATGACACTTGCTTTTCACTCTTAGCTCCAAATCTCACTTCTAGTCCTCACTCCTTGGATGATCCCTAAGATCAAAGGGGAGGGCTCAAAAGTAGACTAGAGAGGGCTCAAGGTGCACTAGAGTTCTGCCAAATAGAGTGTGTAACCCTCAAATGAGAGAGGAGTGGGGTATTTATAGATTCTTGCAAAAACTAGCCGTTATACACCCACTCAGCTGCATATCGGAACTTCCGATGTCAACATCGGAATGTCCGATATGTGCAAACAATCAGAACTCGAGCGCACTTCAACTGTCGAAAAAAGGTGCATCGGAACTTCCGATGTCAATATCGGAACTTCCGATGTTCCCAGAAAACCGCTTGACAAAATGCTTCTAAGTCCATATCAGACTGTCCGATATAAAATCGGAACTTCCGACTTATTATCGGAATGTCCGATATGATATGCCGGAATGTCCGATAATCCCAGAGAGCTCCCTTTTTCAGGTTTGAACACATCGGAAGTTCCGATGTCAAACATCGGAACTTCCGATATTTCCAGAGAGCACCCTGGAAGGCATCAGCAACGTATCGGAACTTCCGATCGAAAATATCGGAACTTCCGATGCATCTACCACACACCGGACTGAAGCAAGCATGCACATCGAAATGTCCGGTCACATCGGAACTTCCGATGTAATATCGGAATGTCCGACTTGAACTTTGAAAGAAACACATTCCGGTGCATGCGCAGTGACTTAGGGTCTCAACAAACATTAAAGTAACATTCATCTGAGCATAGAGACTATCCTAGATCATTCAAGATGCATCCCTCTTAATAGTACGGCATTCCTACGACACAAAACATAGAAAATACAAGCGTAATGCCGTTTTACTCGCGTAATCTTGTTTGAGGGTATCCATCGCATGTAGACGATCTCACATTGAACCTTTTACCTGCTCATAAGCTCATTGAAGACATTAGTCTCTTTAATCGCTTGTCATTAATCAACCAAAACCAATTTGGGGGCCTAGATGCACTTTCATCCCTCCAGCCGGCGATGACCATGATGGCAGAGTTGGCGGATTCGAAATTCTAGCCGTAGGGAGGTGAGGAGCCAGTACTTGGCGCTGTACTGCTTGATGAGCAGGTTGTCAGGGTAGGACGGGCGGGTGCGCGACGTTGGGTGGTCGGGGTCAGAGGAGGACGGGATGCGGGAGTCGGCGACAGGGAGGATTAGTAGGGGTCGAGGAGGCCATAGTTGAGCGCGTGGGGGAGGTCGACGAGGAAGACTGTAACACCTGTGTTAAAAAAATCATTTTGGGCCGAGCCTAGCCCGACCCACGCCCTCCTCCCTCCCTCTCCGTTCTCTCTCTTCCATCATGGCTGGCCTTCCTGAGCTCACCTCCTCTCTCTGTCTAGCGCCGATGCCCCCTTTCTCCACACGAACGAACGCCCCAACAACCCTGCTGCCTCCCCCACACCCTTATCATTGCCCCCCTGCCGTTGCGCCTGCCTCCCTGTGCTGGTTGTCGTGTTTCCCGCACCGGCCGCCACCCCCTATCCGCCCCCACTTCCCCCTATAAACCCCCCGAGCTTTCATCCTCTCCCCGCTCTCTTCTCCCTCTCTGGCCACTCTCGCCGCCTCTCTCTCCTCCAGCTCTGGCCGCCGCCATCCCCGAAGCCGCTCGCCTTCCTCTGACTCCCTCTGGCCCCGCCAACCCCATCGTCGGCTTCGCCTTGCGCTGCCACTTCCCCTCCGCCGCCTCGGCCACCAGCCACAGCGCCCGCGCCGCTCCCTATGCATGCACGCGTGCACCCCTTCGGCCATGGACCCAGTCCATCCGTGTGGGACCCACCTGTCAGTCTAACAAGGATTTTTTCGTTTTAAAAATAATTCACGAAAATCCAATTATGATGCAAACATGATGTCATAAACCGAGTTTTCCTTTTGAAAGATTATTCAAAATCCAAAATTTCGTTTGCTGACATTAGCATGCATAATACTCTGGATTTTTCTTTAGAAAAATAATTCCAAAAATTCAGAAAAATCTATTTGAATTTCACACACACGATGACACATGATTTTCAAGCATGTCCAAAAAAAGTGAGAACGTTGACTACGATCAAACCTCTCTAATAATTTTGAATTAAATTGAAAGAGAGTAAGAGGGTGTTGGTGGTTGCTGCAAAGAATCTTTTTTTGTTGTGTGCTACTTGTTTGCCTGTTTTAGCTTGTCGAACCCTACAAGGCTACAAGAGAGTACAAGCAAGCAAGACTACTGCTTTACAGGAATTGTTATATTATTTTATCAAGAGTTTCATACGCTTATGTTCATTTTTTTCGAAAAGGAATAAGGGTATGTTTGAATCCATTAGCACCAATAGTTAGTTGACTAAGGGCCTGTTTGGATCCATGCAGCTAATAGTTAGCTGCTAAAAATTAGCTGGAGTGGATCCAAACACCCCCAGCTAATAGATCAGCTAACTATTAGCTGGGCACCCAGCTAACTATTAGCTGGGCACCCAACTAATGGTTATCTCATTAGCTAGCCAAACCCAGCTAATAGCAGCTAATAGATGGCATTTAACCAAAATACCCTTCGTGTCTACCACCAATAGCATTTAATAGCATGGGTATTCTGAACAATAACATCTATTAGCCACATATTAGCTGGTGGATCCAAACACCCTCCAACTAATAGTTAGCTAGCTAATAGTGTTCATATTAGCTAGCTAACTATTAGCTGCTAATGGATCCAAACAGGCTATAATTATTAGCTAAGGGCTAACTATTAGTTGGGGCTGTTTGGATGTATTAGCTAATAGGTGGTTGGAAATTTAGTTGTGAGTGGAAATGTCCATTGTATCCTTACATTAATTAGCTAATGGGTGAAGCCGAGCACAGTGGAAAAGGGTCCGTGGTGGAGGGGCAAATTAGTCTTTTGACCATCTATTAGCTGGAATTAGCAGGGAGAACTAGCTAATGAGATAGCTATTAGATGGGTTGTTGGTTAACTATTAGCTGGGCTGTTTGAATCCATTTTAGCTAATTTTAGCAGCTAACTGTTAGTGCTAATGGTCTGTGTTAGACAACCTCGCTATCGAATAGTCCGGGGTTGCCTAATAGATCTAAACTGGAGAACAGAGAGAGGGCGAGAGAGACACAATATGAGGAGGAACTGCTCTGCTTTATTATTCTCATTGCTTGTGTACAATGGGGTGACCCCCTGCCTCCTATATATAGCGGTTCTGCTTAGAGATAAGGAAGAGTCCATATAGGATACGTCAATCGGTTTCCTAACACTCCCCCTTGGACTCTTCACTGCGAGATGCATATGCCTCATTAAAACTCCATAAAAACCCACTGGGAAAAATAATTGGAGAAAGAGTACATAGCACACGCTTGCTGTGTTGCACGAATTGCCTCATCAAAAACCTTAGGTAAGAAAACTTCAATGAAAACTTACTTAAGGAAAAGAGTACAATCCACCCAAACTTCAATGTTAATCTTCAAGATTCACGTTGGGTACTCAAACTTCATGTTCGAGATTTATGTAGGAGTATGTGAAAATTCTCCCCCTGAAATCTGCACTTCTCTAAGCCTCATCATCCCGATTCCTCTAATACATCTTTCAAAGGAAGATGCCGTAAGTGACTTAGTGAATAAATCTGCGAGATTTTCACACGACTTAGTATGCAGTATCTTTATCTCGTTCATCTTATGCATTTCATGGGCATAAAAGAACTTGGGGTTGATATGCTTTGTAAGGTTACTCTTCACATATCCCATTTGCACTTGTGCAACACAAGCTGCATTATCTTCATAGATAATAGTGGGGGTTTGTTCCATGTTCAGGCCACATGACTTCTGGATGTGGTGAACCATTCTTCGAAGCCATGCACATTCTCGAGAGGCTTCATACAAGGCAATTATTTCTGAGTGGTTTGTCGACGTCGAGACAAGAGTCTGCTTGGACGACTACCACAAAATTGCTGTTCCACCGCAAAGGAAAACATACACAGTTTGTGACTTGCCAGTATGCGGGTCCGATAGGTACCCAGCATCGGCATAGCCAACCAAATTCAATTCATTGTTTCTTCTGTAAAACAAGCCAAGGTCTTTGCTTCCTTGAAGGTAACGGAAGATGTCCTTCACCCCTTTCCAATGCCTTTTGGTGGGTTACGCCTTTGATCAGTGCTAGCAAATTCACGGCGAACGCAATGTCCGGCCTAGTGCTATTTGCAAGGTACATGAGTGCTCCAATTGCACTCAAATATGGGAATTCCGCTCCCAGGACTTCCTCCCCCTCTTCTCTAGGCCTGTATGTGAAAGGACCGGGATGTCGGCCTAGAGGGGGGGTGAATAGGCGATTACAAAATTATACCCAATTAAAATTAAACAAACAGAGATAATGCGGAAGCAAAGGGTATAATTAAGTTTTGCACTTTAAACAATTTAGCCCGAGACAATTAACTCGGAGACTCCGGATATTTAGTCCGGATACTCCGGGTTATCCGGATACTCAAGATCAATGTACCGGATACTCCGGATGATCCGGATAGTTCGGATAAAATACCGGATACTCCGGGTTGAGTGTCTCGGCCAAGAATTCAAGATCTGAGCAATCTAGAAGCAATCCACTTGAACAAGAAGTAAGTAAATACTACCAAGAACCTATATCAAGTGGAGAACGGGAGCCAAGCACAAAAACAAGATAGATCGGGGCTCCTAAATAAATCAACCCTATACAATCAACTCAATCACACATATAGGAATGAATTCAAGCAAGTAATGAAAGAGATGAAACCGAAATGAAGATGGAGACACGAAGATTTTATCCTGAAGTTCGGATCCTTGAGGGGATCCTACGTCTCCGTTGAGGCGGCTCGGTCACACTTGAGCCGGGGTCTCTTTCAACCCTCTTCCTCCCGGTGTTGCACAATGCACTCGCCGGTCTTCACTTCTTTGATTCCTTTCCTTGCGGAGGCGGAATCGAACCTTCACAAACCTTCGATGGCCTTCCACACAAAGCTTGGAAGCTCACCGGCAACTCCTAGCCGTCTAGGAGACCTCAACCTCCAAGAGCAACAAATGCTCCCGAAGAACTCACTTAGAGTCCACCTCAAGTGCTCAACAACTCAAATCAATCCTCAATCCAAACACCTCTCTCCTCTACCCAACCCTTCACTCAAAAGGGGATCACTAAGATCTAAGGAGTAGGGAGGAGTATTGGGGGCTCAAGAACTCACTTAGAACACCTCTAAACCCAGCAAAAACATCCCCCCAACGGCTACCTTGAAGTGGGCAAGAAAGGGGCCTTAAATAGAGGAACCCAAAAAACTAGCCGTTTGGGACCGAACTGGGCAACCCGGAGACTCCGGAAAAAACCCCGGAGACTCTGGATCATCCGGATACTCCGGAATCATCCGGATACTCCGGATAACCCGGAGACTCCGGGTTACAACCCGGATGCTCCGGATCTCCCAGCAAAGACACGGCATCCGACTAAAACGGGCATAACTTTTGATCCCGGACTCCGATTTCGGCAAATTCGGACTTTTCGGAAAGCTATGAACGATGGCTATCCAAAAAACAAGGTCTCACTACCCAAATCCCAAAGGATAAAATTTGATTGCACAAAGAATCCACAAGGTGACCTCAAAATCTCACTTTCCGATACTAACAACACTTCTAACCCTCACACCAACCCACCTACACCTAGGTGAACAAAGTGTGACTTGGGTTTCTCAACCTTAGACAAGGATAGACCACTTTTGAGCACTTGAGACTTATCTAAGTGATTTCAATGATTGCATCCCTCTTAATAGTACGGCAATCCTTAGACTCAAATTTAACACAAAATCTAAGTCTTACACTAAGCTTACATGCCGACTTCTTGGATGCACGGTGCATGATGACGCTTTCACAAAGATTGATGACGCCCTTCGTCTTGTCAACCTCGACGCGATTCACCTCATGAGACTCTCGTCTTCTCCGACCTTGACCTCGATCATCACCAAGACGATCCTCACGCCAAGTCGTTCTTGACTTAGTCCTCAGCTCTTGGTGACACCGCCGTCTTATTTGACTTTGACTCGATTGTCATCCTTCAAACCATCTTGGTCATCATACACACAGCTTTGGGACCTAACTCTTATCAAAGCACTCAGCAAACATATTAGTCCCACAAGCTTAAAAGATATATTGAATTAGAATTAAATGAATGAGATGAAATACAACAAGTGTTTCATATAAATAGGCATGATATCAACGAAAACACTTGCCAATAAGATGAATCATTTAAATCAAGGCAAGGATCACATACTTTGCTTAAATGAAACACATGATAGAATATACATGAATTGTACATGTGCAAATAATATTTGGAATGAGAGTAAATGATGTGATCCAATTCTAGATTAAACTTCACTAGGAGAGGTGCATTAGAAGATATACAACTAAGACATGTATGCACCAAGTCAATATGAAGCAATGAAGTTTAACTCTAGTTAACACAAGCATATTAAAAACAAAACACATAATGAACTCAAATGAATATATATATGCACAAGCAATTATGACATGAATCAATGTGCACATATGAAATCAACAAGTTACTTAGAGTTCAATATGCATTTGCTAAAGAGGAATGCAATGACAAATATGGAAGGAATCTGAGATTGCATACCTCATTTTTGCTTAACCATCCCAATTGATTTTCCTCTAAAATAGATGAGACTAATATTCAACTAGGCAATAAACATGTTAGTCTCATAACAATATAAATATATTAGAGGTTTGTCATTTGTTAAGCACTAAGTTAATATTTATACAATTACATTGATTGATATTACATGCGTTTGTCATTAATCGTTTGTCATTAATCACCAAAACAACATAAGTGCCTAGACACACTTTCAATCTCCCTCTTTTTGGTGATTTATGACAAACGATTTAACAAATGCACCAAAGGACAATATAAAGATATTTAGCTTTGAAATGAACACGGAGAATGAGTAAGAGATCATACTTACAAATAATCTCCCTCTTTTTCATTGTCCCTTTTTATCAATCGATTAGGGGGCATTTGATAAGTCCATAAATTCTCCCCAAATATTCTCCCTCTTTTTGTCAATCGATTAGGGGGCAATTGATAAATCCATAAATTCTCCCCCTTTGTCATTAATCCCAAAAAGAATAACTTTTTCTCCCTCTAGATTGAATACTCAATAAAAATATTAGGAAGAACAAAATAAAACAAGTACCTAAAGGTAATTCCGCCAATGACCGGAGAATAGGTTTCTTCATAATCAACCCCAGGACGTTGAGTGAAACCTTGAGCGACAAGCCTTGCCTGTACCTTACAACTTCATTGTTTTCGTTTCTCTTGCGAACAAAAACCCATTTGTGACCTACGGGGTTTATATGGGGAGGCGTGCGGCACACAGGCCCAAACACCTCTCTTTTGTTCAGAGAGACTAACTCTGCGGTGATTGCCTTCTTCCAATCTTCCCAATCGAGCATTTTCTTGCACTCTGCGAGAGATGCGGGCTCGGAATATTAATGATCGTGGCAATCTTCTTTGCAAAGTATGCATCGACATTGGTTGTTGCTCTATTCA
Organism: Rhipidocladum racemiflorum; assembly: GCA_036346355.1. Lineage (NCBI taxonomy): Eukaryota > Viridiplantae > Streptophyta > Magnoliopsida > Poales > Poaceae > Rhipidocladum > Rhipidocladum racemiflorum. Next base: position 2,172,162 of record CM070575.1, on the reverse strand, counting down.
TTAATTCTCCTGATATTACAAAATTTATGGCCATTTCGTCATGGTGTGCTTCATGCACTTCTACTTGCTCTTCATTGCTATTTCCCATTCCAGGAGCAAGTTCCTTTAGTTTTTCTCCGCCAATGTGTGCGCACACATTATTTCCGGCGGCTTCTTCCAATGGAAGGTTCAGATCTGGAATTGCCTTTTCCACAGGCTTCTTTCCGGTGCAGTGTCTCAAGCGGCTCCCTTCTTGCTTTGGGGCACTTTTGTGATTGGTGTGGTAAGTCCTCTTGCCCAGTTTTCCCAGACGTCTCCGGGTACTTTGGGTTTGAGAAGCCAGATTTCCTGTTCTTTTTCTTTGAGGCCTCTGAACAGGATGAGGGATACCTTCTGCTTTCTTTGGTATTTCCACCCTCTCTGGTGCATTTCTTGCTGGTACATGCGACTTAACCACGCTCTTCAGATCACAAAAATGATCAGGCAGTTCATTTGCTAAATTCTGCAAATCGATTGTCTTCTTGACTTCATGATTTGCTTCATTAGTGCGAGGGTCATGCACGGGGACCTCAATGGAATGCCATATGATTTCCCGGCATTTTCATCCAATGGTTCATTTTCTCCCCCTAATGACGGGAAAACGATCCTCGTCAAAGATGCAATCAGCGAATCGGGCTGTATACAAATCTCCAGTCATGGGTTCCAAATACCTGGTTATGGATGCACTCTCATAACCAACGTATATCCCAGACTTGCGGAGAGGGCCCATTGCAGTCCGCTGTGGGGGTGGTATAGGTACATATACCATTCATTCAAATCTTCAGGATGACCCATTGCATTAGTTGCATAGTTGAATGGATGTTGTAGGCCGACGGTCTATAATTGATGAGTGCTGCTGCGTGCATGACTGCGTGTCCCCAACAAGTGTTGGGCAAGTTACAACTCTGCAAGAGTGGTCGGGCTATGAGCTTAATCCTCTTTATTAGTGCTTCAGCTATTCCATTTTGCGTATGGATGTGCGGTACAGAGTGCTCAATGATTATTCGATTCTTTGTGCAATAATCATCAAATGCCTTGGAAGTAAATTAAATCGGCATTGTCCATTCGAATGGACTTCACGCGATGATCGTGAAAAGCATTCTTAATTACGATGATCTGCGAGATCGCTTTTGCGAATGCATGATTCCTTGTTGACAAAGAAACATGTATGCGACCATTTCGAGGAAGCATCAATGAGCACCATAAAGTATCGAAACGGCCCTGACAAGGGCTGAATCGGGCCGCAAATATCCCCCTGAATGCGTTCCAGGAATGTAGGGATTTCATGTTGCACTTTCATAACAGAGGGTCTAGTTATTAATTTCCCGGTGGCACATGCATGGCACACAAAATCTTCATGATTCGGGAAATTTTTAACATTAATGCCATGACCTTATGAGTTGTTAACTATATTTCTCATCATTCTAAGACCAAGATGACCTAAATATACAATGCCATAAAGGAAAATAATTCAGAGCTTCTAAAGAAGTATACACTGCATGTGTATTGATTCTCGTGTAGTACAACCAAGATTCATATGAGGGATATTTTTCTCATACCATTTTTTTCATATTACGCGTGCTTCACAATGCACAAATGCTCTTTGTCATTTTCTTCATTGGTTTCTCGTGAAACCTATTGGCGCGGATATCATTGAAAACTTAAAAGAGTGCGTGTTGATTCAGGGTACAAAAGGGCTTCTTCAATTACCAAAGTTGTACCCATTGGCAATATAATTGTGGCTTTTCCAGAGCCTATTATATGCGTATCGCTTCCTGCGATTTTCGTAATCCTTCCAGCGTTCTTCGTGATCGTCTGGAAGTATTTCGACTCTCTTAAGATGGTATTAGCTTTGCCTACTATCAACAATGCATATCTCCTCTATTTGGGCGCTACACAATTTCTCAATGAAAAAAAATATAATTCTAATCATACAGTGGCAAAGTAATTCAAAAACATTACTTGCAAATATAGAATCTTTGGAATAAAGAATAAATTGCAATTCTATTCATGAGAAAAGAAAATGTATGCTCTTCGAGAGCTTACAATTCATTATTCAAAATTCATTAACAACCACTGCATACGTAGTCCGCAAAATTTCAGCGAATTCAATCTTCTTTGTGCTTAGAGCAAGATGGTGGACTTGAGCTTCTCGAACCGCTTCAAGTGCGCTTTATAACTCAAGTACACTCACCTCAGCCATGTATTCATTCTTCAGAGTGGCTGAAAGGTGATGTCTGAGAAAGGGCAAAGTTTGATCATTTTGCTCGGCATTAGGTTGTGCGTCCTACGAGAACCCTAAGCCACATTTGGAGCTTTTTGCTCGCAAGCATGATATTTAAATTTGATGCCCATGTGAGATAGTTCTGTCCATTCGGGGTCAGTTCTTCAAACTCACGTTTGACAATGCCAGGTATTTGCATATTCACAAGATTCTTTCTTTAGATTACTTCGTGTAATCTAATAGATAGTGGTTGCAAAAATTCATAAATGCATAAAACAAATTCTCATGAATTTCGGTAAACTAAAAGAAAACAATAATTGCAAGATTCATAAATACAAGATTCATAATTACGGATTCATAAATGCAAGATTCATATATACAGATTCATAAATATTCATAAAAATTCATAAATACGACCGTGCATGTATGTGATCGGCCGTGCATGCGATCAGATTTATCGCGCGATCGACTTCATGTATGCCATCAGATTCATGTGCATGATCGACCGTGCGATCTGTTTCATGTGCACGATCGGCCGTGCATGCGATCGGATTCATATGCATGATCGACTTCATGCGATCTGTTTCATGTCGCGTGATCGGCCGTGCACGATCGGCCGTCGCGATCGGCATAGCGCGGCCGTGTGTCTTGGTCGGTTCCATGCATGTCGGCCTTCTTGGCGCTGACGGTGGCGCTCGTCGCGGCATGCTTGAATTTCCAATGTATTATATTAAGGTAATTTTTCATCATTACTTGATAACAGAAAATAAATTCCAACATAAATTAAATGCGGTGTAATGCTAATTACAACTTATGTAACTCTCGTTGGTTGGGAGCGAAAGCAGTAACGAATATCTCCGTCAATTCGACTCTTGGCCAGTCAACAGCCCTTAGGGCTCACATGAGGAGGAGCACTTCCCGTTTCCGGGTGCCAATTAAAGAACCAAGCCTCATGTGTGTTTTCCTAGACACCAATTGTCTCATATCTATTTATTCATTACCAAAATCAAATCCCAACCACTCAGGTTCTGTTGCCAATTAAACGTGCATGTAGTGATGGCTTCGTGCCCACGTACTGTTGCTTCGTGATAGGGCTTCGTGCCGATGTACTATGGCGATCTGTAGCTTCATGCTACGATCTGCGAAAGTTGTTGTGAACTTGTAGCTTCGTGCCACGTTGAAGAACACGGTACTTAGATGCGTAGATTAGATGCATACTCGTAGCTTCATGCCACGATTAGATGCGCGTAAAGAATTGAACGAGCTATTAGATTCAATCTTCTGTTTCTCATCTTTCCAATCCATTCTTCGGTAGGCTATCGCGTAGGATAGAGTCGCGTAGGACTTTTTCTTTCGGCAATCCGAATGGATGCCGGCTTGATGGCGAGTTGATTGCAGATCGGATCGGGCGATCAATCGCCGGTAGTAGTCGTTCGTCGTTGTCGACGATCCTTCACTTCTTGTCTTTTTCTCACCTTTCAATATTTCTCCGTTAGAGCTTCGTGCTGATAACGTGTTAGACAACCTCGCTATCGAATAGTCCGGGGTTGCCTAATAGATCTAAACTGGAGAACAGAGAGAGGGCGAGAGAGACACAATATGAGGAGGAACTGCTCTGCTTTATTATTCTCATTGCTTGTGTACAATGGGGTGACCCCCTGCCTCCTATATATAGCGGTTCTGCTTAGAGATAAGGAAGAGTTCATATAGGATACGTCAATCGGTTTCCTAACAGTCTGGATCCAAACATGCTCTAAGATAAGAAAATGAAGTTTGAAGTGATTGGCGAGTGGCCTAGCTCGTCCCGTTCCCTTCTCTCTAAAAAAAAGGCTGTTACCGGCTTATCCAAGCCCAGCCACTCTGGGACATGCAGTTACGTATGTACCTTCAGCCCATGCATTTGGCCCATTTCTCGAAAGGCCGCGTTTATTTACAGCCCATCAATGAGGTGATATGGGCCCAAAAACTGCCGAGGACTCATCCCACGGGGTCCACGGAGTGAGCCCACTGGGCTTGCGATGGGCTCAAGCCAGAGCAGATCGACAACCCGCATTCCACCCCACTCGTCTTCCTCATCATCGCACGCACGTTTTCCGCTTACTTTGTTCCCACTCCTCCCCCGCCCTCCCCACACAACCAACACAACGCTCGCCGTCTCTACCCACCCCTACCAACCAAACATGGCCGGTGCTCCCCCGACGGCGGCGGAGAAGGAGACCCTTGTCTCCTCCTTCCTCGAGATCGCCGCCGGCCAGACGCCCGAGACGGCCACCCAGTTCCTCCAGGTTCTTCTTCTCTCGCCCCAAGCGCCCCCCCGCCCTTTTGCCTTCGATCGATTCGATCCGGCTCGAACCGTCTGACGCGATCCGTGGGGTTTCCATTCCGCAGGTGACGAGCTGGCACCTGGAGGAGGCGCTGCAGCTCTTCTACATAGACGGCGAGGCCGCCCTCCCGGCGCATCCGGCCCCGTCGCCTGCGGCGGCGGCGGCGGAGGAAGCGGCGGCGGCGGCGGCTGAGGTGGAGGAGATGTTGAGGTAGGTGGACCGGAGGGAGATTTCTAGGGTTTGGCTTTGATTTTGGTTGGATCGTGGTGGGTGGTACGTGTATACTTATCATGTGCTCTGATGGGCAGGTTCGCTCCGCCTCCAGCGGCTGCACTCGGTGATGGAACGTTGCAGGGACTGGGGGAGGAGGACGATGTCCGTGCGCCGCTGCCTGTGAAGCGGGAGACTCTCTACGGCGATGTCCCCATGGTCGTGTAAGTAATGGTGCTTGGCTAACAACTTTGCATGTTAGCATGGAATCCTGGGATTAAGTTTATCGAGTAATTTATATGTGGCTCGGGGGTGAAGTTTTAATGAAATGCAATTGCTGTGCCTTGTGGCATTTGTGGTCTGCATGCTCTTTTGCTGAATGAAAATGGGGTGTATTCGTAGCACAGGGTTGACTCGAGCATGACCTGGTAAAGCATTGTTCTAACTAGAAATTAATGTTGGATTATGTGTTAAGCGCACATAGCTATGGGGCATGTTCCATAGGGGCTTGTGATTGTCTTCAAAACTCTCAATAAACTTAAGGCCATGTCTGGGGGAGCTTTCATTTTCCGTGGTTTTAGGTTGAAGCTAAAGCTGCCCATAAAAGGCCTAAAAGTAGTGTTCCTCAGACATCCGTGTCCAAAAACTTTTTGCCGAATCGGACACCTCGAATCCGTGTCGGATTCCGATGTCGTGGCACTGCCGCTAAGAGCGTGTTTGGTTGGTGTCCAATGGATGCCATACACCCATACAAATCTTGCACATGGCCAATAAAATTTAGCATCTGGGGTTGGTGGCCATTGTTTGAATTGCTGATGGAATTCATGCCTTTTAGCCAAAAATTGCACCTTTGGCTATGCTATTAGTTAGCACCATTTTCTTGTACCAACAATTTGCAGCCAAGCCTCTCTCTCTCTCTCTCTGTATATATATATATATATATATATATATATATATATATATATATATATATATATATATGCCAAGTGGGCCCAATCCTTCTTTCCCATAGTTCGCAACCAATGAAGTTGTAAGAACTTGGTTGGCTGCCAACTATTGGTAAGACAAGACTGATTGTCCCCACTTGGCATAGAGAAAACGGCGAATGGTTGACACCCAACTTTTGGGGCCCCAAAATGGAGCAAACGATTTGGCTAGTCAGCTAAGCAAATTTTATCTTAAATTGTACTAACTCCACTGGCAGGCCAAATATTGTACATCAACCAAATCCTCTGGCAAGCCAAATAAAACTTATCCACTAAACCAGCCTTTTTTTCTTTGTTGGTGACCAAAATTTCTATGGCATCTGTGCAAGTTAACCAAACACAAGCATCTATCCAATAACCGACCAAACACACCCGAAGTCTTGCCAGACACGCTATCTTTGGAATGGTTATGGTTGGTTTGTGTGGAGGTGCTTCAATTACTTCCCCTTAGCTTATGCATTATCGTTCTTATGTACAGACTCAAACCCTGCCAAACTGGCACAAATTGAATTATCATTTATCCAATTTATTGTATTGGCAATTTATTTATGGATTGACAGCACTCATGTTGGAACTTCGAAAACGATGTGATTGTGGTTGCTCCAACCAACTATGCTAAATTCTTTAATTGGAGAGCAAAAATGCCTCCTTATTAAAGCCATGTCGTCGAGAAAAATCTAACCTTTGGATTATAGTACAAAAATATGACTGCTCATATGACACCTTATTATTTTTCTGCATTTGAATGCCATCATGCCCCCTGGGTACCAAGATTGATGGCATGCAGTTGGGCTACAATCCCTGACCCACCTTGTAAACTGCCTTATATCTTTCACGTGCATATCGGACACAGCTTTATATTCTCTGTCCTGTTCTCCACGGCATCTGAGATTGGCCAAGTTCCCTCTAGTTTGTATGGCATTGCAAATTAAAGAGAGATACATACGAAGATTATTAATGCTTTGTTCTAAGTATTTATTATAAATGGGGGCACCTCTACTCATGCCAAGCAGATTTGTTCGTTAGCTGCAACTACGCTAGTTAGCCAGATATGGCAGTATTGCTATGGTTTATCCTGTATAGTGTATAATTAGCTTTTATTTATGTTTTAATGCAAGTGTTATCACCCTGTTGTGCTGAACTGACATATCCTAGGCAAGTTCTTGTTGCTTTAACTATGCACTCTATATAGTGTTTCCAGACCCTTTTGAGTTTGTAAGATCTTCGGACTTTTTGATGCTATGACCGTTGCTTTGCTAAAACCATACTGTTTTTATAAATTTTAATCGTGTTTTGGACACTTCTTTTCAGCCTTCGGCCTAATTCAACGGTTGCATTTCGTAACTTTGAAGAGGAGGCAAGACAATCTGCTGTTTGGGATTCTGAGCAGAATGCTGCATCAAGTTCTCATGATAATCTGGCTTCTTTATACCGTCCACCTTTTGCTTTGATGTTCAATGGACCCTTTGAGAAGGTCAGCTATATGCCCTATATTTTTACATATCCTGTTTGGAAAAGTCATTTGTCTCTGCCATGGCCATGTGCTGCCTATGCCGGCAAACCTTCATTCACGCTGTTTGGGTTTGGGCATGTCATGTACATTTAGAAAATTGCAAAATTGTATTAATGACCTAGTGAACTGCTATCATGGAACAGTACAACCTGTAAACTATGATCACTTGTATTGTATCTCAGTTGCTTGATAGATATATCAAGAACCTGAACTGTTGAACAATTATTTTTGTCTGGTAAGTTGATTTACTCAAGAAAACACTGCCTCTCATTTTTACAACAAGAAATGAGGTCAAACATGTTTTAGGATGTGTTTTATTGGCACTATTTATCGCTGAAAGCATATTCATGTTTATATTAGTTATTTCAAATTCATTGTTTTATGACTGGTGCAAGCAAACTACCTTTATTTCAACTTAATTGTTTTATGACTGGTGCACTCAAAACTACTTTTCTGTTGAAATTGACGAACATTATAATATTAAATAGTGAATCCTTTGGTACTACTACTATCTATTACTCATTTATTACGCTTCGAAAAAAATTAAATTCCATAAATGTAGGCAAAGTTAGAGGCTTCTTGTCTGGACAAGTGGCTGTTAATCAATTTGCAGTCTACAGAGGAATTCAGTTCTCACATGGTAAGCTCAGTCTTATTTCAGCCTTATGGTGATCATTCATTTTATATTTTGGTAAAGTTTTGACTTGTGAGCCTGCCTTTCTTGAAGCTTAATCGAGACACTTGGGCAAATGAAGCGGTGGCTCAGACAATTCGATCAAACTTTATTTTCTGGCAGGTTGGTCCCGTACATTCTCTTTTCCATTTCTGAGCCGTGGCTCTCTACCCCCATCCCCCCCAAAAAATGCACACAACCCACCCACAGGAATTAGGATTTATATTGCCAACAAAAGAGTTCTCTAGTTATATGGTTCGCCTTTTTCCCCTGGATGGAACCATGTCTCTGCAGTTCTCAATTGTAGTGTGCTTATTGTATTAAACACAGGTTTATCATGACACTAGTGAGGGGAGGAAGGTATGCACCTACTACAGTTTGGTCTCTGTTCCTGCCGTTCTTCTAATTGACCCAATCACTGGACAAAAATTGCATGGATGGAATGGAATGGTTCATCCAGACCGTTTGCTGGAGGTATTTTTGATAACCCTGTTTCTTTTTTCATATTGAGTTGTACTGGTATCTTGTAGGGACATGTGAATGCTCATAATCAGCTGAAATATGACAAAAGCTGTTCCTTATTGCTTTCTACATGTGCACTGTGCGCAGGATTTGATGCCTTACTTGGATAAAGGTCCAAAGGAGCACCATGCTGCTCAACCTCAAAAGCGCCTAAGAAAAGTTGACCAAGAAACTTCTATGGGCAAACAAGGTAGGATTTGTGTTGATCTAAGAGTTTCACGCCCGGATCACCTGGACGCCTAGGCGATGATTAGACGATGAAAATAATAAATAATATCTCATATGACATGGAATTAAGTTGAATATGAAGCAAAAAAATGTGTAATCTTCAATGCACATACAAAGGCAAACCATCAAGCCAAATTCTTGTTCTTGTTCTTGTTCTACTGACAACATGCAAAGGCAAACCATCAAGCCAAATTCTTAATTCTTGTTCCACTGACAACATACAAAGGTTACATCACCATCAAGCCAAATTCTTAATTCTTGTTCTACTGACAACATACAAAGGTTACTTCACCATCAAGCCAAAGCATCAAGCCATCAGTAGTAGTAGCAGCCAAAGCATCAGTAGCAGCAGCAGCATCACCCAAAGCACCATCAGCCAAAGCATCAGTAGCATCATCATCAGCAGCAGCAGTTAGAACATCAGAGGAGGCGGCAGATGGGGCAGCGGCGGTGGCGGCTGCTGCAGCTCCCGCCGTAGAGGGGGATCGGGAAGGGGATCCGGAAGGAGGAGCAAAGGGGGATCTCACTGGAGGTTCGGAGCTAGAGGCGCGAAGGCGGTCCGGCGGTGGAGGCGTTCCGGCGGAGGCGTGGAGGGGCTCCCTTCTCTCCTCTCCTCTCCAGTCTTCTTGCGCTAGGGTTACCCCGTTCGGTATGTGTCTGTGCGGCCGCCTCGACCCTCAGGGACTCTTTATCTCTTGTGCTCACAGTTTGGCGCCCACCCAAATCCGGCCGCCGCAACGCCCAGTCGCTCTAAGCCTCGCCTGGACGATTGGGCGGGCACCTAACTCGTTCCAGTCGAGGCGGCCGGTCCAGGCGTCACCCTCTGGGCCGCCGGGACTCTGTTTTGCTCTCGTGGCAAGTAGTCGTAGTAGCAGTAGAAGGCAACAAGTAGTAGAAGCAGCCAGCATGTAGTAATAGGCTTGTTGGCGACTGGTTGGCAAGTCGGTACCATGGCGATTCGACTCTATGACTTAATGACATTGGCTTAATTTCCTGGCAATAATTGGCATTACTTTTCATGGCTGGTTTCAGCTGGATTTTAGTAGGTACCTTTTAAAACATTAAATGTCTACAACTACAAACACTAAAACAGTGGTATTAAGGATTGTGAAAGGTTTAGGAAGTGCAAGAATCATAGAAAATGGGAAGAAAAATAAACTAAAATTTTAGTTAACAAGAAAACCACTAGAAAATGGCTTTCGGCAATTCCTGCCATGCCCTTTTTTTCTTTGAAATTGGGAAATGGTGACTTTTGTTTTCCAACAGACCTCATCTTGAACAATGAAAAAGCATAATATAAACCAAGGCACATCGATATTTTTAAATTAAAAGCTACCAGTTTGATGTTGCAACAATATGTTATTGAGTTTTTTTATCCTCACCTATAGTTGTAAGAAAAATTTATCTACATGTCAACAAGGATCGATTGGTTGTGCTGATTGGTCTTTAAAATAAAGGCACGTTTGGTTGGAGGTCACAAATCACAATTGTCCTTTTAAGTAAAAAAGCTGCACATGTGGCTCACTGCAGTATGCAACAAGTAGGGTTATGTGAGCATTCAGCCTTGACCCAGATTTTTTTTTAGTGGCATGTGTAACAAAGGTTAGTTCACCAATCATTGTAATTGTCGGTGTAATACTACTACGTTTAGCAAAAGATTTTGCTACAATCATCTTGTAATTTTTTATAATTTCAGCAACTGATAATGTGATTCTTTTCCTTGTTAGCTTTTGATCTGCATCTGGATACCTGGAATACACTTGTTACATTACCATTTGGCGGTTGCCCAAAGCACATGTTCATAATGTTATTCTTTGTAGGTAAAACAATTGTAGAGGATGAAGATGAAGAACTAGCACGGGTGGTGGCGGCTTCCCTGGAGGAGAGTAAAGGATTTGGGGGATCACATGCTACCGATAACAAGACTAAACCTGAGGAAGAACATGAACCTAGCTTGAATGTCAAGCTCAACTATCCTCCCCTACCTGAAGAACCCAAAGGAAACAGGGACCTTCTCTGTAGGGTTGCAATTCGCCTACCTGATGGTCGGAGGATCCAAAGGAATTTTCTTCACACAGATTCTATTAAGGTTACATCACTGGAATCAATTTCCTTACTGATCTCTGTTTTTTAAAATATATTTTTACACCTGATGCTCGTACCTCTCTGTGCAGCTCATGTGGTCATTCTGCTCTCCTCAAGTGGAGGACGGGGATAAGAGGGCTTTCCACTTCGTACAGCCCATTCCTGGAGCATCCAATAACCTGGAGTATGGAAATGATCAAACATTCAAAGAAGCCGGTCTGGCCAACTCGATGATCAACCTTTTGTGGGACTAAGCCCGTTTCCATTTCGTCTTATGCTTGGAAGTCATTCTATTCCCGCATGGGCTTCAAGATGATTTACCCGTTTTGCTTTTGTTATGAGGATTAATTTATTGCCCCTCTTGTTTCCTCTCCCCTGGTGCTTGAAGTCAAGTACAAAACAGGTCTGTGGCCCGAGCTGAAGTTTGAAAATCCCCTTTCGCCAGTCGGTCCTATGTGTTAATAAACATCCAAGTTAGGACGTAGTTCTATTTAATGCACATATTTCCATAGTCCAGTACTCAACAATGATACTGATACACCTGGTGCTTTCCTTTGGGTCTTGTCAAATGCTGGAAACAGAGGGTGACACTAACTGCTAGTCAGCTAGTACTTCTCCATGTGCTGATCTGTGTATCATATTTTATGGGAAAAGACAAGGGTGCTATCTTTTCACCGTGGTTTTTGTTGGTGCTCTGTATCCTGTTTCCTTGAGGCCCACTTGGTTATGCTGCAGGGGGTAGTATCTTTCATGATCAGCTCAACTACAATCTACAAGCATACAGTTTTATTTTCCTGGTCGAGGCGTACGTACAGTCACATGCCTGTCGGCTCTATCTAGTGCATCTCTTGATGTTAGCGATTGGGTTGGGATTTAGTTCAAATTTCCATTTCTCAGTTACTAGCGTGTGTTGCTATCAGGGTTTTAAAAACCATCGGATTCGAATTTCACGACCTTACCGAGCAGGATCGACAATAGAAACCAATCGGTAAATTAGTCTAATTCAAATTTAAATTTAAAAAATTTGTAAATTTTGTTGTAAATTTTTCTAAAATTAGTATTAATAGATTTATGACATTTGGTAGCACAATCATTTGAAAAACCAAAATTTTGAGATGTTTTTGATGCAAAATCGAATTTATATAATTGAAGAAGGTAAAAAAATAGAAAATAGTATTAGGCCCAGCCCGGCCCACTTAAAGTTTTCACACTATACATCCCATTTTATGAAGCTTCGGACATATTCATACACATTTATTGCACTTCTGACACTCCTCACACTGAGCTCTCGCAGTCGCCAGCATCTCCATTCAGCTCCGCTCGTGCCAGCCATCCTCACGCATAATGTTGGACAAATACTATATGATAATTTAGGTAAGGATTTTGGAAATTTTTATTTATAGCACTCACTGATGTAATGCCTTTTATTAACTAAAATTTGAAATAAAAAACTGAGTTATAATGGCTTATATTAAAAGAAAAAGTCAATATCAAGTGCAATCTGAATTATGAAATTTAGAATGGACAATTAAGAAAAGTTAGCAAATTGACTTTCATACTATTTTCAAAGTAAATTCATAAATAACTACATTTATAATAATAATTAAATAAAAATCACCTAATTAAAACAAAGAGTCCATATCAATTATAAGCCAAATTAACTAAAATTTTGAATAAAAAAATACCCGGAGTTATAATGGTTTAGATTAAAAGAAAGAGTTCATATTAAAATGCTAAATTGTAAAAATATTAAAATTCATAACAATATCTATTACATATACTAATTATAAACTACAAAACAATTTCAATTAATCGAGAAAAGGAAAAGATTTGGCGTCCATCTAACAGAACCAAGCTATAGCATCTATCACATACAACCAATTTATGGTATTAAAATGATTGAGTTATCAACGGTATTGAAATGAAATGTTATTTGTTGATATATTATTGCTAAATTCCTAATTCACAACTTCATATTGTTTAAAATATAGCAAAAGTCATGCCGAAATTTTTCATATTTTTTTAGAGTTGTGCTATTATTGCTAAATATATACTGTACAACTTGTTACAAATTTTCCAGAATTATTTTGCAATTTTCCTATTTTTTTCTTGCATTTTTTTTCTTCTATTTTTCATTCTATCACTGATTTTCCATAAAAAAAACACTCGATAAACCATGCAATCCGCTCGATAAATCGTGCAAACCAACCTTTTTTTTTTTTGGGCTCGGTTTGACCGTCGGTTTGAATTTGCAAACCATTCAATTTTGAACGATTTTCGCTCGATTTTTGTGAAAAACCAGTACCGTCGAGTATTCGATTTTCAACCCTAAATCAGTATTGCTAATCCTGGTTGGTATGCGAAGGATCTGGCACAAGGCCGTTGGCAATTCAAACCATGATGTGCTTTCGGTAGCTTTAGCTGTTGAGCCTACTGGTTGACCTTTCTGTACTGCTTCTAGTATCAATGTATCATTATCAGAGCTCGACATCTCTCTTGGTCTTGGCTCGATCGTTATTACCGATTCCTCGTAAAATTTCAAAAATCTCGGCTGACATCTCTCTTGGGTCTTGGTTCGATCGTTCTCACCAAGGTTCAAAATTCTGATGAAATTTTGAAAATCTCGGCTTTTGGTCGGGGACCGGATCCTAAATCCTAGTCGGATTTAAAAAAAAAAATATTCAAAGTGCTATAGTACTTGAAATTTTGGTTTATTGACTAGATTTGAAATTATTTTGATTGAATTTGAATTTATTTGGACCAGACTGACGTTGGAAATGGCTGGATCGGGACTCAATGTGAGCAGTGAGCACAATGCCTCCCCCTCCATGGTGGTTCAGGACTGTGCGTGCGAAGAACACCAAGGGCAGGACGCCTGTGCTCAGCATCGGCGCGCTCGCATGGATCCGCTTGGGTGCCATCAAGGTCGTGCCCGGTATCCGGCGCTTCAGGGCCGGCGGTGCGGAGCTTGTCGACGGCCGCTTCGTCGCGACGGATGCGGTGATGCTCGCCACTAGGTACCATAGCAACGTCCCCTAGTGGCGCAAGATATGTACATATATACATAGTATAGCGAATTGATTGGTTACTTAGTTACTCACTACTCCCTAGTAGAGCGGTACTTGATTGATTGATTCCTTTTCTTATATATTGTGATACTTCTTTCTTTTGTTCGTCAATCAAGAATAGTTGAGTTGAGTTGGGCTGAGTATGTCTTTTGCATGATTCCTTTTCTATGTATGTTTCATTTTATAAGGAAGAAAGAAAGAAAAAAGAGTAACATGATGGTGCATGTTTATTTATTGACATAGCAATCGAGGGTCAAAATGTCACCTTAGAGACTATGTCAATATTTGAAAAATAACTTATATTTGGAATCTAAGGGACTATATTTCTACCCTTAAAAAAAGTAATATGTTTCTAATTATATCCGGTGGCTATATTTCTATCATAATTAGGGCCATCAGATTAACTTATCATGAGCTTTATTGATATGGAATTAGAAATGTAACATCGTAAGGCTTTTATCTGGACAGTAGCACCATCATAATTTTTGAAAATTCTTCAAGCTTGACCATCATCTAAAAATTTTATAGGAACACTAGTGGTGCATAAAGACCATCCATGAAAATTTTAAAAATTTTCTAACGTGGTTTGAACTATTTTTCATTCAGTTGAAATTTGCTGATTAGCCTTCAGTAATACTATTAGAATTTTTGAAAATTCCTCAAGCTTGATCATCATATGAAAATTTTATGAGAATATTATGGATGCGTCAGGACCTTCCATAAAATTTTTTAAAAGTTTCTAACGTGGTTTGCACCATTTTTCATTCGTTTGAAATTTGCTGGTCAGGGTTTTATCAAGACAGTAGCACTGTTAGAATTTTTAAAAATTCCTCAAGCTTAATCATCATATGAAATTTTTATAGGAACATTAGTGATGTGTTAAGATCACCCATAAAAAATTTCAAAATTTTTTGATGTGTTTTGAACTAAGTTTCGTTCGGTAAAAAAAAGCCAGATTTGAATTTTACTTTTTGTATTTCGTTTGGATTTCATCCGAAAAAATTAGATTTCGCTAAAATTTCAAATTTCGAAAGATAAAAGACAAAAACAAAATTTAAAACCTTGGTTCTCACACCTAAAAATACCCAGCTCATAATGAGACCGGTAGGGTTAAGGCACATGTTAAGGTTAGTAAATGGTGATACAGCAGAGAGAGAGAGAGAGAAATGGTGGTACAGCAGAGAGAGAGAGAGAGATGTACTAGTAGAGAGAGAGAGAGATGTGTACTAGTCAGAAACTCAGAATGGATGGTGCTGGGGTTGTGGCCTATATGGGAATGGTGGAGTTTTGACCGGACACGTTTGACTGGTAGTGGGGCTGGGCTTATGATTTGCCTGCCTGTGGTGCCTGCTGCTGTTGCATTGGCCGGTGTCACCATGCCACCCACAAGGCCACAACACAACTCCACAAGGCCATAGCACACACACTCCTCTCTCTCTCTCTCTCTCTCTCTCTCTCTCTCTGGGCACATGTACAGCAACTGGCCACGGATTATTTCAGCCGTGGCTTCTCTCTCTAACACCTCTCCTCCTAGACGAGGGGAAGATGAGATCGATGGAGTTCGGTTTGGGGCGATCGCATTTATAGAACCGGCATCTCCGACGCAACTCTGCAACACCACCATTCCAATTATTTCTCTGGAGAGGTCATTGTTTCTTCAGGTCCCCCATGGCCACACACACACGCACAGTCACACCTCCATTTCTTTCCTCCCACTGAAAGCCTGAAATAAATGGCTGAGCCTGAGAGTGAGACTCCATTTAATTACGCCTCGCTGCATCATCTGGTTCTAGCTAGCCTTATAGGGAGGGGCCTGGATTTCATATCCACAGTAGTACTACATTAGTCCTTTGCTAGTAGCACTAGCCTAGTGTAGTGTACGGCAGGGCCTGTGTACATCCTTGTATCCTTAAAATTTTGAAAAAGACTACAAGATCATCTCTTTGGCAGTTCAAATTTATTGATTAAACTGGTTTTGATCTCGGTGATTTGAGATTTTTAAGACCTTATAACTGTTTATAATGTGCTTTTAGCAAATTTTAAATATAAATATATATATATTGGGTTAATGATATGCAAAATCAGTGTAAAAGATATAGAGCCCTATGTGTAAAGTGTGCACCCCCTAGAAATTATTATTGTTCAGCACTGTTGTACGGATTTGGTCCCACGCTGGCCGCACACTTGTATGATGAATCTATACTACTACTAGCTGTTGAACAGAGCTGAAAGGAACGGAAATGGAAACGGATTCCGTGCAACGTGCGTGGAAGATCGTGCTTTTTTTTTTACAGCTTGCATGCATTGCGACCCTTTTTACAGAGCCGGTGGCCGGCTTGAGTGGAGCTAGCATCCAATGCTGGCTTGCGGCCTAGCTAGCTGCTGTACTGGCTAGTACTCCCTCCGTTTCTTTTTATAAGGCGTATTTGGTTTCGTTAGGACAAGGCTTTGACCAATAATTACTCTATTAGCATATAATTTTTATGACACAAAATTGATATTAGCAGATTTGTATTCAAAAGTACTTATATATAATTATGATTTTGTATTGCATAAATGATATATTAATGAAGTAATCGTTGGTCAAAGTCTTGTCCTAACGAAATCAAATACGCCTTATAAAAAGAAACGGAGGGAGTAACTACTACCACTAGTGTTGTACGCACGCACGTGTAGGGGCCTCCTCTAGCCTCTTCAGAAACCACTACTGGCCTCGTAAATTTTTTAGACATGCATGCATGCTTTGAGCATTTGACATTTTGACGCAATGGAAAAAGGATCACTAATACTACATGGCCATAAACTACGGCAAGTTTGCTGACCGGTTTTACTACTTCAGCGCGAGATTGTGCTTCTAGATTTGTGCCTTCCTCGTGTTCACTTCCTCTCTCCTTCACTTTCTCTTCGGTTGCCATCGGCCCGGGCATGTGCCTGTCCTTCACCTCCCTTCGGTCGTCAGACGCGTCGACGTCTGCTCCCGCAACGCCACGCCAATCAACGCCGATGGTCCACACCGCCACACCGCCGTTGAAGCCGAAAGAGGAAGATGGGAGGAGAGCCAGAGCCGAGAGAGAGGAGCTCACACAAATCTCGGCACAGTTTGGACGGTGCGGATGGTACAAGCACGTCCTTATACAAGTGGTATTGAGGGCCGGTTCAGTAGAGCTCTGAGATTCTTGTCTAGAGGAGATGGAGTTCTACCAAACACCTCACGCTACTTCCAGTTGGAATCAGAATTGGCGTGAAGCGGTTCTCGTTTTTTCACGGCACGAGAGAAGCGGCCTCCACTCCGCTCATCCGAATTCTCGATCGCTCGTCCCCTCCTTCGGGGCCTCCGACCCCGACCGCCGCCTCTGACCTTGAGCACCGCCTCGCCTATCCCAGAGGCAGAGGAGAGGACCAGGGCATATGCCCTATGAAAATCGACAATGTTTGAACTCACCAGAACAACAATGACTTCCATGAGAGTTCATCTTCAGAAGTTTTTCTCCGAAGTCTTAACTCGATTATACTCCATCATCATCCGATGAGGGAGTACTCACTCCTCTGTCAATTTCGGATTCCGCGTTTGTGTGATCATGGAAGAGACAGACGCACAGTGAGTGGAATATGAATAACGTGAAACTCAAGAAAAGGCCGCTCAGGAGCAACGCAAGAGTCTCGCAGTTGCCAAACAAAAGACTGCTGAAGAGGAAAGACGCCTTTACCACAACAGCTAACTAGGAACTTCACGGAAGCCAGATCCCTCGGGGAGTCATCCCCAACCTACCCTTCCGACCACACAGCAAGTTCCAAGGTTGATGGTAAGGGACATAAACATGATTCCTAACCGTTCATAAGAGGAAACTCATGTGGATAAAATTCGCATCATAACTAGTGCAATTCTAAATCAGCCCTTGGATAAGGTCAATGTACCACTTATAAGATCTCTAGCTACCGATCTACAAGAAGCTGCTGCAGAAGTACATAACATATCCCCATATATGAGATCTTTGACTGATTCCTGCGTGGATCATTCCTCATCTGGTTGGTGTCAACAGGGCTCCAACAACCAACAGAGGAGTAACCCATGCAGGAGAAGTGCTTTTGACAGACTTGGCCCAGGTGAAAATATCAATCATGGTCGGCGACGACCTCATTCTCCTGATTATACAGAACAAGTATCTAACGTACGTACGAACATGTTTGGGATTGTATACAAGGCTCAAAAACGTTACTTGGCTTGAAAAATTCAAGGTAGGTCCTTTGGAAAGCTACGATGGTACTCAAAATCCATCAGAATTCCCCCAAATATATACCAAACAATGGATACAAATATCTATTTGTTGCTATTGATACTTTCACAAAATGGATAGAAGTTGATCCTGTTATTTCAATTACGACTCAAGCAGCGAAAAATTCTTTGTGAAAAATATAGTCACTAGATTCAGAGTTCCTCGTAGACTAATTATTGATAATGGATCATAATTTATTAGTGGTTTGTTTCAAAATTACTGTGATGAAATAGGTACAAAGATTTTTTACGCTTCTGTTGCTCATCCACAGAGTAACAGGGAAGTAGAATGTGCAAATGGCCAAATTCTTTGGCCCATAAGAACATGCTCAAGTTCTTGGATAGACGATCTCTACTCACTACTTTGGCCCATAAGAACGCGCATGGATGAATTCTACTCTGTAAAGGGTCCTATGCCGACTTTACCAGAAGGATGAAGTGTTAAAGATGCAGATGGAAACAAAGATATGGATTATCAAAAACCATATCATCATCTCAACATGATCTTCGGTGGATCATCTCCATATACCTCAAAATAGCAGCTCAAGTTTGCCAACAGAGAAGTTAATAACATTGATTTATGACTAGGAGAATCAAAATTTCCAAAATGGTCGGATATCACGATCACATTCAGCAAGGATGATTGTCCAAAAGGTATGTCTACTTCTCATAAACTTTCTTTAGTTGTATCCCCTACAATAAGTAAATGCAAGGTAGGGAGAATTTTAGTTGATTGAGAAAGTTCATTGGACTTGTCATCAATACCCTTGATGAAATGCAAATTTCTCATTCTAAAATTCGACCAGTGATAAATCTTTTATTTGAAATTATTCTCGGTCCCTCAGTAACTCTAATAGGACAAATTGTGTTACCTGTCACTTTTGGAGATGCTCGTAATTTTATAACCGAGTTAGTTTCATTTAAAGTAGTTGATTTTGAGTCTGCATACAATGCCATTCTGGGTAGGCCTTCACTCATTAAATTTATAGTGGTTACTCATCATAACTAGCAGAGTATAAAGATACCTGGTCCAAATGGCATGGTAAATGTGCAAGATGATCAAACAACTGTTTTGAATTGTGATCGAAAGTTACTTGAAATTGTCAATCAATTACCATTAAGAGATGCTAATGATGCAGATAAGCCTTGCAAGGTTGACAAACCTAGCAAGTCAGAGAAGCTAAAAGCTCATCCTCAGTCGAATGAGCAAGTGAAGCTTATCCCATTGATTCCACCGATCAGTTAAAAACGGTTCGGATAGGATCAGGAATGGAGGCTGGCGTTTGGTGTTGTTGTGTTTATGAGACATTTTGGAGGGGTTGTGCATATGTTGCACTCTCCAATTTATTTCCTGGGCTAAGAGTGAGCCCTAATTGCATGTATTGCTATTAGGAGGGGATTGAGGGCCTATTGTGCATGTGTTGCATTTGAGAAGGATCCTTGTGCATGTGTTGCACCTGAAGATTAGCCTTGTACATCTGTTGTACTTGGTGGAGCTCAAGCTAGAAGACTTGACTTGTTACTCTTGTTGTTTGCCGACACCTAGACGTCGTAGAGGCGTCTGCGTGGGAGCTTCTCAATGGAGATTTTAAGAAGCTCGACAAAGTTTATAAAGGTTGGAGCTCGCCTACCCAGAAGGGAAAAGGAGCTACCACTAGTGGGTTCAAGGCGGGTGCTCAATTCGTGGAGTCAGTCCATCATGTTTTGGCTTGCCTCAAAGTGGATTAGGGGAGACCGGCAAGTCTTCGAGACCAGGGTAAAACATTGGTGTTTCTTTTGTGCTCATTTACTTTCAAGCAATCTTTATTCATTTTATTGCAATTTATATTCCTAGAATTAAATTGCTTGTTTGTTATTAGGATTGTAATTTATTATTTAGAGACATAGATTGTTAGTGCACTTAGTGAGCCTAGTTGATTGAGGCTTAATTGTCAAAACCTTAGTTTATTGCTTCTTCATTATCTTTCTTGTTAAGATTTTGACATAGGGGTACTTAGGTGATTAGTAATTAGCCATAGAAATTTTTTAAAGCAGCTTATTCACCCCATATAGTCGGTATCCTCGACCCTACAGAAGGAAACTCCCAAGTCCATGCTCCAAGACAACCAAGGAGTATCAGTTGTTTCGACATCTGTAGTAGAAATTTTCCTTCTTTTCATAATAATAGGAACGTTACCCTTCTCACCCTGAATATATGGAAACAAGGGATAATTTTTATATAGAGTATCCCAAGTACCATATCTTCTTCGGTTACGTACTTGTAAGGAAGTTCTTCTCCGTGTCCATGTAGAATTTCCAAACCTCTGCTCCTGAGCCTGTTGCTGGTTGGCAATAGGCTTAGACCATGTTCCTTGAACTAGACCAGTGCTAGTCGATTCAGCACTAGTCTTTGTGGTAGACGTTGAATCCGCCACCTTTGAGGCAGCTCTACCTATACTATTCTTCTTCTTCATTGGAGAAACTTGGGCAGAAATCTTAGATTGGTCGGCAGCACGCTTTCAACCATGCATTTAAAATATATATATAGTCACGTGGAAAAATATTTTGGACTAGTTATACACATGCTGGTTGGGATAACCCCGACCAGCATTCAAATCGGTTATACTATAATCTTCGGCCCGACCTGATTGAGGTCGGGAAGGAATTTACCACAGCATAAGACTAGCGTGAAGGAGACGCTTTTTCTGACAGGTACAGACAACCGTTTGAAAGTTACTCCCTACGAGTAGACACCTATTTATCAAAAGACATATTTTGACGAGAAGACAAATCTTGGCGAGAAGATACCTTTTGGTGGGAAACCACCTCTTAGAAGATGACAAACTGCCATCCCTTTATTTGGTATAAATAGAAGGCTTCCGCAAAGATTCGGGTGATCATGAAGAGAAGAGTGAAGATTCAGGATAAGAGATTAGTATTAATTTTTAGTTCTCCACTCAAAGTCCGTACTCTGTAAACACACGTGACTTAATAAAAAGACAATTCCATTTCCTACTCATTTCAATCTCTAGTTTGTTAAACAAAGGCAACCCAAATTACATTCGTAAGCTCGATCTAGGGACTCCCAGATCTTGAACATCGACATTGTCTTTCTCTTTAAATTATGACTATTCTTTCCTTGCTTCTCTCAGGCCCTAGATAAAAGGATGGTCTGGGACGAGGTAGTTCCACTCCATAGAATATTACTCTTTTCAGTCACAAATACATATTATTTTGGACATCGAAGTGGTCTTAAAAATACAATTTTGACCACTGATTTATATAGTAATATATCTATAAAACCCAATAAAGTTTTAATATTATAAAAGTTTTTTTAGAGAAATATATTGTCGGTGTTTCGTGCACCGGCAATACGAATTTGTGGTCGGATGGGGTCGCGCGCTCCCTCTCCCCGAATGGTCGACTCAAGGAGCCAGATGATGTATACTGGTTCGGGCTGAACGTCCCTACTCCAGCTCGTTCGGTGTGGGTGTATTGATCTTTGGGCGATGAACAAGAGGTATACAAGCGAGGCAGGGAGTCGGTCGACCGATCCCTCGGTGTTTTTGCTAGGGAGTCGCGGATACCTAGAAGACTGTTTTTTCCATCGCCCCTCCCTCTCGGGCCCTGCCTCTCCTTATATAGACGGAGGAGGCAGGTTACAGGGGAGTCTGGGAAAACCACGAGGAAAGGGGCATGCGTGTCTCGAAATCCGGTTTCTGTCTTGTCCGACTGACCCCTGCCCGTCCCGAGGCAGGGTTGGTGGCTCTGTGATGAGTGGTCTTGCGTGGTGCTGTCTGGATGACGCATCGCGTGGTGCTCCTGTCAGCCTCGGCGGCTTTAATGGCGCTTGACTTTGCCTTGGCCTCGGGAGTGGGCGTATTCTTCTGCGGTGTGCCAGGCGACGGGACGGGGGCTTGACTTCCCCGGTGGCTTTCCTGACAGTCTTGGGAAGGAGCCGCCTACCCCGGTACGGACGCCAGGGGACGCTGCGCACAAGGCAGCTGCCTGACACCGGCGTGGGCCCTGCCGGCTCGTGCGTGGGTGGAGCTTGCTGACCGCGAGCTCGATATTAAGCGGAGTCGCCGACCGCCTCGAGATCGGAGTCCCCGACCGCCCAGTCGGTCCTGCCTGACAGCCGGATCCGCTTCTCCGCGCCCAAGCACCTTTTGGCGATCTTTGGGCCTTCGGCATTGGTCACCTGCTCGCGTTTCCGGGCTGATGGGGGTACCCATGGTATGGGTACTCGTCATATATATATATAGATATTGGGTTTTATATTTATAGATATATTACTATATAAATCAGTGGTCAAAATTGTATTTTTAAGATAAAGATATACAAAATTTTATATATATATATATAAAATTATATACTATATATATATATGATTTTTATATATCCAATCCGATTATTTAAAATAAAGATATACAAAATTTTAAAAGTTAAAAATAATGATATTCAAAGTTTTAAAAAGTTAACCAGACACATCTTAGAACATCTGTGACCGGAGGGAGTGTCGTCAGGAGAGAGCTCGAGGGTGGTGCACATTTAAAAAAAAAATTGAAAAATTTGCAAAAAATAAAATTTGTCATAAATTTATTCTACAAACCGTTTTTGAGAAATTTTTCGCTATATTAGACCGATTTGTTGACTTTGCAAACCGTTTGATTCTTAATAATTTTTAATTGATTTTTATGATAAATCGGTATCGCCGGGATTTTGATTTTAATTCTAAATCCACTTGGTTAACTCTCATGGTGCTTGGCACGTATCATGGTCAAAATTCGTACGAGTGGACATAACTAACCGAATGCTACGGCTAGCAGTACAAGAGAAGAGATCTGTGGGCCTGGGAGCGGAGAGATGTTGCCAGGGACTGGGGTAGCTGAAGAGTTGTCTGGAGGACCGGGGAGGGGCATTTTGGGAAAGAGGGGGCAGCTGCTACGGTGAATGGTGAATGGCATCTCTGGACAGCTCCGGTCAAGGGACTTTGACTACGGCTCTCCGCGCAACGACAACCGAGATTGTCAGGCCCTTTTCTGACATCAAAAGGAGCAATCCCCATACGTTCACCACCGCCACTGTCCAGTGTCCACCCAACAATCATCGACGGCGCCACCGGCCACCTAATTGAGCTAGTAGCTGATCAAAATGCTTACTAGTTCGCTGCTTACCGGTGGCGATGCAAGTCGTAACATTGAATGTTCATGGCATAGTATTTCAGCAAAACTGAGGTTATGTACGTTGGTAAAAAAAATTAACCCTTATTCTAAACAAGTAAGTTTTGTAATTTTTAATCGATCGACCTTAGTCTGAATTGGTAAAAATAGTGGTCATGGCTGAGTTTAACCATTAAAACTGACCAACCACAACTTTTGAAATATCTAATTAGGTAATATGCTAAAAGAAAAAAAAACAATATATGCTTGGCACTAAATGGTTTATATTTTTTTTTACCAAGAATAATAAATCGAAATTATCGGTTTCCTGCTCAATAGATTACCCTTATGGTAGCATATATATGATTGCTAGTATGCTATCGATAGCACAGATCCTCCGTGCTATAGCGCTGTGTTTGCAAATTTCGAAGACGAAACTGTTGATCCAAACCGTGCATTCTGTTCATCTCATTGAAATCTCACTACCCACCAAATTTTATATTTTTTGAACTTTTTCTCCTATTTATTTTGTATTTTTTTTAAAATTCACAATCTAATTAGTTGTGTGGTGTCCAATGAAGCTGGTTTTTAAAAATACAAAATAAATAGTGATATTTTTCGCCTATTTTTTTGAACTTTTTCTCCTATTTATTTTGTATTTTATTGTGTTTTATAGATATATTATAATATAAATTAGTGATCAAATCTGAGTTTTAGAGACCACGTGGATATCCAAAATAATAACATTATGTGACGAGAGGAGGTATTATCAGAAACTGGACTGACTTGATTTTAGCTTGTCTATGCACAAGCCCCTCAGAGACAGTGGCGTATCTAGGATTTTGAGTATGGGTGGTCCAACTTGGCATAAATTTTTTAAATACCATGCAAATGCAGACTGTAGTCAGCAGTCGGTGCGCTGCACATAATTTGCGAAGCACAATTAAAACTCAGTTTCTTAACTCTGAAATTAGAATATTTGCCCTTCATAAAAAGCTAGAAAAATTACTAGTCGAGAGTAGCAGAAACAGAAGCTACACGCCTAATTTTCTCATGACAAAAGATGCTTAAAGCAATCGATTAATTAGTAGATGCCTATTGTTGCAAACCAAAAAAATAGCTTAATGCCAACAGTAAGCAACATAGCTTCTACTTCAAAATATTAACATAACAACAGCCCAATCGATAGATAATCTAACATTCTGACCAACTAGCAATTTATGAACTAGTATAAGAACGACAACATCTAACACATTCAGGTTACGAAAGGAAACATAACTACTGAACTACTTTATATTAGTTTAGGTGTCACTGGGGCTTAGGTTGAGGATTTTTTGGGTGAACCGTGGCCCTCCGGGACCACCCTCTAGATACGCCCATGCTCAGAGATCATGCTACTGATTCTTGGGATAATAAATTAATAACCCAAAGTGCATCACTGGTGCCTCTTACGCCGGTCACAACAATATCGGTTTGGGCAATTGTCTTCTACACACACAATCTCACGACTCACAGTGCACATACAAGCAACTGCTAATTATGCAGCCTCGACAGTGCATGTTGAAGTTCTTAGCCTCGTGCTGGGAACATACTTTAATTGTGACTTATTTGCAAGTCCAATCTCGGATAACCAGAAGGCGATCAAATACCTACAAGGACGGAGCGCAACTACATGTGAATGGTCTATGAGACCACAGATCATGCATGGTGCTGCTACAGATGCAGCAACGCATCGAACCAGATTCTTCTACCAAATGCACCATCTTTTCAATAACACTTAGCTAAGGGTGCCATGCAAATGCACCATCTTTTCAATAACGTTTTGTGTTGCAAGTTGTAACTACTCGGACATGGGAAATTCAGTTTATGTATCCTACCTACGCAAACATCTGTAAAATCTTCTACATACAAACGAAACTAAGTAGGGCAGCACGCAATGTAGTGTCGTGCGAAATTTGGTCTAAGTTTTTTTTACCCAAAAAATAGTAGAAGAATCTAAACACAATTTCGGTTTTCTCAGAGGGTTTTAAAAATATATTGGGTAGGCGTCGCTGAATTTGCGTAACCACGGGTCCACTTTACAAAAAAAAAAGTTGGAGGATCTGTTCGCGAATCTATGAAACCATGCATGAGTCCTTTTTTGCCAAAAAAAAGTGGAGGAACACAACGTAATTTTTGTTTTCGAGTGGGGTTTCTAAGAAATGGGCTTGCTAGAAACTGTCGGCGAATTTGCGTAACCACGGATCCTTTTTGCAAAAGATGGTGGAGGACCCGTTCGCGAATCTGTGAAACCATGTGTCCTTTTAAAAAAACGGTGGAAAAACTTATCCACAATTTTGGAATTTCTTGGGGGCTTATGCGCAAGAAAAGTGATGTGGGTGGTCTGGATTTGCGGTATTCTTTCAGACGTAAGAGTAAGAATATTAGCCCTTCGGACCCTTGTACCTTAAAAAAGGGAAAAGATTAAATTTCACAAAACTACAAATATTTTATACAAACTATCATAAAACTACAAGTTCTCGTTCCTATTTCACAGAACTAAAGATTTTATAAGAGTTTATGTTACAAATTAAAAATTATTTTATAAGAATTTACGTTACAAATTATATATTTTAAAATTGATCGTTTTTTTTAATGGGTGTGACATTATACGCACACCATTTTATTATCATCAATGACAGGTTCAACAAATTCCTTGTCCAACATGCAAGCATGGCTGGTTCATCCATCTGGCTGTCTCTCTCTCGCGCCCAGACCTAGAGTGGATAACAAGCCAACTCGACTTGACTCGACTCACGTTTTTCTTTCAATTAGAAATTCCATCAATAAAATACCAATGGTATAAATATCTTTTACCTTCTTATTATCACCATGTTCGATCAAACTCGTTAAGATAACGAGTAAGCTCAGCTCAACTCGTTATCTTAACGAGCTCAAATATCAACTCGGCTCGACTCGTTAAACTTGACATTGCTATCTGAGAGGAGAATTGTTGTTGAACATATGTTATCATTCTCGCCTCACACGTATACAACTATACTTGCTGACTTTGAGGACTCGTTAAACTCGCGATGTGGCTCGTTTAACTCGTTATCTAAGGGTGTGTTTGGTTCATGGGATGAGGTTGAATGGGATAGGACAATCCTGTATCATTTGGTTCTATTATTTTGGATGAATGAGATGGTTCAGCATCTAGAGAGAATATTCCTTAAATTTGTATCATTTGATTGAGGATGAAATGGTTCCATTCAAGCAACCAAACGCATGGATGACTCTTTCCATAAACCATTTCATACATATACCATTTGGTACAGGCAACCAAACGCATCCTAAATAAGTTCAAATCACAGCTTGAGTCGACTTGTTTAAGAACGAGTTCAAATCGAATCAAACTGAGTTTGTAAATACTTGTTTAACTGGCAAATTTCCAGTTTTTTCCCCACCCTACCCAGACCGGCCGGCAAACAGGACGTCCCCACTGCAGCGAGGTGTGTAACCTGCGGGCGCAAAAGGACCGAAGTGCCCCTACCACCGGAGGGATCGATGGCGCGAAGGGACCTAGTCCTGGCCTCCTGGGAGATGATGGCCGGAAGCCGACAATACAGCGGTCCACCCTTCTCCAGGTACACACTGACCATAGACCACTACCCTCCTCCGCGCGTGGCATCCCCCCGCGATTCCATCCTCTCGGCGAGGGCATTCTCGTCACGCCGCATATTCCAAAGATCGCCGTGGTAATTTTTAAGAGTTTGCATCTACTCTTGCCGTCAGTTTACCGCACTGTCGACATGCCGCTTTTGACTGCGGCGTCGGCTTTTGCTGTATATCCTACCGTAAAGCCAAGCAAAGTGGAGAAGTGAAGGCAATCATTGATCTCCAAGTGACTAGCAAACTATCTATCTCCAAGTTACATGGTGAGTAAGGAACAAACCACAGGGAATCTTTGTGAAGAGGTAGAGCTAGAGCTAGCATCCAGTGGTATATAGTTCTATGAACATGAGTGTTAGTATGTTCACAGCATTAATATATCTCTCCCAGCTTCATGCACGATCGAGCTATATGCATGCTACTCCATTAGTCCATTGTATTGTGTCGCAGTCTCGCAGAGTATGCACTGGAGAAGCCTTCGCTTTTCCAGCCGGTTCATAAATTTTTTCTTTTTTGCAAATTTCAATTTTTTTTCCAAATAAATTTACGAAAATAACTCTTTTCTCTATGGCGGAAGGCATGGCCAATAACCGAAGCTGAGGAGGTCGGCATGGGTGGCTACCGCTCGCTGTGAGAGCTTTCGACGGGGTTTCTGCGGCGATGTTTCCGGCAAGGCATGCATACGGTCTTGTACAAAATACGGGTGCGAATCACAAAGTGGCCACGGACGGTGGGACCCTACGGGTAGAAAATCCATCTCCGCTGCTGGTATGTGTGTATAGAGTCAGGGTCCGACGGGATTGGGCTGTTTCCTGGGCTCAAAGTCACTTAGTGGTTTATCCATTAAATTTCGCACTCCAAGCTATACAAGAATTCAAAGAACAGATTAATCGAGACTCGGCCTAGACTATAATTAAATTCGTCTAGGCTCTGAACTTTTTCAGACCTAGGTTATATGGCGTGCGTGTGGGGATTCGGTTCTGGGATGGATGGGGCTATAGATCCATCATGCACGCATCAACGCTGGCGATGCGTGAGCGGAAGCTACCGGCATCCGCATGCACGCTAAAACCGCCCCGGGCCGGCTGCCGGCGTAGGTCCCCGCCGAACGCACGAAAACCACAGCTTGCAACGTTGCACCAGTGACCCTTCGCACGCCCAGCCGTGTTCCTCTCGATACATAAACCGCAAGAACGTACCGAGTGCCAGATCACCGGTGGTGTGCTTAGCACCTGGCCGTGTTATTTTTCTTAGGAAATGAAACCCACATTTTTTGCCCATGGATTTCGATCGTGTGGATGCCGTCCTTCTTTCTCCTTCCTCCTGTGCACGCATGATCCACTCCCATCTGCCCAACGCCGAACGCCCCGACCCTAAGAATAAGATACGGTGGGTACGGTGGATTTATACGTCAGGTCGATCTATTCCACGCGACGCCCTAACGTACGGCACACAGCAGGAGGCAGGTCAGGTGATTGCACGAGTACTCGTTGAACAATCATACATGTGGAGTACTACGGCTAGACGATAAGACACACATATATACATACACGATACACCCGAGGGCAAAAGCGGCACTCCATGCAGGGCAGGCACCAACTTTGATCCATCCAAACAGAGAAAGCAACGCAACGCAACGCAAAGCAATCGCAGAAGCAGCGGAGTTTTGCCGTGCGGGAGATCTTAGAGTGGGGGAGGCCCCACGGCCGGAGACAGCGAGGCCGGCCTCCCTCCCTCCCGTCTGCCTTGCCCTGTGCCACTAATGATCACCGTCCACGACAAACTCAGGACCCGAGAACGCACCACGGCGGCAGCGCGATCATCATAACACCAAGTTTACCAACACCACCACAGATCCAGGACTGATGCGATGCACAGAAAAAGTACAGGTAAAAAAAAGAAATGAAAAACATGCATCCATCCATCCATGCATTGATGCGATGCACCCCCCAAAAAATTCCTAGGCACGAGCACGACCTCCCCTCCCCCAACAATTACCATTATTTACATCTCACACCCTGGACCCTGCAGGTTTGCAAACGCCGGCGTGCAATGGTGCTGGTGCCTGCTGCTAGCTTAATAATGTAGAAGAATCAATCGGGAAACGGTCGTCTTTGAGTTTCGCGTCACTCCATCGGCCCTGTTCGGTCGAGCTCTGCAGGCTTCATGGATGATGGGTCACCTGGAGGAGTCGCCGCTCCGGTGGTCGGAGACGAGCGCGTGGATGGCGCTCGAGAGGCTGTTCACGGCCGAGATGAGCCCCGCGAAGCCCTGGCGCCGCACCTCGGTGCGCTCCTCCTCGAGCCGCAGCCGGCGCTCCTCCAGCTCCAGGAGCTCCCGGTGCCGCCGCTCCCTCTTGTCCTCGCACGCCACCATGGTGCGAGCCAGCACGGTCGCGCTGCGCACCACGCTCGACCCCAGCCGGTTCAGCCGGCGCCGCTTCGGCTGCGGCTCGCCGCCCGAGCCGTCCTCCCCGGACTCCGACGAACCGGTCAGCTCCTCAACTACATCAAAAGATCACGACAGTGCTTAGCCGATCACAAGATGTGCATGTGTGAGCTGCTTGAGATCAATGTACGCTACTCCACTCCACAGACCACAGCACAGCTAGTATAAAAACAACCGGCAGATAGATAGATACGACGTAGTTAGTAGTACAAATTAAACTACGCGAGTAGGAAAGGAAAGGAAAGCAAAGGAAAACAAAACAAAACAAAAGGTGCTTTCTTGCATGCTTGCGCAGTTGTGCTCCAAGCTTTCAGGCTTTACGAATGTATTTTGCCAAGGCCATTAAAAAAGTGATTGCAACCTTTGTTTCTTTATGAGATGCAGAGATGGTTGTAGCAGGCAGCAGCGGTAGATGAGAGAGCAATATATGCAGTACTTTTCAATTAAACCCCCATAAAATAGCTGGATTCGCCACCAACTTTTCCCATGCACAAGCTGCACCACCGCGCGCAGCCTTTTGTTCTCTCAGCACCCCTACATTATTACCGCTACCACCCCAGGGAGGAACCCACAGTAAAAAGGTTAAAAAGCAACCCCCCCCCCCACCCCCCACAGAGGTAAATAATTACACCACCCCAACTCAACGCAAGTATCTGATCCCGCCCAATCATAACGCGCGGCTTATTAAATGGTAAGCTCATTGCGATCAGCGGTCCCACGTGTCAGTTAAGGAATAGTAAATGGATGGATAGATATAACAGCTGCTAGCATTAAGTACGGACGCGCACCGACCATTACCGGAAACGGACGTCGCCGGCAGCGCCACGCCCGGGGGCGGCGGCAGCGCTGGAGGCTGAGGACGAGGCTGCGCGAGAAGAGGCTTCGGCGGGGAGGGGGGTGGTGGTGGCGGCGGAGGAGGAGGCGGGGGCGGCGGCAGCGCGAGCGGGGGTGGAGGGGTGGGCGCGATCGCCGCGCCCCCGCGTCGCGCGGCTCGGCGGGAGAGCACGTCGGAGAGCGCGTCGTACACCTCGGGCGCGAGGTTGGTGGGGAGGTTGCGGTCCTTGCGTTCTTGCCGCTCCATGGTCCAGTAGGACGGGAGGGCCCCGGGGGCGCCTGCGCCCCCGACGGCCGCGGCGGCGCGGGTCTCGTAGTCGCGGACTTTCTTGTAGTCGCGGAGGAGGTTGTCCCACTTGTCGTTGCACTGGTTCTGGCTGCGGAGGCAGCCGTTCTTCCAGCAGTAGTTCTCCACCCACTTCCACCGCTGCTCCGCCGACCGCGGCGTCGGCGGCGACGCCCCAGCGCCCGCCGCGGCCACGCCGCCACCTCCCCCACCAGCCCGGCGGTCATCATCCAGGCGCTTGGCGGTGATGAGGATGAGCGTCTCGTGGAGCGTCCAGTTGCCCTTGCGGTAGTCCCGGGGCGCGGACGCCGGGGACGACGGCGGCGGCGCGGGCGCGGCGGCCGGGGACGGCGGTGTGAGGTGCGTGTGCTGGTGCGGGCGTAGGAGGGCGAGCGGGGAGGCGGCGGCGGAGGAGGGCGAGGGGTCGGAGGAGGCCGACATGGCTGGCTATAGAGCTAAGCTAAGCTAAGGCGTTTGGGTGTTGCCGCGTTGGGCATTGGGATGCGATGCGATGCGAGCGCGGTGTGAGCTGCTCCTGCGCGCGTATTTACATGGCACGGCGTTTGCTGCGTGCGGTGCGTCTTTTCCACCGTTTTTTGATGGTTTTCGACCAGATGGCCGTGGCAATGCATGCGTTTAACCGCGGTGCGTGCTGCCGCTACTGTGGAGGAGTAACGGAGTAAGTGGAGGAGCGTTTCGCGTGGGTGGGCGTGTAGCGTAAGGCTGTAAGGCCGAGTAGTAGTACTGGAACTAGTAGGGAGCCTGGCAGAGTTTTCCATGTGAGTGGGGGCTGAGGCTGAGCTCCTCTCCCCATCTTCATGTGAGGGAGGAGACTGCCACAGCCAGGCTCACTCACCCACTGACTGAACCCTCTGCTTGTGTTCTCTCCTCCCCTTCTTTATTTTCTTCTTCTGTTTTTTCCTCGTCTCCTCCCCCTTGTCTGCTGCTGCAGCTGCTGCTGCTCTTCAGTTCTGTAACTTTTGTTTGGGCTTGTAATACAAAGCCAAGGGCAAGGAGGCCCTTCTTAATCAGCAAGCTAAAGCTTTTTAAACCACTCACTGATCACTCTTGCTAGCCTGTAGCATGCCATCGAGCACACTGTGTCCCGTAGCTGCCGGAGTGCCCTCCTCATTTCCGGGCAAAAGCCGGGGCCCTTTCAGCAGCGGCCGGCCACGCCATTCTACCAAGGACTTTTAACAGTTTAGCCCCGTTCTCCCTAGGACAGGGCTGACTGTAGCTGCTCATTGTTGCGTTCTTGTGAGTGATTGTGCTTGTGTCTGTGCAGTGCAGAG
The DNA here is from genome assembly GCA_036346355.1 of Rhipidocladum racemiflorum. Lineage (NCBI taxonomy): Eukaryota > Viridiplantae > Streptophyta > Magnoliopsida > Poales > Poaceae > Rhipidocladum > Rhipidocladum racemiflorum. The sequence continues at coordinate 2,140,389 of CM070575.1, read as the reverse complement.
GGCTAGGTACGTGGAACAGCACCGAAATTGTCTCATGTAAAATGCCGAAATAAATCTTTTTAATGCCCTTGTAGTATGCCTCGTTGTGTGGACAAGTACATGTACTACTATATGCAAAAATCCAACAGTGGCACCTCCCCAAAATCCTGCACTTTACATCGAGGAGCCTTTTCACCGGCACTCTGGCCCTTGGGAGGGTTTGCACATGAATCGATCTTAGAAGAAGAAAAATACTTTATCGCAATCATTTACTTTACTTCCAAAAGTCCCCACAAGATGCACACTTAGAAACAGAACTACACCTAGGCCGAGGTCCACTTCAGAAGCTCCATTTGTAGATGTGGCGCTCTGGCCTTTCCCCTCTTTTGTTGCATTATGCTGTACTGGTACTACTAGCCTCTATGCTCTTTCTTCTTATTGTTCTCCTCTATAAGCCTACAAAATGAGGGTGAATGAATGGAAGGAATGATCCATTTCTCCCTAACAAAATCGCCCTACCAAACTCGTCCTACCCTAGTGGTAGTACTGGTAATCGCCACCAAGAACATTCCTCACAAATTATGGCTTTTCCGTGTAGCCTAAAAGTACGCGGAACTGTAGCTGATTTTGAGCTGAAACTCAAGCGATCATGCATGATTGCTTCTCATCCTCTCTGCACCCTTTTTTTCCCAGTTTTACCAAGGCAGCGTCTGGGCTGAGCCGAACGGATGCGAGTTACGCCGGCAGCGCGGCCCACTGTTACTGCCTTTATTTCTCACGCGTTCGCTATGCCTTGCTAAACGCCAGCAAAGTTGCACTGCCATTGCAATGCGCTTCTGGCTTTTTTTGCAGGGAACGCAATGCTCGGCCTTGAATGGAAGAGGTGAACATACAACAAAGGGAAAAAAAAAAGCCTAGGATGAATTATGGCGCCCCAAGAGAACCAATCATGCGTGCTCTCAATCTCAAGACAGAGAACCAAGAGTGCATGATTTTTTTTGTACTTCTAAAAAAATCATGCATTTTTTACAGCAGTAAAAACTTTTTTTTAACAATTTTTGTGTATTTAAAAAAAAATGGAGGTGCGGGGAATCGAACCCCGTGCCTCTCGCATGCGAAGCGAGCGCTCTACCATATGAGCTACACCCCCAGCCTTGGTTGCTCTGTAACGTTAAATTTGATAGTGATAACATCTCCGCATATTATCTGCAGGAAACGTTCGTTGTTTTTGTGATTTTGTGTCGTGCATCATTTTCACTAGGAGTTACTTTTTTATTGTTAAGAATCGGCACGTTTCTGGGATTTGATAATTTGAGATCCTGCGCTGAGGGCTAATGTAGTAACACAGTTCGATTATAGTCCCAGTTATACATGACTACATGAGATGGATTATATTCAGATGGGATGCAACTCATACAACCAGCTGACACGCAACACTAACTCCGACTATCCATACGGAACATCCCACGTGTCTTCATTGTGGAGCGAATCAAAGTAACGAAAAGCTCAGTCAATATATACATATAAACATTATGTATCTCAACCATGCACCCGAGTGATTTCATCAGATTGCTTGTGGTGTGCCTCTTTCGACAAGCATATCGGCAGTGTAGACAAGACATGCTACAAACGATGTCTCCAAAATGTTTGGATATTTATTTTTTGCCCGTTTTGTTTATTCATTAAAAAAAATACAATCAGCACAGTCATCAAATTCGTACGATCGATGATCAATCAACTATACAATTTAGTGTTAGATCAAAATAAATTTGACCCCTGAATGAATTACTACTTCTAGAGATACAAGGGATGCTCATCTGTTAACTACGTTTGGCATAGGCTACAAATGTATAGCATGCATTCCTAAACAAAAATCATGCTGCTGCAGATCTTTCGTTGTCAGGGTCTTCTATATTCAAGGCTTGCAATAACTTCGGCCATGATTCGGGTATTCCTCCTGGTAAATTGAACTCCAAGAGTTTCCCCCGTGTTCTGTAGAATTCCTCCACCGGCTGGCTCTGCAAAGATGACAACTTACTTAGAAAGATAACACGATGCCACGCAGAACAACAATACGGTCAAACATATAAGTATTCCAAAACTATATTATGTGAGAGTGCCATAATATAGTTTTCATAGTTTTAAGAGGAAGTTATATAAAAAAAAAGGTGGTCTGAAGAGGAACTGTGCTCATTACTGAATATGAAATAATGAATACACATATCTTGTAAATGACAATTTGACTGCATACTAACAGCACAAAGTTAAAGTTCAATATCATGTCTAAGGATTCCACACATGCAAATCTAGCATCGATTTTTTTATATACAAGCAAATTCGCTAATTGTCTAATTGATCTACCTATAAAACATTCACTCATGCATCCTACTAGTCCAAAACTACAAATGGAGTATTTAGATGCCATAAATATTAAATAGAAATAAAAATCCAGCTAAAACTGTCAAAATGCAATCTCAGGCCACTGGAACATACCAAATCATGGTAAACACGCAATCGCTCCTTTACCACCTCTTCAGTATCATCTGGTCTAGTGATCAGCTTTGATTCACACTGCGGAGGAGGTAGTAGTGGTGGCATGTACATTCGGGGCCCGCCATTGTCACCCTCAATATCAATGGAGGCCACATTGAAGTTTCCTCCACACTGGTTACACATCCTTCTACCAAGGCATTTTGCAAGAAGAGCTTCTTCTCGGAGTTTGAGATTGATCACCAAATCAACATCTGTGACTCCTTCGAGTATTTCCTACCAAAGCACACAATGCAATTATTTTGGGAACTAACATGCAGTACCAGCGGTTAAGTTTTAACATCAATTGGTGCTTATTGGTCTCAACCATGACATATGCAAAATAGGTGCAAGGAACCATCTCACCGCTTATTGGTGCACAGTACATCAAAGTAAATTTACGCAGCTCTTATCAACTTATACATGGTTAATAAGTTTATTTAGGCTAGTCATCTATCATATTAGTGTGAACAACCAAATCAAACTGATTAAAAAATATGAGTGTATGGTACTACTATAAATAAGACCACCACTGCAATCATGTTACACATTATTGGTCTTAGACAGCACATCTAAGCATATTATTTCCACCCCTCAAATATGACAAATGCGGTCCAAAGAAAATGCAAATGACAGAGTCTTACTGAGAAGATGCAAGTTATATGTTTTGTATACTTACGGTCAGGGCAAATAACTAGCTCACCGCTTGTCTTATGGTTCTCGGAAAACCATCAAGGATGAACCCCAATTCACTTTTTTCCTCTCCTTCTTCAAGACGCTTTGACAGCAGATTTATGATGATATCATCAGACACCAGTTTTCCATGATTCACAATCTCGGAAAGCTGGAAAGAAAGCACACAAAAAAAAATAAAGAAAATGGAACGGAATCAACTGATATAACATGATCAAAGTGGCAAGATACAAAACTAAAAGATCATAAATGGGCTCTAGTGTTCCATTTGACGTTGCACCTGTTACACAATATCCTAGTTACCTTATATAGATATTGTCTTATATAAGCTTTCCTTCTATGCTCTCATGTACATGTATATATATTGGCCCTTTGGTCTCATGTTGAATGCAAGTGCAATTCATAACATGGTATCAGAGCTAGGTTACCTTTTCTGGCATTGCACTTGAGTTGTTCGTCTCTTTTCTGATGCCGATCGGTTCTTCCTCCGGCCGGCTGTCTGTTGCTCTTCATCCGGTGGCTCTTCCTCCCGACACGGTGACTTCAAACGAATCTCAAAACCAGATTTAAATCTGGCTCATCTTCAGCTTGGCTCTGTCTTCCAGCATGTCGACTCCAACTTCCTGCAAGTTGACTCCGGCTTTCAGTATCTCTTCGTAAAAAAAATGTCATGGTCTCCTAGCTCTTCCTCGGGTACAGTCTCTGTTCCTCGCTACCCGATCATCTTCGATGGTCTCAATTATCGGGACTGGGTTCTCTATATGCACCTTCACATGCATAGTCAACGTCTTTGGGGGTTTCTTTCTGGCGAGCTATCTTGTTCGCCTCATCCTGCTCCCCCTGTCATGCCTGTTATTCCCAAGGAGGCCGATGATGCGGCTCGACAGACAGCGTTTGATGATTATGCTGATGTGTGGAGTCTTTTCAAACTCAGTTTACTGCTTACAAGACATGGATTGATGAAGATGCTAGTGCATCCGCTATTTTGGTTGCTAGCATGTAGATACATCTCATTAGTGATATTGTCGCTTTGTCTTCAGCACAATTAATGTGGGCGCATCTTCGCGATCGCTTTGAGCCTACTGGCGACTCTTTGTACCTTGCTGTTGTGCGACAGGAGCAGTCACTGCAGCAGGGTGATTCTACTGTGGATGAGTTCTATGCGCAGTTGTCCTCGGTGTGGCGTCAGCTTAATTATCTGGGACCAAAGGTTTGCCGCACTTGCCAGTGCTGTCAACGTCAGCACACTCATTTGGAGCTTGTCCAACTACTTGCTCGTCATCCTCGTGTGACCTAGTTGGAGACCTTTGCAGCTATTTGTACTGAGGAGACTCGCCTTCGTGTTGCAGGTCTACTAATGTCTCCTTTAGTCTTGGTGGTGCCTCGTTCTACTCCTCCGTCAGTGGCGCCTACTCCAGTTTCGGCTACTGGGGGTGGAGGCCTTCACTACACCTACTGTAACAAGAACGGACATATGGAGCAGTTCTGCACCCGGAAGAAAAATGATCTTGCTCGTCGAGGTGGACGCCCTTCTAAGGACACTAGACTCTTGGGTGCCTCCCCTCAGTGAACCTCTATTGATTCTGAGTCCACTCGGGAGATTCTTACGTTTTTAGATCGCATGGCTGCCTCTACATCGACAGGTTCTGCTGGTTCTGCTATTCAGTCTTCCAATGAGAGACCACCTTCCTCATCAGGTATCACACCATGAATTCTTGACTCTAAAGAAGTATATTCAGGATCTTCTTGATTGTGCTTCTCTCACTGATCAGCATACAGTTGAGACTCTTATGGAGCTCAATGTTCACATTTGATCTACTGATAGTGAAACTCCTGAGGATCATACTCGCTATTGCCATCTTGTTGGGAGTCTTGTTCTCCTTGGTGTCATTCGTCCTAACATTTCGTATCCAGTTCATATCTTGAGTCAGTTCGTTTCTGCTCCCACTCAGCTCCACTATAGTCATCTTCTTCGTGTTCTACGATATCTTCGTGGAACTATCTCTCGCCGTCTTTTCTTTTCACACTCCAGTTCTTTACAGCTCCAGGCATACTCTGATGCTACCTGGGCTAGTGATCACTCTAATCATTGATCTCTTTCGACTTACTGTGTTTTTCTTGATGGTTCTCTCATTGCTTGGAAGACTAAGAAGCAGATAACAATTTCTTGTTCAAGTGCTAGGCTAAGTTGCGGGCTATAGCTCTTTTGACAGCAGAGGTTACTTGGGTACGGTGGTTACTCGAGGATTTTGGTGTTTTTGTTTCTACACCGAATCCTCTTTTATCTGACAATACATATGCTATTAGCATCGCTTGAGATGCAGTGAAGCATAAGCTCACCAAGCATATTGGTGTTGATGCTTCTTATACGCGGTCACATGTACAGATCAGATTGTGGCTCTTCAATATGTACCTTCAGAACTTTAGTTGGCAGATTTCTCCACAAAAATACAAACTAGAGTTCATCGTAACTTTTATCTCTCTAAACTTAGTGTTGTAGACCCACCATGAGTTTTTTGGGGGGTAGACAATATCCTAGTTATCTTATGTAAGAGATTGCTAGTTGCCTTGTATAGATAATATCTTATATAGCCTTTCCTTCTATACCATCATGTACATGTATATATAGTGGCCCTTTGGCCTCATATTGAATACAAGTGCAATTCATAATAACACCAATAAGCTTATGGTCCAAATAACGCTCAGCTACAGCCAGTGACAAAAAAATCAGCTCCCCCTTGTATATAAGTTTTCAGTTAGACAACCAAATCTAATGGAGTGGCTTCTAGACTTCACAAGCCTGTGAGGGTTTGTAGGCAGAATTCACCACTTTTTTTTCTGAGCTTATTCTAATAGATAACAAATTCGGCTTATTTGCTATAAGCCTATAAGTCCAATGAGCCAACAGCTTGAAAAACAGTCCACACCTCTGTACGCTGTGCATGTGTTCCAACATTTTGAGGAGCTGCAGTGCTTCTTAGTTGTGCAATCACACATGCTCCTTCCAATGTACTCCCTCCACTTCAAAATATAAGGCATATAATTTTTGTTATGTTGTTTCAAGGCGTGCATGCAGTTTTAATGATCTTCTCTCTTTTGCCCTTATTAATCTTCCTTTTCTCTTCAACACTTATAAGTAAACACCCACACAATTATCCTCTCTTTTATTCCCAAGGCCTTAAAACCATGGACACTGGTCATTTCCTTGGTCTCATACGCTCTTTAATCCCCGTGCCCAAGCAAAATTTGCCTTATAAAAAGAAACGGAGGGAGTAGGTTGCACGGTAACAAACCCACACTGATCCCATGAATTGTCGAGGCCTCTGTACGGTGATGACAAACTGGTTTGCAGAGGATGATCCAAGGAACAGTGGAGATGTGGACTAGGGTTGGTCTACTCCCAGTCTCATACATAAGGACTCTTTTTCTATACGCGTCACAATTATTCGGTTCTTGGTGCTAAAAATGCGCATGGCGCAGAGAATCCATCAACTAAGCCTGTGCTTGGAACACTGGTGAGATTTGTCCAGCCTCTGGGCTGCTTAGATTGTAGATGCTCGTTGGTATTACAGATCACGACACGCAATTGACCGTGAGGAAATGGAATTTGCAAAACGTAATCACATGTACCATTCATTTGCAATCAGAACTCCAACACAGAACAACATCACTGGGAGAGAGGGGCAGTAGTACCTGGTTGGAGAGGGGGCCCGGGGAAGCGAGGGCGTCGCGGACGAGGTCGCCGGTGGCGATGTGTGGCACACCGAGCAGCTGCGAGAGGCGGCTGGCGTAGGTGCCCTTGCCCACCCCGGGGCACCCCAGGAACACCCACTGCACGCGCCTCCCATCCTCCCGGTCCCGCCCCCTGCGCGCCGCCGCCGCCGCCGCCCTCAGCCCCGCCGCAGGCACCTCCTTAGCCGCCGCCGCCAGACTCCGCCGGTACGGGGCGGCGCGGGCTCGGATCGCGCGAGAGATCGCCGACATCTCGCCGGCTTGGGAGATGAACGAACAGAGATATTTTTGGATTCTTTTGCTGTTTGCTTTTTTCTTTAGTGAGTTGGGGAGGAAAGAGAAAAGGAGACGAGTGTTAGGTAGAGGAAGGAGAGCGTCGGGTCAATGAGCAGTGGGCTCACAAATGGTGGGCCCCTCTGTGGGCCCTGGTATAAGCGGTACGGTCATGTTCGTAAATTAAAAATGATCTCGTTTTGGATGAGGAGGATCCACGTGGAATCCTGCTAGATTCTACACGTTGTGTCGTCAACTGGGCGTCTGGGCGGCGGTGAGTATTTAATTTTGAGAAAAACCGCTTCCATTTGACTAGTATACAGTACATCCGAAACATTTGACTCAATTTTTTTAAAACATGTAGTACCTTTTAAGGCCACCTTTGCAGCACAAAAAATTCTCCGATTTTTAATTGTTAACCGTGAGATTCATGCGTAACTGAAGACAAATCGTACCATATTCAAGCGAAATTTCAATGTTTTTTGACGTAAAAGCCTGATATTTTACCAGTTTTTAGTCCCACTGCTTACTAAGAAAAAATTCGCCTAGGTTTAGCCACGCTAAATAAGAGTATTTAATTATGAGAAAGCATTTGCCTCCAATTTTTTTTAAAACATTTGTCTTAGGGCCACTTTGGAACACAATTTATTCTTCAATATGTAATTGTTAATGGCCATATTCATGGATTCCAACAAGTGATGATGTTTCATGCAAATTTTGTACTCTACTGTTGCGCAATTTCTACGTCCTCGGCATGCTCTTAAGAGGTGTAAAAATAAATCAAAATGTAAATAAACACAACATTTTGTAAGGTAAGACGCTCCACTAGCTAACACATGTCAAATTGTCAACATGGCGCATGCTTGCTACCCTAGGCACTATGGTCTTGTTAGGTATAGCTCTAGATCCTAGCTCCACATCATATGTGAAACTTATAGGTTAAAATAAGGTGAATTAAGTTTATATTTTTATTCTAATGTACACAATATGATCCACCTAAATACTTGTAATATACCCATAGCTCCATCTCCACGAATCTGAGTGAAGTGGAGCTCTGCCAAACAGGCCCTATAACTTGTCAACTTCGAAAGTCGAAACCATCCAACCACCGTACAAGCAGTGGTGGATTTAAGATTCCGGTGATGAGCGTACCAAGATGATAGTTCAAAATTACTAGGCACAAACATTCAATTTTTAAAATGTAAGAAATTACATATATTGTTTGGACTACAACCAAAATTACAAATATTTAGCCTATGCAATGCAAATATTGAGTATTTCTCCTATGTATACACACACAATATACTTATCATATACTTTTTTCCCAAAAATTTTGGGGGTGCAGTTGCACGCCGATACCTGTGAAAAACAATGTACCTGTATCCGATATGTATCAGATACAAATACATATCGGATTCTCCTTGATATTTATCCTGTCCGTATCCATTAAATTTTGATTTTTCAAAAAAAAAAGAGAAAAATCCAATACTTCTCAGATACTCTTCTGATTATCCGATACAAACAACCTTATTCTCTAAACAAGTAACCTCTTCACATTACAGCCAGTCCACCCAGCTGTTGACTCCCGTCTCCCGACTCCCACACTCCCGATCCGGGTCACGTCGTCACTAGTGTCGCTGCCCACGTCGCCGGCTCGCCGCTCTCCTCCCCCGATCCCTTCACGTCGACCTCGGGGCGCTGCTTCCCTCCCCAGATCCGTCGACGTCAACCCCGAGCCGCCGCTCACCTCCCCCGATCCACCGACACCGCTCTCGGCCCGCCGCTCGAGTCAACGCCGTCAGCCTCCCTGCAGGCGCAGCTCCCCCGATTCGACCACTCCCCCGATCCAGTCGGCCTCCCCGCAGGCACAGGCGCTACTATCCCCGCCTTCCATCTCCAGCCAGCAGCAACTCCCCTGATCCGGCCACTCCCCCAATCCAACCTTCTCTCAGCTCCCTCAATCCGGCCACATGTATAGATCTTAGTTGAAGTTCTTACTACATCAAGGTTTGTTCAAACTTCATCAATGTATAGTTCTTAGTTCTTATTGCATCAAGGTGGTGGAATGGATGGAATCTGGTGGCGAACTTGGAAGCTCAAGTACTAGCACTAGCACCAGTGTTACCTGTCCTACACCATCTAGCGGAGACGTCATGGAAGAAACATCCTAACCGCCGCCTGTGGGTTATCTTCAAATGACAGTGAAAAGAAGCCACTTTGGAGGTATGTTGAGTTGCTACAGAAGACTTGAAATGGTGCAAGAGAAAATACACGGTCTAGGTGCAGTCTTTGTGATCACATTATCCATGGGAGCTACTCAAGAGTTAAAGCACATCTCTTGAAGATTGGAAATTAGGGTGTAAGGTTCTGTTCGCAAGTTATAGTAAATATTCTTGTTCAACTCCGCGATGAAATTGCCAGAGCAGAGGTAATGAGCACGAGAAGTCTGCCTAGGGAAATTCCACGACCAACAGAGGGCGTGAGTGCGAGTGCAAGGAAGAGGGGGGGGGGTTCGACTATTGAATCAAGCTTCAACAATGAAGTCCGTAGCCAGCTCGATGTTTTGATTGCTAGGATGTTCTATACTGCAGGTTGTTATTATTCACAAAGTAACCTCATTATCTTACAATAGATCATTAATTGCATTCAGAAACTAATTTGGACCTTTGTTTCATTTATAGGCCTGCCTTTCAATGTAGCAAGAAATTTTTATTTTAGGAAGTCTTATACCTATGCTGCCAACCACACCTTGGGTAGCTCCAGGTTACAACAAGTTGAGGACAACTCTTCTTGTGCAAGAGAAGACACATGTCGAACAAATGTTGCAACTCATCAAATCAACATGGAGCTCAAAAGGTGTGTGTTGTATCAGATGGGTGGTCCAATGCTCAAAGACGTCCGCTGTTAAATTTCTTGGCCATAACAGAAGATGGACCAATGTTTTTAAGAGCAATCAACACTGAAGGTGAAATCAAGAAAAAAGAGTACGTCGCTGAAAAGATGCTAGCTATAATTGAGGAAGTTGGACCGCAGAATGTCATCCAAGTGATCACTGATAATGCAGCTAACTGCATAGTTGATGGGCTGATTGTTGAGCAAAAGTATCCTACATTTTTTGGACCTCATGTGTCGTCCATATCTTGAACCTTGGCTTGAAGAACATCTGTGCTACTAGGGAAATTGATGGCGAGTCTTATGAATATTGCTATTGGATTAGTGAGGTTGCAGCAGATGCTAATATTATAAAGAATTTTTTCGAGAAACCGGGCATGCATCTACATACTAGTTTTTTGAAAAGTGATGCTACGAAAATTTAGAAGTGGTGTAGATTTGATGCCATTTATGAGGAATAAATGTAAAAACTTTGCTATATATACACACACAAATTATATATATATATATATATATATATATATATGCATGTGATGTGATGCATCTTTTGTCAATGAAAAGCAGGTGCATATTGTGTTTCAACTAAAAAAATGAGAATCCTATGACTTGTGTTATCAAGTTATGATTCAGATACCGTCATCAATATGATTAAAACTTGGAACTAAAAGTATTTTACCTAAGTGAAAAATGTGCATCTAATTTCGTGAAAACCTTTAAAGGCCCCAAATCAATTCCTTTTGTGTCAGATAAGGAATGTACATAAATTATTTCATGATTTTTTTAAAAAAAATCCTATTTTTTTCTAGCCGTGGGAGACTATTTTACAGTATTTTGCACTGAAACAATTTTTAAAAATTCCTCATGCTTGATCATCATCTGAAAATTTTATAGGAACATTGGTGATGCATCAAGACCATCCAATTTTTTTAAAAAAATTCTAACACATTTTGAACCATTTTTATTTGGTTAAAAAATCAGCAAGATTTCAACAAATCTCACCGAGATCTCAGAAATCTCGGTAAGAAAAAAAAATCGGATTTAAAATTTATTTTTTGAATTTTATCTAGAAATCTCACAGAAATTTCGTATTTCGGTCCTTGCATGCACCTACCTAAATCCGGCCCTGCGTAGTGCGTAGAAGCAAGGGGCTCGCTGCCGTGAGCAGCATCCCGCGCGGCGTGGCGTGGTGCCAAACTGTTGTCCCGTCATGTCGCCGTCGGCCTTGGACGCTGTACAAGCAGTTACCATCCACATCCACCGGCCGCTGGCGCTACTAGGAAAACACCAGCGACAGCGAGCACGTCATTTGCTCAATCGGTCAGAGCAAGCAAGCATGCCTTTCAGCGAAAAGGCACGAGGCTGTCGTGCACTTCTCTCCCTCCTACAACACGACGAAAAAACAACGAACAAGCAACCCAACCAAATAGCATCCAGCTCGGCAGATATTTCTCATTAACAATAATAAAAAGTAACATGATACTAGCAGTTCAGTGCCCAAGTACAAGAACTCGGGCATCGATCCCGATTTATTCCAAGCAGCGCGAGGAAATCAGAAATACGACACAATATAATTTAGAATCTTGCAATCGAACGCCCGCGCTGACTCCGGAACGACGAGTAAATCGATCAAGGCTGGCGGCGTGGCAGAATGGAGTGGACTTACGACCTGCAAATCTGAAGAGGAGCGATGGCTCCAGCCATCTCCTCGCAGGCCGCGACCTGAACGAGGTCCGGGATGCCCTTCAGCATGAGGAGGCGCTTCCGGCAGTCCTCGGCGGCGGTGAGGCCCGACGAGTAGGCGCCGTGGACGGACCCCGAATGGTCGGCGCTGGCTGCCTCGCCGGCGAAATACAGGTTCTCCACTGGGGCAGAGAACCTGGCACATACATCGGACGGCTTTCCGACCAGGTCGCATGAATAGGACCCGAGCGTGTTCGGGTCGGAACCCCACCGTGATACCAAATACTGCGTCTGAAACAAACAGATCAGCAAGTGCCAGTGTGTCAGTCACAGAAACAAGAATCAGAAAGATGCAAAGTACCAGTGAAAATGGTGGCACGAGCAATGCCAACTTACAGGTTCAGCAGCATCTGGTAGCATTTTCTTCAGGTGAGACATGACTAAATCGACGGCCTCCTTGTCTGAAAGTTGCTCCACTGTTTGAGCAAACCTTCCAGCAGCCATGTACACTAGGACCGGATTGCCGGTAGCCTTGTGGAGGTTTAAGAAGTAGCCGCATGCTTTAGGCGTTGGGCCAACCATGCCCAGCACCTCCACGTTCGGCCAGAACACCTTATCAAAGTGCATGGCAACCTTGTTCTCGATACCAACACCGAGGTCGGCAATCGCAGAGGTCTTCCAAGGGGGCAATTCGGGCTCAAATTTGATTATGTTTGCCTTGAGCACACCGAGCGGCACTGTAATTATGCAAGCGTCGGCGGAGTAATTTGTTCCATCCTCAACGGTGACCGTCACTCCATTGAGTTGGCGGGCAATTTTGGTTACCCTGAAGATTTAGCAATAGCAAAGTAAGCAAAACTATCTAGCAATAGCAACTGGCAAGTGCAATTAAATGAAAATGGTGATGTTCCTTAGGGAAAACACAACAAAGCTTCAAAATGATTATGGTTTCACTCAAATAGCATTTGCAATTTAAGTATTTCAAACGCTTGGCACCTTAAGAGAAGGTATGCGACAGTATTTGCCAGTACCAGAATTTACTATACATAAAAAAAAAATAAGATGTACATATTGAAATTATTCCTTGTGTCATATGTTGGGAAAGGAAAAAAATACACACCTTTGATTAAGCCGGATGTCAAGACCTTGAGCAAGAGCCTGAATTACAGGATAGTATCCATTCACCATCAGACCATGACCACCAGTAAGAACATGCTCCTGCAGACCGAAAAAGAATTCAAAGATAAGTAGGACTGCAGACAACTGGCAAGTTATCTCCCGGAAACAAAACTCAAGTCATCATAGAATGCTCTCGTCTAGTCTATTATTTGTTTGATTGCAACGAGTGATTTGTGCTAACCTGATCCCAGTTTTTCAGAGATATCTCATCCGAATCTGCAGCAAACCATGCCTCCAGCCGGCAGACACACCATTGCAAGACTTGATGGTCCAGCCCTTGCAGCCTACAAAAACGGTAACTATATCAGTCAAGCTCTTATGCTGCAACCAACCAATTCAGGATTATCTCTGAATAAATTAACACTTGACAGAATGGTACAAGATAGCACATACTTTAGATGAGGGTGCCTCCGAAGCACAATGGAAATTGCTTGTAGAAGGGGCATGTCAGTGTCCTGCTCATCACGTACTTTCATCGTCTGCGATGGGATACAAATTCCAGAGTAAGCCAGGAACGCTATTAAAGAAGCACCAAAGTACAAAGTATAAATGACTTCACAATGCACCTCCTCAAGAATTCTCTCAAATGTTTCTCCAACTTTAGCAACTGTCTCCTTGGGGACCTGACGGCCCTTCTTATCAAAGAGTGCATAACTGTATAGGAATCAATTAACAGTTTAACACGACTAGATGTAAGAATAAGAAGGATAATGAAATAGGTGGACTGGGAAAGAAAGATGCAAGTTTAGAAGCTAACATGTCACCTTTCTAAATCATGATCGTACAGAACAGAGTTGTCGCCACTAGTGCGATATAACCTCAGCCCAAGATAGCCGATCAATGGTGCCAATGAATTCTCATTACACACGCCGTGCAGCCTGATTTTTTGATAAGCACCAACTCAAAGTAAGTAACAGCTTATATGGACAAAATCTATACTGGATTACTCCCATCAAGCAATTTGAGTGAAACTAACCATGAGGCCCCCATATCAACTGGGCATCCGAAGGAGTAGTCGGTATGAACACGCCCACCAACACGATCTCTCGACTCCAAAACAGTCACCTGCTCGTGCAGCATTGGCATCAGTTAACACTAGCACACTAGAGATCATCAAATTGGTGGAAACAGCAGAAGGTGCATCAGTCACTGTAGATCAGAATCTATCGGTACCTCAAACGAAGCATTGGAGAGAGCACGGGCTGCTGCAACCCCCGAGATGCCCCCACCGATTACAATGACGGATGGAGGCGAAGCACATCGCCTCTCAATGGTCGGAAGCAAAAGGCCTGAATACATGAATGCACAGGAATATTTCTAATTAGCACTCAATTATTAGTCTCAAATACGATGGATCATCTGAATGATTCTTAAATTAAGACACTTTGTTTCCAATCTACTCTCAACAGAAAAAAAAAAATCCCCTTTTTCACCATCTAACAGTAGAAAAAACAGAATAAATTTCACAAGATTAACATAAATATCATACCTCCAGTTTTGAGGCTATTCGGATCCATAGCCGCCGCCGAAGAAGAAGAAGAAGAGGAAGAAGAAAAGGAGGAATAAGAAGCAGCAGAAGATCCCCCCGTCTCCGCACACGCAGCCGCAGACACGAACGCCGTTTACAAGAGATTGCTACTACTTAAATTACAATTACAATTACTACTACTACTAATACTGGTGTTACGTATGGGAATCGAGAGGAAGAAGACAAAGACGAGGAGGCCGTCCTGGAGGCGGCTGGTGTCGGTGCAGCGGCGGTGCGCAAAGCAGCTCATACCCCTATCTTGCTCCAAACCGGCAACGCCGCGAGGTTCCCCGGTTCCCCCCCTTCCCTCACACCTCTCCCTCCGAGGAGTCGATCGATCGCAAGAGAAGAAACTCTCTTCCTCTTCTCCGGCTCCGGGAGGTGGTTTTGATCTGGTTGGCGTGTGTGGTTTTGTTGGGAGGATGGAGCCTGCGGATTTCCTTCCTTGCCCGGCTTGGTTTGGTCTGGTTTGGTTTGGTACGAAGTGGAACTAGGGGAAGGGTGGGGGGTTGGGGAGCTTTAAATAGACGGAGCGGAGGAGGAAGTCGGCAACGACACGGAGTCTACGGAGAGCGCGATGATTTGCTTTGCGAAGCCGCGTGGGTCTTTCGATTTGCAAGTGGGTCGACTTTGTATGGACAGATCATCTTTGCTGTTATTCAGGCCCTGTTTGTTTCGGCTTAGGCTTTTTGGCTTTTGGGCAAAGTTTTTTTAAATTAATGAGCTTTTGCCGCCTGGCTTTTAAGCTAATACAAACTGTTTGGTATCCTAGCTTTTTGATGAATTAGCTGGTGTAGCTTATTGTTTGAAAGTCCAAAATACCCTTTTATAATTTCTCACTGAATGCAGTATTGCTACGTTTGTTTCACTCGTTTCAGTACCTGATAGTAGAGCATATTTTGCAAACGTATGAACTCACGTATTCATGGGATACTTTGCAAACGTATGACCTCACACATATTTTGAAACGTATGACCTCACCTATGCAAACGTATGACCTCATGTATTACAAAATGCGAACAATAGCATTAGTTATTAATATTTTTTTATCATATAAAGTTCATATAACAAAGCATTAACATATATGTCTATACCCTTGCAACCATCAAGGAATTAGCAATACTCTCACGAAAAGCACACATGTCTCTATCATCCATTGCCGATATATTACCACCGCCTCCTCCAGATGATTCAGCTTGTGTAGTGTTAGGATCATAGTCTTCGTCAACATCGCATCTCTCAAAAAGTTCATCACGTAAAGCACTATCTCGAATGAAATTGTGAAGAGCCATACAAGCAATAATAATTTGTGTCTGATTATCCATGTTATAACTTGGCATAGATAACAAGATTCGCCATTTCATTTTCAGCACGCCAAATGAACGTTCAATCACATTTCGAAGGGAAGAGTGAGCATGATTAAACACCTCGTATTTGCCACTCGGTTCTCGACCCCTTCGAAATTCTAGTAGATGATATTTTTGTCCCTTATAAGGAGCTAGATAACCTTTTCGATTGGGATATCCCGAATCAACAAGATAATATTTTCCTGCACATTACAAATAAAGGTGTTGATATTGCAAACCAAGAATATCATTATATAATTTAAATTTATTTTGAAATAAGAAAAGTACCATCTGGAGGATGTGGAAACTGATTTGAATACTTGTCCAAAGTATTATTGAATATCCTTGTATCATGCGCCGAACCCGGCCATCCGGCAACAACAAATGTGAATCTCATGTCGAAGTCACATACCGCCATCACATTTTGAGATGTATATCCATGACGACCTGTGTGGACAACCTGCTCGTCCGATGGCACAACAACAGGTATATGTGTGCCATCAATTGCCCCTATGCAATTGTTAAAATGAGGAGAAAATCTATTATCTCTGAGTCTTTGATGCACTATTTGAAATTGTGGATCTCTTGGTTTAATAATATGTTCAGATAAACAATACAAACATTGCAATACTTCATGGAACTTTCTATGGACTGTTTCACTTGACCTCTTGATACGATTCATGACCTGTCTAACTGACTGAGGGCCACCAACTGTCCACAGAAACATAGCCAAAGATTCGATGGAACTCATGTCTCTTGTTGATTTCAAGCCATATTTTGTAACCAATGTTTCATGCAATCTGTAGAATACATCCTTACTCATTCTGAACATGTTGTAACAATCTCTGTCATCACTCAATTGCTCCATAACCCACTCATACCCAGTCATGAAAGGTTGTCTCCTCTCTGTCTTGTTTAGGTAAGTGTCATAGTAATGCATACCGATATAACCCGCTGCTACAACAAATTCTTGAAACTTCAGCTTTCTCTTTTTTGTTGTCTGAATTTCACATTCGCTAGAATCACAATCTGTTGTTGAGCCTTCAATTTCACTAGAAGAACTCATCTACAAACATTTTAAAAAAATAGTAACATAGAAACACAAAGCATGACAATTTGTAACTCGCAAACATGATCAAACATTGCATAATA
Source organism: Rhipidocladum racemiflorum (assembly GCA_036346355.1). Lineage (NCBI taxonomy): Eukaryota > Viridiplantae > Streptophyta > Magnoliopsida > Poales > Poaceae > Rhipidocladum > Rhipidocladum racemiflorum. The sequence goes on along the minus strand of CM070575.1, from coordinate 2,123,406 downwards.
ACATAAAACAATGTATAATATAAAACATGCAGTCTTACGGGTACATAACACATACTCAACTCAACTCCAATTACATAACCATCACGGACATAATTGAATAGTTCACAAATTAATTGAATAGTTCAAAAATTTAAAAAGGAAGACAAAATAGTTCTAATTTTTCTTCATCTTCAGATCAAACATCCTCTTGAGCCAATTAATCTTTCCTTCATCAGTCTTCATAGTGACAAACACTTCTCTATTTTCTTGTTTAGTGAAGAGCCTTGACGCAATGAAGTGTTCATCACTTCCTTCAACTACACCAGCCTGGATAGCTATATCCATGACTTCTGCTATGGATGGACCAGTCGGAGCAGAACCGCTAGCCATAATGTCCACCATACGTTTGAAATCCCTTGCCATTGGATTTTTCCTATACTTCTTTGGGCTAGGAGTAATACTAGCACCCCTACGCTTTGTAGGGCCCTTCGGTTTATAGCCACAGTCGTCAGCGGTATCCACATTAGCGGCTACAGCTTCAACACCATCCTCAGAACCATCAACTTCAACAACATTATGGCCCATTTGTGTATGTTCACCTGGAATGGCTGAAGTGTTACCCGTGACATAAGTCTTCTCATACATGACCTCCATCTCAGCTAGGTTCTCAGGGGGTCCATTACGAAAATGCTTATGTTTTGGATGATTCTGGAAAAGGAAAAAATTGTAGCAATTAACTTAAATTTAGATATGGTATTATGAACTGAAATAGATATATATATTTATTAAATAGCTACCTTAATGTGGTCATCCCACCAAGCATCGGATGCAGCTATAGTTCCTTTTTGTGGATCCCAACCTAGCCCAGTTGACTTTAATTTCAACTCATTCCACAAGCTATATTCCTTCTTCAATGCTTCCCAATGGTTCTTGAGTTGCTTTCTATCATGCTTTTTCCCTGTCATCTGATAGAACTTCTGCTGTAGGTTCTTATAACCAGTGCTACTCAAACTTCCTAATGGTCTATTACCCGCCTCGACTTCCTCCTTACTAAACTTGCAAAATACCCTGTTGTGGTATGCATCCCAGTTTGCCTTGGAGATAGGAATTACATCCATCTAGACAAGACAGTATTCAATTAATTATAAGCATTGAACCACAAGAATGAAAGATATTAAGTCCACTCCAAACTCTTCTCCACTCCAACACATTCAAACCTACCTATTACTGTCAAGTGAGGCATAAAAAATAACATGGAGAATCAACTAGTAGTTCACGAAAGATTGTTATATACAAGTATGACAATAAGGTTTCGAACAGCGCTGCCATATGTTCTGACCTCACCGGCATCAATATCCTAATGCAGCTAATTTCTAGTTCGTTACCAGAACAGCATCCTCCTAAGAATGCTCAAATGAGGCAAAAAAATAACATGGACAAACAACTAAGATCTCACATTAATGTATATATCGCAGACCATATCAAATTACACATCTCAATGCCAAGGGTCAAAATCTTTAGATCTAGATTTTATTCATTGTCTGATCATCTTCAAGAAGCATACAAATGTAGAACACAAAGTCAGACATTTCAGTGGGATAAGATAAAAAAGAAGATTGTAATGTCTTCTACATAAATTAACTAGCATCCATCTCATATAAGGCAGATCATCTTAGGGACATCTCATCTAGAGTAATCACTCCCAATCCAATCCAATACAGTTGTATGCAATCGACCATAGATTCAATTATCCTAAAACAAACAGGAGGTGATGTCAGATATAACCAACAATATACCCCTCTTTGCACATCAATCCACTTCTATATATCTTAAATTAGATATTACAATTTAACCTAGCTAATCTTCAATCCATAAACTCCAAAACAGCGGTTGGTCTTAAATCGACTAATTTCTAGGAAAATATGTCAGGCATCTCACAGATAGCAAACTGAAGAAAATTAAAATTTGATCTTTACAATTGAATTTCAATTTAATTAGATTGCCCTTCCTCATGTGTTTCTGCTGTCAAATTATATGGCAAGTTGCAATAGTGGATAGATGGACTAAAGCGTTCGACCAAAATTTTACATCTACAAGGGCAGAATATGCGGCAGGAAGCAAAAACAAAACAAAACCAATCAATACAGGATCAAACCTTGAATTGGGGGTGCCGATTTCCACCACAAGAAATTTGGATGGCGGCGAGGCGCGATCTGATCGGGCGTTTCTCGGACTCCCGCCAGAGATCAGATGCCTTGGGGACGGGAGATTTGCCGGGTTGGGGACGAGGGAGACAGGGGAGGAGTGCGCCGCCGATGGAGGAGTCGCGGGGGTCGAGGGCGTCGCTGGCTCAACGATTCGTGCGCGAGGGAAAAGGGCGGCGGCGGCGAACCCTAGTCGCCCTTCTCTTCGTCTTATTGCCGGCCGGTCTTGAGGACTCGGGGCAAGCGGCGACAAAACAAACAACGATTTTTCATATATATACGGATGGCAATGGTAGGTAAATATTTTACATCTACAAGGGCAAATGCCTATTTCTAGCCCGCAAAAGCCAAAAAAAGCTCCCTCCAATTGGCTTTTGGCTTTTAGTTATATGGAGGGTCCAGGCTTTTTTTAAGCCCAGCTGAAAAGCCTTCTGTTTGTTTCGGCTTAGGCTTTTCGGCTTTTAAGCCAATGAAAAAGCCGAAACAAACAAGGCCTCAGTCTGTACATATTAATTTTAGTTTACGTGAAAGAGTGAAAAAGTATTAGAAAAAAAAGACGATTTTTATTTAGTACTCAGCTTTGTACGAGTATAGATAAATTATTTATATACAAAAAAGAAGAGATAGTTATTCCACATCTAAATATTATATAAGGTGATTTTTAATTTACTATTAATCCATAGTAGGTTTTGTTAGTATACTTACTCTAAGAGGGTGTTTGGCAGAACTCCTGCTCCACTAGGTTTGTAAATCTGGTGGAGCTGGGTATTCCTAGTTCCACCAAATTAGTAGAGCTGGAGTTGTAGGTATATTAATAAAGTGTTTAGACGAGTCATCTTGGTTACGTTTTAGAATAAAAATATAAACTTAATTCACTTTATTTTAACTTACAAATTTCAGGTCTGAAGTGGAGTTATGATCTAAAGCTCTGCCAGGACCTAAGAGTGTTTGTATATCTATGCATTCTTCTTCTTCTTTTCTTTGGTGAAAAAAATTATTTGGCTGTAAAGTTTTTGTTAGCGTCTATTTGGTTATCATTGCTGTGAAATATTTTATTTTATAGATGTGAATATAAACAAACTTCTAGGGAGGTTTCTAGTTTAAATTAAAAGTAGATTAGATTATTTTATATATAGAGAGAGAGGATTGCTAGTGTGCTATCGATAGCACAAATCCTCTGTGCTATAGCGCTGGCTTTGCAAAATTCAAAGACGAAACTGTTGATCCAAACCATGCATTCTGTTCATCTCATTGAAATCTCACTACCCACCAAATTTTATATATTTTGAACTTTTTCTCCTATTTATTTTGTATTTTTCAAAATCCACGATCTAATTAGTTGTGGGGCGTCCAAAAACAAACCAGCTTCTATTATTTGAAGTTACAACAACATCAAACTGCGAAATAAACACAGTTTTTAAGGCAACACCACGAAGCAGCTATTGTTAAATAGGATAACCACGCAGAAGCTGCTAAATAGATACTCCCTCCGTTTCTTTTTATAAGGCGTATTTGATTTCGTTAGGACAAGGCTTTGACCAATAATTACTTTATTAGCATATAATTTTTATGACACAAAATTGATATTAGCAGATTTGTATTCAAAAGTACTTATATATAATTATGATTTTGTATTGCATCAATGATATATTAATGAAGTAATCGTTGGTCAAAGTCTTGTCCTAACGAAACCAAATACGCCTTATAAAAACAAACGGAGGGAGTAGCTTTTTTCTTCTTTACAGCCTTGATATCTGGAGGGGAACCATGACTTCAGTCATCTCCTCCCGCATAGTAATATTCCCGACCTGGAACAAATCGGAGATACCTAGCTGCATTGACAGACGCCTTCGGCAGTCCTCAGCAGCAACAATGCCTGAAGAATAAGCTCCATGCACAGACCCAGAGTGATCGATGCAGGCGGCCTCCCCAGCGAAGAACAGGTTGCCCACCGGAGCACAGTATCTTTCATACAAGTCAGCTGGCTTACCGACCAAGTCGCACGAGTAGGAACCGAGCGAATTTGGGTCAGTGCCCCACCGTGAAACCAAATACTGAACCTGAGATGTGTAGCACAAGTGTTAGAACCTACGAACTACTGTGCAGAATCTGAAATTTAAAGAATTGTCAGTACTTCAATGCAGACAATATAACATTGGGCAAAAAAATTAGAGCCCTTTACGGTACACTAAATTCAATATGAAGTAGTAGAAGTATCTTTAACAAATCAACGATTAGATCTGATTTCTACTAACCACTATATACTATCAGTATAATGCACGGTAAAATTTCGCAGAATTTAAACATTGAGGCTTTACCGGTTCAGCGGCCCCTGGTAGCATTTTCTTGAGCTGAGCCATGACAAAGTTTACGGATTCTTCATCTGAAAGCTTCTCGATTTCATGTGTGGATCTTCCTGCTACCATGCAGACGAGGACTGGATGTCCTGTGGCTTTGTGAAGGTTAAGAAAGTAACCGCAGGCATTTGATGTCGGGGCAACCCTACCTAGTACTTCTACATTGGGCCAAAATACAGTGTTGAACCGGAGGGCTATCTTGTTCTCAATGCCAACACCAAGATCAGAGATTGCCGAAAGTTTCCATTCTGGGAGCTCGGGTTCAAACTTGATGATATTTGCCTTCAGTACGCCTAGCGGGACAGTTATTATAGCAGCATCTGCAAGGAAGCTTGTCCCATCTTCCACGAATAAAATAACTTTATTATACCGCTGGATTATTTTGGTAACCCTGATCATCAAAAAAAGAAGAGACAATTAACTGACTATTTGGGATTATATCTCAGAAATGGCCAATAGATGTATTCATGTGAATAACCAGACCGTGGGGATATGTTGCTACATACCTGTGGTTCAGGTGGATATCAAGATCTTGAGAGAGAGCTTTGATAACAGGATCGTAGCCATGCACCATAAGCCCATGTCCACCAGTAAGAACATGTTCCTGTAAATTTGCAAAGCTCAGTACACTGTTGTAGATCAAATGTGCACATGTGTAACTCAAGTCAGCATGCATTTCTCTGCCGACCTGGCAAGTTGGGTTCGGCAAAGCAATTTATCCTTGAACAGACTGCTTGCTGAATAGTACAATTTCTCGATATGTACATATGAATATTTGAAATAGTCCCCTACTGCATACCTGATCCCAATTTTTCAAAGATATATTATCCACGTCTGTAGCAAACCATGCCTCCAATCTACAAATGCACCACTGCAATACTTCATATTGCAAACCCTCCAGCCTGTAAACGTAAATGCACATCATTAAACATTCCACACCTGCATTAAGACATCATCGTTCCAGAACTAGGTAAATGCTATATTTCACTTACTTTAGATGTGGATTCCTGTCAAGCACAATTGAGATGGCTTGAATAAGAGGCATGTCATTTGCATTTTCATCTCTTACTTTCACTGTCTGCAATATTAACAAGTAAGTAAGCTCATAACTGTTTCACAAAAGCATTTGTAAATGCAAATGATTGCAGTACCTCCTTAAGAATTTTCTCAAATGTTTCCCCGACTTTGGTTACTATCTCCTGGGGAACTTGATGACCATCTTTATCAAATAGAGCGTAGCTAAATAAACAAAAACAACAACTCTAAGAGAAAAAAAGCCAATCAAATTAAGAGAGGAGCATACACATAGCCCATTATGGATTACTAATTACCTCTCCAAATCATGGTCATACAGCACAGAGTTATCACCACTGGTGCGATATAATCTAAGCCCAAGCAACCTAATCAATGGCGCCAAAGAATTTTCATTGCATACACCATGCAACCTGAATCACATGATAATAACCATGAGATCACTCTGCATCAAACTCAATGCAAGGTGGAGAAAAAGAACTAAACACTATTTCTGGTATGCAACTAACCAAGATGCTCCCATGTCAATTGGGCAGCCAAAAGAATAGTCAGTATGCACACGGCCACCAAGTCGGTCCCTCGACTCTAGTAACGTGACCTGTAGTTGTGTAAATTTATCTAAGTACGAGGGGGTCCAGAAGCATCAAAACACTACTTTTACTTGCTGCTTTTGGCCAGTAAGCCAAATATAGTCTGGAAGGAGTAAAAGATTTCATCTTTGCATCCTCCATGTTACAACATATACCTTAAATGATGCATTAGACAACACACGAGCAGCTGCAATGCCTGAAATCCCTCCACCAATCACAATGACCGAAGGGGGAGAAGCGTTTTGCCCATCAATGCGCTGAACAAAAAGACCTGGAGGCAAATATAGAAGGTATTCTATATGTATTAAAATCCTGACACCTTAAAACTAGGACTGACCAATTAAGTGTCACTAGGCACATATTAAAAGCTCCGTTCAGTGTCACTGTCTGCGTTAACTTTCACTGACCAATGAATATAAGCCAACAGTGATTTGTTCTTTCCAGTTGATTCGTGTCAAGAAAGTGTAATGTTGGAATTAGATCAATGAATGATCCCTAGAATTATTCGATGCGCAGAAGTCTAGATGAACCGATGCAGTAGCATATATTCTGCAAAAATGCAGACAAGAACAAGGAAGCAAGTTGATCCTGGGTGCTGCTCCCCAATTTTGCTTCTTCCGAACGCCAGTCCTTTTTTTTTGGGACCTTGTTCTGCTTCCCTTTCACAGTTTCACTTGCTAATCGCCATCAAAATTCCCTGCTTTGCTTGTAATGTTCTTTGTTCTTGATTCTTGCTGATAGACATCACTTTTCGGCATCTACCCTACCGTTACTTATTCAGTCAGAGGTCACCAAAATTAACTAGGCTGATCAATCGTATTAAAAACCCTCCGTCATTTTGCATCAACTTGTGTTATATGATGACCTCAGGCATGAGAGATGGACCCCTACCAATATTAAATGAATTCAAATCGCAATTCTGATCCTATCGTTTTTGCCCTTTTAGTATTGGAGAAGCCACTAAACTGTCACACAGTCAATTACGATTGGGACGTCGGTCCATGACCGCAACGTTTCGCGTAACGCAATCAACTTGGTTTTTACTTAGTACTAACTCCCCCACTACTTACCAAAAAATGAGAAATTATGCAACATATTTGACGGAAATGTTACAGTTTACGGTTGGAAGACTTCACGTGCTCACGCCTTTTGAAGCCCACACGTGTCCTTTTGTTTATGTCTCTTGCGTCACAAGAGGAATTCGGTCGGCACTGTTTTCGATTGATTTTTTTTTCTTCAAAATAATATATTTTTAAATAATTTTATAAGAATAATACGTCGAAAATAAAAATGGCGACAGAGTCACTGTTTTGTCGCGGATTGAATTTGGCTGACGGATTACTTTGGTGTGGATTTATTTAGTCGACAAGATTGAGGTCTCTGTCGCCATTTGAACGGGCAACAGTTCTGTCGCATGTTCAAATGGCGACGGATATGTATTTTTGTAATTTTTGTTTTTGGCATAATATTTTTATAAAATTATTTCAAAAATATATTATTTTAAAATAAAATTCATTTTCGATTCCTATCATTTCGTAGTCTTTGTATTGTATTCTTGCATCTCCAAACACTAAAGAAAGGCAGTTGTGCAAGGCCCATTTCTCCCCATCAGCAGGTTTTAAAATGAGATGTTGCGAGATCATGCCAAATCTGAAAGTTTTTGAATTTAAATTTTCAGAGTCGAAACTTTTTCGATTTGAATTTTTTAAAAGTGAAATTTTTTTATTTAATTTTGTTTTGAGTTGAAACCTTCTGACTTGAAATTTTTTCAACTTGAATTTTAAATCGAAACTTTTCAAACCAAAAGTTTTTTGAACCAAAACTTTTCGAATCGAAAGCTTTTAAATCAAAAGTTTTATGAGTTGAAACTTTTCAAATTTTCGAATTGAAATTTTTTTCTAGTTGAAACTTTCTAATTTGAATTTTTTTTATTTAAAAATTTTCGTATTGAAACTTTTTTGATTTGAAACTTTCCAAGGTGAAACTTCCTAATTTGAAATTTTTTTGAGTTTTAAAATTTGAGTTGTTTTTTTTCAAGCTGAAACTTCCTATTTTAAGTGTTTAAAGTTTAAATGTTGTGATTTTAAAATTTTGTGTTAAAGATGGTAAAAAAGGTAGGGAAAGTGGAAAATGGATGGAGAAGATGACACATAGCATCATAGGGAAGGTGATCTTAAAATTATTATTTTTGTGTTAACCTCAAAATAATCATCTCATCTCCATATTTGATGCATAGTGGAGTGTTAATTACTCTACACCTAACACAACACTAAACACATCATAGGGAAGGTATCGGACACGCACCTCCGGCGGCGAAGCCATTAGGCGGCTGGTCCATTCTCTGACGCGGGCAAACGAACCGGCCTCGACCCGTGTTGCGTTCGACGGCGGCGGCGGGGAGAATCGAATCGAAACAGAGAGATCGGAGTGCAGAGTGTGCGTGGCGAGATCGATCGGGCCGGCGGCAGCTAACAATTAGACGAGGTGGATATTAACGAGTGGTTGCGGCCGCCACGTATAGGAAGAGAAAGGTAGAAGACGAAGATGAGGAGGCCGTCCATGAAGCCGCAACAGTGGACGCTGGCATCGGTGGTCTGCGCCGCATGAACCCCTCTCATACCCAACCCAACTCGTCGCAGGCGAGACCCCGCGCCGCCGCCCGCCCGCACCGGCGATTCCCTCCCGCCGAGCGGTGGAGATGGTGGCGGTGGCGGAGAGGAAGGGCTGGAGATTAGCTGGTGCCTGGTGCGGTGCGTGATGGCGCCGCGGAGCCGCGGTTTTTTATAGGCGTGATCGTTTTTGGTTTCGGTCCCCCGGTTGATGCATTATTGCGCGGGCTGCTGCTCTCGCTCTATGTGGAACGCCTTGACCGCCTGCGCTGCACCTGCTCTCTCTCGACGAGCACTATTGACTTTTCCATCTGATCCAGGTGGTCTGTGAATTGTGATGCGTAATTCGTGGCTCCTGTGAATTTGCGATGACAAAATTCGATGGAACGCCGTAAGATATGGTGGAAATTTTTTTCAAGAACACGCAAAAACTTTGCGCTTTATTTGTTGGAAAGAAAGAAAGATGCAAAGAAAGCTCTTACAATAATAACATAGTACAATAAAACACGCCTGCCAAGATTAAAATATCAACGGCCCGGTGGATTTTGAGCAGCTTATCTGAGAATCAGAAGCTGATTTCTATACAAAATTAGAATATAGTTGAAACTTGATTCTCACTGATTCTTGCTAATTCTCGTCAGTTCGGTCCGTCGATCAGATTCTCCTATAATTAGAAGCAGCTTCTCTCATCATCTAGATTTCATAATTCAGAATCTGAAAGAACTGGGCGAAGAAGCTACGGCCCTGCAAATTTACCGGATGACCCGGAAGGCCGGAAGGGACAAATGGTTACATGGCGGCGTAACATAGACCACTCCATACAACAAGCTATGCCCATTGCCAATACAAGCAGGCAAGGTCGTTATCTCCATTGATCAATACTAGGTATCCTGAGGGTATATTCCGTGCTTTTCTTGCATTCCCTCCGTTCTGAAATAAGTGATGTTTTAGCAATTAACACAAGAATCAAGGGCTGGAATGAATTAGCTTATGTACTGATCTATCTAATTACCTTGTTGTTGTTTGCATCCACGATAAAGAGAACCATGGGTAGTAGATTGAGAAGAGAGTGTACATATCACTTTGAAATACAAAAACGTCATTTTAAGAACACTTTCTAACAGCTGAAATGTCACTTATTTTAGAACGAGGTAGTATCAGGGTTCAAAATCTCGCCGAAATTCGGCGAGATTTCGGATTTCGGACCCCTCCGAGTTTTATAATCCCGGCGAAATGAAAAAACCCTAGAATTTTTTTGAAGTGCTACAGTACATTAAAATCTCGCCGAAATTTCGGTGATTTGGACCGAAATTTCGGTTAAACGGACCGAAATTTGTATAAAAGTCGACCGGATTTGACCGTAATTGACCGGATTTGACCGGATTGGGTTCTCCACGTCATTTCCCATGTGGAACAGTCGGTAGATCATAATTTCCGCGAAGTTGAAAAAAACCCTAAAAATTTGAAAGTTGGAAAACCCTAAAAAATTTCGCCGAGATTTCGGTTTTTTGGACGAAATTTCGTCATTTTTTACCGAAATTTGAATTTTGGTTTTTGAATTTCGTCCGGATTTTGTCCGAAATTTCCGAATCTCGTCGAAATTTCGGATTTCGGCCAGGCCCGAGATGGAGTCCGAAAACGAAAATTGAATCCTTGGGTAGTATATTAATTTAGCTGCGTGGTATATTCAAATTAATTTCCATGAGAGAGAAGAGAAAATTAAAGGCTCTATGAACTCTACGGACCATATGTATCTGTCACCCATTCGGCAGATTAGTATGTTACCTCTTCCATCACAAGCCATACATGCATAATTATTCTTCTATGGTTGCCCACAGCTCGTGATTTCTATATTGGTTCAGTTTTGATAAAGTTTTGCCTTGGGCAACGCGTGCCAGCTTTCGGCTATTTGTTCTGGACAGTACAGGCAGCGAGTGTGAATGGTGGTTACTGGTTAGAGCATACCTTAAATTTGATATGAACGGCTATGACCAAATATAACAATCCATGAATACGGTCAATAATCTAGTTAGTTTCAAAAAGAAGAAGATTGAGGTCAATAGTATTAGGTGCACTACCTACATCGAAGACAACGTACGTACTATGCTGTAAGGGAGGAAGAAAATTGAAACTAATCAAGCCTATGTTAAGGTTTGAGTCTAGAGCTTCAGCTCGACTCGATCAAAACTCAAGTAACTTTGAGCTTGGCTCGAAATATACCATATTCTAACATAACAGTGTCTACAAAATCTCGACCAAATCTTAAGTAATCTCGAGCTCAACTGGATAAAGGTCAGTAACTACACATTAACATAATATCTTCTACAAAATCTCAGTCAAAGCTTGAATTAACTTAGCTAAAAAAAGCTCGTTAAATGTACTTTGATATTGTAAGAAACATGTGGGGAATAATTGAGCTAAGGTAAGTCAAGCTTTAATCACACTATTCGGGTTTAAGCTTGGTAGGCTCGCGAACTTAGATCTAAACTTGAGCTAAGCTTGGATTGATCTAGAACGAATCAAACTTAAGCTTTTTTTTTTTACAATCTAGTATAGCACATTGATTTTTTTCCGTTCTTTTTTCTAGTGAGCACGTTGATCAATTTTGATATGTACACAAACACGCGCAGATGAAATAAACCAAAGCGCGTATACTTCTCTTGTTGAGCTGAATAGGATACTATTCTGAAGAGGGTAGAAGCACTGCTCAGAGATACTAATCCGCAGTCAATAGTGTCAATTACTACTAGTAGTGGTATGACGCACATCAGAAGTTGATGTATTAGTCGTCTTCATCTGCACACTGTACATGACGAAATATCATCTCGATCCATTGGCAGCAATTATCCAAGTATGGAGGCTGCAGTGTGCAGTGCCGTGATGAGATCCAAATGTATTAGTGTAGAGGAATGAGGACGATGAATTGAAAGCACAATGACATGGGAGATCGAGACTAGAGAGAGGACGGAGGCTGGATCGGCTGTCTGTATGTTGATTCTCGAGGGCCCCACACCCCTGGATTCCCTCCTCGTCAATCGAGGTGCAAAATATCGCTGCAAGCGGGCCCGTACAGATGGGCCCACCACGGGCTTTGTACCCTGTCCAAGTTCACGCCGGCCCCGGGCAGGAGAGCATCTGCTGTCGACGAGTTATGGCAATACATGTCGTACATCGCCATCCCTTCCATTGAAAATCCATGTCCTGGTTGGAACACATGGTTTTTATTTAGAAAAAAGAGTGACTAGCACTGGGATATACCATTTGAATATTCTCATGATACTTGTTGCAGCTCGTCGATTGCACCCAAATATATGGATCTCAACCATTCCAAGTGCAACAAAATTATAAGAAATTAACCAAACAACTACTTCTTAAGCTTACGATAGATTTTTTTTTTTTTTTTTGCTTCTAATGCAACAAACACGAAATTACCAAAATAAAATTGTGCCCACCGACGAGTGGCATGCACACTTGCACGGATGTGTCGCAAGCAACCCCTCCTCTAATTTGGCGCAACAATACCTTGTTGCATGCATCAAATAGGCATTGAGGTTTCAGAAAAAACTCACACATAGTGCGACAAAAAATTGCAATGGGCGAGGAGTATTATTGCAATAAATAAAAGATCCTGTTCCAACAAAAACAAAACCTTGTTGCAACAAATCAACTTGGATTGTGATTTTGCAACATTCGAAGACATGTAAGGCAACAACTTGGTCTACTGGTGACAACATCTTTTTAGACGAACTCGGAGGAGTAAAGGTAGGCGGCCAACCAAAACCACCATCTCATTGCCGCTACCACATTCACAGCCTCGCCATATCCAGCAAGCTACAACCACGATGGGCAATGGCGACCTCGGACCCGTGGCTGGCAATGAAGCATGGGTGATGGAGGCGTGAATGGCTCCTGGCCAACTGCGATAGTCATCCACACAACACTGTCTCCTTCGACTTCAACCCTGCTAGATTCGGCGAACTACAGCTATGGATGCAATAGATTTGTCAAACTATGGTCATGGCAGATGACCTCTGGTGAGCGTAGGCGATGGTGACCTCTCAGACTGATGGTAGGCAACGGGCCTTGGGGGGGTATGGAGAACTACCCATTGCTGGTCTCAACCATGTGCGTTGAGATGGAGATTGAGAGAAGTACAGATGAGGCTGTTAGGTTAGGGTTAGCACACGATCATACACATGCACGTGAGAAGTGGAACACAATGTTTTACGTGGAAACCCTTGCGGGAGAAAACCACAGGAGACGAAATCTACTATTTTGGTTCCATGTTACAGGTACATGGGGGATAGCTTATATAGCCAGATAGAATCCGTTTTGTAGAAGGAAAAGACTCCAAAGTTTGTTAAGATTTATTTGAGTCATATTCCTAAAAAAAACCTCCATTTGCCTCAAAAGCCATAATGGAAATTTGTCTCCAAGAAACCCCGAAGGGTAATTAAGCACCATAAATGCCAACCAAGTCAAGGCAACGCTTGAACTTGGTATTAAATAATGTCTTAGTGAGCATGTTTGTAGGATTGTCATCAGTACGAATCTTTCCCACAACAATCTGTCCTTCTGCAACAATGCGCGAATAAAATAGTACTTGATATCAATGTGCTTGGTCTTGGTATGATACATATCATTCTTGGTCAAACAAATAGCACTCTGGCTATCACAATAAACAGTAAGAGTATCCTATTTAATGCCAAGTTCAGAAACCAGACCTCGCAACCATAGAGCTTCCTTAATACCTTCTGAAACATATTCCACTTCAGTAGTAGAAAGAGCAGCAATATACTGTAAGGATGCTTTCCAACTGACTGCAGAACCACATAAAGAGAAGATATAACTAGAAATTGATATTCTTTTATCAAGATCACCAGCATAATCAGAATCAACAAACCCAAAAACATCATTTATCTTCACTTTATTCTTATCAAACATCAAGGCAAAGTTAGAAGTGCATTTCAAATAACGAAGAATTCACTTAACTGCATTCCAATGCTATTTGCCAGGATTATGCATAAATCTGCTAACAACACTAACAGAGGCAAAACTTAATTAGCCTTGTGTGGAGATGAGCTCACCAAAGTAGAGCTTGTTGCGGACGAGCTCCTGCTTGTTTGGCTGAGTGCAGCTGAGCTCACTCAGCCCACCCGCGTCCCATCCAGATCCTCTTCACTTTTCCAAAGGAAATGGTCCCTGGTAATTCACTTTCTATGCGAAGTTGTGGACTAAAAGCAGACAGAACGGTGCGAATGCATCATTCGCCTGGCCCAGTTGATGGTGATCAGTATCTTGCGCTAGCTAATCGCCATGTGATCAATTAGCTTTGAGAATTGTCATCGCAACGACACGGAGTCTCGTGGTGTGTAGATGTGCATAGTACCACATGTGATGAGGAGCCCCTTTCTCTTTCCTTGCTTGGTTGCTTTCCGATGCCGAGATCGATGAGGAGGTTAATGAAGGCTTGCTTTCATGCTTTACCGCATTGAAATTTGAAAAGGGCATTTGCTTATTGTTGAATTTGATTTCGATTGCTCAACGGATTGGGTGAAAAGATGCGAATATGTTTTCGACAATTTTAACTAGTGGCTTTCAACGCCGAGCGAAACATTAATTGATCTTTCACGGGGCATTTGATCATTTGCCCTGAAGTTGATGAGCGTTTGATCATTAGCCCAAAGTTGATAAATATTTGATCATTTGTCTTACGATGTCTCACTGACATGTGGCCCTAGGACCCGCATGTCAATGAGACATCGTAGGGCAAATGATCAAATGCTCACCAACTTTGAGCAAATGATCAAACGTCCATCAACTTCAGTGCAAATGATCAAATTTTCTCACGTACCAACGAAATGCTAGCAGCCCTGAATTAATAATGGTGTTGGTGAATGCTATGCATAAGTTCTGAAGATTTCTGCTCATCCAATCCTTCCAAGCCGCCTCATCTGTTCCCCCAATCGAACACCACGTCCCATGAATAAATGCTTTCCTATGCATTGCAACTAACAACCGGGGAACATTCGGTGAGGTGGCGATGGATCCGCACGCTAATCGCTAAGATTGGTTTTTGTTTGCGGATTGCATGTCGAGTGAGACAGAAAGAGCTCGGCCGGCGTCGCCATTTCCACAGAATAATCTATCGCGTAGGCCGTGAGCTTTTGTGGCGGCAAGCAGCAGGATGAGGAGGAGCTAGCAGTGGTCGTCTCGTCATGGCATGCGTGCTCGATCGGATGCAGGAGTATTGGGTATCGGCGTGACCGGAAAGCACGCAGCTGCGGCACTAGTGCTTGCTGCCGCCTCTCCCTGCTTATCTCACCCGTGCCGCTTTGCCATTGGCAGTGCTACCCGTGATGCGCTTTACCTGCCGCCGGCCTAAACCATAACTAGCTGATCTGCGCTTGGATGAGTTGGATCGGATCTAGATGTGCCGTGACACTCAAATTAATACCACCGTCCCTGTAATAAGTATAAATGCCTTTTCTTTAATTCTTTGAGGTCGTCGAAATGATTCGTAATAAAATGTTGGCTACAATCGAGGAGGTCTTATCGATGAACGAATTTTCGCCTACCGTG
Organism: Rhipidocladum racemiflorum; assembly: GCA_036346355.1. NCBI lineage: Eukaryota > Viridiplantae > Streptophyta > Magnoliopsida > Poales > Poaceae > Rhipidocladum > Rhipidocladum racemiflorum. Next base: position 2,108,053 of record CM070575.1, on the reverse strand, counting down.
CTCTTTGCCATTATAGGAACTCGGAAGAGTCCTACCGAAGTGCCACTCCTCGGCAAGAAATTCTCACTAATCATTCACTTCAATTAATTAATGACTTGATTAATCACTTACTTGAATCTAGTGATTAAAGGTCGGCCCCACGCGTCAGCCGTGGCTGGCAAGCGGCAAAGCTCTAGTGTCGTGCGCGGGGCGCGGAACCGAGAAGCAAACTAGTTTTTGTTATCTTTTTAAATGGCATATAATTTTTGTAAATATTCATTAAAATAATATTATTTGAAAAAAATTCGGATATACATTTCATCCGGTTGCTCGGCACGCAGCTGAAAGCCAACATTCTTCTGAAACTTCTGAAGAAAACAACCATGCTATGGTGAGCCAGATCTGTGCTTCATTTGGCTATACACTAGCAATCCTGAGGGCACCCAATATTTGGGCATGCCACCATGATTTATTATACGTTCTTGATGCTTTCGACTGCATAGGTGTTCTTAAGAGCTAAAACAATGCTTTTGTGCATTTGTACACTTCCTTATTATGTTTCACTCTTTTTTTTGTCCCCTATATTTGCTTAAAAAGACTGCATTGTATGGTATGCACATTCCAGGAGCATCATTATTTAACTGTCTTTTGATCATTACAGTTCTACCTTCTAGACTAAGAAGAGCACATGAAGCGCCAGGCCAGACCCATAAAATTCATGCATACAGATGGCACTAACCAACACATACCCTGAAACAGGATGGCTGACTCTAGCCTCCTTTCACATGCAACAAAAGGTCTAAATCGATGGACGGGCATCCATACAAATTTTAGTTCTAAAAAATACAATAAGAGAAACATAACCACATGTATGACCCAAGCCAACTCAATCCATGTTTAATCAGTACTAATTATGATATATAATGTTGTGGAGAGGAGAAAGGAAGGAGAGCAAGAACCAAGACCAAGAGCTGCTGCCAACCGTGCACAGCCTAGGCTCTGATCATTGATTGCCCAGCTATTGCCTTCCTCTTTTTTGATACAGGATCCATCTATCCCTTCTATATATCTTCTCTTGGTTCATGGCAATCTCTCCTTTCTTTTAGATTTTCTTGGCTTCAAGATAGGCATCCACATCATAGCTTGCTAAGCAGTTGCTATTCTTTGGTTTTCTTGATTGTCTAGAGTTTTGGATTTGTTGGTTTTTTGGCTTCTTGGTTTCCCTCCAATCTTGAAAAAATATTTGAATGAGTGTACTAAATATTATTGCACCAAAGCAAATGGTAGGCATATTAAAGCCAAGATCCTTCAGTTAACTCAAGGTGGAGGAGTGATCTTAGGTGAGGGTAACCTTCAAATATATATCGCTAAATTCTATAGCGATTTGTTTGGCCCTCACGAAAACAACTTTTTTTGAGTTGAATGACAAATTTAGTGATGACATCTCAAACAATAGTACTGAGACTAAAGATTTCCTTACTCAGCCCTTTACTGAAAAAGAAGTTAATGAAGCAATTTTTCAATTGGTTTTCCTGCTGAATTTTATCACTTTTTTTTGGGAGGTGATAAGAAATGACTTGATGAGTATGTTTCATGATTTTTATAAAGAAATTTTGGTAGTGTCACTCTTTTGCCCAAAAAGAGTGGTGCGAATCAAATTCATCCCAGTTTGTTAGTTTCAAAGTTTTTTCTAAAGTCGTAACTAATAGGCTAACCACCTTTTCTGAGACTATTATTAGTCCAACTCAATATGCTTTTTTACCTGGCAAATATATAATGGATGGAGTTGTAGTCTTACATGAATGTATCCATGGAATGCATAGAAAGAACGTGAATGGGGTTGCTTTTAAAATTGATTTTGAAAAGACTTATGATAAAGTCAAATGGGATTTTCTTCAGCATGTTTTAAGAATAAAAGGTTTCTCTCCCTTGTGGTGCAGTCAAATTCTTGCATTGGTTCAAAATGGTTGTGAGTATTAAAGTGAAGGATAATGTGGGACCTCCTTTTAGAACTTTTAGAGGTTCAAGACAAGGGAATCCCCTTTCACCTTTGCTCTTAAAGTATCTTCACTCTAAACCTCTTTTTGCTGTCAAATTTAAAGTTGGTTATTCACAATTATGATCAGGTCTTATGAAAGTTAAACATTTGCTGCTCATTGTTCCTAATCTATATAATACTGCTTAGCACAATAAAGAGATTACTCTTGCAGATGCTTTGGAGGGGGGTGGGTTAAACATTTCATTCAGAAGGATCCTCATTAATGAAAATATTGTGGGCTAGAACAAACTGGTTGCTACATGTTCTAATATCAAACTCACCGATGGGAGGGATGTCATCAAATGGAGACTTTTAAATTTGATGTCTTTTCGGTTCATTCCCTCTATCTGGCTTTAGTGAGATCTAGGCCCAGTTTGTTTTAGCTTCTGGATTATGGATTCTTGATTATGGGAGAAGCTGCTTCTGATTATGGGAAAATCGGGCCGAGCCAGCTACAACTTCTAGGTTCCAGACCGAGCCAGCGAGAATCAGCAAGAATCAGTGAGAATCAGGTTTCAGCCAGATTCTGATTCTATATATAGAAATCAACTTCTAATTCTCAGTGAAGCTGTCCAGAATCCTCTCGTTTGGCAAATAATCTGTTTTTTTTAAAAGCAGAAGCTGTCTAGAAGCTGAAACGAACGGCCCCTAATGTCATATTCCCTCAAAATGGCCTTTTGCATACATGATTCAGTTTTTTTTATGAAGCACAATGTATTTTAGGATACATGCACTGTTAGGTACATTTCAACCAAAGATTTCTATTTGCACGCACCCAAAGTGATCAGATATTTCAAGTTGTGATTTTTACATACCTTATTGAAATGTTTGTGCTACCATGCCCTTTTTAATAAGCATTACCATGCCCTTTCTAATAAGCATTACTTCCTTACCACCTATCTATATAGGTATTTCTAATTGATAGGTAAACACATATACATGTATATTCTGCCCTGCAAATATATGCATATGAAGTGTGACGAGGGCATATATATCTTCGCTATGTAGATGAAAAATTTAGACTTTGACAAAGTAGAGTGGGAATTGCCTGCAAGAAGATGTACCATTTCCTGTTTACAAAACATACACACACACACAAGCTGTTATTTTGTCTGGATCTATAGCCGTGGTTTCCAGGGCCTGCTAAATTTTACACTTTATATCCTACATTAGCTCAAGAACTATGTCGGTAATATTTCCCTATTCCATGACATAGAAGGGAGCTCATCGTCTTAATTGTCCCATTTCCATTGTATTTGATGTTCCAGTTCTTCTCTTTCCATTGATATCTTCTTTTACCACCAAATGTCATCGATTATTTGGTAAATGCAAACTATTGTTATGTACTGATAAAGTGGTAACCAGAGTACCAGACAACCGCCTATTAGGAGATAAAGAGCACAGAAAACACTTCAAATGTTTTTGTTTTGTTTCTTTTGTTTGAAAAATATTTAAAGGTGCTTGATCAAACAGAATGGTGTGAAGAAAGTTTTCATATAAATGTCATCATGGGAAAATCCTTACATTTTAGAGGAGAAATGATTTTACTGTTTGCCAGCACATGTCATCCCCAAGACCATATTATCCATGTATCTAGGCTGCTCCTGTTACTGCTGAAAGCATTATACATGAATTCATAGTAATTGTTCTAGCATACTTATACCTTTCAGTCCAAGATTATAATGACTTGTTTCTAAAGATACTTACGCAAGGTATTTTCTGTAATTATAGGGTCACAATGCTGTTTTGTTGTCTCCATCACAAGCTGATTGAGTCATTATTGTTGTTGTTTGAGAAACTTGGTCCGTGGATTGGTGAAAACGTAGATAGCCAATTTCTTCAATATACTTTATGAAGTTACGTGTGAATCATTCTTTTTTCTCATATAAGGATCCTACCTCATTATTTTCTTAATATATCTTTGTGTTGAACAACAATTAGACGAGCAGAAATACAATAGCATTGTAGCCTTTTTTAAAAAAACAGATATAGTGCTTCAACTAGAATTTCCTCATGTGTGCTGTAGACTAAGCGCTCTTGATAAGCAGATTGATCTAGATCGTCAAAACCGCGAACACCTAAAGATGAAGGCACTTGTCCTAGAACCTCAGGATTGTATACTTGGAGTGCTGATCATCTTCAGACATCATTTCAAAAAATCTGTGCCGTTGCTATAGTGTTTTTAAGATGTTACACTCTTACTCATCAATTCACGAACACAAATTTCACTACCCCAATTACACATTACCAAGGACTGAATGCAAAGCTTGTAATATGTATTTCACTTCATATTACTTCTATATTAATTGTACTCTTGTGTCTTTATGTTCGGCGTCAAACCTTTCACATTTCATTCCATTCAATTATAGATTTGTTACCAGTTGGTTATATGTGTTGCGTGCGAACTGTGATTCCTAAACCATTTTGTGCTCTATTTATTCATAGAGATTATCCTTATAACCGGCGCAGCGTAGCACGTTACTCTCACTAGAAGTTACAAAATGACGAACAATGGTCTCAAAACTCCAAGGAGGCGACGTACAGCTAGCAGAGGTACCTATCGTAAAGTGCAGCACAGTGCATATCTGCATGTATGAAAAGCCCAAAACTATACTTATGCAAAGGAACCACGGGAACACACTATGCAAAGGAAACCTTGATGCCGAGTAAAGCCATGAGCTGGGAGATGAACTCCGGGTGCCCGGGCCAGGCTGCACCAGTCACAAGGTTGCCGTCGGTGAAGCAGCGGTCAATTGGATTAGGCTCCAGCCAAGTTGCACCGGCAAGCACCACGTTGAGCTTGACAGCAGGGTATGCGGTGCACTTCCTCCCCTGTATAACATCCAGGAAGGGTGCATCAGTGCAAGCTTCAATCAAGTATAGGCTAGAGAATACGATAAGCCAACGAACAGCAAAAACGATTTACATCATTCATCCGTTTCTTCGTGTGTTATCCTTGTGGCATTTTTTTTGTTGGAAGCAAAATTTGCTATGACTAGGCCAGAGAAGTGGAAAAACAATTGAACCGAAAAAACCATCAACAGCTACTGTTCGTATCAAAGAAGAATAAAATTAGTGTATAACAACAATTGGATATCAGTCATTATGTACCTTAAGGACTCCAGCAGCAGATAAAATCTGCTGGCCATGGCAAATCGATGCAATTGGCTTTCCTTTATCCATGAAACCCTTCACCAAGCTAATGACTTCACCATTCAACGCAAGGTACTCGGGCGCCCGTCCACCAGGGATTACTAGTGCATCATAGCTTGAAGCATCCACACTGTCAAATGATGCCGTCAAAGCAAAATCATGGCCAGGCTTCTCGCTGTAAGTTTGGTCACCTTCGAAGTCATGAATGGCGGTTGGGCACTTTTCCCCAGCACCCTTGTCAGGGCAAACTGCATCAACATGGCAACCAAGAGCTTGAAGAGACTGAAACGGGACCATAACCTCATAATCCTCCATGTAATCCTATTTAGCATGTAATTAAGCAAAAAAAGGTTCAGTACAGTGGTTATGACAAATGAGAAGAACAAATACCGAGAATATGAATTAAATTGATTGAGAAAGTTTTCTCAAAACATACCCCACAAAGGAACAATATTCTTTTGTTTGAGCCTGCTACAGAGCCTCCAAGTGCTCGCACAAACAGGTTGATGAATTCAGGATGAGCATCATAAGCCGCTCCAGTGATGAGATTGCCATCAACGACACATTTTGCCATAGTATCAGCTTCTTCCCACTTAGCACCAGCAGCAGCCAAAACTGGTTTAACAGCAGGATATGCGGTGCATGTACGGTTCTGGACTACTCCTGCTGCTGCCAAAATCAACTGTCCATGGCAAACTGATGCAATAGGCTTCTTAGTATCAGAGAACTTCCTAACTAAGTCGAGCACTTTTTCATCCATTGCAAGGTATTCTGGTGCACGGCCTCCAGGAATTACCAAACCATCATATTCAGCGACATTAGTCTCATCAAATGAAGCATTAAGCGCAAAATTATGACCTCTCGACTCAGAATATGTCTGCATGATGTGTCCACAAGACAAAATGAGTGCAGGATTCTCAGAGCAAAATTATGTCAGAAAGACAAAAGGTACTATCACACTAATAAAAAGAATCACCAATATGGCTGATGCTTACAACTGAGCATTTCAGAGAAATTAAAGATTCCATGCATATTCAATAGGAAGTAGACGAGAGAAACGGAACCACAGGAAGAATGACATTACCATACAAGGACCCCCAAAGCCAAGCATTTTATACAGAAGCAACACCATCTGGGAAAAAACAGGGACTAATACAACAAAGTGGAGAACAGGAAATTCACATAAGGTATAAGGAATTAAAGCACTACAGTTTGTAGCAATGTTCAAGACATATTAATGAGTAGAAGGTTCTACATTAAAATTGTGAGCACGGAAGCCTAAGGGTGAAAGCATCTGTGTAATTTTCATTAGATAAATCCCTCCTTTCATGCCATCCATGTATACGTGCAACATTTACAACTTCACCTAAACAAAAGAAGATCTGATGATCCATTTGATGTATTTGTGGTTTAAACGTTAACTATACATATTTGCATATTTAGATAATCCAAGTAGAATTACAAACAAAAGAAAAAGGTTGAAAGAAAATCATCAAAATCCCAACAAGTAATACTGTTCAAGGAAGATCCCCACAACTAAACAAAAGATGATCTAGCAATTGATTTGATAAAACTGTTGTTTAAACATAATCAAGCGTATTTGCGTATTTAGAGAAGCCGACTAGAATTTCGAATAAAAGAAAAAGGTTGCAAGAAAATCATCAAAATCCAAACGACGACTACCATTCATTGAACCCATAACATCAGTGTTTAATTGTTGGTTGAATATATCCACAACACATCCAAGAGCCATCAACGGGAGATTTGATGATTTGCCCCGTTAAGTTGGTGGGAATTGATGATTTGCCCCATGATGTATCGCTAACATGTGGCCCTAGGCCCCACATATCTGTGAGACATCATGGGGAAAATCATCAAATCCACTGGAAAAACGGAGCAAATCATCAATTTTTCAAAAATGCACAGGAGCTACCCAAGTATATGGAAACTAGTGACATCGAGACATATTGGAAATGCTTTTAGAATCAATAGTGCAGAGTTACACCATATAGACAGATCAGAAATATTTATGTTTACTCTCTTGCGGTTACCACTGTGTTTAACATAAGTATTTGCGAGGTGTAAAAAAATTCAGATGAAATCAAGGGATCATTGTCTCTTAGAAATTAGTCAAGTTTCGTCCACTTTCCAACAATTTCTTGTTACATAAATATTTAGAATGCATTTCGCAAAATGGTTCATCCTAGAAATGACCTCCAGAAATGATAGTTGCCATCCCCCTTCTATAGTGTCAAAAGGTGTTCAATATACCTTTCTTAAATCCTGACTGTTGACCTTATTAAAGAAACATGTGTTGCCCCAATAGTTAAATCAGAAAATAGCTACTCCTCCCATGCACTTTGAATCTTGATAGCATAGTGTCGAATCATAATTTGTGAAACCTTCCATGCTTCACTACCAAGATCTTCTGTACCACTCTAATTTGTCCGGTTCATCTCACTGCAACCACCCTAACCCTACCTAATGGAACAGAACTATGAAACAACAGATGGGTTGGTGGGGGGGTACCGATCCATGTACCTGGTGACCGATCCCCTGATGGACGGCGGTGCGGCAGGCGTCGCCGGCCTTCTTGCTGGGGCAGACGGCATCCACGGATACCCCGTACGCTTGCAGCGCTTGGAACGGGACCATGGCCTAATCATCGATTCAAGAACCAATTGGAATCAAAATATACTGAATCAGCAGGAAACACAATGGATCGGTTCTCTGTTGCAGATAGCACAGGCTACAGAGGAGAGGAGTGATGAGAAAGAAACCTCGTAGTCCTCCATGTAGTCACCGCAGAGCAGAAGCACTTTCTTGGCAGCCATGTCCGATCTCTCACACTCCCAACGCGCAGGCGAGACGCTTCGGATTGGGTTGAGCTCGAAGTGTAGGGGCCTCCTCTGCTCTTGGGGGGTAGCGTTTTTATATGCCACTAGAGTCATCCTGAGAAACACCTGGCTCTCATTTGTTTCTACTTCTTGTTTGTTTTCTTTTGACGTTTTATGAGTTTCTTTTATCCTGAAACTGTTTCTGTAGCATCCAAAGAAGCTTTTTTTGATTGCGCAGTGCTTCTATGCTTTCATTTGCAATACAAATTATACAATTTGTTTTTGTTTTTGCGAGGATGCTGAGATTGAACTACATGAGGATGCAGTTGTGGTTAAACACTCTAGATGTAACATTACAACGTAAATTTGTTCCACGCCGCATCCAAAAAATTGCAATAGCGATCAACCACTTTTTTTTTCCGTGGGATCGATCAACTTTATTGGCTGACAATATTTTGATCGCAATGTTAAAGGGTTACTAAATTAGGTTGGCAATGTCAAGGCTGACGATTGTTTAATGTGTGAAATGCGCGTTGTAAATTTGTTACTCTGATAATGTACATCTAATTTTCTTCAGAACTGGAACCTGCGTACTGCAAAGGTGTACGTACTGCATAGACGCGTGAAAGGTGAAGCAGAATCACTGGCATCGCATAGGATACGGAGAACTGATATAGGCCCTGTTTGTTTCAGCTGGGGATTGTAGAAAGCAGTTTTTAAAATTTGGATTGTAAAAGCTGGATTGTTAAAAGCTGGAGGTTGAAAAGCTGATGGCTGTTTGGCAATCCAGATTATAGTGTGTTTGGATTGCTATTTCGCCAAGAAAGTCTGCAGACTCCCAATTATAGGTTGAAAAGTCTGTGTGAACAGTGGGGGCAATGGTGGGTAATTTTCACTGAAGTTGGATGGGTATTGTGGTCTTTTGAAGAAAAAAAAGCTGAGAAAAGCTCCTCCATAGTGGATTGTGGGATTGATACAATCTGGTCTCCAGATTATTACAATCCAGATTGAAAGCTTCCTGTTTGTTGACCTTTCAGCTTTTAAAAGCAGCTTTCTATAATCCCTAGCTGAAACAAACAGGACCATAGTGATATACCACAAAGGTTCAATTAAGAATCGTACTCAGTTGACTTTTAATAGCAAATGGGTAATGGATGGAAAACCAACTTTTCAGATAACATCATCGCTGACCCAGCACAAATATAATCCACCCAGATGTTGAATGATACGGTGAAGGATGAGCGGCGGCTCTTCAAATGTGTTCATCACGAACTGCAGCAGAATAAGGGTGCGTTTGGTTGGGTGGATGGGATATAGCCATCCATGAATTTGGAGTCATCCAATTGTTTAGATGGATGGATGGATAGGATATGGTCATCCAGTTTTTGGGAATATTCTCTCAAGATGCTGGATAAAGCCATCCAAATAAAAAGGCCAGATGTGCTCATCCAGTTTGCTGCACGAAGAGGTGTACACGGTCAAATTCAAATTTCGGCAAAGTTTTCTTGGCCAAAATTAAACTTCGCTCAAAATATGGTCAAATTTTGTTTGAAAATTCAAATTTTAGTAAAAAATTGTCCAAAATAAAATTTTGTTTGCAAATGCAAATTTTATTTAAAAATTCAAAATGTGTCCAAAAAAAGAAATCAAATTTTGGTCAAATTTTATCCAAAAAATCAAATTTTGTCAGAAAATTAAAATTGTGATCACATTTTGTTCAAAATTCAAATTTTTATTAAATTTTGTCCAAAAAAATTCAAACCAAAATTCGAAACCTTGATTACAACTAGCTCATCCATCTAACCAAACAAAAAATTAGCTCATCCTATCCATCCAACCAAACAAAAAATTGGTTCATCCTTATCCACCAAACCAAACAACTACCTGGATGGCTCCATCCCATCCAAGTTGGATGGCCATATCCCATCCAATCTCATCTAGAAAAACAAACACACCCTAAGATATTTTAAAAAGAAAGTAGCAGTCATTCCCATTCTGTTGAGAATGCCAGGTCAACTGAACTGACGAAACAAAACTCGCTATGGTTTTGCAATCAAATCTATCCAACCATGTCATCTGAAGGAATTATGCCACACAAAGTATTGAAGAATCGCACAGAAACAACCATAAGTTTTTCGTGAAGAAAAGATCCCCTCGAAAAGGGGGCTCATTATATTACCCATCTCAGGATTAAATATCAAATAAATATCTTACTGTTAGTTAGGAAGCTAATACAATACAAAGTTTCAGGATAGATCAGATATGCTAAACAAAGTACAGCTGTTTTTACACGTAAAGCCTTTATCATTTATGAAATCTACCTCGCTTCATATCTGAACTATACTTATCAGTTATCAGCCTCAGAAAAGAACAGGCTTTGGCACTACGAACTTAAAAAAAGAAACATTAAGCGCCCGAAGAATGTATCCAAGAGATCCACTAAGCAAAGCAAACATTTCAGATTTGTGCCTGAAGCAACATAACCAAGAAAAGACCTATAGAGCTCAAGAGAAGACAACTCCTACTTTCCGAGCAAAATCATCGTCATCTTCAAACTCTTCTTCACCGTCTTGATATGCATTCTCATCTTCAGATTTGTAGTCATGACCTTCAATTGCCTCGTAGTCAGACTCCCCCTCCCTCTGGTCATAGTTATCAGCCTCTTGATTTCCCACAGGTTCCATTTCGACAACATCTTCAACCTCAAGTTTGTCACCATGAGACGAAGATTGCCCATGGCCCTCCACAGGGATCTGGCCTTCCTCTTTATATTCTTCATTGCCTGATCCACACTTGCATTCTTCAGAACTGATAATGTTGTCATAGCCTTCCTTCTCAGCTTCAACCAGGTAATCAGTCTGCTTGTGTGAGACCTCAGCAGATTTATCTTCTTTGACATTGTAGACAGATGAGCCATTGCTCCATGCCGCCTCTCTTTTCCTCTCTAAGATAACGCTCAGGGGCTTTGGGCCTTCGAAATCAAGAGAAGCTTCAGATTCAACACTTCCATTGCCCTTCCTAAAATCTCCAAAGTTTTTGTGGGCAGCAAAGTTAAGTGAATCCATTACATCCCTTCTTGAATGCTGGCCATCTGCATTCCTGGCACTTGAAGCAAGTTCACTTGATCTCCGCCGAGACATATCTTCATGATGTCCTGCCTCCCGATGCCTGCCACCCTGAAAATCCATAAACCTAACTGGAGACAGCCTTTCCCGGAGTCGTCTTCTATCTCGCTCCTTCTCTGAGCAAGTATCAGCTCTATCAGGTGATCTTCCAGGAAGCTTTATTCTGCCTTGCAAACGGGAACTCAGAGTACTTCCTCGAGGGCCCTGATGGCGATCTCTGTGTGTATGGTGGCCACCATGTGCCCTTTCCCTGTAGTGCTCATCCCTCCGGCGCCGCTCTCCATTGCGTTCTGGGCTAATGGCCGACGAAGACCGATCTATTCTTCTCCTGCGTAGCCGATGACGTAAATCTGATCCATCAATCTCAACAGGATCAATCTCTCTATGCAGAAACCTTTCTGAATGGAAAGGTTTGTCCATGTTCCTCTCAGATGAAGTTCTATGGCGCTTCCTCTCATAGCCATCATACATTTGTCCGATCTGGCCTTGTTCGCCCATTCCATTGAATCGCTCTCTTTCATGAAGTGGCCGGATATCAAAATCAGCTGGAGCATATTTGTAATCTTCTACTGGATACATATCCCTTCCAAAATCTTCTTCATCATGTAAATAAGCTGCAGCATCAGCATCATTGTCTACAAGAACGTCAAAACCAGGCGAAGACTCCCCCAAAAATTCATCAGCCTCCCTGCTATTCTGAGGGAGGTCATCTGTATGAAGCATTTCGTAATTTTGGTTCCAATCTTGCACAGGATCACTTTCCACAGGAGGATGGTTCTGATAGCACTCAGGATGATCCTCACCTGACTTACTTGTGAAATTTTTCTTCACCGCTGGCATACTATTTTGTACTTTCTCTGACTTGGCCCAGGACTTCACTGCATTGGAAACTGGTTCAGCTTGTGTCATAGCTGCAGCTGTCTTGGCAGAATTTGTCATTTTGGACCTGTCATCGATTATTGGACCACCTTGCTGAATTGAATTATTTGGCTGCACAGACTCCTTAATACCCAACAAATCATTCTTTTGGGTCTGAGACTGCTCCAAAGGAAATGAAGAAACCTTTGCCACCTGTTCTGGTGGATTATTTCCAGCTGATTGCGGTCCATGATAAAAAGGGCATCTATCACCTTTTATGCAGTTCCCTTTCTGAAAGTAATAGCATGGGACCATCTGCTTGCCCATGTTATAAGCAGTATAGTGTGAAGAAACTGCAGGTATTACAGGAGTTGGAGCACCAAACATACCATCAATTGGCTGGGCAAAAGTAAAGAAAGCAGAATTAAACTTCAGATAACAACTTTAACTGATAAAATATCGAAGTAATTTGAAGCTGGGAGCACTACAAGGGTTCTTATGAGCATGTCTTGTTAGCTTCTAATGAACAGCAGCATAACAGTTAATTTAACATTTATAAATGCTGCTAGACTGACAGATATTGACAGAAATTTTATAGTAAACAAGCAGGAAAATGAAAGGGGAAAGGAGTATACCGGATGGCGAAATGAACATTTTGGATTCAAGCAATTGCCATTTAACCAGTACCAACAGTCTCTAGGGTTCATCCGGGCACCCTCACTGTGACGAAAATCACATTCATTCCCCTGATGGAAGGAATAAAGAAGTATGGTCAGTTGAAAGATTCTGACTGGAAATTAACAACAAAACTATGACAGCCAAATATTCATCATAAATAAGAAATTATGGTCTATGATAAATAATGCAGCATAATTGGGACAGCGTTGCATAATGAGATTAAGAATTTAACAATATATCAGCTATAGAATGCAACACCAGATAATTAACAGGTCAATTAAGCAAATTAACCGGTAGACTAAAAGCAGTACCTACATAAATAATGTGCTTGATTTGGATTGAATATAGATCAAGAGGTTTACTTTCTTACATATAACAATAGTTTTATGAGAATTGAGAATAGTTCTTGATCTAATTTGGTATTGGATAGAATATTATTTTAAAAAAAACCAAGGAGCGAACAAAATTTTTGAGCCAAGCTGCCAAAGCAAGCATCCCCAGTGAGAAATAACAAACTCCTTTCAAGTAATCTTCCATTAAGAACCAAGAATGATCAACAGCTTGTGCAAATTCAGCATCCCCGGTGAGAAAAAGACACTAGAAGTCCTGGCGCTACCTTCTCCCCACAACTAAAAGGCGTATAATCAACACAACAGTTCAGTGTTGGGGGCATATCTCAACAGTAAATACGATGTTTTCATCCTCAGGAGTTTCAATTCCCTATAGACCTACCGTCACAGTTTTAATTAAGCAACTGAATCACAACTTGGCCTGGCACTAGCATCGCAAACATAAAAACTCACAAGTTTGCACCCAGAGACGCCAAATACCCAGAAGGCATTAAATCGCAGCACGATATGATCATATATTCCTCTTATGTCATCGCCACAAACAGCGTGGATGCGGGGATGAACCATCTGAAAGATTCGATCTTGCACCGCTAACTTCCTCTGGACCTAGCGCAGAAATTCTGCCCCGACCCGATTCCCAAACCAAATTCTCCCCCCAAAAAAATTCTACGCTCCAATCGCGCAAAACGCCACCCCAGAAACCAAACTAGATTGCAGCCTTACAGGGAAATAAACAGAGAGAGGAAGGGTCACCGAGATTGTAGTATACCTTCTTGCAGGTGAGGGGCGAGGCGAGGAAGTAGACGCAGTCGGTGTTGCGCCTCAGCGCCTCCTCCTCCGGCGTCAGCGGCCTCCCGCCGGCCGCCACCCCAACCTCCGCCGCCGCAACGGTGCCGTCCACCTCCATGGCCCCCGTCCTGAGGGGGCCGCAGGATCCTCTCCTCCCTTTCCCTGCCCAAACCGCCCACACGGGCGCGATGGGAGGACGCCGATCGAGCCTACGGAGGCGGCGGCGGGGCTAGGGTTGGACGAGGTGGCGGCGGCGAGATTAGATCTACGTGTAGGTTAGGGTTGGGGAGAGCGGCGACGAGAGGGATGGGTTTGCGTTGCGTTGCGCCTCCCGCTGCGCGTGTGGATTGGGTTTGGATGCTGCGGGTTAAAAAAAAACAAGTCGACCATACGATCAAGCCTCGGCTATTTTGTCTCTGCGTTTTTTTCAATATTAGGTTACAAAATTATAAATCTGATTCTTTCTCTGAACATGAAAATAATGGTAGAAGATGTGTATCATTACCGTGTTCCTTAACCGTAATAGGATATCCACACGGTAGTATCATCTCCTATCACAGCATAGCATGTTAGAGAGCCAATCACGACAAACAAGGTACTACAATACCCCAACGTGGCAGGACCTTGCCGTAGTACTAAGTGGATGTTTGGCGGAGCTCTAACTCCACCAAATTCGTGGGGTTGGTGGAGCTGGATATTCCTAGCTTCACCAAATTTGTGGAGCTGGAGCTGTGGGTATATTACCCTGTTTGGCAGAGCTACAGATCCCAGCTTCACCTCAGAGCTGAAACTTGTAGACTGAAATAAAATGACTTAAGTTTATAATTTTATTCTAAAATGTAAACAAGATGACCTATCTAAACACTCTTAATATACCCACAGCTCCAGCTCCACGAATTTGGTGAAGCTAGGAATACTCAGCTCCACCAACTCCAAGAATTTGGTGGAGCTGGAGCTATGCCAAACACCCCCTAAGAGTGTTTAGATGGGTCATCTTGTTTACATCTTAGAATAAAATTATAAACTTAAGTCACTATATTTCAATCTACAAGTTTCAGCTCTGAGGTGGAGTTGAGATCTAGAGCTCTGCCAAACAGGGCCTAAGCGTAGCACCTGTTGTTGGCCTGTTGTGGCACCCAATCATGGAAAGATTTTTTGGGCCACTATCCCCTTGGCATTAAATGTTATTATCAAATCGAGAGAAAAACAGAAGAGAAGAGGGACAGGAACATGAGTTTGAAGGTGATTTTGAAGCCGATGTAGTGGAATGTATCATGAGAATAAAGTGATTTACTAGTTGTGGAAGTTTTAGATCAAGTAAAGAGCTTCAAGAGGAAGTAAGTTTTTCTTGTATGCACTGTCGATGTTCAAGACTCAGGGAGTCCCTAAATCAAGCTTACGAATGCAATTCTGATTGTCTTTGTCTATAAAATAAGATTGAAAGGAGTAGAAAAAATGAGGATTGTATTATATCATGGATGTTTTTTACAGAGTACAGACTATTCAACTCTCTATCTATTCAAGCATTATTGTCTACGCACTCTTCTTCACACTTCGAATCCTTATGGGAGTATCATATTTATAGCGTCGAAGGGATGACAGTTGTCATCTTCGGAGAGGTGTCTTCCCATCAAAAGGTGTCTTTTGGTCAAAAGGCGTCTTCTCACCTAAATGGTGTCTTTTCGTCAGAGAGACGTCTCTTCGTAGGGAGTAACTTCCAAATGTCTATCTGTACCTATCAGAAAAAGCATCTTCCATACGTTATCCTTGCTCAGGGATTCCTGATCGACCTGAATTAGGTCGGGGCGTGGGTTATCCTTTACCCAATCTTGTCTAGATCAGTGTGATAAAAGGAATTATGTCCGACCTACAAAGGTTCATAGATCGGATCGTTCTCGACCTGGTAGATGCTCAAATCAGAGACATAAGGTTAGTTTTCATCCGACGTATATTGCAGATCGGGGGGGTGTTTACGTGGTCAACTATAACTTTGATCGAATAATCATGAGATATTTAATGTCTCTTCATTTTATGAGCCGTACTTATGAGGATGCGACTAACTTCTAAAAAGTGTAACCATTTATGTGTCTTGGATAGATTAATCGTCGTCAGCTAGCTCCCAAGTCTTGAGAGAACACATGTATTCTCTTTAGGCTTTTCAACTTTCAAGACGCTTGGAATGTCGCGCTAATCATGCCCCCAGTTGCGTCTCGAGAAAATCTTTTTGATTTCCTCGGTAACCGAAGCAATGGCAAAAAGGTATAAATATAAGGGAGAGGCTTCCTTTAGACGCTTCACGCTGCCAATCATTTGAAAACTACCTTTGAGTTCTCTAGCTTTTCTCTTGGTTCTTGAAGTTTTTTATCTTCCGTTTGAGTACTTTCTCATCATTCTTTGCTTCTTTTGTAATGGAGAAGTCAGTTTTTACTAAGGCGAAGATCATGGAGCTCGCTGATGAGGGCTTAATCCCACCACGTGAAATGGTGCAATGGGATCCCAATAGAGAGGACGTAAAACTCATTCCTCAAGAGGGGCAGATCGTTCGCTTCACTGACTTTATTAGGTTAGGATTTCGTCTAGTTGAGAGTGAATTCTTAACCGATGTGCTTCATCATTACGAGATCGAGCTCCATCATCTTCCCCCCAACTCAATTTTAATTTTGAGTGTCTTGTCGTTTTTTTTGCAAGACTTTTCAGGGTATTCCTCCTCATGTTCGTATTTTTTCGTTTCTTCTACCAGTATAACAGAAATAACAATACTCCCAAAGTTTTTGGGAGTGTTTATTTCAACCTTCAATCTAATGTCATGTATCCCTTGCTCCTAGTCAAGGATACATGGAAGGACTACCGGAAGGAGTAGTTTTACCCAGAAATCCTGGGTGGTAGTCGCCTTCGGTTCACCGGTAAGGCCGCTCTGACCTGGACAAAGGTGGAGTCGAAACAGGAGAGGGACTCCCTGGTGCTCACCGATGAAGAGAGCAAGATCATCGATACTTTCTTCAACTTGGTGGAAGAAGGGCTTATGGGACATAAAATCATTTACGATTTGTTTTGTTCCATAAGTTGAGCCCTCTGAAAAGGTAAGTCTGATTCGCCTGGAGAATCGAAGGTGACCAAGGTCCGACCAAGGATGAACCTGGAGGTAAGAATTCCTAGATTCTAGCCTATGTTTTCTTTTTAATTGATAAAGGAATTTTATTTACACTTTTTTCTGTGTGATTTTTAGTCTTGATTGATAGGGAAGCATGTGCGAAGGTTGCGTAAATCTTGCGTATTCCTTCGGATAGATCCAATCAAACTGTGTTGGACAAGTAACCAGCCAGTTTGATGCATGGTCTTATAATCAAATTAGTACCAAGTATCGAGATAAGTACCAAGTAGTACATTTGGTCTTATAATCAAATTAGTATTTGTTCTAAGTTCTTAATTTTTTTGTCATCCTTAGATGCATGGTCGAAAACGTGCCGCCGACCAATCTGAGGTTTCTGTCTGGGCTATTGCAACGAAGAATAAGAAGAGAGCCGCAGACAGGACAACCTCGGATATGATGGATACGACATCTGCTATAGTGTCAGTGTTGATCCGACCAACACTAGACGGGTGCGTAGCACACACCCCATGAGTCATACTGATCAACCTTAAGTCAAGAGGACTTCGGTTGGAGTACAAAGAAGGACTTCCTCACAGGTATATAACAAAAGACGATATGGTGTATGGGATACTCCATATAAGAATTATCCCATATTTCCACGTGTTCAGGGTGAGGAGCAGGAAGAGAGTGATGATGATATCTTTCTTGTCTTTAAAAGAAAAAAAGCTCCCGTCCCGACCATTGGGGAAACCAGAACTCCTTAGATCTCTTGGGAAATGGATTCTGGAGTATCCTAAAAGTAAGTTCTTTGTATTTTTCTTAGTTCTAAAATTTTAAAAAAAATTAGAACCAGTAAGGTTTTCTTTATACTGATTTTTTTTTCTTTTAACCCCCCGTCTACTCCTTACGTTCAAGCAGAGTCTAAGGTGGATCATTTGGTCGGTAATGAACTGACCAATGTAGATCCGTCTTTGGAGCCTATTATCGAGGAGATTTTGTCGACTGCACAAGGTGCAGAAGCTAAGCCGATCAACACCAAGGGTGAAAAATCCTCCGGCTGTTGATTGTGAAGACGCTTCTCAAAAATGTGATTCGCCCTCTCTTGGTGCAGGATCTTAAGGATGAATATTTCGGAGACCTGCTCTCCCAACAGTCGGTGCACACTAGCGAAGGGACGGGGAAGAAGAAGGCAGCGCAGTACTGGCGGAAGGCAAAAGGTTCGAGCTTAAGAGATATGATCTCTGTTCGCGTATATATAACAGAGAGAGTATCATAGCACGATATGAATCGGTTACAGATTCGTACACACACATAAAATCCAAGCACGATACGAGTCGATTACGGATTTGTACACACATGCGTAAAATCTGCCACTAAGTCCCACATTGCAAAAACTACAAAAGAGGACTGCGCCTGTGCAAGCCATCGGACTCGACTTCACTGCACCATTAACGTGTATGTCGCGTACGCGCGCCGCCTAGCATGGTGTGGCGAGGCAAGCAAGCGCGCACGTGTGTCCTCTTCTCATGCTCTAGTAAGGTGGGAGAAACCATCCCTTATAAATTGGTTTTCATCCACCCCCATTAGCAATATTGTACTATTCTCTTTTCATCTCTCTTTCATCTAATGGGCCTTTCGGATCCTTTAGGAGTTATTTGTGAATTAATAGGGCTAGCCCAAATAATTCCAACAATCCCCCACCAGATCCCAGAAGTCCCATAGGTCCTTGCATGTTCCAAAGTACTATTTTTATACCAGCTTTCGGTGACAATGAACTATGTCTTGAATTACACCTGGACTTTAAGCTACATCATCTACAACTTGAACAATGGACTATACCTTGAATTGCAAGTTTTGTGCAGACAAGTTTCACTTAAGGCCCTGACTGATACTAGGCTACTGACAGTCTACCCCTCAGGTGGAGCATATAAGTCATACTCCTTGGCCTCTTCATGAGCTTCCTAGAGAGTACCCACATCTCACAGACTGCGACCAACAGTTGGACTCATATAGGTATGTTCTTTCAAGAATACTCTGCGGGACAACATCTTTGTTTACTTAAAAACCAAAAGAACACATTAAGACCGAAGTCAATCTACCTCAGAGATTTTAAGAGTACGGCATCTTTCACGAAGTGGGATGTAAAATGTACTCTTCTTCAGTTAATCCAACAGCTTGTTATTACCCAGGTACTAATTCACGAGATCTCCGATCACATAGCATGGGTTACCACTATTGTTAACTATTTGGTAGGTCTCATTCCTAACTCCCTAGATGTACTATCTACCATGTTTCGTGATAGACCCTTTGTAAATGGATCTGCCATATTCTTAGCAGTTTGGATGTAATCTAAAGCTATCACTCCGGAGTTTCTCAATTTCCTGACAGATTTCAACCGTCTTTTTACGTGTCTTGATAACTTTATGTTATCCTTCGTACTGTTCACTTTTCACAATAACCGTTTGATTATCATAGTTCATAAGGATAATCGGTATCGATTTTTCAACTACTGGTAAGTCCATCAAGAGTTCATAAAGCCATTCTGCTTCAACACTCAACAGTGGCTGTGTCCAGTGCTATGAGTTCTGCTTCCATGGTTAACCTCGTCAATATGGTCTGTTTACAAGACCTCCACGATATAGCAGCACCACCAAGAGTGAATATATATCCACTCATGGCCTTTAGCTCATCAGCATCAGATATCCAGTTAGAATCACTATATCCCCCAAGTACACCAGGATACCCAGTATAGTGAATTATATAACTCATAGTACCTCTCAGATAATGCATTACTCTCTCAAGAGCACGCCAATGATCATCACCTGTATTAGACACAAACTGGTTCAATTTGTTCACAGCAAATGAGATGTCAGCCTTGTAACACTAGCTAAGTACATAAGCGAACCAATAATCTGAGAGTATCTCAGTTGATCTCTAGCAATTTTTCGGTTCTTCCGAAGTATTAAACTTGCATCATAAGGTGTTGGAGAAAGCTTGCTGTCCATATAGCCAAGATGGCTTAAGACTTTTTCCACATAATGAGATTGCACAAGTGTAATCCCATCCCCACCTTTGGTCAGCTTGATGTTAAGAATTACATCAGCTTCTCTCAGATTCTTCATATCAAAGCTTTGGAACAAAACATCTTGATCTCATTGATCACATCAAGATTTCAAGATTTGTTCCAAAAATTACACTTTGTTCTCTTAGAAAGAGGTGAATAAGTATCAAAGAAATCCTCGCCTACAACATCAAACTGGTTTACAACCATAAGGACGATTTACGCGCATGTCGTGTACGCGTGCCGCCTCAGGCGAGACGAGCGAGCGCGCATGTGTCCTCTTCTTCTCTTCTTCTCTTCTTCTCATGCTTTAGCAAGGTAGAGTAAATAACCCCTTATAAATTGGTCTTTATCCACCTCTACTAGCAATGTGGTACTATTCTCTTTTCATCTCCTTTTCACGTAATAAGCCTTTTAATTTTTTTAGGAATTATTTGTGAATTAATGGGACTAGCCCAAATAGTTTCAACAACCAATGCTATTTTACTAAACTACGACCCTCTTTAGCGCGAGAAGTTGGGTTTTTACCTCCCAAGTCTAATCTGGACAGACTTCTGCATCATGTTGGCAGAAAATGCATGTGAAATTGTGGACCACGTGGGTAGCAGGTTTCGGAAACCCTGGATCGTGCCCAGTTTCACTGATTCGCCTGAAGGACGTAATGTAGAGGCGTAGAGCAGTTACCGACTCATCCTCGGCAGCGTTGACGGGGCCGAGTCAAACCAATTCCGGATTTCTCAAAGGGTCGGTGGCCTGCCAACCGCAACTGATCCTTAGAAAGAGGTGAATAAGTATCAAATAAATCATCGCCTACAACATCCAACTGGTTTACAACCATAAGGATGATTTACGCGCATGTCGCGTACACATGCGGCCTCAGGCGAGATGAGCGAGAGCGCACGTGTCTTCTTCTCCTCTTCTCATGCTTTAGCAAGGTAGAGTAAATTATCCCTTATAAATTGGTCTTTATTCACCTCCAATAGCAATATGGTACTATTATATTTTCATCTCCTTTGCACTTAATAAGCTTTTTAAATTTTTTAGGAATTATTGGTGAATTAATGGGCTAGCCCAAATAGTTCCAACAGCCAATCCTATTTTACTAAACTACGGCCCTCTTTAGCGTGAAGAGTTAATGGGCTGTTTGGTTGCCTTCTCTCGCGAGCCTGGCCCGTTCCACTCAGCCAGGCTGATGGGATACGGGATGCACAGATGCAGAGACGGTGTTTGGTTGAGTGTTTAGGAGGCAGGTATTTTGAAATTTAAATATTTTGAAATTTATATAGCAAGTGTGGTCTAGTTTTGTTCGAAAAAATGTCAGGAACCCATTTTTGAAATTGGTTCGGTAATCGGAGATGCTAATCAAAAGATATAAAAAAAAAGAAAAAAAAGAAACTTACATACCCACGTGGCACCGCATGCATGGTTGACAGTGGCCCCTTGCGCAGAACACGAGGCTGCATCCAGAGATACGCCCATTTTCTACGTATCTCCAGAGCCAGGCTGCATGGAGAATCTTGCATCCAGATAGCCAGGCTCAAAACTAGATGCAGGCAACCAAACACGAGAAAAAAACAAGATTCTGCATCTGTAGATGCAAATCTCTATGCATGTAGGCAACCAAACAGCCCATAAGTTTTTGATTAATTGATGATTTGCTATCTTTTTCATGTGTACTTCCTCTGTCCCACAAATAGTGTATTTCTAGTTTTTTTAAGACAGATTAGTGTGCAAGGTAAATGACTAATGTGACCCTCATTACATCATGCATAAGCGTGCTGGTGCTTTGGTTTCCACCAGCACTTAAATGCGCATGCATACATTTACAATTCTGCATGCAGAAGATTAGTAGGATATTACTCCACGCCAAATCACTAAGCATGTTCGTATCGATGGATGTTGCTCGGCATGTAGCAGGTTCGTCGACTGGTGATTGATCGAGGAACTACTGAAAAACGCGAAAAAACAAACAAGCAATTCGTGGCTGCGCGCGCCATCCAGAATTTTAATTTCAACTCGAAAAAGTTTGACTTGGAAAGTTTATGATCAAAAAATTTCAACTTAAAAAATATTTTAGATCAAAATTTTCAAATTCAAAAGTTTGAACTCGAAAAGTTTCAACTCAAAACAATTTATATTCAAAAAAATTTAAATCATAAACTTTTAAATTAAAGAGTTTCAATTTGAAAAGCTTCAAACCAAAAAATTTCAAATCGAAAAAGTTTCAATTCAAAAACTTTTAGTTCAAAAGCTTTTAATTGGAAAGTTCCGATTTAAAATTCAACTGAAAAAAATTAAAAAGGAAAATCTTAATATAGAAAGCGTAATTTTTTTTATTAACCTCTCACCCTAAAAGTTTTGATCCGAAATAAGACCATCTCCAACCATGTCCCTTCCCCTCTTATTTTCCCTTCGTGAAGGGATTCCCATTCCTTTCAATACCCAACGGAGTTCCTTCAACATTCCTTCACTGGATTCTCTCTCCCATTCCCTCCAGCAAGGGATTCTCTCTCCTTTCCCTATACAATTCCCTTTAAAGGGAATCTGTTGGAGATGAGAGGAAATAAAGGGAATGAGAACAGGGAAGGGAATGAAATAAAAGGAATATGGTTGGAGATGGTTTAAGACTATCTCCAGCAGCTTCCCTTCCCAGCTAAATCCCTTCGCGAACAGATCCCAAGTGTTCCAGCGGATTCCCTTCACGATTCCCTTCAGAAGAGATTCAAACAGTGAATCCCTTTAGAAAGGGATTCTCTCTCCAATCCCTTCACAATTCCCTTGAGGGGATGCTGCTGGAGATGGTAGAAAATAAAGGGAATGAATATGGGAAAGAGAATAAGGAAGGGAATGGAATGAAGGGAAATTGCTGGAGATAGTCTAAGCTAGCTCCCGTGTCGCTCCTCTCCCACACGGACACGTGTCACACGGAGACCGGCTTGCCGTGGGAACACACGTATACGTGTGTGCAAGTGACCGTAAAGTAACCCAGCAAACCACCAGCCAGAGAACAAGAATACAGATTAAAACAGATCCTCCTGCATTTGATTATTGCAGTTCTTCGTCGATAGCATGTAGAGCAATCTCACATACGTAGATAAATTACGATACAGTATCAACTAAGCATATTTGTAGTCTTCAAGACTTGATGCAACACGAGAACGACTGCCGCGCGAGTTACAAACCATCTAGGATAGAGTCAAACGGATACTGATTCCTAAGTGGAACCTACAAAATATCAAGTTCATGATATCGGTGGCCTGCACCGAATACAGGTAACGGAGAGTTCTCGAGACGTGTACGGCGTACATGCAAGAGACAGGTACGAACATGAGAGTTCTGGAGACATGTGCCGTCAAGAGCAGGAGTGCTACCATGTGCCGTAGAATCCTTACAGAAGCCTGTGAATGTAACCCAAGTCAAGATGTCAGCGGACAGAGATGAATTCAGCCAGCCATCCAGCTTATAAAATGAAAAGGTCTTTCATTCAAACACGGCAGTTGGTATGACAATACCTCAGCGAGCTTTGACAGGACTGTGCCAAGCGAATCAAAAAATAGAGCAAACAAACACATTTAAATAAAAACAGTCAAATGCACTATGCATAGACAAGATTACCTCAACGAAACCATTCACAATTTTACTTGAGGTCTGAGAGACATGTGATCTAATGTTCTACTCCCTCTGTTCAAAAATGTAAAAACTTTTAGAAAGCGTGCAGTCTAACTTTTTTTATATAGATGAGGTTAGTCCCTAACAATATGAAAATTATCTTATCTAATGCAACTAATCACTAAAGATAATATCTGTACTATCCATATGCATCTAACTAGGAATATGAAGATATGCTGTTGCCCCTCCTTGCGCGGAGCTCCTAACGGGCCGTGGCCCCCCTGGCCCACGTCCGTAACAAATTTACTCAAAGATAGTGGATTGCTCAAGAAAAAATCACTTTTAGTACATCAGGTTCTCTTTTTTAAGCCTATGTATGATGTCATTATTTTAGTTACAATGTGTTGTATGAGATGCATTTCTTTAGTTTGTTTCTCCTTGCCAGCCACTATTCCTGGATATGATGCTTTATTATAATTTTGCAGCTACCAAAAAAAGCTGGTTTAAATTCATTGCAGAAGACAAATTTGAACTGTAACTCTTAGGGATTAAGCCTAGCATGTAATGATTCTTTCAGGGAGTCTTATATGTCAGAGAGTAAAACACTTGCTCATACTGTCTCGACTAATGAGGTCACTGTGCATAGATCTATACTTCAACCAGGAATCTTCATTAGACGTTAAACATCATGAATTCCTCATTTAATTCAGTTTTTTTCTACTTTCCATGCTCTGTGTGCTACACAAAAGGTGGCTCCAGACCAGAATGTTCGAGACGACAATTGTGTCGTAGCCTTACAAAACAAAAATCTCACAACAGCATAGAGCCATAGACCAGCCAGCAGAATCATGTAAGCAACAATAACAGTACTGATGATAGCTATGCCAAATAACAAATTGACATGCATGTACAGTAATTAAATAACTGGGTGATATCAATTACCAGAAACAGCACTATGTTCTTTGATCTTTCACTTTAGGAAAGGTACCGTGGATTGTTTCCTTGCTTGCCCATCTTATGCACATCCTCAGGTGAAAGTATCTTGATGTACCATACACTATTCACAAATGACCTACATCAATTGAGGAAGCTCAGTTTCAAGAGGATCCATACTTGGCATGTAAACTCATGCACAGATAGTAATTGAGAATCAACTTAAACCATTACAACTAACATCAAGAAAAATACTAGATAAAATATTAAAAGTAAAGAACACTGGGCTCAAGAATTTTTTACATATAAATACACAGAAAAGATGCATGCCAGAATAGAAGTGTGTGTGGAATTCTGTGCTTAGCAATCTTAAAAGTAACACCCGTCCTTTTAAGCATATCCATTAGGCACTGAGCAATATGCACGTTCAAGTTTTCTAGAAAATACAGAAGGCATATCCATTTACCCTAGTACTTGACTCGATAAGCTATGAACCGTGGTGGCCAGGAAACCAAGGTTAGCAAAGAAACCATTCCATAACACACCTATGTAGGCACTATGCCAAATTCTCCATGTTAGACACATCTGCTATTTGAAAAATGCGATAGACTGAGAACTGAGTGTAGCTCAGTTGGTTAGAGGCGCGGTTGTGCGCCCCGCCCACCCGGGTTCGAGCTCCGCTCGACCCGCGTGCTCGCATGGAGCCGGAGGCAGGCACGCATGTGTGGTGGGGTGTGTGTGTGTGGTGGGGTGTGTGTGCGTTTGTAGTCCGGTTGTTGTTCTCTTCTTCTTTAATGAAATGTCAGAGCTCCTGGCCAAATTTTTTTTTTAAAAAAAATGTGATAGACTAACAAATTAAGCTACGATGTCTGGCATAGCTTTGCAAAATTCAACATGTTCAGCAGCCAATTTGGGGGGTTAAATTCAATTTTAAAGTGATACCATTTACTTATAACTAGGTACAGTAATTTTTACCATATTCTATATAGTCGCATCAAATGTGCATGGAAATAGTTTATCAGGTGTAGTAAATGTTTAACTCCGTTGTTGCAACCAAAGTATACATCATCTCCTCAACTATGTGGTGTGAAAGTTTATAACAAAAAAAAAGTTAAGATGAAACTTGATATATGCAGAATATAAAAAAATACATAAGGAAACCATGTTCTTGTTAAGGATTCTTACTCCCAAGGGTCGTCTCCAAGGAGAAGCACATCATTCTCCCTGTCGATGAATACAAGCTGCCAGCCTGATCTATCAGGGTCATCCAATTGACCCCTAATGCCGAACATCTGACCCAGTTCTTCTCGAAGTTCAGCATAATTAGTGAAGCGGGTGATGTCCAACGACCTCCCCACTGATCCTGACTTGTAAACCTGCATTTTATTTAACGATTCCATTAGAAAGGACTTAAATTTGATCTAACGAAAATGCAATATATTGCACTCACCTTCACAAAAGTTCTGGTTGTTGGATCATTCTCTCCTGTATTTTGCAATAAACCAGAAGAGTCGTCCAAGCAACCATACATTGGATTTTGCACATAAGTTGATCCAGAAGGAATAGTTGATATGTTATTAGCCGCAACATTTGAAGTCAGATTAGGTACCATGTTGTACAATAGGGAGGAAGAATCAACTTGAGGACTAAAAAGGGACTGGTTTTGCACATCACGACCAATCTTGTTCTCAACTGAACCATCTTTGCTCGTGGGTGAGTTAAGCAAAACCGAGCCCCCAAAAGACATTGATTGCGAACCCATAAACTTTTGCTTCCATGCCTGCTGCTGCTGCTCACTAACTGCTGGTTGATTGAATCTAGACAAGTCAACAGCTTTCGAACTTTCTTGAAGGAAGCCTGATTCCAGCATGTTGTCACTACAGTTAGAAGTGATGAAGCTAGAAGAATTCGCATTAGGGTCAGAGAAACCAAATTTTTCCCGCAAATGGCTTGGTAGTGATGTTGGACTTGGAAGAACCACACTGCTAGGAACTTGATAGGTTTGATCTTGTTGAATCTTCTGCTTCTGATCATTATGACCCTGCTGCATTTGCTGGAGTTGTTGAAGTTGCTGCTGGATAGCACTTGGATTCAGCATCGTTTGAATATTTTGGGTCTCAGGACTAACTAAATGATGTTGGCTTGCTTGCTGCAGGATTTGTTGCTGCAACAACGGGTTGAGGTTGCAGTGTTCTTGACGGGACTGCATAGGTTGCTGAAGGTGTAGGAATTGCTGCTTCAGATATCCACCACATTGGGAGCTGGCGGCAGCAGGAACAACCGCTTGGTACTGATCATGGTCAGTACTCAGTAAGGATGGATGGAACCTCTGTTGTCCCCAGGAGCCAATACCAGGAGACTGAAAGTTCAAAGACTGAAAGCCTCCATCACCAGCAACTCCTCTCAGCCACATTAAAGCATTGCTGTCATCTTAAGTGTAATATAGCAATTAATAAAAGAACATAAATGTGAATAAGAGAGGCTAAAAACAGCAATGTTAAGCAGATTAGTGTGTCATTTATCATAACAAGAGCATGCCCAAAAAAGACTAAAATGCATGGCAATCTGTATAGCATGTTACAGTTATTATGAAGAGCTTTAGTGAATAACATTCGCCCACCTTGGTGCTTGAAGGTTGTAATATATTCTTAGATGAAATCCAGATTTCACTTATACCATAATTTTACTTGTTTCCATCGATACAAAACAGGGAAATCAGAAACTCCAGTTGTTGCATATTCTACTTGTTTGAGTTTACCGTGTGCCTACATTATATCAAGTTTCATAAATCAATTGTTGGATCGAATCACTAATAACATTTCTTCCCGGTAGAGCACCCAACAGGCTTCGCTCTAAAATATCTTGCTCTGACACCAGGTGGAGTTCACGTTGTTATGAATAGCACTTGCATTCAATATAAGGCCAATAGGCCAGAATATATAGAGTACATGAGGGTACAAAAGGAAAACCTATACAAGGCAATATCTAAATAAGGCAATATATGCCTTAACACCCTCCTCAAATACAAGGTGTATGCAAAAGCATTGCATTTGGAAGGGTTGGCACTAAAATAGGGAAAATCCAAAGTCCTAGTCTTGAAGTAGTTGGCGTAGCATCCAACTCTTGAAAAGCCAAGCCAACAAAAGAAAACCGATGAAGGAGCCGAGCCAACGAAGTAAAACCAACAAAGGAGCCGAGACGACAAAGGAAAGCCGACAGAACGAGCTGAGCTGAAACCGGCCAACAGAATGAGCCAAAACCAACAGAGGAAGGCCGACGAAATGAGCCAAGCCGACATAATGAGCCGGATATCGGAGTCGACGGAATGAGCCAAGCCGACGTAATGAGCCGGAAATCGGAGTCAACGGAATGAGCTGAGCCGATAAAAAGAGTCGAGGCGATGAATGTGCCAAGATACTAAGGACTTGGATGGATACAACAGAAGCAATGACACTAAGAATGAAAAGACTCCAAGATAACTAGGAATACTGGCAGCAGCAGCCGCCAATGGAGAGCCAAAATGATGAGCCAACAGGCCAAATGAACATGCCAAGAAGCACGGTCCCGACAACCAAGAGGCCAGCGCTGCAGAGCCAATGAATCGCCGCAATTTTTTTTATAACCAAAATTCGGAACCCAAACCGGATTAAATCCGGTTATGGGATCCTATTCAAGTCCAATCGAACGAGAGCCACCCCCATCTCAGGCAAGTAGCGGAAAGGTCAGAGGCGGCGTTGCGGGAGAATCGAAGGCCGTCATCACGGGTGAGTGGTTGTCTAGATCGTTGAAGAGCCGGAGGACGCTCGGCGGCGTGCCACCAGGGACCTTGACAAAGCCGTCGACCGAGCAGTACCTGAAAGTCTTGCAAGTGTCGATCAGGCAGCTCCAGGAGATAAGTGGTGTTGGGCGGAGGAGCCGAAGGAGTACAGGTAGCCCGCAGGCCGACAGCCTCAGTGGAGGAAACCGTCGGGGCGAAGGCCGGAGCGGAAGAGACCTATGAACGGCACGGCAGCGGGAAGAACCGCAAAAAAGCAACAGCGGCCGACCGGTAAGAGCTGGACAGGGATAAGGTGGTGGCACAAGTACAACATCGGTAAAACCCTAACCCTAAAATCTTGCTCTAATACTATGTTATGAATAGCACTTGTATTCAATATAAAACCAATATACCAGAATAGATAAGGTACAAAAGGAAAGCTTATATATGGCAATATATGCCTTAACACACGTAACATATGGCTTACAATAAATGCTTCAATGTTACCGATACATAATTTCAACTACTTAACAAAAATCAAAGTATAAAGGTTAATGACAACAATCTCAACCACAGGTTAATTTCGTCGAATTTATGCTATCCCTTGTTTAAGGCATCAGGTACAGTGATTCCAAGGCAACCAATAAAAGCACTATGTGCATGCAGGAAAAGAATTTCCAGGTCATAGGTGCCAAACTCATAGTCACAACTGTTACGAATAGGACTTGATGTATTCAATATGAGGCTAATGGCCACAATATATAGAGTACATGAGGGTACAATAGGAAAGTCTAAATAAGGAAAACTAAATAAGGAAAGCATGTATATGGAAAACATATATATGGGAATCAACTATATAAAGCAATATATCGTTAACACCCCCCCACAAATGCAAGGCGTGTGCAATAGCATTGCATTTGGAAGGGATGAACTAAAATAGGGAAAATCCAAAGTCATAGTTCTGAAGAAGCCGTCGTAGCATGTAACTCTTGAAAAACATCGAGCTGACGAAGAACAGCCAACGAAGAACCCAGTCGGTGATGAAAAGTCGACGAAGAAGCCAAATCGACGAAGAGAAGTCGAAGGTAGGGCCGATTCGACGAAGAAGGACCGACGAGGCGGACAAAGCGTCTTTGAGCCAAGGTAAAAGTGTTGATGAGAATGAGTCGAGCCGATAAGAGAGCCGGCGGCGACGGAAGATGGACTCAAGATGCTATAACTTGGATGGACGCAACGGAATACGAAAGTCATAAAAGCTGGAGCCAAAACCAAAAGCCACAGCCGGATCGGATGTGAACTTGTGGACTTGAAACTGGTTGAAGTGACCACGTATCACGGGAGGAACTTGAACTAGTAGTCCACAAAGCCTTTCCCACGGATATGAAGCACAGAAAGAGTTCGATCGAGTGGATCGTGAAGGATGGCCGACGGCGGCTTGCACGGCAAGCCGTAGAGCTGGCCGGCGACGAGCGGCGATTGAATCGGCCGAAATGAGAACTGACGGGAGTAATGGCGCAAGAAGACGGCCGGATCTAGCGGCCAACTCAGGCGCATCCCCGAGCTCTGGCAAGACGGTGGCGATCGTGTTCATCGGCGAGCAAAGAAAGATGGCGGCCGGCCGATCGCGTCGGCGGATCGCGACGGCAATGGAGACAAAGACGTCGGCGCATCGGTCGGAGGATGGCGAGACGACCGGAGCGATGCAGGCCGAGGCTGAAGGAGACGACCGGAGGAGCAGGGCGCCGAGAGGCCAGGCAGAACGGCGCGGCCGGTCGAAGGAGATCGACGGCGTCGCAGAAGCCGAGGGCGTCAATGAGGCGCAAGTGCTCACGCCGAGGAAGGATGGCCAGAACGTGTGCCGATGCCGGCGATGACGAGGTGGCCGCCCCCGGGAGTAGCAGCGGAAGATAATCTGGAGCTAGGGTTTGAACCGTGGCTCTGATACCATGTTACGAATAGGACTTGATGTATTCAATATGAGGCCAATGGCCACAATATATAGAGTACATGAGGGTACAATAGGAAAGTCTAAATAAGGAAAACTAAATAAGGAAAGCATGTATATGGAAAACATATATATGGGAATCAACTATATAAGGCAATATATCGTTAACAACAACAACGAATATCTAAATTGTACCATGAAGGGCAGCAACTCCAGAATACCAAGGATGCTTCACTCTCAGTGGGAACAGAGATGGATACATAGGAAAGGTTGTCAATGGTTCAATTTCCCATAAAGAAACTCTAGGTGGCCTTTCCCCTGCGGTTGATTCATCCCAACCAACCTGCAGTTATAGTATCAAAGGCACTGGTTAGTGAATTCCTCGAACAAACTTTCAACCATTCTGAAGAAGCAGAGATGACAATCAGGTATGCAACTCTCTACAGCGATTATTACAATATGAAACAGAACGATTATTGCACACAAGAATTTTAGTTATTCAGCAAATAAGATCATAATTATCATAATATCTGAAGATATAACAGAGCAACAGTTATTATGGTGAAAGCCAGAAGAGCAGATCATAAGAAAATGAGAATAAAAAGACCAAAAGGATAATCAAAGAAGGCACACAATTCTTACTATGAAAGAGAAAATGCAAACATAAAATGAAGTTTGCCAACAAAACAAATCAGATATTTGAGGAAATCAATCAGGCAGCCCTTCAGAGCAAAATCAATAAGTAAAAAACTCCTACCTTCACCGATCTCCAATAGGAACTGGGCCAACGCACTGGGTCCGCATCACTTACTTCTGTTATCGTCCCCATGTACCTGCATTTCATTTAATATTATATTTATAAGTTTCTTTTAGAAGCTGAGTATATAATTATCAGACACACGACTCCATAAAGTATGAAAGAATGTGAAAGATTTTAGTCTAGAACCAGGACTGAATTTTGGTATTTTGCCACCTCACCTGCGGACACTAGATTCCTCAGTCTCAAACAACATCCTGAACCGCATTCCAACCGATATCCGGGTGTGAAAAACAGCCTTGATGTATTTTGAAAGTGGTATGACGAATTCTGACGGACTTGCCCTACAAAACCCTCATTTTGTAAAAGTTGAAACAGGGAGTAAAAATAACATTGCCATATATTTTAATCAAACAGCCCCAAGTTACCTAGGATTATAGAAAATTGTGAAGCGGCTGTTTGTGGCAGCAGCATGAGCCGCTGCTGCAAGGAGCCCTATGTGCATGCTGTCACTCGAAAGAACAGAGGAAGGCATCACAGTCTGTTGCCGGCTGGCATGCCTGATTCCCAGCAACAGCTGGTTCTTCTCATTCCTAAATCATGAACAAGAAGTCCTACTCATTACTCACAGTACAAAATTTTCACAAGCGCAGGAATAAAGCAATGAAGCAAACCATATGAAAAGCACAGAATCTCCAGCAACAAGCCTCTTAGCACTGACAAACACACTCCAGCCAGTAGTTAGCAGGTGTCGTTTGGGTTGGCCTGTGAAAAACAAGCATATTAGTATTTAGTTCACAAAATAACAATATGTGATGTTA
Organism: Rhipidocladum racemiflorum; assembly: GCA_036346355.1. NCBI lineage: Eukaryota > Viridiplantae > Streptophyta > Magnoliopsida > Poales > Poaceae > Rhipidocladum > Rhipidocladum racemiflorum. The sequence goes on along the minus strand of CM070575.1, from coordinate 2,076,272 downwards.
AAAATAATGCTATTAGGCAACGTTTTTAGTGTTTGCCGACCGCACTTCATAATCAATATAGTACATGCATCGTCAGGCATGGGGTGTTATAGTGTTAGGACAACCCCTTATTAGTTATGATCACACAAGATGGAAGTATATTCTGCACTGAAGAATCCAAAATAAGTTAAACTCTGTGGGAAGAACAAGACTTCAAGACATAAGAAAACACCCTATATCGTACATTTGTACTGGCTTGTAGGACTGCACACAAGTACAGTGAGAGCCCCATGTGCTATTTTGTTAGCATCTGACTCCCATGAATCATCTGAGGAAATATTCCTGTCAATTTAACTTATATTTAATCCATTACTGCACTATCCTGACATATTAAAATCCAAAAAGTTTCAATGTACTGACCAAATTAATGTTTCCCAGAATTTCATCTTTTGCATGCCCTTAATTCGACTAAATTGTTCTGGCCACGTTGCACTGGGTGTTTTCCCCCCTTTAATGAAGGGTTGATGTTTTTGTAGGCACACTTGAAAATGTTTGAGGGGCAGGATTTAATCAATCCGACGAGATACAGTAATAAAGTTAAACTGATCCCAAGGCAAAGATGAGGAATTGATTAAAACACTTCTGTTAAGACCACCAGAATTTAGCTCAGCCTGATGAAGAATAGGCCCTAGAGATTTGTTGAAACTTGCCTCGGAAGATGTGTCTAAACTTCCACTCGACATCATGAATATCCCGCGCAATTAGCTCCTGGGCTGGAGGCTGCTGTGTGAAATCCTACAAACCACACTATACCACCTGTTATTGGCAACAGCAAACCCAACAAACCATGAAGCTAAAGAAAGGAGCACTGCCCCATATTACACACTCATCACACCAGAGGGGGGAAGACGCGCTCAGCAGCACGGCGGGGCACAGAAAACCCGCCGTGCGTGCTGGTGTCGCTCGCTGTCAGCGTCTTGCAGAAGTAATTCGTTGGCTGCTTGCTCATGATACCCATCTCCGCTGGAAGATACGCATCGTTCTGCTCTTGCTGCACAAATCAACACAGCCAAAAACATCAAAACTCCATAAAATTCACACCATCAGACCATTAGAAGCTGAGCACTGCGAATCAAGCCCCCCGGGTGCCTTACTGGGTTCAGCGGCTGTAGCGTCATCTGCGCGTACACTTCATCTGTCTCCACATCCGCCTGCAAAAATTATTAACCCAACTCAGCACCCATAGCTATCGAAATAGACCTGAAGGATCACCGCATCTGAGAAATTAGGGCTATAAATCTCGTACATGCATTGTGACATCGTGGAGCTGGCAGATCAGCTGCGGTGGCAGGTTGGGGTAGTTGGGGATGTGACCCTCCACCTCCTTGTTCGTCGACGCCGCCACCTTCACGCAGCTCACGCGCATCAGAAACAAGCGAACGAGCAAAGGAAACCCACGCAGGCAAAACAGCCAACACCTTGCACGCACGCAAGGGTTAAACCTAACACCGAGCGAGATAGCCAAGCTCACCTGCTCGCTGTGGCCTTGCGGGGAGTATACGACGCGCGTGCCGACGGTGGGGAGGCACACGAGCGGGCCGGCGCACGCGTGCCACAGCTCCGAGTTGAGGCACTTCTTCTCTGCACACCCACGCACGGGCCAGTAAGCAGCAAGCCAGCAAATCAATCTACCACACCAAATGACCAAAACAAAGCAAGCGCGGAGCAAACAAACCTAGCCACCCACCTTCCTCCGGCGGCGCCGCGGGCGGCGGCGGCGGCTGCTGCTGCTGCCCGATGCTGGCCGCCGACGACGAGCTCATGTCTCACGACCGAAACCAAAACCTTACCTATCCCCTCACAAATCCGCCCGAAACCCCCATCCCCCTTCTCAAATCGGCCGCATTCTGCAACAAGCCAGCGCATCAGGCGCCACGCGCGAGGAGGCGACGGAGACAAGCGCAAACAGGGATACCTACCTCATCAGCTCACCCGAGCTCGGAGATCGCCATGGTGGGGAGAAGGGTGGAGGTGGGGTTGGAGAGAGAGAGAGAGAGAGAGATGGAAATGATTATTAGGTTTGAGGCATTTAAGCGAGAGGGGAGAGTGCGAGTATGTGTGGGCGTGTGCGCGCACTGCGCAGTAGCGTGAGTTCGCCACAGTACAGAGAGTGGCTGGCCGGCTGCTGCCTGCTGCTTCCTGCGAAGAGTTCTGAATAATAATGACTAGTTATATGCCCGTGCGTTGCTACGAAAAACAAAATTGATAACGAAAAATAAAGATTAAAAAAATACTATTTCATAAGATCAAACATCTATCTTTAACGCTTCGTTTCTTGCAAAAGCTGGCTAATTAAAGCAACGCTTCGTTTCTTGCGTAAGGCAATTAAGCAGAGCAATTAAGTAAGGCAATTAAGCAAGGCAATTAATGTGACGTGGGAAGAAACTCTCACTTTATATAGTAGAGACTAGTTACATGCCCGTGCGTTGCTACGAAAAACAAAATTGATAACGAAAAATAAAGATTAAAAAATAAAAAAAATATTTCACAAGATCAAACATCTATCTTTATCGCTTCGTTTCTTGCGAAAGCTGGCTAATTAAAGCAACACTTCGTTTTTTACGTAGGGCAATTAAGCAGGGCAATTAATGACATGGGTAGAACTCACCACTGCCACCAACTGCTGCTTTATAATAGTAAAGAAAAGATAAAGCGGAGGAGAGAGAAAAGGTTGGAAAGCGGGTTTTTCAAAAGCCGTATTTCATGGGCTCAAGTAAGCGGGTGTCGGGAGGCGTAACCGCGGCCGTAATGCAGATGGACACGCCACCACGGGATAGACGACCTACGCTGCTGTTCGTGTGGGGTTCTACCATCTCTGATGGTTTGTGGTCTAATCTGTTGCAGCTAGCTTGTACGTGTTTTGTCCAGTTTTGTTCTTTAGATTCTGCCCATTTGAAATGTTGAATCGAATTGATTTGATTCGAGGGTTTGATGCTACCATACTAAGTATACGAACCTGCAGCTCTCTCTCGGAAAAAAGAAATATTGCTAACATGTGCCTTGCTTTTGCTGTTCTTGGATAAAACTGCTGTGTGTACCAGCATAGATGCCAACGAGATTGAACGATTGATTCTCTTCTCCGTCTATGTGACAACTGCTGGTGGAGACGAAGGGTGCGGGCCGTGTGATACTTTCTCGGCACAGTTTAGCGCTTATGGTTTGCCTAAGAAGACTCTTGGCTTGTTGCTAAAGTAGGAATAAAGCACATAAATATCTCGGACCGTTCAAGTTTTGTGATCTGGCCTATCGTAGTATTTGTTTGTTTGGTTTTTGTTCTCTAGCCTAACAGCCTAAAAAGTTAATGATTAAATAAATGGATGGCTTTTTAATTGAGTTTTTCAAAAGACATAAGCTTTTATATATCCAAAAGAGAAAAAACCAGGTGAAATGTATTTTTTGCTTATTTACGGTTGATTTTAGACTAATATATTGAAATTATAGTAAAATTACTCACCTCGATCTACTACGTATAAAAGCATACTACTTTTAAGCCGTTTAATCCAAAAGGTTGATCTCCTATTTCCACTTCCCTAAAAAAATCTCTAACAAATACATAAAAAACATTATATCAACAAACAAATTCCATCTTCCTAAATATTCTCTAACAAAAAAAATAATATAACAACAAACAAATTATATATATCTAAAAAATCTGTAACAAAAAACATAAAAAAAATAGCAAAAATAGTTACGTGCACATGCAGGCACGATGCGACGGAGCGGAGAGGTGGACCTGAAGGCATGTGCTGGGCAGATCGATGCCGACTCATCGTGCCAAGAGCCATATGATTTTTTTTAATCGACAGTAAATCACAATCATTAAGCTAGTAAGTAAAAAAAAAAAAAAACTTAAACCTAAATAAAACGTGGCCACATTAGTTTGATCTATCCTATGATGAGACACTAGCTTAGCCAGAAGTATTGCTCCTTAACATTCCATTCCAAACCGAAGTAGCAATTCCTGTTGCAAACTCAGAGGATAATGCGATGGCATCTTCCTCGCGTGGGGAGTTAACCGCGTTGCTTAATCTGGCAGCGACAAGTAATCCGTACCGCTCATACCACCCTCACATGCGTTATTACAGTTGCCATGCATGTCTCCTTAACTCACGTCACCCGCCGCAACCACACTTTGCCGTAAACGAGCACCAGTTTTGAATCTTCGACAGCACGTATCCGGCTATTTTTCGCGCTTAATTCTGGTGTGACAACGAACCACGTAGTACGTGACAGCACAACGCATTCTATTAAAAAAAGAAAAAGATGGGGGTACGGAACAATCTTGTCACATCAACTTAGTGTGCGACGTGCCGATCGTACCGTGACGTGATCGATCCAACTATGGCAGGAAAAAATATTTTAATTTTTTTCTCTCCTATCTGTCACTGCATGCGTCCTTGCTTCTTCTGTCAATCTTATCTATAATACTATCATAGTATTAAAGTGAAGTCAAAAGAAGCAAGTATAATGTCAATCTTATTTATTAGGAGCTTGAAATTCCCACGTTAATAAAAAAAAAAATTAGTTGCTTATGTGACAAATCTGAGTTATAACAGTTCAGATTAGAAGAAAAAATTATATCTAGTATAATTGAAAATAACTAAAATAAAAAATTAGTAATTTGATTTTCCTACAATCTTCTAAGTAAAACTTAAATTTAGAATACAATTAAATGAAAATTAGTGGTTGGAGTTGACACGAATTCCAACCTGAAATTTAAATTCAGGACAGAAATAAAATCAGCAATTTGATTTTCATACGAACTCTCTAGTAAATTTCCTAAACAATTTAAATTCAAAATAAAAATAAGGGAATTGCTAACTACTACTCAGTGTTTTTTCATTGAGCACTCAAATTTCTCACCGTAGTATTTTGCCTGGAGATTCGTGCTCCACCTTCTCCCACTCCGACAATGCCACGAGTTAGGGTTAGAATTCCGTGTAGGGTTCAACATAGCTCTCAAATTTAGAGGGAGGTTGTGAGTCTTGGTAGACCAGCTGTGGGCAGTAGCGAGGCCGCTGGTCGGAAGAGGGCGGAGGCAGCAAAAGTTAGCACACGTGACAAAGACAACTGGTTAGGAGACGACAGATTCGACGTACATAGATGCCTAAGACGACGAAGGAAGGCGATGGTGGGGGGGCACTGGAGTGGAGGAAGGTGGACGGTGCGGGGGAGCTCGTCGATGTGGAGGAAGGTGGGTGCCACAGTGGAGGAAGGTGGCGGTGACGGCGGGGGAGGGAGGGAGCGGTGAGGGCTCGTCAGTGGGCATCGTTGGGAACAGCGATGATGCGATAGCGGGGGTGGTGCGAATGTGACAGCAGCGGTTAGGGTATGGAGGACGGGACGGGTACAATGGATTTTATATGATTATGAAGGAGAGATGAGACCTCTTAGATTTAGATCCATTGGTTGAAATTTTGAGTGCCCTCTAAGAAGAAATGCTCACTTGCCACCTAGACACCTCCTAAAATTAAAATTAAAAATACTAGTTGATCTGTATATGATTTCAACCCAAAATTCTATACTAAAATTACATGTCATGTACAATCCAATAATATGAAAATTTGTAATAAAAATCAAATGTACAATCGAGGAATATGTAAATTCGAAAAAAGCAACTATATTTGCTCTCAAGGCTAAAAATTACCATGTTAATCAGTGAAAAAATAAAGACCTATACAGTCGATTGTGGTGGGTCTAGATTTTAACAATGAGGATTAATAGGCTACAAATAGATAGTACACTTTTATAACAAATAGGACTCTAATGTTGTAGATGCATGCAAACACATATTACTCAGAGATGTCAATCTACTATGTAGCATCTAGGAATGAGAGAAGCTATCGCATCATCCAATAATAATAATAATTACTTTTTTAGAAACGCTTTGACGAGTACCCGTACCATGGGTACCCCCATCAGCCCGGAAACGCGAACGGGCTGACCTACCACGGCGAAGGCCCAGCACTGCCGAAAGGCACTTGGGCCGCGGAGAGCGAACCCCGACCTATGCAGGACCGACCCTAGACGGTCGGCGGACTCCGATCCCGGGCGGTCGGCGGGCTCCGACCGCCTAATATTGAAGCTCACGGTCAGCAAGCTCCACTACGCGAGCCAAGAGGGCCCACGCCGGTGTCGATACCGCTTGTGCGCAGCTGCCCCTGGCGTCCGTATCGGGCGACGGCTCCTTCCCAAGACTGCCGAGGAGCCACCGAAGAAGTCAAGCCCCCGTCCCATCGCCTGGCGCACCGCAGAAGAATACGCCCACTCCCGAGGCCAAGGCAAAGTCAAGCGCCATTAAAGCCACCGAGGCTGACAGGAGCACCACGCGATACATCATCCAGACAGCACTACGCAAGACGGCTCATCACAGAGCCACCAACCATGCCTCGGGACGAGCAGGGGTCGGTCGGAGAAGACAGAAACCAGACTTCGAGACGCGCAGGCCCCCTTCCTCGTAGTTTTCCCGAACTCCCGTGTAACTTGCCCCCTCCGTCTATATAAGGAGAGGCAGGGCCCGAGAGGGAAGGGCGATGGAAAAAACAGTCTTCTAGGTAGCCACAACTCCCTAGCGAAAACACCAGGGGATCGGTCGGCCGACTCCCCGCCTCGCTTGTATTCTCCTTGTTCGTCGCCCTAAGATCAATACACCCACACCGAGCGAACTGGAGTAGGGACGTTCAGCCCGAACCAGTATACATCATCTGACTCCTTGAGTCGACCATTCGGGGAGAGGGAGCACGCGACCCCATCCGACCACAAATTCGTATTGCCGGTGCACGAAACACCGACAGTTGGCGCGCCAGGTAGGGGTCCTCGCGCGTCTTCACCAACATCCTCATCTTCGGATTCCTATTCTCCTCCCTGATGGCCTCCTCCCACCACGATTCACCGATGTCGAGGGGCTGGATCCGCTTCGGCACCCTCGATTTCATCGTCACCACGGCGGGAGAGCTTGTCCTCATTCCCGCTGCCATCCGGGACCGGGCGTCCTCCGCAAGCCTGGACGCGGTTGCGGATGTCCTCAGCAACCTCCGCCTCGAGGCTCGCGATGGCCGCAGCGGGGCCTGCCGCGGGCCGGATCGCTTCCTGGCGACGCCGCTTACGAAGCCGCGGCGAAGCGGCGGTTCCACCTTCCACGGGTTCTCAACTTCAGGCCATGGCCGGCCACGCACCGGCTTCCTCCACGACTGGCCGGGCGGATTCCTCCAGCCACGGCTCCAGCTCCGACAGAGAGTATCCCCCCCGCAGGGTGTACTCCCGCGAGTGCAACATGACGGGTGCCGCAGAACCGTCCTCCACCCCCGCTACCCTCGGGACCCTCCTCCCGCGCGACGAAGCGCGGCGGGGAATCCTGGGAAGACGACGACAAGACACATAACGCTTCGCTGACCTTCGGCAACAGCGAGAGGAGCTAGAGGCCCGAAAGGCCGAGCTCGATAAGCTCCAGGCCGAGCTGGAGCGCCGTCAGCCTAACCCACCACTCGCCTCGGCGCACAAGCGTCAGTGTATCGGCTAGCTATCGAGGAGACGAACGACCTTCCGTTCTTCCCTCACGCCAACCAGAACATTGCTGCGGCGGCAATGCTGCTCCGAGGGCTGCCTAAGCCAACGGAGCCAGAAGCCAAGGCCACCTATCAGAACCTCTGGGGACTAGTAGAACGTGCTGTCGTTCAGCACGCCCAAGGTTCCGGCTCCCGACGGACGGGTGCCACTTCGGGCCGCCTGGGCCACTCCCCCTCACGGGGCCGGCGGAGCCCAGCCAAGACGACCCCGCTCCACGAGCTCCCCCAGGCATCATACACCCCGGTGCGCCACCGCCTGGGGGACAAGTATGATCTTCGCACCACCCTCGAGGCGCGAAGGAGAGCTACCGATGCAGCAGCGCCCTCGCAGGTCGCCGATAGCGGACGATGCAACCATTCCGACCCGGGATTCGACGGTCCCAGGCCGCGTGCGTTCACCCGCCTCATCCGCAACGCCGACTTCCCGACCCGGTTCCGGGCACCGACTAACATAGCCAAGTACACAGGGGCCACCAATCCCAGTGTCTGGCTAGAAGACTATCGGCTCGCCTGCCGAGCTGGGGGAGCAACGGACGACTCCTTCGTCATCCAGTATCTCCCCATCTACCTTGCGGACTCAGCTCGAGCCTGGCTCGAGTACCTGCCCGCAGACACCATCGGCAGCTGGGCCGACCTGACGAACCTTTTCGTCGGGAACTTCCAGGGCACCTACAAACGCCCTGGCAACTCCTGGGACCTGAAGAGCTGCAAGCAGCAGCCGGGGGAAACCCTCCGGGACTACATCCGCCGCTTCTCCCAACAGTGCAATGAGCTCCCCGACATCCGTGACGCCGACGTCGTCGGGGCGTTCATCTACGGCACCACGTGCGAGGCCCTGGTCCACAAGCTGGGCTGTGCGAAACCACGGACCACCAAGGAGCTCCTCGACATCGCCACCAATCACGCCTCCGGCGAGGAGGCCGTAGGGGCCATCTTCGAAAGAAAGACGGCCCACAAGACAGCCAGCCTCGGGGCCAGCGCCCCCTCCGACCGCCCTGACAAAAGGAAGCGGAAGGGGAAGCAGGGCCGCGAAGGCCGAATGGTCGCCGCTGCCGACCGACCTGCCAAACAAAGAGGCGGCAGACGCCGACCGATTCGAAATCGATGGATAGTCCGTGCCCGAACCACGACTATCCCGTCAAACACAAGTATCGGGACTGCGAAGTCTTGAAGCAGTTTCTCTCCGAAAACCCCACGACATCGCGGGGTAAGGGAAAGAAGCGCGACCCGGCATCCGACGCCGGGGCAAAGGGCGATGAGCCAGCCGACGAGTTCCCACAGCTCGACGGCTGCCTCATGATCTTCGGAGGGGCAGAGTGCTATGCCGACAAGCGACGGTTGAAGCTCGCCCACCGAGAGGTTCACACGGCTACCCCCGCCGTGCCCACCTACTTAAGGTGGTCGGAGTGCCCGATCGCCTTCGATCGGACCGACCACCCCGACCACATCCCGCACCCGGGACGCTACCCGCTCGTCGTCGACCCCATCGTGGGGACGAAGCGCCTGACCAAGGTGCTCATGGACGGCGGCAGCAGTCTCAACATCATGTATGTTGAGACCCTGGATGCCCTGGAAGTCCCTCGCTCCGCCCTCCGGCCGAGCAAGGCGCCTTTCCACGGCGTCGTACCGGGTCAACAGGCCCACCCCTGACAGTCGGCTGTCCGTCACCTTCGGAGCCGGACAACTTCCGCGACCGAGCCTCACTTTCGAGGTTGTGGACTTTCCCGGCTCCTACCACGCCATCCTGGGACGACCTTGCTACGCGAAGTTCATGGCAGTCCCCAACTACACCTATCTCAAGCTGAAGATGCCAGGGCCGCAAGGTGTCATCACCGTGGCCGCATCCTTCCAGCTCGCCTACAACTGCGAGCGAAGCAGCTGCGAGCTGGCCTCAGCGGTCGTCGCTTCCGCCGAGCTCGCCCAACTCCAGGAGAAGGCCCCCGAATCCGCCCCCGACTCCAGCAAGTCGGGGCCTAGCTCCTTCAAGTCCGCGGAGGATACGAAGGAGGTCGCTGTTGATCCTGAAGACCCCACCAAGATCGTGCGGGTCGGGGCCGCCCTCACCGCCAAATAGGAAGGCGCGCTCGTCGACTTCCTCCGAGCAAACCGAGACGTCTTCGCTTGGAGACCCTCGGACATGCCAGGAGTTCCAAAGGAGGTCGCCGAGCACTCCCTGAACATTCGACCGGGATCCAGACCAGTCGCCCAGCGCCTGCGCCGTTTCGACGAAGAAAAGCGTCGGGCCATTGGGGAAGAGATCGCCAAACTTTTGGCCACCGGCTTCGTAAGGGAGGTGCGTCACCCCGAGTGGCTCACCAATCCCGTCCTTGTAAAGAAAAAGTCGGGGCAATGGAGAATGTGTGTTGACTACACGAGCCTCAACAAGGCCTGTCCGAAAGATCCATTCCCATTACCTCGCATCGACCAGGTCGTGGACTCCACCGCCGGGTGCGAGTCCCTTTCTTTTTTGGATGCCTACTCAGGCTACCACCAAATTGCGATGAAGGAGTCCGATCAGCTCGCGACCTCCTTCATCACCCCGCAGCATCGTCTTTGTTACGTCACGATGCCTTTTGGTCTGAAAAACGCAGGCGCCACATACCAGCGGTGTATGCAGGCGTGTTTTTCAGACCAAATTGGCCGTAACATCGAAGCCTACGTCGATGACATCGTTGTCAAAACCAGGAAGGTCGATGACCTCATCGCCGACCTGAAGGAGACTTTTGCGAACCTCCGACGGTTTCGCATAAAGCTCAACCCCGAGAAATGCGTCTTCGGGTCCCCAAGGGCAAGCTGCCGATTCATCGTCTCGAGCGGCATCGCCAACCGTGATAAGATCTCCGCTTATCGCAAGGATGGGGCCAATCAACGATCTGAAGGGAGTTCAGAGGTCGATGGGTGCCTCGCGGCACTAAGTCGCCGTATCCGCCTCGGCCGAACGCGGGATGCCACTCTACAAGTCGATGAAGAAGACCGACCGCTTTTCTGGACTCCACGGCTCAGGAAGCCTTTAGCCGACTAAAGGCCTTTCTGACCTCACCTCCGGTCCTGGTCGCCCCGGAGCCGCAGGAGCCTTTGCTCCTCTACATCGCCGCCACGACTCAGGTCGTCAGCGCGGCACTTGTTGTGGAGCGAGCGGAGGAAGGCCGCGTCTTCAAGGTGCAGAGGCCGGTCTACTTCGTCAGCGAGGTGCTCTCCGAAACAAAGGTCCGATATCCCCAGATACAGAAGTTGCTGTACTCAGTGCTCATTACCAAGAGGAAGCTTGCCCATTACTTCGATCGACACCCCATCTCCGTGGTGACCTCCTCACCACTCGGAGAGGTCGTCCACAACCGCGACGCTACCGGAAGAATCGCCAAATGGGCTCTCGAGCTCAATGGCCTCGACATATCGTACGTCCCCAGGACGGCGATCAAGTCCCAGGTCTTGGCGGATTTTGTCGCCGAGTGGACCGAGGCGCAAGTCCCTGCGGTGGTCGAGGACCCGGAGTACTGGACGATGTACTTCGATGGGTCTTACACCAAGAATGGGGCCGGCGCGGGGGTCGTCATCATCTCCCCACTCGACAACAAGCTCCGGTATGCCATCCGCCTACTCTTCGACGCCACCAACAATGTCGCCGAGTACGAAGCCCTCGTCAATGGCCTTCGGATCGCCGCCGACTGGCGCCACGACGGCTCTACGTTCACGGCGACTCAAGCCGGTCGTCGACCAAGTGATGAAAGCCACCGAGCCCCGCGACGCTTCGGATGGCCGCCATCGCTCGAGGTCCGCAAGCTCGAGGAGAAGTTCAAGGGTTTCGAGCTCCATCACAGCTACCGACGCTATAACGGTGAAGCCGACTCCCTCGCCAACCTCGCCTCCGGAAAGGGGCCGGTTCCCCCTGGAATCTTCGTTTCCGACCTCAGCAGCCCATCAATCCGGTTGGACCCGAGTGCTGAGGGCGCCACCGACCCCCCGAAGGCGGGCGCTCCCGCTGATCCTCAGCCAGATGCTCACCCGCCTGGTCGACTTGGGCGCCCTGGAAGGCCGAACCGATCGAGGCAACCGTTTGTCGATCGATTGACGAACGGGTTGCTCCCCGCCGATACCACCGAGGCTCGGCGCCTCGCTCGGCGAGCTAAGTCTTCGTTACAGTCGGGCGCCCTCTACAAAGGAGCCCGTCAGGAATCCTTCGAAGTGCGTTCGACCGACCAAGGAAGCACCTTCTGCTGGACATCCACGACGGGTGTGCGGGCACCATGACGCGCATGATCCCTGGTAGGAAAAGCCTTCCGACAAGGTTTCTACCGCCGACCGCCGAAAGTGATGCGACCAAAATCGTCCGCACCTGCGAAGGATGCCAATTCTTCGCCAGGCAGACGCACCTTCCCGCGCAAGCCCTGCAGACAATCCCCATCACGTGGCCCTTCGCGGTTTGGGGGCTCGATCTGGTCGGGCCCTTCAAGAAGGCACCCGGGGGCTACACTCACTTACTCGTCGCCGTGGACAAGTTCACAAAGTGAATCGAAGCCAAGCCATTGGCAAAGATCACATCGGCGCAGGCAGTAGGCTTCTTCCGCGATATTGTCTACCGCTTCGGGGTGCCCAACTCCATCATCACCGACAACGGGACGCAGTTCACAGGGAAGGAGTCCCTCGAGTTCTGCGGCGACTTCAATATCCGAGTCGACTGGGCGGCAGTGGCGCACCCCCGGGCCAACGGCCAGGCCGAGCGAGCCAACGGCATGATCCTCCAAGGACTCAAGCCGCGAATCTTGATCGGCCCGAAGAAATTCGCGGGACGGTGGGCCGAGCTACCGCCCGTTCTTTGGAGTCTACGAACCACGCCAACCCTGGCCGACCGGTTCACACCTTTCTTTTGGTGTTCGAGCGGAGGCTGTCCTCCCGACCGACCTTGAGTACGGTGCGCCAAGAGTGCGAGAACTACGACAGCAAGACGGGGATCGAGAGCAGCGGGATGACCTCGACCAACTCGACGAGGCTCGAGATGTCGCGGTCTTACGGTCGGCTAAATATCAGCAGGCGCTGCGTCGCTACCACAGCCGACGGGTCCGCAGCCGCTCATTTCAAGTCGGCGACTTAGTGCTGCGTCAAGTCCAATCCGCGAAGGACAGGCACAAGCTCTCCCCGCCCTGGGAGGGCCCTTTCACCATCACGGAAGTCCTCCGGCCCGGCACCTTCCGCCTCAAGGACACTAAAGGAAATCTCGTGACTAATGCGTGGAACATAGAGAAGCTGAGAAAGTTCTATTCATAGTCAACCTCTCCCCTCTTTGTTACCACTCGACAAATACTTGAGTAGAGGAAGCCGCAACTCTCGGACGATCGACCGAGTGCTCTCTCTCTCTCTCTCGTCTTTTACCTACTGCAAGTACTGCGACCTCCGCCCCGAAAGCCGAGGTCCCGAAGTAGTACTCTACCCGTCGCAAAGACCACGAATGCAAGAACAACCGACCTACCGCAGGTCGGGCCGTCCCATTCCAGTGACAAACATACATTCTGACGCGACGCGAGGAGAAGCCCAGCTGGTGGGAAGGAACGAGGAAGTCGAAAAGAACAAGGGGCGCAACCGCCTCCAACCTATGCCGAATCCGTTGCGATCCCAAAAGACTACGGATACGGGCAAATCACAAGCGCAAAATCCTCGAAGAAGAAAAAAAAGAAAGAGAAACAGGGAGCAAAGAAGCACTTTATTTATTCATGGAGGAACATCGCCCCAACCAAGAACGAACCGCCCGTTACGATCTTGGTGTGCGCCACCAGTAACTCCGCGACGCCCTCGACCACCGCCGCACCAGCGGTGCCCTCACTTCGAAGTCGGGAACGCCACGACGAGGACGCCGACTCGCCAGACGTCCTCACGAGCGACTTGACCTCAGCCTCCGCCACCTCCTGCAGCCAGGCCTGATGGGCGACCACTTCCTCGCGGGGCTGAGTGTTGCGGTCCGCCATGGCGCACAGAGAGAGTTCGTTTGGTCGCGGTCCTTGCCAAAGCAACGAGCGCACCGGCGCCTCTCCTTTTATAGCCAAAACAGTACGGGAGGAGCGGAAGACGAAGCGCCTTGGGGTCACGCAACGGCGCAGAAGACGAAGCGCCCAACATCAGTTCCGAAACCGGCACGATCCCCCAGGCGAGTTAATCCGCCCTTATCTCCAAAGAAAACTTAAATTCTTGCGCGGACTCAAGCGGTGCGTGGCGACTGCACCCTCAGTCCCCGCGCACCACTCGGGGGCTGCCCTACGACCTCAGGGGTCAGCGACCTAAATCGATGACCGGTAACCACTCCGACCGGACTACCCTCCTCATAGTAACCTCTTCAAACCCAAAATGCTACAGCCCACGCCCCCACGGCTACGGCTCCGAGGTAGCACTTTGCGCAGAAGGGAGGCTACTTGAGCAAAGGGCCAGTGGCGGTCGGATGGAGCCTTTCGATTTAGGTCGGACAGTCGACCGATCAAACAATCTCCCTCGTGGCAACCCCTTCGAACCGAATGCTACAACTTAAGCCCCAGACAGCTGCGGCTCCCGAGTAGCATTTCGCGCAAAAAGGAAAGTTGCCCGAGCGGAAGATAGCTTGATCGACCAGGGCAGAACAACCCCGGTCGTCGTTAAAAAAGCGTACGAGTCGCTAACCTAAGCCGTACTCCGACCGACCGAGCTATCTACCTCGTGGCTATTTCCCCCGGCCCAAAGTACTACGGCCTACGCCTCCGCGGCTACGGCTTCTAAGTGGCACTTTGCGGGGGAAACAAGTCCTACGAGCAAGAGACGCTTGGAACGGTCGAAGCACCCTCACTCAGGTCAGCGTTCCAACCGACCGAGCGGAGGCTTCGCGAAAGAGGCGGTCCGACCCAGGCACCTCTCCTCCACGAAGCGAGCGCTCTAGGTAGCTTGTCCTATCCCGTGATCTCTTCGAACGGAGTTGAAGCAACACCTACGCTTTCAGGGCCACCCCCGTGGCCCCGTGGGTCGTGGGTCGTAAGATTGCCCAAATTCACAGAGGAAGCACGGGGTAAACGGGCAAGATAACTTAAAACAACCCGACGCATCGAACTCGGTCAGGGCAATCATGTTCATTACATGTACTGCAAAAAAGCAAGAAATAAAGAAACTAATCATCTCCCTCCTTCCGATGGAGGATTTCTCGCGGCGAAATACGGCGGGCAATCTCTTGGGCGCACGGATCGACCCGGGCCATGAATGCGTCGACTTCTTCATCGCTTCGGCCAAGACAACGCCGCTCCCAACCGCCTCAAGGTCGACGCCGTCATAATAAGAGACGGTGTTGACCAGGGCCGAGGAAGCGCCAAGCACCGCCGCTTCCCGCACCGACGCCTCGACGCGCTCAGGAACCCATCCAAGTATGGCAGGAATGGCGCTGGGGCCCGGAGTAAGCCCGAACAACCGGTCGCAGACGGCCTGGATGCCCACATGAAGGACCGTCAGCTCGGCCGTCGTATCGGCCGCATCCCTCTCCGCCACCCGCTTGTCCATAAGGGCCGAGTCACGTGACTCGACCGCCGCATCCCGCTTCTCCACCGCCACCCTTCGCGACTCCAGCGCGTCGCTAAGGCTTTTTCGCAGCTCTGCAGGGACAAAAAACAGCGTCAGAAGACGCCCGTTGCAGTGGCTCCCAAGGGGTTGAACTACTCACTGGCCACCGAGGCCTCTTTGGCGCGAAGTTCCTCCTCGACCTTGGCACGCGCTTCCCGATCGGACGCGGCGCGGTCGGCAAGCTCCCTCGCCGTCGCAAGCTCCCCCCGGGCAAGATCCCGCTCGCCGCGAAGCTGGTCGGCCTCCCTACGGACCGACTTGCATTCCTCTCGGAATAGGGTGGCCTCCGCCCGAGCGGATCCTTCCGCGTGGACCGCAGAAGTCTTGGCCGCTTCAGCATCCGCCAGGGCCGACCTGGCCTTCTCTCCCTCGACGGTCAACGACTCCACAAGTCGCTGAGCCTCCCGCAAGGCTTCAGTGACTTCCCCGGCATTGACCGGTAGTGGCGGCCCTTCCTTGCTCGGCAACAAGCGCCCTCCGGGCGTCGAGCAGCTCTTCCCCTATGGCACTCCCCCGGCTGTGCAAGTGCCGGAGGAACATCGACTTGTCCACCGCCCGGGATGTCAAGCGCTGCGAATACCTGCCCGGTCAGTCTCCGTTTCCCGGTCGAGAGATGCACGAAAGATAAATCCCCGTCAAACTTACCGATCTGGCCGAGCGGGACTCCTGAGCAATGGACTTTCTCGCCCTGGACGTGGCGTCAACGGCGCGAGTAAGGTCGGTGTGGATCCTCCCCATCTCCGCCTCCAAAGCATTCCAATCCGCGCGTTCCGCCTCGTCCGCCCGAAATCTAACGCGGGCCCTCCGGCTGGTCGTGGGCCAAGACGGCAAGACGGCGATCGGCAACCGTGCCTCGACTTTCCCCGCCGGCGTCTGCGCAATGGCCGATTGCGCGCCCTCCAACAATACTTGGACCGCCGGCAAAGCGGCGGTGGCCCGGCGCGGGCGGCGAGACTCGCCCCGCCGGTGTCGCGAACGCCATAAATCGATACTTCCCGTGAGTCGCGCCGACCCCTACGGTCGGCGCGGGAAGGTAAGGATGGCGAACGCGTCTCCGTCGCCGCGGACGGTAGCGGTCAGCGCCGGTGGCGGCGGGACCTCACCGGTCTCACCAGACAACGCGCGGCGGAAGCGCGCCGGAGCTTCCTCGCATTGTCGTGGCCGGCAACGGCCCCTGGCGCTCCTCCGGCGGCGTCCCTCACCAACAGACCGCGGGAAGCGATCCGGCGGACCCCGCTCCCGACGCCGCCGGCGCCGCGGACGGGAGCGGAAGGGTGCGGTTCCTCACCGCCGAAGTGGGACTCAGCGCCCTCCAGTATGGTAAGCCCCTGCGCCGGTCGATCAGGAATTGCGAAGGAAGAAGCATCGGAGAGGACCAAACTGGGGGCACATAAGTCACTTACCGAGAGGAGCGAACGACCGGCACCTGACGAGCCCTCTTTGCCGGACCCCTACGAGGAGGCGTGAGGGGTCTGCGCATCTTCAGGATATACCTCGCGCTCGCAGCTTTCTTCCGAAGAACCACGGTCGCCGCCCGCTGGCCGAACTCGCGCCGCAGCCGGAGTCGCCTCCGCCAACCGCTCCCCCCTCGCTTGACGACGACTCTTCGTCGCCGTCACTCAAAGTCTCGTTAGAGACCTCGCCAAGGACCGGTCCGCGCTTTTCCTCTTCCGCTCCTTCGTGGCCTCCTTCTTCGCTCGAGAGGCGTCGCTGTTCGCTATGAGGCGCACGACCGCTCTCGCCTCCTTTTCCCGGAAGCAAGGGGCGGAGATCAGCCGCCGAGCCTCGCAAGAACGCGCCGGTAAGGGGGCGAAGAAACAGAGCGAAGCAAAAGCAAACGGAACCACCAGACGTACCAAGTTCTGCGGATTCTGCGCCGAGAACGGAGCAGGCGCCTCGCCCGCTGGCTCGGTATCTCCCGCCCGGCCTCGGGAGAGCAAGCGGCCTACGGGCTCGCGCCCGAAGCCCGGCACCGTGCTGAGGGTTACGAAGGCCGAATCCAGCCAGCTGGAATGAAGGCCGCCCCAACACGTAAAAAAGAGCGAGGGGCGGGTCGCAGTGAGCCCCCAGAGGGCCTCTAGATGGGTTGGCGGATGACCCAATCACTGTGGCCCGCGTCCGAGACCATACCTCACACTCTCCCGCGGAGCTCATCGATGAGTGGCGGCCAAGGCCCGGTCGGCCTGACGACCCGGCAGCTCGACCCGGATGAGTAAGGAAAGGTTTTTATGGAACGCCCGCATGGCCGGACGCCCACGCCGAGCTACGCCTGGCTGGAAACGATCCCCTCGAGGAGATCGCCAAGGTTCCACTCGGATTGCCCGACAAAGAGCTCGCCTGAGCACAACGCTCAAACCGACGAAGGTAAACGTAAGCTCGCCAACCGACTCTAAAGGCCCATTTAACGAGCAGCGTGGCCTCGCCAGAGTCCGACCGGGCTAAACCCAGGCCAGGCTCTCAGGCCGCTCGGGGCTCGGAGGGCTACACCACCGGGTGCGCTTCAGCGCACCGGGTTCCTTTTCTTGGCTAGCGCGGTGACTCAAAGCGATCGTCTTGAGCCAAGCAGCCGACCTCGGGCCACGGTGCCGCCAGGAGCTAAACCCCGGCCGGCTCTCCGGCCGGCTTTCGGGGGCTCGGGAGCTACACCCAGGGTGCGCTCGCGCACGAGGGTTCCTTTTCTTGGCTAGCGCGGTGGCTCAGCGATCGGCGCCAAGCACCAGCAAACCTCGGGCGGCCAGTGCCTGCGCATGAGCTAAACCCCAGGCCAGGCTCTCAGGCAGCTCGGGGGCTCGAAGACTCTTGTGATGCCGTACCATGGGTACCCCATCGGCCGGAAAGCGAGCAGGTGACCTACCAGGCGAAGGCCAGCTGCCGAAAGGCACCAGGCGCGGAGGCGAACCCAGACCTATGCGGGACCAACCCTAGGCGGTCGGCGGACTCCGATCCGAGGCGGTCGGCGAGCTCAAACCGCCTAATATTAAAGCTCACGGTCGGCCAAGCTCCGCGCGTAGCGCGATAGGCCCAGCAGGTGTCAGGCAGCCTTGTGCGCGGCGTCCCAGCGTCCGTCACAGGCTGACGGCTCCTTCCTAGGCTGTCGAGGAGCCCGCAGAAGAAGTCAAGCCTCGCCCCATCGCCTGGCGCACCGCAGAAGAATACGCCCACTCCCGAGGCCAAGGCAAAGTCAAGCGCCATTAAAGCCACCGAGGCTGACAGGAGCACCACGCGATACATCATCCAAACAGCACTACGCAAGACGGCTCATCACAGAGCCACCAACCATGCCTCGGGACGAGCAGGGGTCGGTCGGAGAAGACAGAAACCAGACTTTGAGACGCGCAGGCCCCCTTCCTCGTAGTTTTCCCGAACTCCCGTGTAACCTGCCCCCTCCGTCTATATAAGGAGAGGCAGGGCCCGAGAGGGAAGGGCGATGGAAAAAACAGTCTTCTAGGTAGCCACAACTCCCTAGCGAAAACACCAGGGGATCGGTAGGCCGACTCCCCGCCTCGCTTGTATTCTCCTTGTTCGTCGCCCTAAGATCAATACACCCACACCGAGCGAACTGGAGTAGGGACGTTCAGCCCGAACCAGTATACATCATCTGACTCCTTGAGTCGACCATTCGGGGAGAGGGAGCGTGCGACCCCATCCGACCACAAATTCGTATTGCCGGTGCACGAAACACCGACACGCTTTGTCTAATGACATGGTCATCAAAGGAACATTTCACTGTATGAATACGGAGGACAGGACACAACTAACAAAATATAACACCCCTGTTGTTTCATGCAGGTTTGCTCTATGTGATTTTAAGTAAGTAATGTGATATTTGAGAATGATATTGGAAGCTTGATGTAAGGAATCACTGGTGGTGACACAACACGAGATTGGATCGACAGTGTTAATGCTAGGTATGGTGTCTCGATTCCAAATGGAAATATGATGTAAGACAGTGTAAAAACCTGCCTTGAAACCCAATCTTTGGGAAATGCCTACCATATTAATCAATCTCTCTAGCCCAATCTGCATCTTTTCATGAGGTAACTTGCGGAAAAATAAATGCTTTATCTGAAGCGGTAATACAATTAAAATGCGTTGGCACTCAAGAGAATAACACATGCACACAACAATGAGAAATTGTAGCAAGCTCAACTACCATTAAACTTACGTCTCATAGTACAAGATTAAATATCATTTCCAAATGACTCAGAAGAATTACTATCTCAACCTCTTTTCCAATATCAAAGCAAGTATGATTTACATCCACACATTAAGTTTACACCTTAACTGCCAATCCAAATCACGCAAGTTTTCACTAACAGAAGTTAAGTTGGAAGCTCTAATCTAGGACTGTACAACCATATTTCCTCTTTGGCACTACAATACAAACAGATCTCTAAAAGTGGTTGCACACTGTATCCTCCCAGCCACCAGCTAGCTTCGATCAATCCTCCCTGCCACTTCAAACCGACTTCCAAACTGCCAAACAGGGTGCCAGCCAGCTCTTCATGCCTCGTTCAGCCAAGTGGGAGGAGCAGAGGATGCATGCATGCCACCTAGCTCCCCAGCCCACGTTTTTCTGTCCCTTTCTACCTGGTTTCAACTGCCACAAGTGGTAAACCAACAGTATAGATACAGGTCAAAATAGTACCCCTAAGCTTTTACTGCCTTACCTGAGAACTTCACCAAACTAGCAGCAGACCCCTTGTCCTTCTCTACTCTGGAGAAGGGGCAGTCACCAGCTTGGAGGAGGAAGAAGACAAGCCTGCAGTCCTCTCCTCTTCATTTCCCCATCACTACTCACCCTACTTTTGTCATGCTTCATCAGGTGCCAGACTTTAACTCTAGTGCACCTCCCTTCTTATCATTCAATAGCAGTAGTGACAAATCATCCATGTGTATTAAAAGCATACAACTACCTTAAGGTGAATATAGGAACTGATAAAATAAAACTAAAATACTGGACTGAAAGCGTGACTGCATTCCCTAACATTTTCTTCTACACATGGAATTAATGTGCAAGCAACTTTTAATGTATGTATTCCAAAATTTGAGCAATGCTATGTCTAGATGCTGGCTTAAGAAGCAAGCGCACATAAATATCTAGATCTTACCACGATGCTTTTATTCGGACTTTCATCATCAATGTGATATTTTCAAGTTTCTTGTCAATGATAAGTCACATTACCAACCCTTTTCATGTTAATTAATCACAAAACAATTTTTTTGTATTATCTAAGCTACGCTGATAATATCAACACATAACTCCACACTTTAGTTGTTCTTTTTCTTATAAAGGAAGGATCAAGTATCAGAACTGGACAACAGAGGTGAATGGTTTCCAAAATGGATATCAAAATACTCGGTTGCTAGATCATTTAATTCTTTATTAGCAAATAGTATGATCAACTGATCACACAGCATGAGTTAGGGCAATAAACAAATTCATGCAATAGTGTGGAAATATGTATGTGAATCTAGTAGCTACGAACACCTGAATAAGCACAGAAATCACCGCCCAAAGTGTTATGCAAATCTATTATAACAGTAGCAGAACACTTAACATTAATCATGTTCATATCTCATACCACTACAAACGCATTGGAAAAATGGTAATCAACACTTTATACCAGCAACTGTTGTCCTCTTCATTTAACATTTCGGTTCGGGATCTACATGTGTGGACCAAATTGCAACTTAAGCACTGGAGTACCCGGGATGCTAACGAATTCATTCAAATCACATCATGCACACATGAAACCCAAAATAACGTCCCTCACACATCAGCGCAAAATACTATCACCAGCATAAAGACTAAATCAAAAATTCACATGTGTAATCCAAATGCATCCCTTACAGTCAACCACTAAACAAAAGAGGAGGAAGGGGATTTAGGCACTTAGCTTAAGAGGTGAGAATAGCAGAGGCAGGCGGCTTCACCACCGGAGCCGAGGGAGAGGGCCGCCGGTGGAGGTCCTTGGAGCCGGAGCCGAAGAATAGATCTCCTAGTGAAGAAAAAAAAAGAATAAGTGGGGAAGAGGAGGGAGAGGAAAAGAAGAAAGGAGGGAGTACTTAGCCAGTGGGGGAGGAGAGGCGCCGGAGTCGGCAGAGGCCGTCGTGTCTAGGTGGAGCGGCGCAGTGGGGCTCATGAAAAGTGGGGCTCATGATTTATATCTAAGGCTGGAAAAAAGCTCATTTGTGTGGCTCATTGGCTCGGTTCAAAAAATTGTTCCAATTAAACTCGTTTATTGGTTAAACATTTGAATTAGTCAATTTTGAATGAAATTGGATTTTGATCTAGCTCAGCTCGGCTCAACTCGTTAACTCGATTCTAAAAATACTTACAAACTATAAATAAAAATGATATTAAACCAAACTGGGTCGATTTCAGAAAAAGCTCAAAAAATGAGGACTTGGCTCGATTTTCATCCCTAATAAAGCTCCAGATGAGATGAAGTTCATGTACATAAACGTCTACCGACACGAATTTTATTGTAGTTGTAGGGTTACTGCTTACCAATCTCCAAATGTCTTGGTTAATTATGATGATGTTGATACGGATGCGAGTTTTATTGTAAGTTGCAGGGTTGCAGCTTTCACGCATCTTCGAATTTCTTGTTTGATTACGACTTGGTGTGTAAATTTTCAACTTTTATTTTTAGTATTCTTCCCGTTTCACTACATTTGACCGTAGCATATTATGCAGGTAGACTAAGAAATAGTTAATAAAAAATGATCATGCATACTGTGTTAAATGATACTCCATGTGGTCACAAATGATTGCTGTTTTGGACAAATATGTAGTGCAACTTTTAAAAGTTTGACTGTCGATATCTTTTTTAAATATTTATTGGATAAATGAAAATCATGTGTAGATTCATTTTGAAATGTTTTTTTTTATAATATTATGATATTTTATAAATATATTATAATAAAAATAGTGGTCAAACTTATATTTTGAAGATAGCGTCTATGTCCAAAACGACAACTATTTATGACCAAGGGGGAGTATATTATAACCATTTAATCTCTTTCAAAATATTTAGTAGAAAGTAGAAACATGATAATAATTTTACTCTTGATTTTTTATTGAACAAATATTTTGAAACACATGATACCAAGTGGCACTCAAGGTTAAACATTTCGTTTTGACCTTATTTTTCGCTTTGCCGATGGTGGAGAAATTATTGAAATTTTGTTCAAAATTCGAGAAAAACAGAAGGGTTTTAAAAGTCAAACTAATTTGAAAACTGGTCAAATAGATGAGCGAAATTCGAACAAAAAGGTCAAATTTTGATCGGAAAGCAGCGAATTTCGCTAGAAAATATGATTGCTTTTCTCTCGAAAATCAGCGACAACAAAAAGTTCGAATTTCTCTCTAAAAGCAGCGAATTTCTCTCGAAAAGTTGATTGATTTTCTCAAAAATCGGTGATAGTGAAAAAATTGCGAAAAAAGTTACAAAATGAGGAAAAATTGCAAAAAAAATATTTTGAAATTTGTAAATGGCCATTGAAGTCCCCAAAAATAGAAAACATGTTAGAAATATATAAAAAAATAGAAACACACAAAAAAAATCATGGCATAATCTTTCGTAAATTTGGAAAAAAAAACTCGACATAACCTTTGCTATATTTAAGATAATTGCAAGTTGTCACATGCCAACACAAGTGCAAAAATAGGTATTCACATAATCACATACAAGTACCATTCACATATCAATATCATTCACATAATTGGATCACTTACTAATATCATTTAAAGATCGGCTATCCGTAAAGAAATCAATCAATATAATTGGATCATTTACTATTATAGCTATATCATGTTATTAATATACATGTCAAATAATAATAGATGAGAAAGGATAAAGTTCAACGTAAATTTAAAATGTAAGTTTTGGTAGTTCATGCATGCATATATATATAACGAGAAGCAAACTTTTCAATGTTGGATAACATTAATATACTAAAAATATACCATAGCAAGATAATTTTTGTGCATACAAATGTCGCTACTTGAACAAGTAGTACCATTTTCGGGTGTCGTCTGTTGCTACTAAATATATTTCAACAAATATGGCTACTAAATATATCTGAACAAATATTGCTATTAAAATAATTGAATAAATATTGCTACTTGACATAATTGAACAAATATTGGTACTAAAAATACTTGTAACTTCTTCTTTTTTTGCCTTTTCTACTTATCTACATTTCGAATGGCTCAAAAACGTCTCTAACTTCATATTTTCAAAAAAAATATTCACACTAAAGATCGTAAAGCTATTAATACTAGTTATAGGAAAATTTTGGATAAATTTTGTCATTTTTTATTTTTTTTGAATTTAAATCTGAGCAAAAAAACAAAATGGAATTTTTTTTCCGAGGAGGTGTGAAATGGACGAAATTCACAAAAATTCATCGAAATTGGAACGAAAAGCTGACCCTGGTGGTACTTATGATTTACATCTAAGCACCAGATGGGATAAAGTCGGCGCATATCCGTCTTAATTTTAGTTAGTACAAAAGAAAAGAAAAAGATCATCATGGGCTCTGCCAAATGAGAGGTGGCCGTGCCATCCGTACAGTACCGTGCACAAAAGTACTACCAAATTAATGAGCTGGGCAGTTTACCTCAGTGCTAGAGTGGTAGTACTCCACTAGTCTGTACCTGAGACCGTCACGATGCTTTCAATTTTTACCTCGATTTATTGGGGGTAGATCTTGTACTTGGCCTGTTGAAGATGTTGTGCATGAAAGTGCAAAGGCACAGTGAGTCGTCTGGTAATTTTTAATCCTCGTGATTGGTATGGACCAGTTATGCAGCCTCCAGTTTCCCTTCATTTCATTCCTTTCCCCGTTATCTTTCCTCATTCCCATTCTTTTTATTTCCCCTCATCTCCAACAGATTTTTTTTAAAGAGAATTGTATAGGGAAAGGAGAGAAAATCCCTTGCTAGAGGGAATGGGAGAGAGAATCCCTTTACGAAGGGAATGCTGAAGGGAATCCGTTGGAGTGCTGAAGGGAATAGAAATCCCTTCGCAGAGGGAAAGGGAGAGGGTAAGGAACATGATTGGAGATGATCTTAGCCATCTTATCCTCGAGATCAAAGCGAATTACTCCTGCTTTGGTGACAAACCAAAATTTATTACCCTTATATCTGCTATCTTATGGGAAAAGTACAGCAAATATCCTTAGACACGAAGCATGCAACCTCCTCATGAGTCATGACATCACCTCCTCAATCCTCATGAAGCGTGTTGGCTTGCTCCCTTTGCTCGGTGCGTCCATCATCTCTGTCGCATGGACCGAACGACGGGGTACGTCCGTACGTGGGAATGAAAAACCAACCTGTGTTACGGTTTGTTTGGTTGGCGTAGCACATCCTCCAATAAATATATGTTTGATCGTGTAAAGAGCCCGCGGATCCAACCGTCGGATAGGGTGGACGGTTGCTCGGATTCTCCGACGACCAAAGTCTGAAATTTTGTTTCGGTAGAAATTTTGGGTGGCCGAAATTCAAAATCTCTGTGAGATTTAAAAAAACTCAAATAAGATCTAGGTGAAATCCATACCATTTCGTTCCTAAGTTAGGTCAAAGTAAGGTAAAACTAGTTACATTGCAGCAATGTTAAATGGCCACAACACATGTCTAGAACGCTATCCGCTCAATTTTCGATGCTCGCGAGCTACTGTTTGTTTCGCGGCTCGCTGCCTGCGTCCATCCTCTCTGCCGAAGCGTCTGTCTGGCCGGGCCGGCGTCGAGAGTAGGCGCCTGCGAAGGCACACCAGTGACGGCAGACACGGTGATATGTGCGCGTTCATGGGTGGGGGCGCGCCTACTGTGCTGCTCTCTCCTTATCTAAATCCGGCGAGATTACCGACATTTTCGATTGTGAAATAAAAAAGATCCTAGGTTTTAATGAAGAAAAAAAATTAAATGCTACATTAATCATCTAATCTCGGCGAGATCTCGGTGATTTCAACCGAACTCTCAATGATTTTGACCTGATTTTTATTTTTTCTTGGCTGGATTTGATTTGATTTAATGCCAATATCACCCGCAAAAAAAAATTATCGTGTTTTTGACTATTTTTAAGTCGTTTCAATTTGAATGAAATATCGGTAGAAATCTCGATGATTTCGATCAAAATCTTGGATTTCCTGGTTGAAAAAAAAAACGGATTTGAAGTTTGATTTTTTTTTTATTTTGTCTGAGTTTTGTTTAAAATTCTGAGATTTTGGCGGTCACCTTCGAGGTATACGCCAAACCGAAATTTAAAACCTTGCTGCAGTCATACGCATAGCTACTAATTTTCATTATAATATATCGATTTTTACTATAATATATTTACAAAACCAATGAACTTACAACATCATAAAATTATTTTTGAAATAAATATATCCAATTTAGATAATAAAAAATATCAACGATTAGAGTTTTGAAAATTTAGCCGTGCCTATATTGTGACGGACCGCCTTTTTAGGGGCAGTGCGAAAACTCACAACAGTTACCCAGGAAGACTAACTGTTGGAAAACAAGAGTACAATTACCTGGCAAAAGCCAATCCAACTCTTTTTATTCAATATAGGGCCTAACGGCCAGGGTTTTTACAAAAGAGGGCGCAGCAGGGCCCGAATAACTTACAATCAAAACACCGCACAGGCAGGCCTGAGCAAAAAGACCAAGACCTCAAAACCAACAAAAATCGCCAACTACGAACTCCTGAAACGCTCCAGCTTCTTCAAACTCTGAAAGGGCGGGGGTGCAAGGGTGAGTACGGGAGTACTCAACAAGTCGTACGGAAAATTCTGAATACTATATGCAGGGGATTATCCAATGGAAGGAACTAGGGTTTTAGTATCTGAATGCAGTTTTATTTTCCAATTCATTTTACATTTGAAGCACAGACTATTAAATAAGTAGTTGGGGTTTCACAAAGTTCAACAACACAAACCACACTTAACCAACTTCTTCAACAATCTTCGAAAACAGTAACTTGAGCTTGGTTACGGGTATCACCCCAGTTCAAACTTAACTTCATTAACCGGAAGTACGGCGTATTCGAATACCATCAAGATTAACTCTGCAGAGGTGCTCAGCTTTACCCACAAGATATCAACGACCGTTACTCACAGGCAACTAGAATACATGCGCCTGGTCGAGATGATCACAAAGATTTAGTTAACCATTCCTGTTGGTTTAGTTGTTAACCGATAGTACCGCTACCTTGGACTCGGGGTCCCCATTAGCGTCTACTGCTTGTGAGAACCAAGAATGTCGCGAAGGACCATTCCCGTTCCACCCTCCTGCTCTTCCTCTGCCAGGAAGGCCCGGTCCCCATTCTCTCCCGAGAATGGTAGCCACCAAAAGAATCCAATTTTAGGTTCAGGAATGATTAATTTATCGAGCTATGTTTCGGATACTAGTCTCGCCGACTAGTCCGACTGTGGTTGAGCGGATACTTAAGTTGTTTACTTTGCTCAAGGGGTTGTTAACCTTACACGCCAAAGATCAAGCCTTCATCCGCAAACCCGATCCAGGTATCCCATAATACCGCCACCATACAAACCAAGGCATTAATCATCAGTAGGGATCGGAGTTACATCCACTCCGGATTTATCCGATTCGCCCCCAAACTGTAGCACTTTCACAAACATCCGAATCAGAGATTCGGCAGCATTTTATTTCCTTTTTGAAAAGCATTTGAGATAACTACGAGATTAACAGTAATAACTAACTTAACAGGGTAATAGTAATTATCTAGGGTTACAAAGGATTTAATCTGGTTCAATAATTTCAAGGAGGTTTCAAGATCAATTTGGCATTACCTAGATATCATGTCATTCTAAAATACTGCTTTCAATAGTTCAACATACAGTGAAATAATGCGATATAAAATAATTAATACTATAGCATGGCATGATTGGGATCAACATGATCAAGGGTGTACGGCTTGCCTTGCTCGGCGATCGGATCGGCTGAACTGCAGAGGAAGTAGTCGTTCGGGGCTTCCGTCGGGTCCACGTCTGCTCCGGGAACTTCTCCGGAGTCCACGTCTGCTTCTCGACCGCCCGCCTGTGGATCGCTTCCGGAATTGTCCAACGTCTGGATCTAGCGCGACAAGAACGAACGACAAATAAAGAAACGAAAAACGGAAAAGAAAAGGAAACGAAAACGAAATCGGAAGCCGGAACCAGGCCGAGAGAGAGAACGAAGGGCGAATTGGGCAATTCGGAATTTTGGGAACTCCGGATTGAGGAATGGAGGGCATTTTTGGACTCAGTGGATCGAAACGGTTCGGGTAGTGTATTTGGTGGGTTTCTGGGGCTCACGAAATTTTCGGGGATTTTCTGGGTATTTTTCTGGATTTAAAAACGATTATTCGGAAATTAAATTAATTAAATTCCGAAAAGGATTTACTGTTAAAACAGTAACGGGTCAAGCTTGGCGGCTTAACGGGCTAAGGCCCACTAGCGCGCGGCGGGCGAGGTCGCTGGTCGCGCCCAAAGACGCGGATGCGGCCACCGGCAGAGGCGGGCGAGGTCGGGGTCACCGCCACGGCGGGGTGGCTTAGGGTTAGGTTCCGCAAGGCGGCGGCGCTGATTTGCCATGGCAAGGCGGCCGAGGCGAGGAGAACACGGGGAGAGGAGGGAGCTCACCGACGAGGAAGAGCGGCGAGGAGCTGAGGAGCTCGGTGGTTTTATAGGCGCTGGCGAGGCGAGCCCGAGCGAGGGCGGCGACAATGAGCCGGGCCGGAGCGGCGGCGGCGTGACGCGGCAGAGCTAAGGCGGCCGAGCAATGGGACATGGGCGGCTGGCGGCGGCTAACACGGCACAATGGCGCTGGCGGGCGCAGGCGATGGCGTTAGGGGCTACGGCGAGGCATACATGGCGCGCCGACACGAGGCGGCGGCGCGCGGGTGGCGCGGCGGCGCGAGCACGGCGCAAGAACGCTGCTTTCCGGGGCGAATCGACAAGGGCGGCGTGGAGGCGGCAAGAAGGCGACGGCGGCATGGCGGGCGGCGCCGGCCGAGAAGGTGGAGCTTGCCGGGAGCCGGGCCACGTGGGCCAAAGGAGGAGAGGCCGGTTGGGCCGAGGCCAACAGCCAAGGGATGGGCCGAACGGCCTGCAAAGGAGCTGGCCCAAAGCAAAAGAAAACAAAACCAAACTCCAAATAAAAATTCAAATCCAAATTCCAAATTCAAACTTGAACCTGAAATTTGAATAAACTCCAATAAAATTCATTTTGAATTTTTGGGTTGTTTCAACCTACCCCACTTAAAACAAATCTCGTCCCCGAGATTTATTCCTCCTTGGAGAAAGGTTGGGAAACTACTGCTGCAAACTGATTCCTTTTTCCAAGGGTCCTTCGAGTGTGTGATCCTTCCACGGCACTCGGTAAATCTGACAATCTTAAACTCAGTCTTTCTCTTCATGACTCCCATGACCTTGACTGATCTTTCTCGGTGAACCATAAGGCAAGTTCGATTCTTTGACGGCACTCGATCTGACTGCTGGCTGAAATGTCTCTTCAGTTGAGGAAATCTGAATCATACTGTGAACTCTGGACAAATCCTGAATTGACTGAAATTCGCATGCCATTTCTCTGATTCTGTTAGAAACCTGATATGGTTTAGTCTAGCTAGGCTTAGCTTCTGTTCTTTATCCAAACGGTGCTGACTTCAAATGGAATCACTCCTAGACAATGAAGTCTCTGATTTGATAGCTAATGTCCCTTCTTCAGCATAACTCTTCCGTGGTATCATATCAGTCATCAAAACTTTCTGACAACTCTCACATGAACTTCAGACGTAAATAGGTCAGGTCCAAAGCTATTTCTCTTTAGTCTTTATCCAATTTAAAAGGGGTTGACACTTTCCTCCGTAAGGGGTTCCGAAGGGTACCCTATCCTGACTGACTTGTCAACTGAGGCTGTACTGAGATTCTGCGGACGGCAATAAGTGGTTCAACTTGGTCCCATGTGTTAGAGCGCAGGCTCTCAACACTTCCTTTAGATTTTGGTTGTTTCTTCTGTGCTTGTCTATCTGGCTGAGGGTGGTGTACGGTGTTGAAGTTCAAATCTGTCTTTGTAGCCTTATGCAGACTTTCCCTGAACATTGAGCTAAACTAGCTCATCAATCTGACTTAGTGGGGCTCCTTGTGGTCTGTTGATCTGAGTTGAATCTAATCTGCCAACTTGTCTTTTCTGAAGATCGGCTCGTTAGGTAAGAGGTGAGTTACTCTGGCAACTCCATAAGTGATGTTCTATCTGTCGTCAATCCTTGCTGAGTTTTTAGGTAACCTAGTGGCAAGGTTTTCTTTTCCTTTCGTTCCCACACGGGCATTGTAAGTGACTGTGGCTATCTGACTGTCGTTTTGGTGGTCCACCTTATCTGTCTGACGTCTGTTACATCCAACCATATGTTTGCTCATTCCTTCCTTCATCTCTTCTTGACACACACCACATCCATGCACGTGTTTGTTCACTTCTTTCTTCATTACTTTTCCGCTAGTATTCCCTTCTCAAATCTTGGTGCGTTCTCGCACTCCGTTGGGTACCGATTATTTGGGTATGTGAACTTCTGTCAAAATCAACCCTCTTATATTCTTATCATCAAGGATACTCGTGAAATTAGGCTCTGACTGCTTAATTCCAGGTATCTCTTTCTGTGTCTCTGAGTTTCCTTGTCTGTCTGCTGTGCTGACTGGATCTGACTTCATAAACCGGCTGTACCTTACGGTGAATCTTGTGACACTTCTGACACTGTCTGCTGATTCAACTGTCATAACTCTGACTCTAGCTGTGGGGAGATGCTCTTTCCTTGAGCTAAGTGACAGCATGCCCTTCTGCTTAAGGCGTCAGCTATCACGCTAGTTCTTTCTCATGGATGGTACTGAACTCTGGAGTCGCAATCCTTTACTTGGCTCCATCCATTTTTCTTTCATCCCCTTAGTCTTTTCCAAACACGAACGGTCTAGGCTGACTCCATATCATGTGTCGGGTCATCTTCCTCGTACGTCTTGAGCTGTCACAAAACGTACTCAATCATCCTTTTATCCTGTATCAGTACACTTGTCGATCCTTTCTTCTTAGTACTGAAATCTGTACGGGAGTCTTGGTTTGTGTCTTGGGGTATGGCGACTGTGCTGACATTGAATTCTGCTTTCTGATTCCTGGAAATTGTCCTCACTTTTCTATGTCCATCTGTAGGGCTGTACTACTTGAGAGGCTGAGTCTCAGGTTTGGTTATCTCTGAAGAATCCTTTGACTGAACTTCTGTCCCACTATTCTCAGAAAAACTTCCGACTGCTATCGACGGCCGATTCCATTCCATAAATGTCCTGTCACTGGGATCCATCTTTATTCCACCTTTAGCGATGTTGTTACTTAGGAAAGTGGTTTTATCCAACCAACTTCATTTAGAGAATCTGGCGCAAGCCGGTGTTCTCTAATTTTTCTAAACACTACAATGAACTGTCCATATACTCCATATACTTGGTTCATTGGGTTCACGAAATATGCCAGGTATTCTGCGAGTCCAACCAGAATCATTCCAACTCTTGTGGTCCATACTGCTTAGTAACTGTGGTCTTCTCCTTTGTCAGGTTATCGACTTTCAATCGACGGTATTTTGTCCTTGATTCCAATTCGGAGGATCCTTTGGCTTCCTTTAATCGTCAATGTGTCATTACTCTGAGGCAACTTATACTTGTCCCTGAATCATGGGTGTGTTGTCTAATCCGAGTGTGGTAGGCGTTGATGCGACCTTGACTCCTTTATAATTCTCTGATCATTTTGTTCCATCATTTCCTGCCTGTGATACTCTTTGGTGTCGCTGTTTTCTGTGTACAATCCATCCTGACCTTATGTCCGAATAATCAATTCCTCTTCAGAACGATGTTCAGGCTATCCCTTTTCCATGACAAACTATCTTGGGATTTTAGTCTTCTTGGATTTCCGTCTCCAAGTTGCACTAGAATCTAACTATCATCCTGACTTCCGATCCTGACACTTGTGGCTTCTGCGGCTTTTGTAGCTGACGTTATATCTATCTTAAGACTGTCTTATTCTTTTGGAATCCAATTCCATTCCATCTTTTAGGGACGTGTTATAGGGAAGCAATCTGATTTAATCCAGTAGTCACTGCTCTTTGTTCCCCATTCACACAGTTCATGTGTCAAAACACTGCTTTATTTCCAAAATATTGTTCAGACCATACATTCTTGCTAGTACAAGTCGGTCCTAATCTTGATCCCTTGGATCTCCATATCCAAGTTGTTACATTCAAATTCAGCTACTCTCGGATGCTTGGAATCTCCAGGGAGTGGTGACGGGGTACAGGGCAAATTGTTGCTGTTCCTTGGCGATGACACGGTTGATTCTCCCTTGGACGTGTCCTGAAGTGTTCTGACCTTGACTGCTTGGGTTTCCTTCTGACTCAACTGGTAATTCTTGGTATCCTCAGGTTTGGGATTGCTGTTGATGAGACACCGACGGTCCGTTGGTGGGGGCTGAGGCTGACGTCTGTGATCTGGCTACCACAGTTGGTAGGTCCTTCAGGCAAGATTGTCCGATGTGTCCGGCTGTCCAGTGAAACATCCTGAAATCTTTTGGGGACAATCTCTGACATAGTGGTTCCCATTGCATTTATAGCACTTCACTGTTTTGGGTTGAGTGGCTGCGGTTGTTGACTGCTCTCCTTTTATTACCTGTCTCTTATTGGGGAATCCATGAGTGAGAGCTGAGGTCCTTTCTCTGATCTGGGTGGAAGTCTGTATCCAAGCCTGCTGAAGTTTTCTCTTCTTCTTCTTCATTCTTTCCAAATCATTCCGGGCTTCTTTGATTGTTATCCATCTGTCCATTACAGCTGACATGTCCTTGATAGCTAAGGTGTGGAATTTCAAGCTTTTATGTAATCCTTCCAAGAATTCTCTCATCCTTTTTGCTTGAATGTCCATCTCTATGGAAATGTCACTGGCAAAGTAGTTGGATTCGTGCAGACATCCCACTACTGCACTTTCCTCTTGTCGGTCCTGATTTCCTGTGGCGTCTCCTTGAGGTCTGTCAACTAGCTGTTCCAAAATCCCTTCTAATAACTGCGTGTGGTGTCTTTCTGCTCGTTGTCTGTTTCTTTCCATTATGGCCAGTATTTGTGCTAGGTTGACTGGGTGGTTTCCTGACTCTTCATTTCTGCTCGAACTGTCATGCAGGAACTCTGATTCAAAATCTGCCATTATCTGTATCTGACTTTCTCTTTTCGGTCTGCAGCAGGGTTTTGGGGTAAAGCAGAAGGTAAGTAAGATTTAGAGCATGAGGTGCGGAGAGACTGAGTAGGTGAGAAGCAAGATGAAAGGAGAAGAATTAGTGGAATTTGGCCGGAAGGTATAAGGATACTTAATACAAACAATTTAACAGAGAGATAGAAACATAGCTTTTATACATAGACTGTTTTACAATACCGTCATAAGGTATCCAAAACAACCTATTTTACACTACCAAAAGACCTAAAGGAAACAGGGGCACAACTTCTACTACTAACGATCTAACTACTGCTGACGACATCACCTCCAAGCTGCTGGCGAAGATCGACGGGATTTTGAAATTTAGACGGGCAGACAAAACTTTTTAAAACAAAACCGAGAGGGATAAAAACTCTAAAGAAGATAAGGTAGCAGGGGAAGGACGAGAAGCAATAATACTTATATTTTTGAAATTCATTTTGTTTGTAAGCTGAAAATAATTTTGTAAAACTTCCTTTACCAACCTAAGGTCTTAATCTATGGTCAAGCCAAGGCTCTGATACCACTTGTGACGGACCGCCTTTTTAGGGGCAGTGCGAAAACTCACAACAGTTACCCAGGAAGACTAACTGTTGGAAAACAAGAGTACAATTACCTGGCAAAAGCCAATCCAACTCTTTTTATTCAATATAGGGCCTAACGGCCAGGGTTTTTACAAAAGAGGGCGCAGCAGGGCCCGAATAACTTACAATCAAAACACCGCACAGGCAGGCCTGAGCAAAAAGACCAAGACCTCAAAACCAACAAAAATCGCCAACTACGAACTCCTGAAACGCTCCAGCTTCTTCAAACTCTGAAAGGGCGGGGGTGCAAGGGTGAGTACGGGAGTACTCAACAAGTCGTACGGAAAATTCTGAATACTATATGCAGGGGATTATCCAATGGAAGGAACTAGGGTTTTAGTATCTGAATGCAGTTTTATTTTCCAATTCATTTTACATTTGAAGCACAGACTATTAAATAAGTAGTTGGGGTTTCACAAAGTTCAACAACACAAACCACACTTAACCAACTTCTTCAACAATCTCCGAAAACAGTAACTTGAGCTTGGTTACGGGTATCACCCCAGTTCAAACTTAACTTCATTAACCGGAAGTACGGCGTATTCGAATACCATCAAGATTAACTCTGCAGAGGTGCTCAGCTTTACCCACAAGATATCAACGACCGTTACTCACAGGCAACTAGAATACATGCGGTCGGTCGAGATGATCACAGCATTTCGTTAACCATTCCTGTTGGTTTAGTTGTTAACCGATAGTACCGCTACCTTGGACTCAGGGTCCCCATTAGCGTCTACCGTTGTGAGAACCAAGAATGTCGCGAAGGACCATTCCCGTTCCACCCCTCCGGTGCTCTTCCCTGCCAGGAAGGCCCGGTCCCCATTCTCTCCTGAGAATGGTAGCCACCAAAAGAATCCAATTTTAGGTTCAGGAATGATTAATTTACCGAGCTATGTCGGATACTAGTCTGCCGACTAGTCCGACCTGTGGTTGAGCGGATACTTAAGTTGTTTACTTTGCTCAAGGGGGTTGTTAACCTTACACTGCCAAAGATCAAGCCTTCATCCGCAAACCCGATCCGGTATCCCATAATACCGGCCACCATACAAACCAAGGCATTAATCATCAGCCGGGGATCGGAGTTACATCCACTCCGGGATTTATCCGATTCTGTCCCCCAAACTGTAGCACTTTCACAAACATCCGAATCAGAGATTCGGCAGCATTTTATTTCCTTTTTGAAAAGCATTTGAGATAACTACGAGATTAACAGTAATAACTAACTTAACAGGGTAATAGTAATTATCTAGGGTTACAAAGGATTTAATCTGGTTCAATAATTTCAAGGAGGTTTCAAGATCAATTTGGCATTACCTAGATATCATGTCATTCTAAAATACTGCTTTCAATAGTTCAACATACAGTGAAATAATGCGATATAAAATAATTAATACTATAGCATGGCATGATTGGGATCAACATGATCAAGGGTGTACGGCTTGCCTTGCTCGGCGATCGGATCGGCTGAACTGCAGAGGAAGTAGTCGTTCGGGGCTTCCGTCGGGTCCACGTCTGCTCCGGGAACTTCTCCGGAGTCCACGTCTGCTCCTGGGACTGCTCCGGCTCCAGGGACTGCTTCCGGAATTGTCCAACGTCTGGATCTAGCGCGACAAGAACGAACGACAAATAAAGAAACGAAAAACGAAAAAGAACCGGAAACGAAAACGAAATCGGAAGCCGGAACCAGGCCGAGAGAGAGAACGAAGGGCGAATTGGGCAATTCGGAATTTTGGGAACTCCGGATTGAGGAATGGAGGGCATTTTTGGACTCAGTGGATCGAAACGGTTCGGGTAGTGTATTTGGTGGGTTTCTGGGGCTCACGGAATTTTCGGGGATTTTCTGGGTATTTTTCTGGATTTAAAAACGATTATTCGGAAATTAAATTAATTAAATTCCGAAAAGGATTTACTGTTAAAACAGTAACGGGCTGGCTTCGGCGGCTAAATGGGCCAAGGCCCACTAGCGCGGCAAGTGGCGAGGTCGCTGGTCGCGCCAAAGACGCGGATGGGGCCCACCGGCAGAGGCGGGCGAGGTGGCAGCGGCCCGCCCGTCACGGACGGGCGAGGTGGCTTAGGTTAGGGTTCCGGGCGGCGGCGGGCTGACTACAAGGCGCTGGCCGGAGGCGAGGAGAACACGGAGGAGGAGGGAGCTTCACCGACGAGGAAGAGCGGGGCGAGGCGGAGGAAATGAGGAGCCTGGTGGTTTTTTATAGGCGCGAAGTAGGCGAGGCGAGCGAGGGCGGCGACAATGAGCCGGCCGAGAGGCGGCGGCATGACGCGGCAGAGCTAAGGCGGCCGAGTACGGGGACCGCGGTGGCTGGCGGCGGCCAACACGGCAAGGCGCGGGCGCAGGCGATGGCAGTTAGCCACGGCGAGGCAGCGCGCGGCGGCCGACACGAGGCGGCGCGTGGTGGCGTGAAGGCGGCGCGCGAGCACGGCAACGCGCGGTCGGGGCGAACCGACAAGGGCATGGAGGCGGCAGCAGCGGGCGACACGGCGGCGCTGGCGGGCAAGGCGCGGCTACAAGGCGGCAGCTACAAGGCATGGTGGCGCCGGAGAAGGTGGAGCCGGTCGGGGAGCTGGGCCACGTGGGCCAAAGGGAGGAGAGGCCGGTTGGGCCGGAGGCCAACAGGCCAAGGGGATGGGCCGAACGGCCCAGAAGCAAAGGAGCTGGCCCAAAGCAAAAGAAAACAAAACCAAACTCCAAATAAAAATTCAAATCCAAATTCCAAATTCAAACTTGAACCTGAAATTTGAATAAACTCCAATAAAATTCATTTTGAATTTTTGGGTTGTTTCATATATCTAAACAGACGCCTATTTAAGACGGTGAAGGGAGTACTGCTCAACTCCCTGTTGCGTTTGCATGTTGACAACCAACAAACACTCAAACAGTCTGGAGCCAACACGAAGGAAAACTCGAAACGGAACACTACCGTAGGCGCAAGCTGGCCGGTGTTGCGCCGCTCGCTTCTGTGCCCCCCGCGCGTGGCCACGCGTGCTGGTCCGCCGCGGCCTGGCCGCGGGACCTCCTCCTCTGGCGGCCACTTGCGCGTGCGTGCATGGTCCATGCACCGATGCACGTGTGCGCGCGGTGCACAGAGTGGCAGAGCCTCCGGTTTGGGTTTCTGGACCGAGATAGCCTTTTGCATCTCGAACACCGGAGGCGTTCAGCTAGTAGGAGTACTTTCTATCGTATGAAAGTCTGAGTACGAGTAAACAATCTATTTCCTTACGAGATACTCCCTCCAGTTTGATAATAGACGTCGTTTTGGATATAGTGATGGTCAAACTTCTAAAACTTTGATTATCGATATATTTTTAAATATTTAAATTGGATATATGAAAATTATATGTGTAGACTTGTGTCGAGAAGTACTTTCATAATATTATAATTTTATTGGATTTTATAAATATATTATAATAAAAATTAGCGGTCAAAGTTGTGTTTTGAAGACCGTGTCGATGTCCAAAACGACATCTATTATCAAACTGGAGGGAGTATTTCACGTGCGGCATGTATCTGCGGAAATAAACGATGCGTTCGTCCTCATGCACGAAAAATTTCTACAAGACCGTAGCGACGTTTCCGACCGATCAGGCTTCTGGCTTATTGCTCTTTTTACAATGGGGTCTACTCCTATGTGATTTCTAAATAAATTTAGATTATATTTCGGTTCTAAAAAAACTAATGTATGGTTGGCGGCACCTCAACGCCACAAAGGGGTCAGGGTAGTTTTGGGAGCCGTTTGGGAGGACGGGGGACAACGGTAGAGAGGGACATCAGGGAAGAAGGAAGAGAAGTATACAGGACGACGACGACAATACTGAAAAAGGAGGAGGAGAGCTGAAGAACAGATCTGACAAGAGAGAAACGATGGAGGAACAGAGGTAGCACTATTGTACTACGTCAAACGCTATAGTTGCTCCCTTTATATTTTATTTTGTTACCAATCTATGACTATTTATACATCTCGACCACAGATTGGAATCTCTCACCAAAGAAAAAAAACACACGAGGAAGCCCGATACGGAGAACCACCCACAATGTCTGGAAGCACGATCAACTGTCTATAAGAGATGCTATGTAGGATTTTAGGTGACGTGGAAGAGAGAGAAGAAGGAGAGAGAAAGCTGATGTCTACTATTTAATAGACAGTCTTATAAACAGCTTCACATGTTGTGTACCATTGTATAGATATCCTGTTAATTGAATGAGGGATCATTACAAACAGCTATATAGACGATTCATTGTATAAGTTATTTTTAATGCTGTCTGTAGATGATATGAAGATGCATTATAGACAGTTGTCTAAACCACTGTATCGTGCCCTTTTAAAAAATATCGCCACTCGCACGACAAAGCCCCGCCGAGCACTCGCAGGCGCAAACACCCACAAATCTAGAGAAAAAGCCTGCACTTTTGGACCCCCCGCCGCTTTAGCGCCTCCTCTAAATCATTCGTCCATAATTCATTCCCCGCTCTCTCCTCCGTCCAGGAGGAGGCAGGAACATCCATCCCTATCTACTTCTCCAATTCGCCATTGCTCCCTCTTTTCTTCTTCGTAGGCTCGTAGCCTTGTCTAGCAGTAGTTAGGTTCTGTAACAGTCAAAACTCTCCTGTTGCAAGAAGCCAATAACGAAGAGGCAACCTCCTCCTCCTTACGAGTATTCTTTTCAAAAGAAAAAATAACAATTCGAGCATTCCCAGGAATCCCCTGTGGATCTTAAGCGATTACGTCACCATAGGAATGTTTGAGACTTGAGTTCGTTTTGCTCTTCTACTAGATAACTAGACAATGACCGGCAGTGTCTACCAAATTACCTCTGTGTAATCTATGTAACCTCGACTCGAGTAGCCGCCGGCTGGAGTTCTCTTTGCACTCTCTCAAGTAGACAAGTACCCTGTTCTTTGTGTATCAGAAAGGTCCCATCTGAAACCTGCGATGCGATGAACATAATTCAAGGGGATAATAACGGATGAGACATGCAGCCTACCAGTAGTAGGAATGGTTAAGAACTCTTCACCTTCTTTTTTTGGAGCTCAACGCTTTTGAGAAGTTGCATGACCAAAATCCCCATTCTGTGTATCTACAGCTACAATAGCACGTTAAATAATTGCTGTATACTTGGGAACCAACACTATATGCAATATAAGAAAGCCCTCTTCACTCACCACTGTAACAATCCTAGTTTTTTTTTAACTAGGTTTAGCCACGCTGCTGGCTGTTAACAATTTTCGCCTAGGTTGTCACGCACTCAATTCGGTATAGGTACTCCGCTCCAGGTGGGAGTGGGGGAACCCCCACTCCAAAAATCTGCATTACAGGTCGCTCAAAATCTTCCCTGCTCCTACTCCGAAAATTTGTAGAGTTAGGGTGTTTGGCACAGCTTCACTCAAGTCCACTAGAATCAAGGAGTAAGAGCTATGCCAAACAGGCCCTAATAAAGTCAACTACATACTACATCTTCCATCCATATCATTGATCAGTCACTAGCGAAAACCCATTATGCCCAAGTCAAATATTTTCCTGCATAGCATTATAGTCATTCGTTAATCATTCGCCATACGTTTACTTTACCGTTAATTCGAATAATAGATTAAGAAGTATAAATACCATTCTTTCCTCCAGGCACCAACTACACTGCATTTGCACAGCATCAGCCTTATTTCTCAGAGGAATCAAGTGTTGAAAACTCTCTTCAAAAAGAAATGTTTGTATGCTCGGTGAACACACAATTTTGATACGGCAGACCTAGACCCTTGTTTCGAAAAACTATAAATATAATATTTCGGATAATAGCTTTGTTCTGAATTTGCAGACTACTGAAAGTGTGCCCACCAATTGGGGCACAATTTCAGTAGAGAGCGCAATTCAGAAAATAGTAAAAATGTTGTGGGATAT
This sequence comes from Rhipidocladum racemiflorum, assembly GCA_036346355.1. Taxonomy (NCBI): domain Eukaryota; kingdom Viridiplantae; phylum Streptophyta; class Magnoliopsida; order Poales; family Poaceae; genus Rhipidocladum; species Rhipidocladum racemiflorum. The sequence goes on along the minus strand of CM070575.1, from coordinate 2,037,338 downwards.
TGGGAAAATAGCAATGGATCATCCTTTCATACATATACACTAGGTATGGATATTGTAGATCTTAAAGAGAAACACAGCGCATGATAATTATGCTTGAGTGCTTGTCTATATGTATGTTTTGTGCATATGTGAATATAGTGATACTGAACGCATAAAAATGCCATGTGTATCCCTGTCCAGTAATTCTTTTTTGCCATGATATCTCTACAAGAAGTATCTTTAATCAAACATAGGATCATGCGCAATAAAATATAGAGGTTCTCCTATTGTCATATGGCCGCATAAATGAACGAAGGGTTTAATCACTAACATGCATAGATTCTGGATATACATGCTCATGCAGTTTTTTACATTCATTATCCATTACAAGGACATGTTCTGTATAATCAAGTGACTAGAATAAAATTCAGGTTTAGGACCCCTTTGGCACGGTTTATGCTTCGGCTTCTCCACTCCAAAAGCCACAAGCTGTCCAAAAGGTTATGCTTGTCTTCTGGCTTTTGCTCAAGCCCGAGCCGTTTTGTGAAGAGAAGTATAAGCCAATTGAGAGGAGCTCTTGGTTGGCTTTTGGAGGAAATTACCCACCATGCCATCGCTAAGTGGCATACCGATTCGTTTATGGAAATAAAAAGAGCAATGGATCGATGCCTCCTCTCTCAACCGCCTTGACGCTGCCTTTGCGTCCCCGGCTGGCGCCACTTGCACCTCCCAACCTCCAAGCTCGGTGCTTGTGACCGCCCAAACCTCTGAACAAGACATCACATCATCCTCGGCTGTGGCCCCATCGTCCTCGTCTTCGACCGCTGCCCCCATCGTCCTCATCCCCGGCCGCCGCCCCCATACTCATCATCCCCGGCCGCCTCTAATGGTGGAAGTCGTTGTCTTCCACCCAGATCCGGCTTCCGCCACCCGCCTACCCAACCAGGCAACCATCGCCATCCGCATGGCCGCACTGCACGAACAGCGATATGTTCTTGCTATATGTCTTCAATTCGTGATTTCTCCTAATCACAAATTGGTTGTAACTATGTGTTTGGTATTGCCTAATTGGTTGTGCCTAGACATCGAAAGAATCAAATTGGGAATGAATTTGTGAATAATTTGATAGATTCATGAGAGATCCCCAAATTCTTGAAAATGTGATTTCTTCAAAAAAAAAAATTAGTTTTTCGTTGATCTGATTGTAACTATGTGTGATTAGGTATGTGTAGATGAAAAGGGCATCAACCTGGGAATGAAATTGTGACTAGCTCAACCAAAAAATGGCAAAGTTATGTTGGCGTTCATTTACTACTTGGCTTCCCGAGAGCTATTTTTGCAAAAGCTATGCCAAACATCATGAGTTGTCTTCTTCGGGCAGCAGCTTTTCGGACAGACAGCTAGAAGCTGGCTTGTGCCCAAGCCCAAACAGTGCCAAAGGGGGCCTTATATATGCCTTGTACCATAAACACACTACCGATATCATGATTCAAGAATTGAGTAATAGGAATTCAGTCCCAAATTTCAGATGTTGTACAGTGAATAGTGTGCTAAGGGTCTTTACCTGATAGTCTGAATGTTTGATTTGTTCTATGTTCAATGCCATGATGCTAGTGTATATGTATGAAAGGATGATCCATTGCTAGCATGCATAAGTCGACCTTGCGGCAACGAGTACTAGTACTTTGTTATTGGTATCTAATTCCTGGAAGTCTATTCCATTAGTTTCAGGACTGAAAATGGTGCAAGGTGTGTCAGCCTTGTAATCACAAATACTTCCATATGAATGCAAAACTAAATATGCTCTAGTAAGTATAGCCTTTTATCAGATTCCAAGAATTTAAATAGCACAAGCAATGCCATTCTAATTGCCCTGTTATCATGGGAATATGTCGATAGGGATGATTCTTTTTGTCAAGTTCCAGATGCAGATAATACTCCGTTTTAAATGTACCATGTCATTACTATGTTGTCAGAAATAAGCACTAGAGTTCAATAATTAAATTGTCTATTTGGATGTTTCATTGGCTATACTAATCCACACATGATACTGTGACCTGAACTGCAGTAATTGGACATCATGCTCAGATTTATAACAAAGATGATTGTGCACATATTTTCACGGGCAATTGAGCATACAAACATTCAGGCTGGGCATCAACCACTCCATACCCTGTCGGCCTCATCAATGCATCATCCATCCATTCCAATCGTTGATCACAGCACAACACCGCAAAGGCCAGACCAGTAAGCTGAGGGATGAGGAGGTGACCTTACCCGGTGAGGGGAGCACCGCTGTCGAGTTGTCGAGGTGCTTGACACCTCGCCATCTCGACGATGGCAGCAGCGGCGCCGTGGTGCGGCTGGTGACCTTAGGCCACCGCAGCACAGGCGACGTGAGGGGCGCGGCCACCGCGGCGAGCTGGTGGCGGCTCGTTGTCGCAGGCACCCAGGAGAATGCGGGCCGGTAGCTGCCGCATAGGATTGGAACATGGAGGATCCGGTGCGGCGGAGGTCGGCGGTGAAGTCGCCAAGCCTGAGGAGGGGGAAGGGCAAGTCTCGGGGAGCGAGAGGTGGCCAAGGTGCAGGTTGCCGATGGCGGTATCTTTGGGCGACGGCGCTATTAGGAGCGGCGGCGCGGGTAGCCGAGCTGCGGCTCTAGTAGGGGGGTTGGCAGCGTCGAGGAGTCGAAGGGATCGAGCGGAGCCGAGGCATGGAAGGCGGACGCCGGATTGACCGGAGCCGACGAGGTCAGGCGGCCATAGCCCGGCCTGTGCAACGTAGGCGTCGTCCCAGGCGTCAGGATAGGAAGCATAGGAGGAAGAGACAGACCCTGAGAAAGCGAAACAGAGTTCGGGAAAGGGTCAGAGGGAGAGGGGATTCCCATTCCTTCAACGGATTATTTTTAGCATTCCCTTCGTGAAGGGATTCTCTCTCTTTTTCCTATACAATTCTTTTTAAAAGGAATTTGTTGGAGATGAGGGCAAATAAAGGGAATGGGAATGAGGAAAGGGAACAGGGAAGGGAATGAAATGAAATGAAGGGAATATGAAAATCCATAATTCAATTCCCTAATCCTTTTTCTTCCATCCCTAGGAAGGACAATTCCCTGACCGACCAAATGTCTAAGGTCGGTTCCTTTCAAACTACCGCCCCGGCGGGGGTGCTCGTCGAGCACCTATACAAGCCCTCCATTCCCTCTGAAGAGGAGGCACCAGAGGCCTACGGTAGGGTCTCCTTCCTTGAGCAAAGTGCAAGTTGGATGACGCCATTTGTCCAATACCTTGCTCATGGGACATTGCCCGAGGAAGAAGCCAAGCGTTCCCGGCTAACAAGGCGATCTTTACAGTACAAACTGATTGAAGGCGACCTATACCGAAAAGGCGCATTAGAAATCCTTTCCAAATGCGTCTCTCAGGAGGAAGGCCAGTACCTTCTTCGTGACATCCATGAAGGAACGTGCGGAGCTCACTCGTCATTCAGAACGCTTGTAAGCAAGGCCTTCCGATTGGGTTACTACTTGCCTACGGCCTTGGCGGATGCACGGTTGATCGTAACGACCTGTCGAGCATGCCAGTTTCATGCTCGCAAAGTTCGCCAACCAGCATATGCCCTGCAAACCATACCGCTTTCGTGGCCATTCTCGACCTGGGGACTCGACGTCCTTGAACCTTTCCCCCGGGGTCAGAAAGGCTGCAAGTACTTGTTCGTGGCCATCAACACTTTCACCAAGTGGATAGAGGCCGAGCCCGTGTCAACCATCTCGGCCCAGGCGGCCAAGAGGTTCCTACGAAGCAATGTGATAACTCGGTTTGGGATACCCAACCGTCTCATCACAGACAACGGAACCCAATTCACCAGTGAATTGTTCCAAAGTTACTGCGAGGAGGTCGGGACCAAGGTCTGTTTCGCCTCTGTGGCACATCCACAGAGCAACGGAGCAGCCGAACGAGCAAATGGGCAGTTAGTTCAGGGCATAAAAAAGAGGGTTTTCAAGAGCCTCAACCAGCACAGGCATCAGTGGGTGGACGAGCTTCTCACCGTTCTTTGGTCCATCCGCACCACGACAAGTCGGGCCACAGGCGAAATGCCTTTCCAACTTGTCTATGGTGCAGAAGCCATTTTGCCTGCCGAAATTGTGCTGGGTTCCCCAAGGGTGCAAAGATCGATTCCATCGATCAGGAGGTCGAGCGGCTCATCGACCTGGACCTCGTAGAAGTGACACGCGAACGGGCACTGCTCCGGTCTGCGGTTTACCTACAAGCTCTTCGTAGGCACGCAGCCAAGTCGGTCCGACTAAGGGCCCTGCAAGTTGGTGACATGGTCTTACGAAGAGTTCAAGATCTGTCAAAAGCCAATAAGCTGACCCTGAGGTGGGAGGGACCCTACACGGTCGTGTCCACAGCACGCCCGGGGGTTGTTCGCCTCGCGATGGAAGACGGTCGGGAGCTCGCCAACACCTGGAACATTGACCAACTACGTAAATTCTACGTTTAGACGCATATCTCTATCCCGCGCCCTTTGCGTTTCTCCCGATAAAATAGTCTCTTTTTCCCCTCTAACTTTGTCCTCGCTTTATCAAACGAGCCTCGTCGACCGCCAGTACAGCAAGCGAGCTTAACCGACAAATATGTTCGCACCATCCCTCTTGGGCACCGGCCGGATACTCGCCCATCCGATCGCCTTTTCACAGTAGCTCTTCATTGTATGTGCGGTCGGTCGTGAGCATCCTCTAAAGCCCGAAGCAGCGCCTACCCGGGTATGGTGACTCAACGTATTATCAGACTAAGCCCGCCTGCTCTACAAACGTAACAATGCTCGCGCGTCTCTTTCTCGACTCAAGCGACCTATTCGATCGTTCAAAAACACGTTACGCTCAAAGACTCCCTCAGCTCTCCCATGAACAAACTCGTGCTCGCAACATTGGGGGCACGACCTTTATCCATGGCGGGGGCTCCGTACGATAGGGACGTTTCATCCTTTTTCCGAGGTTTTTACCCTCGGCTAGGGATTCTTTGCTCGTATTATCTTTTTATTATCTGTTTGCTCGTGCTCGATTTATCTGCCCCTATGCAGGGACCTGGTCTTTTCTCTACAGGGCTGATTTCGAGCAAGCACGCATTGAAAGCAAAGTCGGGAAAAACAGGCAAGGCCCTAAACATTCGTGATTTTATTCAATAAACCAAAAGATAGCTTTTTGCAGGTTTACATGAGCTAGAGGAAAAAGAAGGCAATCTAGAAAAACTAGGTCCTACGCTCGGCCTGGAGGGCAGCAAGCTCCTCCTTAAGGGAGTCGACCTCTGCCTCCAGGTCCAAAACCTTTCACCGGGCCGCGTGACCTTCGGCCGCGCTTTCCCGAAGACGCTGCGCCTCTTTGAGCTGGGCCTCCTCGCGCTCTCGAGCTCATTGAGCGTCGCGGCGCAGGTCGGGGACCTCCTGTCTTAGCTTCACCAGTTCCTCCTCGAGCTCGGCACACCTCAGCGTTGAAGTGCTCTTTGCCGTTTCGCTCTGGAAGAGTTGGTCCCGAAGCCCGACGATAAGGCTCCGCGCCGACTCCAGCTCCTTCAGGTTGGCGGCGGCACCTCGGAGACCCGACGCTCAAGGTCGGCGATCTTGGCGTCTTGGTCGCAGTGGTACGCCCAGTACTCCTCTGCTGGAACCGCGGAGGCGTCAATGTCCTCCATGGCCTTCGCAGCAAACTTCAGGCGGGAAAGAAGAAGAGTCAAAGAGGCCTCAAGAAGATTGTTCACCTTATGAAAAAGAAAGAAGCAAAATACTAACCAAGAGAGCCCGGCTGACCAGCTTGTCCTGGAGCCGCTGGCGGTCAGTAGCGCCAGCTCGGAAAAAAAGGATTGACCCACGCGGGATCGTCATGGTCCCGAGCTGGCGCGTCAAGATCTTGCCCCTCCCGGGCACCCGGTGCTCCCAGGAGGGCGGCGGCGTATTCTCCCTCGACCAACCCCAGGTCGCTCCGAGGTTGGTCTTCCCCAAGGGAAGGCGGCTCGAGGCCACCTTCCCCCTGCTCAGCCCCCGTGCTCGGGGGCTGGATGACGGTCGTAGCCGTACCCGCTCCTCGGTCCGCAGCAGGTGGCGATGGGTCGATGACGACCAATTCCGCTGCCGTTTGGCCCCGACCTGGAGGCGACTGGTCGAGGATGACCATCTCTTGGCCTCCGGAGCCCATCACCCGGGTCTCCCCTGAGCCCGGCGACGCGACCGCCCCTTCACAGGGGACCAAGGCCTCAGCCCTCAGGTCCTCGGCCCCTTGTGGGTCTTGCTCGGGCGGGTCTTGCTCCTCCGCGGCCGGAGTCGGCTCCACGTCCACCGGGAGGAGCTCAGGTTCCTCCGGAAGCGCGGCCGGCACCAACTCCCCTTCTCCTTGACCCGCGGCCGGAGGCGGCTGGTCGAAGACGATCGACTCCTGGCCCTCAGAGCCCGTTGTCTGGGCCTCGCCCGCGCGTGGCACCGCGCTCGTCCCTTTGCAAGGGACCAAGGCCATGGCTCCTTGGTCCTCGGCCCCTTGCGGGTCCTGCTCCTCCGCGGACGGGTGGAGCTCGGTCTCTTCCGGAAGCGCGGCCGGCGCCAGCTCTACCTCATCCTCGACCATCACTTGGTCAAGGATGCGATCAAGCTCGGCGTCAACTACAGAATCGAGAATCCTCTCAGCCATTTGATGAAAGTCCAAGAATAGCATCCGAGCTATCACGCCCACACCAAGCGGAGTGGGGTTAGCCCGGAAAAAATCGCAAGCAAAAACAAAGAAATTCGGCAAAGGGACCACGCGGGGCTTACCTTCCTCTCGACGAGCAGCATCCTCGTCCTCGGCTTCCTCGTCCTGAGCAACGGGCGTCCTGCCCGCTGCGGCTTCGTAGGCCTCGGCGACGGACGTGACACGCTCCGTTACGACGTCACTGGCTCGTGCCACCGCCGGGTCGACATCGTCCATGTCGACCCCTTCCAGCGCCGAGGTTGATCGGGAAGACGACCTCCTGCTCCTTCTAACCAGAGCAAAGGCGTCTTCCTCCTCTTCCTCCTCCTCAGGATCCTCGTCCACCTGTGCAAGTCGGTCCTGGAGGACCTTGATTTGCCTCTCCAGTTGCTCCTTGCTCGTGGCGGACGTGGCCGCCTCCTCGGCCTTCTTCGCCTGCTCGGCGAGCTGTTGAAGTCGGCCCATCAGCTCTGCCTTTTTCCGCTTGAAATCGGCAAACCAAGCCTGAAGCTCTCTTACCTCCCTCCGGTCGGCGTATTCAAAATGCTGCGTGGAGGGAGCCCTGGTCGAAGCCCGGCGCTTCGAGCGCTTGGCGCGAGGAGGCGAGGTAGAGGGTCGACGGCTCTGACCCGCCGTCTTCTTGCGGGCGCCCCGGGCGGGGTTGTCACCTTACGGTAGCGGCTCCTCGTTCGACACAGCGAGCTCAAGAACGACCTTCTCCTGCAAGCAAAGATGAGATGGAATAAACTCGGCAAGCGCTTCTCGGGCAAAAAGCACGAAGAAGGGCGTACCGCGTCACTACGGTCGAAGACGTTCTTGGGGATCTGACGATTGGGTTTCAGCTCCTTCTCCTTCAGGGCGCCGAACATCTCGGTGACCCTCTCGTCGACCCAGTCCGTCCTCGGGGCTGCAACACGACCAAGGGTTAAAAGAAAAAATAGCGCCAATCACCGGGAAGCAACAATGCTCGATAGAGCGTTTGGAGAACGTACCTGCGTTGTCCTTGCGGGTGAAGTCCTGCCACCTGGTCACCTCGAAGAAAGGATGCTCGCGGCGCCGCAGGGGGACACCCGGTTGAAGGAAAAGTCCCGGGCAACGTCCCGACCAGTGAGCCCCATTTGGGCAAGCTCGCTGATCGTTCTGAGCACCCGCTCTTCCTCAGTACGCAGGGGCGCGCTGTCTCGGCCAAGTGGGCATTCTCCCAAGATAGACTCTGGGACCCCTCCGCCTTCTTCTGGTAAAACCAAAGGTCGGCCCAACCAGACACCGAGTCCTTCAAAGGAACGAGAGGGTACTCGTATGGTCGGTTGGGCCGAAGGCGAAGGTAGACGCAGCCGTTTCTACAAACAAGAATTTTAGTATCAATAAACTTAAATAAATTATTACCAATTACTTAGTTACTCAATTAAGTCAATTTAATTATAAATTATTTTCTAAAAATTCGAAGTTCACTATTTCATATGATAGACTAATGAGAGGTGCTTCTGTGCTTTCATGCTTTAATATTTGTGCAACTTTAAAAATGAAGAGCATAGAAACACTTCTCTAGACTAATTAGGTTATTAAGTAAAGCCAAATACATCCTGAAATCAAATACTTTCCGAAACTAAATTTAGATATTTTCCTATTATAAATCATGTTTCATGAAAACTGTCAACTCTATTTACTTTTTTTAAAAATAATATATTCTCTTAACAAAAAGTCTCTCTTCTAAATTGTTTTAAATCCCTTTTTGTTTTCTACGTAAAACAACACTCCCATTTCAAAATAAATTAAAGTAATTAAATTAAGTTTCCAATTTCTGTTCTTTATAAAAATGTATCACTTTGTTTAAATATAGCTTAATCAAATCTTTCATATTTAGATCTTTTTCAACAATTCTCCTAAAATACCTTATTGGCTTCCCTTTAATAGAGTTGAACACAACTATTTATTTTTAAAATGATTCTTTTTTACTAAATGCCACTTAAAAAGTATTTCCTTAATCCTTTCAACATAAACATCCTTTCAGCGATCGTACTGTTCAAACTTGAACCCGTGAATATGCTAGGAGATGGACACCAAAGGGTGCTTCATCGAACATCAATACGAAGGAGATGGACAAATTCAAACAATAGAAGGATAGGATTAGACGCTTCACTCCATCAACTAAATCCTCGAATATGCTAGGGGACTGAAGTACATTAGAAGGTAGCATTCCCCGGTGATTTCTGCCTTACAGTGCGCAATCCGTATTGTAGGTCAAGAGTCCAGATTAGCAGTTACTCAAATGTAATCGTAAAACTATCTTTCTACTGTTTTATTTGTCGGACACAATACAATTGGACGCCACCAGGTAACAAGCCAAAGACCTGCATGCTTGATGCTACCAAAAGTGAGTAATAATGCATGGGTCATGGCAAGAACCCAGTGGGTCAGCATCCGCCACTGCATTTGTAGCCACCCAATGCACTGGCTTGGCTCGCCACTGCCGCACTGCCTTGCAATTACACGCATGCATTGATACATGGGGACCTGAGCTTGAGCTAGCTACTCCACTTCCGGAGCATGAGAGAGACAGGGGAAAACGAAACGAGTTTAAAAAGAGGCTTGCAAGTTGCAACTCTGCAAGCGCAAGTGCTAAACGCAAGTGCATTTGTGTAGCACAAAAAAACAAGGACATGGCTTTGGATTCCAACAGGGGCTTGGGACCTTGGCGCACCACCGGCCAACCGATTTTTACCTCGAACGGTTGCTGGTATGTAGGCCCGATTGGTCATTATTGCTGTAACCGGGGCCCGCGTGTCAGCCGTTGTTGGCAGCGATTTGGCGGATCGACCGGTTCGTGTGCGTAGCAGTGCTGGGGGCACCACCACACACGCGCGCACAGCGATGACAGTAGTGGTGAGCTTTTGTCCCTTCCAAGTCCTGGTGGTCACAATGGTGAAGAGAGACAGCAAGAGTTGTGGACGCGCGATAGCTCCAGGGCCGGTCCTGCGTTTTTTTTTTTTTTTTTGGGCCCGGGATGAAATTATAAACAGATGCCTCCTAACATAGGCATCAAATATTTTTTATACTACTATGTATTAACTGAAAAGATAATATTCAGTGTATTATAGAAATTGTAATCGATAAATAAATAGAAGTACAAAAGTGAGATTATTTACCTCAAACATTTTGTAGAGATCATCTTAGGAAATATCTTCTAACATTTTTTGATGCAAAATCATCAATTATGGTCTCAACATTAATGTCATCCAATAACTTCTTCTTAATACATTAAGTTGCCAGACCATTAACCTTTCTTGAGATATTGTAGACTTTAAATAGTTCTCGAGACATAGAATACATTAACAGATGTATCTAAATATGAAGGTATTATATATAAAAAATATAATACATAGAATATTAGAATACATGAACCAATTAAGTCAAGGGTATCAGTGCATCACCTACAATCCGTCCGACCGTTCCGATGACCGCGATCGCCCAAGTACAATATCGCCGATGCCCGATGAACACGTCGCCACCGTCTCCGATTTTGGATTTTTGGCTTTGCTCTCTTGTGTCCTGACTAGCAGAGACGAAAGATTTTACTACATAGGATTAAGGAATGGCAAATACGTGTGATCAATATGAATACATGATTATATACCTGTTCACCGTTCGGCTGACGACTGTTCGCCCAATCGGCCGCAGGCGCCTGAACTTGATGATGGAGACGAGAGTCACGAGATCAAACTCCAGCGCGGCAGCCGCATGAAACATAATCAACATTAACCAGACGTCTAGACGAAGAGCGGCAAGAAGAGATCAAAAACCTCGTCCTGACGTCTCGGCTTTAGGGCATCAGCCGCCCAGGTTCGACGGTTCAAGAGATGATAATTGATAAAAGACTTCGGCGTCGCTTGTTTGTATTGCCGGTTTGGTCCGTTTGGAGGCCCAGCTATTGCCGGTTTGGCCGTTTGGTGTCTTGGTGACAGTCAGACGGACGTTGCATATTTGCACGTATTGGTGCCTTGGACCTCTTGGTGTCACCAAGACCATGCATGGCAGTAATAGCATTGCATATTTGTACGTGGTCGGCGTATTGCAGATTTGGAGACGGAAGGCCCTGATTTTTGGGGGGCCCGGGCGGCCGCCCAGCTCGTTTGGTTAGGGTCTCGCTCGAGCGTGGCTTTAACGTGCGTGTGTGTAGACTGTAGAGATGAGTAATCTTTAGGTCTTTAATCCTTTAGGTCAATTGGGCCGAATTAGAGTAATCTTCGTCCACGTAAAACAAACATATTTGCCTCCTGGAATGGTGGCCCAAGCTGATGCCACGGGAAGTAGCGGGATCTGGCTCGCTCCACCCGCGCGCGTCTTGTCCTTCCGTGCGCGCCGCCGAACAAAATGCCAGTGGCCGCCCCGTCCATGCGGCCGGGCACACGACGGTCCACGGACGCGAGGCCGAGGCTGCCCTGCGACATTACACTACATGGTAGGAGCACGCCCGACGACACGAATCTGCCGTGCGGGCGGGGCGTATCGTACGCGGTGCGCGCGCCGGCGCTGCCGCGAGCGGGGCTAAATTCTGGCCGTGCCGTGCGCAGGAGCATGGTTGCGCGCAAAACACATGACACGGACGCGAGGTGAGGTTGCACCAACCGCCTACGCCGCGAGAGAGGTCTGCACGGCCCTCTGTGCCGTTTCTTCCCTCAAATGAAAAGGATGGAGCTCTAGAGTGAGAGAGAGGTCTGCGCGACCTTCTGTTCCTAAGCCATGATTGATGCTTTTCACAACGACACTCTGTGCTATGTTGCTCACTAGACAGAATTCTGCGGCTTTCACCGGAAAACCTTGATTTGTCAAATACGGCTTCAAAGCATGAAATGGGAGAAATTATCGTGTGTTAAGTAGCAGCAAATTACTGAAACAAATACCCCCCAAAAAAATTGTACCATAGCAGCAGCTCAAGTTACAAAACATACCGCAAATCTGTGGTATATTGCTCACTGAACGGCATTCTGCAGCTCTCACTGTAAAACCTTGATTTCTCAACATTAAATGGCAGAAATTATCGTTGGTTAAAGACCAGCAAACTACTGAAACAAACACCCACAAAAAGTTATACAATAGCAGTAAATGAAGTTACAAAACATACCACAAATCTGTAGCACATCTGCCGACATAAACGCAAGATTATTACCCTGACGATTTGAAGCTACAAGGCATTTTTACATCCTGGTGATCTTGCAACCACCTTATGAAGAAAAGAGGATGCTCGGACAAATTACTTAAGAGGGTGGCAAATGAAGAAAACTCTCGGGATTTCACACTCTGTAATATCATATATACACGACTAATCATTTAAAAAAAACAAAAACTACCAAGCTCATCCAGCTCAAGCAAATCAAAAACCATTGGAAACTTCATCCTTCGATTAGACTTGAATCTTCTGCAATGTCATCGAGCCACGCAACCAACTGCTGAGATGTTGGTCTAGACTTGGGAGCAGCGGTCACACAGAGGCATGCTATCTCGAGCACCCTGATCAACACACTCTCACTCTCCTCGTCATATATAGTTGGATCAAAAACCTCAGTTTCCCTGTCCTCTTTCTTCATCTGAATCACCCACGACACAACATCCCTGCTTCCTTTCGGCCTGCACATGTCCACAGGCCTCCGACCGGTGAGTAGCTCCAGCAGAACAATACCAAAGCTGTACACATCGCCCTTGTAAGTTGCAATGGGCGACTGCCCATACTCGGGAGGAATGTAGCCCAAGGTTCCGACCACATCCGTTGTGACGTGAGTCTCGTACGCGCAGATGCGCCTTGCCAACCCGAAATCGGCCAGGTGAGCCTCAAAGTTCTCGTCTAGAAGGATATTGCTCGACTTGATATCCCGGTGCAGTATATGGGGCTCGCATGACAGGTGCAAGTACGCCAGCCCCCTTGCCGAACCCTGTGCTATCCATAGCCTCCGCCGCCAATCCAGCAGCGCGCCGCCGTCGGTCCTCTCGTGGAGCCAGTAGTCCAGACTGCCATTCTCCATAAATGAGTAGATCAGTAGCCTGTCATTGCCGATCTTACAGTAGCCTTGCAGCAGCACAAGGTTATCGTGCTGAGCCCGTGAAAGTGTCTCCACCTCGGCTTGGAACTCCTTGTCGATCTGGGAGTAGTCGCCCGAAAGCCGCTTGATTGCGACTCTCCTCCCATCAGGTAGCGTTGATTTGTAGACAAGGCCAAAACCACCGCATCCAACTATATATGCTTGATCGAAGTTGTTGGTGGACTTCAAGATGTCCTCAATGCTGAGCTCTTTGTTGTTCTGGAAAAGCAGCACCAGGCTCGAGTTGGGAGACTCCCAGCAATCTTCAGCATTTGCGACCGCCTTTCTACTGCGCTCCTGCGTTCTTGAACGAACAATCCTTGACCAAATCACATAAGCACTAGATAAGAAAAGAACAACCCCCACAGCAGCTCCTAGTCCAAGTGCGACAAGGACGGCCTCGTTCTTCTTGCGATGCTTTGTTTCCGCAAATGGAACCTTTTCTGTGCAGGAGGAATTTCGAAGAAGGCAGAGTGCAGAATTGCCCACAAAATCCTCATTTGTGAATGTGGAAAATTGGCCCCCTGTTGGGATATCTCCAGCCAAGTTGTTGTATGACACATCGAACTTGGAGAGGAAATTCAGTTTCGTCAGAGATGATGGTATGCTCCCATGGAGATTATTGTGGGCCAAATCCAACATTTCCAAGCTCGACATGTTTGATAGCTCATCAGGAATTCTCCCCGAGAAGTTGTTCCAGCTCAAGTCCAGGACATGAAGCTTCACAAGATGGCCAAATCCTGGCAAGACTGGCCCTTCAAGCAAGTTGTTAGAGAGGATCAGCGACGGTGGGAAGCTGCTGACTTGGTTGTATTGCAAACCTTTGCCAGTAGAATTCTTCTTAATGAATAATGGAAGGTCCTCTGTTGGTGCCTGCTCACTTGAGCCATTACTTGAAATTAAACACCTCATCTGTGTAAAGCTCTCAGGAAGCTCCCCAATGAACGAATTATTTGACAGATCAATGTAGAAGAGATTGTTCAGATGGCCTAACCATGGCGGAATCTTCCCGTTTAACTTGTTCCACGAAATGTCCAGCACATTGAGGTTCTCCAAGTTCTGCAACCAAGGTGGAATCATGCCCGAGAGTGCACAGTTTGCCAGGACAAGCACCTGCATGCTCTTGAACCCTTTGATTCCATCCATTGGCATCGTCTCACCGCCGCGGAAGTTCTTGGTTAGCACCAAGTTCGTCAGGTTGGGAAGGTTCTGCAAGACTTGCAATGCTGATGACAGATTGGTGAAGGCATTCCCTGTCAATGAGAGGTATGACATTGATCTCAAATTCTTAAAGCTCTCTGGTATCTCCCCCTCAAGTTTGTTCCTTGCAAGGTTCAGCGTCCTCAACTCAGCGCACCACGCAAGACCACGAGGTATAGCACCAGTCAGCTTGTTGCTCCCAGCATCGAAAGTGCTCAGCCTTGGCAGCAAATCGAAGTCAATAGTAATCTCACCGGAGAGTGAGTTGTTCCTCAGACTGACCACCCTCAGGATTGGGCATTTCGACAAGGAATCAGGCAATGTGCCACTGAAGCCATTGGAGGCCAGGTTTAAGGATTCCAGCCACCTCAAACCCCCAAACACATTAGGGATGGAGCCAGTGAACATGTTATACGACAGGTCAATCTGCATAAGCTGAGAGAGGTTACCAAGGTTGTCGAGGCTACCGGAGAGCTGATTTTCCTGTAAGCTCAGCCTCCTCAGCACAGGCATCGTGTACAGGTCGCCGGGGAGGCTCCCCGCGAGGCCATTGCTGTCGAGAGAGAGCTCGACGAGCTCCTTGCACCGGCCGAAGCCGGCGGGGATCTCCCCGGAGAACGCATTCGCGGAGAACCGCAGGACATTGACCGGCGCAACACAGAGCGCAGTGGCGTTGATGCCACCGGAGAAGCCGTTGCTGGAGATATCAAGAACCGTCAGGTTCGCCGCGCCAGGGAACGCAGGGTGTGGCCCGCTGAATTCGTTGGAGGAGACGTTCACCACCTCGGTCGCCGGGAATCCGTCCTCGCTCGCCGGGAACGCGCCGTAGAGCCCGTTCGCGCTGAGGTCGAGCACACGCAACCTCGCGAGCCGACCGAGCCCCGCCGGCGCCTGGCCGCGGAGCGAGTTCCGGGAGAGGTTTAGCGTCACGAGGCCGTCTAGGGAGGCGATCGAGGAGGAGATGACGCCGTGGAGGCTCTTGTTGGAGAGATCCAACCCGACCACCCTCCCAAGATCGCAGGAGACGCCCGTCCAGGAACAGCACGAGGCGTCGTTGGGACCCCATCCGACGAGCCCGGCGGCCTTCCTGTCCAAGCCATTGGAGAAGGCCAGAAGCGCCTCCAGGTCGGTGGGGTCGCACGCCTGGTTCAGGGAGTGGCCGCCACTGACGTGGAGCAGGACGGAGACGAGCAGCAAGCGGAACAAGCAGTAGTAGCCTTCCATCTCCGGCGAGAGGCTCCGGCGGAATTGGGAAAGGAGGCTCTTTTCCAGCAGGGCATGAACAATTGCGAGGACCCGGGAAGGAATTCTCGGCCAAAAGTCACACCACCTTGCAAGGCTGCATGAATCCAAGCATCAAGAACGCACACGCGCTGATGGCAAGTAGCAACTGTTGCAGCAAGAACCCAAACAAAAGAAGGAAGGAAATACTTGTTCTTTAAGCAAGAAATCCAGACAAGTTTACAGAACCAAGAGCAGCGCAAGGATTGAAATTTTCATCTCATTTCCCCCCTCGCGCTGAATCGCAAGTTTTTGAGACGCAGAAAGACGACGGGAGAGCATCACAGCAGGAGGGGTAAAGTCAGAAGAAAGAAATGGACCGGTTTGGTTTTGACTCCAATGCGCTCAGCAGTCAGCAGTGTGGATTTGTTTCTCTCTCCCCCTGCTCTTTCTTTATTCAGAGATTCAATTAGAATTATTTCCATTCTTTGCATTCTCTCTTCAACCTTTCTCGTGTGTTCTTCGCTCATTGGTGACGCAATTGCAATGGCAATTAATAAGTGGCGTGTGTTTCAGTGGATGAAATGGGTGAGCAAATCAAACGGGGAGTTGCTAAAACTGAATATACAAGGTGGGCGGTTTGGACTTCGAAGAGAGGAAATATTTGGGGGAAGGGTTTTACTTTTTCGTCAAAATTCGCTTGTCCTGCTCCAATTTGAAAAAGAATTTCGTTCAGTTTACTGTTCAAGTTTAAATTTAAATTCAAATATTTATCCAAAAATTCCCTAAAATTAATATTAATAGTTTATGACCTCATGTGTGAATATTTTTTTTGTTGAAAAAAAGCGAAGTTTGGAAATTTACAATATTTTTTAAAAATATTTTCCTATTTTTTGAAACTGTCGCCGATTTTCGACGAAAACTGCTCAAAATTTGTTGCTTTTCAAGCAGTTCTTGACTTTTTCGTTTGAATTCCGTTCACGGTTTGACCATATTTCAAATTTATTTGACTTTCAAACCCGTTCGATTTTTCATAATTTTCGTTCAATTTTTTTAACGGATTTTGATACTGCCGGTAAAACAAAATTCAAGATGGAAATGATTTTGTTAAGTTGGGGTTGGGGGAGGGGGGTTGTCAAACCAATGACGAGAGCACTCGTGGAGCAAGTGGTGAAAATTTTCTATGTTTGGCAACAAAGTATTTTCATAGTTTCTAGGCAAAACCATGGTTTTGGAGAATACCATGGTATTTTTGGCAATATGGTGTTTGGAAGCAACCCAAAAAACTCTGTTTTGAATACCATGGTATTGCCAATACCATGGTATTTTTGGAGTATTGAAAACTCCACTCAAAGTGGAGTTTTGGGCTTTTGGTGTTGGTGTAGAGAGTGAGAGGTGTCGATACTTTGAAAATACCATGCAAAAGACTTTGTAGCCAAACAGTTTGTAGTTCCAAGAAAAACCATGGTTTCAATGATGGTAGGTGAAACCATGGTATTTATGCTAAAACAATCTTTAAGTCATGGTTTTGTAATACCATGGTATTGAAAAACTTTGCTTCCAAACAGAAAATTTTCTAGCTTGTATTGAAAGGTAGTACCGACATGTTTTCAAGTACTATCATACTGGGACTGCAGCTTACAATACGAGAGCTAAACAATGACAGTACAGCTCCACGAGCCTAACAAAAGGGTAGCAAAACTACGCACTAAACATTAAGCGCAAGAACCCAACTTGAATCATTTAATCCAACTCTCTTGGTTCAGAAGTCATGCAACCAGTTGTTCATCCTTTCCTTCACTGCTTTAATCTTGTCTTGATCTTCCTCCTTTAGTAGCCTGCTCCAAGAATGCATCTTGAACAAGATTTTGAGCATAAGATCACACGGTTGCTTTGGAAACCGCTTCTCAATGGCCATTGAAGAAGATTCTTGACCATGTCAGTTTTTTCCGATAGTAGACGGACCTATATATTAAGGCTTTACTTAACATAACGATTATATCTGCGACCACAATTCAAGGAGACTATCTTTTTAGTAATAAATTGGTCAGAAGCCAATGACGACCAGTTATAACCTGGAGACGATAAGTCATGGGTAATGATGATCAGTCATACGGTACCATAAGCCTCGACGGTTGGTCGATGACTGACAGTTCAAAACTCAACGAAGGCACATGCATAAGGCCAAAGGACGTCTTTAGTGGTATTAACTGCCACCTCTTATATATACTTACATAAATAAGATGGTATGAATGCCTCAAAACACGTCAAATTGATTCGTATAGCATTCTTTCTGTTCACAGCACAGCAATAAAGTATCTACTTTATTATACTTTTTTTGTTTTTACCTTTATGTAATTTCGATATGGGGCCTGGATCCCGACGATCGACAACCATCTTATCCCTGGTCTGCTATGTAGGTGTAGCTCATGCCAATCAATGCCCCACAAACTCTTTGATATTTGCTGTATACTGTATTAATTTGAGGTTTTGCTGATCGATGTACAGGTACAGAGCGATTATATCCATGGAAGTATACAATCTGAGTAAATCTTCAAAATTGCGTGCAGCTGATTTGGTGAGGCAGCTGCTATCAACATTATGACCGTGCATTTGTAGCAGCGGTACTGCCTAACTCGGTGAACGGGAACCTGCTGGCCATGGCCTTCGTTTGACTACCAGGCAAAATATTCTTACGCAATTAGTTAATGTCTGCCCGCTCAATCCTACAACGATGAATTAGCTGGGAACACATGTTCAGCAAACGTTTTGTAGCTAGTTGACTTTTCTGAGATCACCGCTGTTGATTTGTGTAAGGACCTGAAAATCCCGTTAAGCAAATGCATTGATTACTGTTGCTAATCAAGTAATTAGCATGCAAATGGATCCTAGTCAATGCATTAAAATGTATAATAAGGGTAGAAATACCATCATTGCCATGAATTAGTAAATGACCTTTGTACCCTGGTAGCTTTGAGTCAATAGGAAGTGAACCAAGGGGGTAAAGAGGACATTGTAGCTCATTTAGGGGATAAGATCATTGCTACAGTCAGCCCTTATAAACCGAAGGCAGCCATTCCCAAAGCACCACACCAGCATTCTCACTTCCCAGCCTCCCCAAACCGAGAGCATCTAGAGAGAGCAACCGAAGGCATCAATGGAGGAAGAAGCAAGCCAGGAGGGGAGCCACCGAACTGGAGCTCGGCCACCTCGACCCTCAGCCTCAACCAGCCGCGCCAAGCCAAGCCCAGCCAAGGAGAGGAGCAAGAGGGTGACTCGAGAACGCTCGGCTACCTCTCCGATCACCTCTTCTTCCAGACCAAGAATCGAACCATCTCCAGGAGCACAAGTAAGTAGTAGTATAGCAGTAGCATAGTAGTAGAGTAGTGTAGTAGCAGTAGAATAGAGTAGAGAAGTGTAGCAGTAGAGTGTAGAAGAAGTAGACCGAGAAGAACACCAAGTAGATCGGGTCAACGAATCGAGTGGCCTCAGGTCTAGAGCTAGAGGGGGGCTGCGTTGCTCGTCCCGTAGTTCATCACACATCCCGTGCATGGATGAACCATGGTCTCACCGCAACGCCTCTATCCTGCATATTTTCTTTGAGCTCAACTCATCACCGGGCCAAACTCACCTCAATAGCAGTTCAAGACTTCAGCAGGACTCCCAGTAAGATCCAAACCGAAGCCAAATCCAAACCTCGGAAGCAAATCCCTCAAGACCGCAAGCCACAGTAAACCCTAGAACAGAGCTGGGAAGGTGAAAAACCAGTATGGGGCCGGCTTGGTTGCGGGCGACTGAGCCGTGGTGGCGTGTGGGGTCAGCAAACCAAAGAGGAGCCAAGGCCGGCGAGCTCGCCCAGGGGAGAGGCGAAACCGGCAGTGTGTGTGTGTGTGTGTGTGTGTGGAGAGAGAGAGAGAGAGAGAGAGAGAGAGAGAGAGAGAGAGAGGGAGGGAGGGAGATTAGGGAGTCGTTGAAGTAGGGGATTTGGCCGGGAGGAGCCGGCGTGAGAGGGGATTGCCGGGAGAGGAGAAGCCGAGGAGGCCAGTGGTCGGTGTCGAGCCGTAGGAGGAGAAGAAGGGAGGGGATCGCTCGAGAGCTAGAGATAAACATTCTGATAAAATACTGGACTAGTGATAAACATTCTGGGGCCTAGTGATAATACAACTGATACGCTAAGGGTAGTGGGGAACAGTCGAGGACACCACTATTCGTTGGCTATTAGGGTTGGAGATCAAATACTGGACTAGTGATAAACATTCTGGGGCCTCACGGGAATGGGGTCACTGTGGGTAAAGTGGTACAAACCTGCACAAGGTCAAAATCATGAATTCATGCCTGTCTCCTGGATTGGAGGCTACGGAGGCTAAGTCTGTCTCTGATACGAGTGCTAGTAGTAATTTGGATAATTAAATTGACACAACTTTCTTAATGAAACTCTGTTTTATGAAAAATGGATTTTGAGAGAGAAAGTGGACTTGGATGGACATGAGTTGGATGATATGAGGAAAAATTCATCTATTGTATTTTTTTGCTAATAATGATTGCTGAGTACGTTTGTATTGACTCTTGCTAACTCCCCCTTTGCTAGATAATGGCTCTGGTGCTTAAGCGTCTAGTTGGTTTGACGAGGTGATTGGGTTCTACCAAGAGGGATAGAAGGATGAGTAGCCGTGCATCGGTTTTGTCGGGCTTTTGGTGTAATTATTATCTATGTAATATCCTTTTGTTGTACTTGGATCTGATGTACAACTAAAGTATCGGACATGTAGCCCTGCGTGACTTGGTTTGTAATATATTTACATTCAGTCTCTAATTATTATTCTGTTTGCAGCACTCTGAATATCGGGCGCGCTCGATGTTTTGATTAGTTAGCATACCGAGATTCGTGTAATTAACTCATTGTAATAACAGTGAATATGTTAATTATGTGGGCTAATTACCCGGGTCGCCACAATTTGCACAGTAGCAGGTAGTGCCACACAAGTCTAGAATTGCACAGTAGAGCCATATGCACGGTACCAATCAGTCAATCACTAGTACACCTTCGATCGAGCTTGGACATTTGCATACGTGAAAGACTTTTTCTAGCCGTACTTTGTACTACTTATTTACCACCCTCCTTTGAATTTGTCCGCTAATATGTAATGATCGTCTTTACGAGGGAAACAGAAGTTTAGGTGAACGGCAGGCAAGTCCGGTTGCTTTGGGAGATTACAGAGTAGAGCATCCAAAGGCAAAGTCAGAATTCTCAAGCGGAAAAAAATAAATAAAGAGGAAGCAGCGAAGGTGTACGCAGGACAGTGATAGGACTTGGGCCGACCAATCACTCGGTGCTGGTGATGCAGAGATTAGGCTACGTAAATTTCTCAGTAGATGTAACCTTTTGTTAAAAGAATACAACTCGTAGGTGATCTTTTTAGTGGGAAAAATACCTTACTTGATGTAGTGACGTAATGAGTAATGTGGATGTCCAAGCACGAACAAACAAACAAACCAGCCAACCATATCTCTACTATTATAAAGCAACAGTTGGTGGCAGTGGTGAGTTCTACCCACGTCATTAATTGCCCTGCTTAATTGCCCTACGCAAAAAACGAAGCATTGCTTTAATTAGCCAGCTTTCGCAAGAAACGAAGCGTTAAAGATAGATGTTTGATCTTGTGAAATATTTTTTTTATTTTTTATTATCAATTTTGTTTTTCGTAGCAATGCACGGGAATGTAACTAGTATTATTTGAAATAATAGACAGTCATATAATGTGAACCTGGTAGCCTCCTGGACTTGGAGAGTCCCTGGTACCCTGGCCTGGGCTAGGCTTCCAGTTCCAGAGTCCGAGGCGTGCGGTGCAGCGCGTCCGACCGATCCGTTACTCTTCTGGCTTTGGCTTAGCGCTCACGGCGATCCTCTGTGTCTCTTCTTTTTCCCGCGCTCACCCGCTTTTCTACATTCTTTGCTCCGCTCCGCAAGCAAAGTGGCCGACCGACCGACCTTCCTCCGCGTACAGGCACAGAGCCACGCATCTTCCGTTCCCGCGCTCCAGCTGCTAGCTTTCACGGCCCGGCCGTTCGATTCTTGGTTTCTCCCGTCTGTTTCAGCAAAAATCTAGAAACAGCGAACGCAAACTTCTTACGCGGTGGATTTAAGCTGGTACTCCCTCCGTCTAGAAATGATCTTCGTATTGGTAAAATAAAGAAATCCAGAAATAATCTTCGTATTAACAAGTGACCTTTTCGTATATCATACACATTTAATGTACCAGCATGCAACTACGAATCATCGTGTGCCAGCATGCAACTAGAAAAATAATACTTGGCCGCTATTGGTGGCTTACATGCATGCGGGGATCACGAAACGATGCACGACTCACACAATGTAGAGTAAATGGACTACGTTGGTCTTTGTGTCTATAGTTTAAACGTGGATCATATCTGGACGGAGGGAGTAATTAAGAAGACGACTGGAGAGAGGCATTTAAGAAGCTGAGAAACCGAGGTGTAGAAAATGTTGTCGACGTGGACCCAGGGTTAACAATATTGGAACTGCGAAAATCGGAAATATAAAGCCAAAAATTGTAGAGTTTTAAAATCAAAACTTTTGAAAAAAATTTCAAAAATCGACGATTTTCATGGAAAATCGACGGACTAGTTGAATTTTTTTTGTGTTTGATTCTTCGAGTCACCGATTTTCGATCGATTTACGTCGCATAATTTTTTTTCGAATTTTTGAATTAGATCGGTTTATTGAACGGTTTTAGGAGCTGGATCACGTTGACACGGACGAAGATCACAAAAGTCGAACTGATTTTCGTTGATTTTCTTTAACCCTGCTTGGAATGAACGATGACGAGCATTAGAATTTGGCCGAGTGGCTATACGAAATGAAAGAGTAGACTGCTCAATGCGGTTGGCGAGGAGCGTTCACACTTCGCAAAAGTTGCCGCATTGAGATCGTAAAGGCGCATATTAGGACCAGGGTCTTCGCTAACTTTGAGTAGATCCGCAAAAATGCCATTCTTTCTTTCTCTTTGACTGTTAACCCGTAGAGGTAGAGCTGTAAAAGTTCTCTGTAAGATCAGGATAGCTATAGCGAGTCAGCAGCGACACTAGGTCCTGGTTCCCTGCATTCTGCCATGCTTTATGGTGTAAGCGAACACAAATATACTATGAGGTTTTTTTTTTATCATTTTTGGAAGGTAATAAAATAAACACTGATAAGCTAGTGATAAGAGGTACCTGCAGTTTAAAGGGTGCAGACATTAATTTGTACAAAAGTTTACGAGTAATTTGGTGGTACCTTCCTGTCGGGGATTGGCTATCTGGCAAAAGACCACGGTACCCCCGTGAAAAGCTAAACCCGCCGACCAAGCAACACTAAAAGAAGATGCTCGGAGAACGAAACGAGCATCCCTCCTTCTCCTCCGAGCATACGCATTTGCACCTTCGCTCGCAGAAGCACCAAACACACCCCTCCACGAGCAAGCATGCTCGTGGAGGCCACGACCTGCTCGGGTGTTTTGGTCGGGGTGCCCGGTCATTGCCACAAGGAAGGAAGGTGGCAACCAATCAGCCGGAGATCAAGGAAAATCATACCCGGAATTCAAATAGCGCCCGGATCAAGGGCAGTGGATCGTAAGTACGATTACGCGGCGCGATCCCAGGAGGTAGTTACCTTCTATGTACCTCTAGTCGTAGTATTTAAACCCCCCTGAAGATCTGTAACAGGGGAGGGACACCAAGATAAAACACAATACACTGGAGTAGGGCTATTATCTCGACGGTGAGAGGCCCGAACCAGGATAAAAACGCCGTGTCCCCTTTTTTCTTCCTCTCCCGACCTCGCCGCCGAACGCCTCTTCGATCCAGACGACGGGCTCGTTGATCCCCATTCAACAAGTAAGCTCGACGGAGCCCGTTCTCCAATCGTCGATACCGGGCGCCGTCCGTGGGGACGGCAGTTTGATTCCCGGCGGATCAAGATCCTCGAGGATGCCGAACTCGGAGACACTCGGGACCTTTGTGTTTTCGACCACGTTGAAGATGACGACGTATACTACGCCGCCGACGACGCGGCCAGGGTGACCGATCCTATCGGGTCACACCGAGTCTGGGAGCCCTTCCTGACACGGAATGCGAGGGCAGGGCCTCCATCCCAGACATTACCCTCGGGGACCCCGAGGATGATCGTGATGAGCTCTACGACGGCTGGACATACCGGACGACCTAGAGCTCGACCGAGAGATCAGATCTCAAGGGGACACAATGATGTCCCCATCGCTCTCATCCCGCCTCGTCGGGTCAACGTGGCCGGAAGCCGCGGAGCCCGGAGAAGGATCCTCGACGCTGCCAAGCACGACCCTCACGAGGCGCCAGACTCCACCGAGGCGCCCTTGGGAAAGACCTCGCGAGCATTCGCCGCCAGGCAAAGGGGCGCGCGCTTCACGAAAGGAACTCTTGTGGGTACCGAACTCCCGATCGCGCCCGAGCGCCGCCAAAGCTCGCCACCGCCGATTCACCGGAAACGGAACGATTCTGAGCCTTGGCGGCGGTCGTGCGTGACTCGCGTAGTTTCGAGCAAGCAGACTTAGAGGCCGTGGGCAGTGGTCGTAGCCGAAGATTTGGAAAGGCTTGCCGCCGAGCTAAAAGTCTCGGATCCTCCTCGTGGCCGGATGCCCGAGTGTTTCCGGGACCATCACAACGCTTCCTGCGGCGCCGCATGCAGGTGAATCTCGAGCCATGTTCGAGATCGCCTGCATCGCTAACCTGATCCGGAAAGGCCCCGATCCACAGAGCGACCCCGAGCGATATCCGTATAATCGCCAGATTACGAGCACTCAACGCTCCACGACCAAGCGGTCGCCAAGACGACCGCCGCATGAGGTTTTCTCCCGACTACCAAGGCTGGGCGTTGGGTGGAAGACCCGCGTGGAGGCCGCTTATGACCGAGGATTTCACCGCGAAATCCCGAGCCGCTGCCAGGCCTTCACGAGCTCCCTCCGAACGTTGCATGGCGAGCAGATTCAAGCCCGGCCATATCGAAAGGTTCAACGGAACCCGTAACCCGACGAATTTCTCTCGATATATACCACCGCCATCCTTGCACGGAGGCGATGAGGGTGATGGCAAATTACCTGCCGCAGTTCCGACGGAGCCGCCAGACGCGTGGCTTTTTAATCAGAAGGAAGGCTCCATACGGTCCTGGGGGCAGCTCAGCGCGCTCCGAGCAAATTTCCAGAGCTGTTACATCCGCCCGGGAAAGGAGCGCGACCTGGAGCGCTTGATACAGACGGACAGGGAAACCCTGCGACAATTCGTCCAGAGGTTTATCCAGGTCCGGAACTCGATCCCGAACATATCGGACGAGGCGGTCGTCCGGGCTTTCAAGTTCGGGGTACGAGACGTGCGCTTCACGCAGGACCTGGAGATCCATCCAGATCTAACGGCGAACGAGCTCTTCCGAATGGCCGATCGATACGCCAACGCAGATGAGGCCGCCCAATGGAAGAAGATGTCGATTTAAGGAAGTCGCCGCCTCAACCTGGCCTAGAGACCTCGGCTAGCAAAAGGGCTCGACTCGTGAGACAAGAAGATCAAGAAAAAGAAGAAAAGCGACCCTCGCCACCATGGTAGCCGCGGTGGAACAACAACAACCTCGAGAAAACCCGGCCGCAGCCACGGGGCTTAACGCTGGGAAGAGGACAACCACACAGGCCTCGAGGACGAGGCGACCAAGCGGACCGACGAGGTGACCAAGCGGACCGACGGGCGACCTTCATCGTCCGCTTCACCAAAGACGGCACGACTCCACGGAATTGCCGAACGTGGACCTACCGCTCGAGCAGCTTTACAATGCAGGGGCCCATGCCAACGCTTCCAGAGCAGGTGAAAATGACAAAGGAAAACAGCCCGCCGAGGAAAGTGAGGATGACATGGAATACCAAGAACCAAGGAATCACATAGCGGTCATCTTCGGCTCCTCCGCCTACAAGTCCCGCCGGACTTAAAGGAGGCCGCAAGGGAAGTGCACCATGTTGCCCAGGGGTAAGCCTCCGGCAAAGAAATTAAATGGTCTGAGGTATCCCGACCTTCTCCAAGGACGATCGTCCCCTTGGGATGACCAAACCTCAGAGGCTTCCGATGGTCGTGGAACCCCACCATCGCCAATACTGCCGCTTGGCCGGGTCCTCATAGACTCCGGGAGCTCTTTGGACCTTATTTCAGCCAAGGTTTTGGACGAGATGCAGATTCCTCGTTCCAAAATCAAGAGTGTGGCCGTGCCCTTCTTCGGGATAGTTCCGGGCACCTCGATCAAACCTCTGGGACAGGTCGTCCTGCCCGTAAGTTTTGGCGGCCCAAGTAACTTCAGAACGGAGCTAATCACCTTCGAGGTGGTGGACTTTGAGTCGGCCTACAACGCCATCCTCGGCAGGCCGGCCTTGGCCAAGTCCATGGCCGCATCTCACCACGCGTATCAGTGCCTGAAGATTCCCGGACCGAACGGAGTTATAACCATCAAAGGGAACCATAAGTCCGCACTCAATTGCGACGAAAGAGCCTTAGATATGGTCGGTCAGTTACCCACTCGCGGTCCCGACCAAGAGCCGAAGCATTCCCGGCCTAAACTTGCCCTCCAGCCTGGAGGAGAGACCAAGGCTGTTCCGCTCAACGAGTCGGAACCGGCCAAGGTCATTCATTTGGGATCTTCCTTAGATCCCAAATAGGAACTCGAGCTCGTCACCTTCCTCCGGGCAAGGTCGGATGTGTTCGCCTGGGAACCATCCGACATGCCCGGGTCCCAAGGGAGGTGGTCGAGCACAAAGCTAGCGGTTCACCGACAAAACCGGTGAGACAGAAACTTAGACGCTTTTCCCTAAAAAGCAGGCAATCATCCCGGAGGAACTTGATAAACTCCTAAAAGCCGGCTTCATCAGAGAGATCGAGCACTCCGAGTGGCTAGCCAATCCAGCCTTCGGAGGAAGAAAGGAGGCAAGTGGCGCATGTGCGCCGACCACACGGGTTTGAACGCAGCTGCGTGCCCAAAAGACAACTACCCGTTGCCTCGCATAGACCAATTGGTGGACGCGACTACAGTGGTCCTGCACCATGAGCTTCCTAGACGCCTATTCAGGCTATCATCGATCGACTGTCGCGCGAAGATGAGGAGAAGACTTCCTTCATCACACCGTTCGGTACTCTTACGCTATACGACCATGTCTTTCGGCCTGAGAAATGCGGGAGCAACCTTTCAACGCCTCATGCAGAGGACTTTCACGCACCAAATAGGTCGAATTTGGAGGTCTATGTCGGCGACATAGTTATCAAAAGCAAGAGTACTTCGGTCACGTTGTCGACTTGGAAGAAACTTTTGTAACCTCAATAAGCATCGAATAAAGCTAAATCCAGAGAAATGCGTATTCGGCGTAAAGGCCGGCAAGGTGCTCGGCTATATGGTCGGGCCAAATGGCGTTGGGGCTAACCCGAGAAAATCGAAGCCATTGAGAACATGAGGTCGCCCACATGCGTAAAGGAAGTACAAGCTCGACCGAAGAATGGCCGCCTTAAGCCGGTTCGTCTCCTACCGGGGAGCGAGGACTACCTTTCTTTAAAGCCCTCCGCAAGCATGATGGCTTCACGTGGACGGAGGAAGTCGATCGCTGCGTTCAAAGAGCTAAAACAGTACCTCTCCCAACCGCCCGTCCTCGTCACACCTACGGCCAGGGAAGAATTGCTATTATACCTGGCGGCAACTCGCAAGCGGTAAGCTCGGTGTTGGCGAGAGAGAGATGGTACCAGCGACCTATCTATTACGTCGTGAAGTACTTCATGGACCAAAGGAGCGTTACCCGAGGTCCGAAACTCTTGTACTCATCGATGGCCTCCGGAAGTTGCGTCACTACTTTCAAGCGCACAAGATCGTGGTGCCGACCGGCTTCCCACTCGGGAGATCTGAAAAATCAGGACGCCCGGTGGTCGCATAGCCAAGTGGGCAATGGAGCTCGCCGAGTTCGAGCTGGTGTTCTCACCGCACGGCGATAAAATCACAAGTCTTGGCTGATTTCGTGGCGGAATGGTCGGCTCGGCTCCACCACCAACGGAACCAATGATTCAAGGGAAAACTCACGGACTCAGATTTTCGATGGATCCCGAGCATACGAGCGCTGGGTCGGGCGTCATCTTGGTCTCCCGGATGGAGAACAGCTACAAGATCGCCATCCAACTACATTTCGCCGCGACTAACAACGCGCGGGCGAGTACGAAGGCCTTTGGCCGGACTTCGGGCGTGCAAATCGCTAGGAGTCCAACGGCTCATTGTGAAGGGCGATTCACGCTTGGTCGTGAAACCAGGTCAACAAGGAGTATCGGTGTTCGATACCTCAATGGCGCTGCACTGGCTGAAGTAAGGAGGATGGAGAAATACTTCAAGAATTTCGAAGTAATCTACATCCCTGTGAAGGATAATTCCCTGGCCGACCAAATGTCTAAGGTCGGTTCCTCTCGCACCACCGCTCCTGGGGGTGCTTGTCGAGCACCTACATAAGCCCTCCATTCCTCTCGAAGAGGAGGCGCCAGAGACCGGCGGTAGGGTCTCCTTCCTCGAGCAAAGTGCAAATTGGATGACGCCATTCATCCAATATCTTGCGCATGGGACATTGCCCGAGGAAGAAGCCGAGCGTTCCTGGCTAATAAGGCGATCTTCTCAAGACAGATCGATCGAAGACGACCTATACCGAAAGGCGCATTAGGGATCCTTTCCAGATCGTCTCGGGAGGAAGGCGATCTTCTTCGTGATATCCATGAAGGAATGTGCGGAGCTCACTCGTCTTTCAGACGCTTGTGAGCAAGGCCTTCCGACTAGGGTACTATCGCCGACGGCCTTGACGGACGACGGTCAATCGTAACGACTGCCGGGCATGCCGTTTCATGCTCGAAAAGTCCGTCAACCGCAAGCATATGCCCCGCAAACCATACCACTCGTGGCCGTTCTCAACCTGGGGCTCGATGTCCTTGGACCCTTCCCGAGGTCGAAAGGTCGCAAGTATTTGCTCGTGGCCATCGACACTTTCACTAAGTGGATAGAGGCCGAGCCTGCTCGACCATCTCGCCCAGGCGCCAAGAGATTCCTCCGCGATAATGTGGTAACTCGGTTCGGGATACCCAACCGCCTTATCACGCACAACGGGACCCGATTCACCAAATGAACTGCTCCAAAGTTATCGCGAGGAGGTCGGGACCAAGGTCTGCTTTCGCCTGCGTGGCGCATCCACGAGTAACGGAGCAAATGAGCGAGCAAATGGGCAGCTAGTCCAGGGCATAAAAGAGGGTCTTTAAGACCCTCAACCAAAGACAAGCAAAGATGGGTGGATGAGCTTCCCGCCGTTCTTTGGTCTGGTTCGCACTACGACTGCCGAGCCACAAAGTAAACGCCTTTCCGACTTCGTCTACGGTGCGGAGGCCATTCTCGTCGCCGAAATCGTGGCTGGGTTCCCCAGGGTGCAATCGATCGATTCCGTCGATCAAGAAGTTGAGCGCCTCGTCGACTGGACCTCGTCGGCGACACGCGAACGGGCGTTGCTCGGTCTGCGGTTTACCTACGAGCTCTTTGTAGGCACGCGGCCAAGACAGTCCGACCTAGGGTCTCGCAAGTCGGCGACATGGTCTTACGAAGAGTTCAAGACCCGTCGAAGGCCAACAAGCTAACCCCAAGGTGGGAAGGACCCTACA
Organism: Rhipidocladum racemiflorum; assembly: GCA_036346355.1. Lineage (NCBI taxonomy): Eukaryota > Viridiplantae > Streptophyta > Magnoliopsida > Poales > Poaceae > Rhipidocladum > Rhipidocladum racemiflorum. The sequence continues at coordinate 2,008,436 of CM070575.1, read as the reverse complement.
TGGTCGTGTCTACAAAGACGCCCGGGCTGTTCGCCTCGCGATGCCAGATGGTCGGAGCTCACCAAAGACTGGAACATCGATCAATCGCGTAAATTCTACGTTTAGACGAGTACTCCTATCTCGCGCCCCTTGCGTTCTTTCCAATAAAACGTTTCCCTCTTCTCGTGTTTCGTCCTCGCTTTGTCGAACGAGCATCGCCGTCTAGCAAAGCATTGCGCATTTAACTTATCCGACAAGTATGTGCGCACCATTTCCCTTGGCCCTGGCCGATGCTCGCCCAATCGCTCACTTTCCACAAGAGCTTTTCATCGTATGCGTGGTCGGGCGCGAGCATCCACTCTAAGCCCGGTTCAGTGACCATTCGGGTATGGTAGCTCTACGTGATGTTGGTTTAAAGTTCGTCTACTCTGTGCTCGCATTTCTTCTCGACGCAACCGACCTACTTTTATCATTCAAAAAAATCGTCACGACCAAAGCGACCCTTAAATTTTCCCATGAACAAACTCGTGCTCGCAACAGTAAGGGCACGACCTTTGTCCATGGCAGGGGCTCCGTATGATAGGAACGTTCCGTCCCTTCTTACCAAGGATCCTTTGCTCGTATCCATGACATATGATCTATGCAGGAACTTGTTTTCTTTGCTCGTATCTATGATATATGCTCTATGCAGGAACTTGTTTCCTTTTTCTGCAGAATCGGGATCATATGGGCATATGTTGAAGGCAAACTCAAGAAAATGTGCAAGGACCAAACACTGCGAGTTTGTTCATTTAACCCAAGCGTTGTTTTTTTACAGGTTACACGAGCTAAAAATAAAAATAAAAAAGGAGCTAGGTCCTACGCCGACTGAAGGGCGCAAGTTCCTCCTTAAGGGAGTCGACCTCCGCCTCCAAGTCCAAAACTTTCTCACGAGCGGCACGACCTTCACCATTGCCTCGAAGGCGCTGCACCTCCTTGAGCTGGGCCTCTTCGCGCTCCCGAGCTCGTTGGAGTTCGGCAGAGGTCGGGGACCTCCACCGCAACTTCCCAGCTCCTCGTCAAGCTCGGCGCATACGCTCTGAAGTGCTCTTCGGCAAATCTCGCTCTGGAAGAGCTGGTCCCGAGCCCGGCGATGAGGCTCCTCGCCGATTCCACCGCTTCAGTCGGCCTCACAAGACTCGGAGACCCGACGCTCAAGATCGACGATCTTGGCGTCTTGCTCATGATGGTAATGACTCAAGATTTCTCAAGGAGACCGAGGTAGCGTCGATATCCTCCATAGCCTTCGCGGCAAACTTCGGGCAGAAAGAGAAAAGAGAAGGGAAAAAGTTGAGCAGACTCCCAGAAGATCGATCACAGGAAAAAAGAAGAAACATGAAACTTACCAGAAGAGCCCTACCGACTACCTTGTCCTGAAGCGGCTGGCGGTCGGTCGCGCCACCGAAAGAAGGGATTGACCAAGTCATCCCGGCCAAGACGTCGGGTCTTGCTCCTCTCGAGCACCGGGTGCTCTCAGAGAGCAACGGCGTCACCACCTTCGACCAACCGGTCGCCCGAGGCCGATCCTCTTCCACGCCAAGCGGCTCGTGGCGCTTTCCTCTGGTCGGCACCGCGCCGGGTCAGACGCCAACCACGAAGCGCCGCCACTCCTTGCTCGCGGCCGAGGCAGTTGGTCGTTAACGACCACCTCCGCCTCCTGTCCCTCTGCAGCCGGAGGCGACCAATGCTCTGCGATCGGAGGCATTGGATCGAGAGCGATCACCTCCGCCTCTTGTCCCTCCGTAGTCGGAGGCGACCGATGCTCGCTGCCGAGGCGTTTGATCAAGGACGATCACCTCCGCCCCTTGCACCTCCGTGGCGGACGCTGGTGCCCCAAGGCCGAAGGAGTTAGGCCTGGGACGACCTCCTCCTCTCCTTGGCTCACGGCCAAGAGGCATTGGTCGGCGGCGACCAAGCTCCCTTCCTCGGGGCTCGGCGCTGAGCCTCGCCAAATCGTCTCTTCGCAAGGGACCAAGGCCAAGGCGTCTTGGTCCTCGATCCTCGCGGCTCCTGCTCCTCCGCGGCCGGAATAGGTTCGCGTCCGAGGAAAGCACGGTCCCGCCGAGGAAGCTTCGGGCTCGGCCTGGTCGTGGCCGTGGCCGGCTCCTCCCCCATCTCGGCCATCACTTGGTCGACAACGCGGTCGAGCTCGGCGTCAACTGCAGAGTCGATAATCTCCTCAGCCATCTGGCGGAAGTTCAAAAACGACATCCGAGCTATCACGCCCCCGCCCAACAGGGTGGGGTTAGCCCAAGAAAATCACAAGACAAGAACGAGAATGAGAGAATGAAGCAGAACCTACCTTACGCCTCGGCGAAAGCGCCATCCTCCTCGGCCTCCGCGCTTCTGGACTCGTGCGACCTGCCCGCGGTGGCGTCGTAGGCCTCGGCCACGACAACGACGCTCTGCTCCGCGGCGTCTCTGGCACTTTCCATCGCCTGGTCGTCGTCGTACATGTCGACCTCTTCCAGCGTCGAGGCTGTTTGAGAGGTCGACCTCCCGCTCCTTCCGACCAGAGCGTAGGTGGCCTCCTCTTCTTCCTCCTCCTCGGGTCGCCGACCACCCGAGTAAGCCGGGTCTGGAGGGCCTTGATCTGCCTCTCCACCGCCTCCTTGGTCGGGAGGGACCTGGCCTCCTCCTCGGCCTTCCTCGCCTGCTCGGCGAGCTGTTCCAGTCGGCTCATCAGCTCCGGCTTCCTCCGTTTGAAGTCATCAAACCAAATTCGGAGTTCGCTTACCTCCTGACGGTCGGCGTACTCAAGGTGCGGCGTGGGGGTCCTGGTCGAAGCTCGGCGCCTCGACCGCTTGGCGCGGGGAGGCGAGGCGGATACTTGGCGGCCTCGACTTCGCCGTCCTCTTGCGGGAGCCCTGGTCGTGTCGGCTTCTTGGCGGCGCTGCGGCCTTCGACACCGCAAGCTCAAGGGCGACCTTCTCCTGCAAAATGTAAATCGGGAGGAATGAGCTCGGAAAACATGCCCCGAGCGAAGCGAAAGATGTACTTACGCGTCGCCGCGGTCAAAAATGTTCTTGGGGACTCGACGATTGGCGTCGCCTTTTCTTCTTCGGCGCCGAACATCTCGGCCGACCCTCGTCAACTCCAAATCCGTCCTGAGCTGGCCGCAAACCGAAGACTAAGACAAAAGATATATATATATGCATAGCACCGATCACCGTAAAGCGCGATGCTCGGGAAAGAGGTCCGGGAACATACTGCGTTGTCCTCGCGGTGAAGTCGTGCCACCGGTCACCTCGAAGAAGGGATGCTCGCGGCGCCTCAGGGGGACACCGGTTGAAGGTGAAGTCCCGGCGATATCCCGACCAGTGAGCCCCATCCGGGCAAGCTCACCGATCGCCCCGAGCACCCGCTCTTCCTCAGGTTGCACGCTGGCGCGCTGCCTCGTGAGGGCGGAGCGCCCTCCCCAAAGATAGACCAACTGGGACCCCTCCGCCTTCTTCTGGTAGAACCAGAGGTCGGCCCAGCCCGACACCGAGTCCTTCAGAGCAACGAAGGGGTACTCGTATGGTCGGTTGGGCCGGAGGCGAAGATAAACGCAACCGACGGAGCCATCCCGGCCGGTGCGGAAGGGGGAATAGAAGTGAAAGAAGAGGCTAGCCGTGGGCATTACACCCACGTAAGCCTCGCAAAGATGAGAGAAGATTGCGAGAGAAAGGATAGAGTTGGGGTGGAGATGAGAGATCTCGCACCCACAGAAGGCAAGCACGGAGGCGAGGAAGTCGCTCTCGGGCAGACGAAGCCCGTTGATGGCATACAACTCACAGGAGACGATCTCCGTCTCCCGCGGTGCCGGCACCGCGTCGCCCCCGGGCACTCGGCCCGAGCTTGGGTCGACGTACCCCTCATCCATGAGCACCTGGAGCCTCCTTCGGGTCATCTGGCTGACCTTGAAGCGCGCCATGGCCGAAGAAGGAAGGGGAACGAAAAGGGTTCTCGGGCGCTAGGGCTCTTGGAAGGTTTTTTTTGCCGAAGACGAGCAAAGAGACACGGTGTAACTCCGACCTCTCCCGGTAGAAAGGGTTAAAAAGACAGCGAAGGGGCAAGTTAAAATCGCCGCCTATCACGTAGCGACACCTGGCTGAAGAAAGCGCGCTTTCCGAGAAACTGCCGTACCGTTACAAGGAGGCTTCTCAGAGAAGGAACCGCAGAACAACCAAACGACGCGCCCACGCGGAGCAAGCACGCGGCGGGTAAAGAAGTTCGTCTCCCGACGAAAAATGGTCGTGAGCCACGACCAAAGGAAATTCAATCCCCCTTTAAGTCTTCTTAGGCTCAAGGGGAAGCCCGAGGGTTCCCCACTTGAACCTCGGGGGCTAGCTGTCGGGGATTGGCTATCTGGCAAAAGACCACGGTACCCCCGTGAAAAGCTAAACCCGCCGACCAAGCAACACTAAAAGAAGATGCTCGGAGAACGAAATGAGCATCCCTCCTTCTCCTCCGAGCATACGCATTTGCACCTTCGCTCGCAGAAGCACCAAACACACCCCCCCACGAGCAAGCATGCTCGTGGAGGCCACGACCTGCTCGGGTGTTTTGGTCGGGGTGCCCGGTCATTGCCACAAGGAAGGAAGGTGGCAACCAATCAGCCGGAGATCAAGGAAAATCATACCCGGAATTCAAATAGCGCCCGGATCAAGGGCAGTGGATCGTAAGTACGATTACGCGGCGCGATCCCAGGAGGTAGTTACCTTCTATGTACCTCTAGTCGTAGTATTTAAACCCCCCTGAAGATCTGTAACAGGGGAGGGACACCAAGATAAAACACAATACACTGGAGTAGGGCTATTATCTCGACGGTGAGAGGCCCGAACCAGGATAAAAAACGCCGTGTCCCCCTTTTTTTCTTCCTCTCCCGACCTCGCGTCGCTCGAACGCCCTCTTCGATCCGTACGACGGGGCTCTGTTGATCCCCCATTCAACAAGTAAGCTCGACGGGAGCCCGTTCTCCAATCGTCGACACTTCCAAAGATGATGAAAAATCTAATATACAATACGCTGTAGAAATTGAGAAGCAAAACCATGCTTATCGTTCAAGCTAGCTAGCTAATCTGCGCTAATACCGGAATTCGTTAATCTGTAGCCCCATTTGTTACAATTTTGGGTCATTCAGTTCACATTTGCATGTTAGTCCCCTCACTAAGCGCGGTAGACGATATGTACCCTGCCATGCTAGGGTGGCTAGGCAGGTTGTTCGTCGTCGCCAGACCACATGAGCATGTGGGGGACCACGAGAGGAGGTGTTGTCGGTTCCTACTAAGCTGTAGCAGAGCGGCAACACCTGCCGAGGTCCAGGCCTATCGAGTCCGAGTAGAGCGGAAGGACAAAGCTGATCGAGACAGGATGTCCTGCCGAGCTTGCACCATTGTTATTATTTTTTTGCACCAGTGTTATCATTTTTTTTTATTAAACTTCATTGCTCAAGATATCTTCTGAGTGTATAAATCTAATTCCATATTCTACTGTTCCATTCTTGATATGAAGTTTGTTTCATCTTGATGTGTGTTTTACCAAAATGGGAGAAATAATATGCTAAGATGTGTTTAAATTGAGATAATATTATCATTGAGCTAAACTAATATTTTTATTGAGCTAAACTAAGATAATACAATTTGCATGCATATATCTAGGGGAATTGTTGAATATCGAAGTTATTGAATGATTCAAATTGTGGATTATTTGTGTGTTATCAAATCACTGATCAAGGGGGAGATTGTTAATTATGTTTGTGATATATAATTTTAATGATTAATTTGACAACGATATTTGTGATTGAATACAATATTATGATGGAATAATTTATTTATTTGTGGGAAATCAAAGTATTGTGTGGGTTTGTTTTTTTATTTGTAACAGGAGATGAAGCGAAGGTGTGGAGACGTAGCACACGCATGTGCGACGCACACTGCAAGACGGGAAGAATCTGCATAGGAGGCGCATAGCCGGGCGTAGCACGCAAGGGTCGAAAGTGCAGTGAGACAGGACGCGAAGAGATCTATGCGGATGAACAACACAATATAGTGGCCAACGGGCCGTGGTAACTCAGCTGCAGCTAATTACCGAGTAACCAACAATGGCTATAAAATGTGTACTTCACCAGGAATCCAGCAATCCCAGTCTAACACAATTATTACTTACCCAATGTGGAGATCAAACATCATCATAGGACAACCTTTTCTGGTTACTTTCCACACACTATGGTTGATATGAATTAATACGGCTTATTACCCGAGTGAAGTAGTTTTAGCCTTATATTATATCCCTATGTAGAGAGCCCCACCGGAGTACCTCGCTCCTTTGGCACCCTCCATGTAACAACTCCACCCGACGTCATCTGTCGGTTGAGTCAAAAATACCAAATCCCAACTGTACTCACAGTTTATCCAACCATCGATTTAATTTTAATACATAAATAAATTTTACCACGCATCAGTGAATTTCACAAATCTTTTACAAAACCATTTCATAAACATGGACAAAGGAACTTGCCTGGATTTTGATAGAAAGAATCGTCCTCGCGCGGTTGCTATTGAGGAGCAGCGATATGTTTGGATTTGATTCTTGAAATTACAATATGCCGTATTTATTGGCTAATAGATTTTTATATACTTTTACAGTGTCCAAACTTTTTCTTAACTTCTTATTAAATTATTGCACATTTACTGTATATTTTCGTTTTGAGATATTTTGATTTAGTGTATTTTAATTGAGCGTATTTTGGTTAGGAATAATTTGATTTTTATTACAATTTAGCTTGGTGCCACTTGATTCGAATTATAGTTTGGCCTAGGTAGGATTCTACTGTTTTAATCAATACAATGGTTGCTAAAATTAGATACTCTTTTATTTCTTGTCCGATCGAATTTATTCCCCTCCTACTTGATTTATCTTGCTTTCTTAAGTTTTTGAAATATTTCAATTCAATTTATCGTCAATTTATTATATGCTCCTCAGAATCCGGCTTTTCTGTAAATTAGGGTAGATTTTACGCGTTTACTTGGCTTGATTTATTTTGTTTCGATCATTATGATTTTCTATGTCTACTTAGGATTCTGCTTCGCTCAAAGATTGAAGTTATTGTTTTAATAGATTTTAATTGATTCTACTTATTTTAGATCATGGGTAATAACAGATTGATCTATATTGAACTAATTTGATTAAACACCAGTTTTCTTGTTCCCTCTTATCTTCTTGCTTCTTTTATCTAAATTTTAAATTATTAAATTACAACCATTTGTATGCGATTGCTAGCACCGGAATTAAGTTATTAACTCTTGCAATGGATTATCCATTTTACGCGCTACCGAAATTACCCCTATTTCTTTTGTTTTCTCTCTCTTTTTTTCCAACTGGCTGCTTTATCCACTCCTCCGCTCTTTCTTCCCCACTCCGCCTTCCTCTCTCCATGCCCCGATCCGGTTTCCCCCTCCATGCCGTCGTACAGCCCCACCGCCACCCTCGTTCGCCGATTCGACCCGACATCGAGCGCCCCCAGTTCGGCTTCTCTCCTCCTTCAGGTCCGACTCCTCCCCCTTCCTTTGAGGCTTGCTCGGCCCCTCGGCTCGCATTACTGTCGTCGCTGTACTGGCCTCCTTCGGTCTCGGGTTTAGCCCCAAACTCCCTCTGTGATTTACTCTAACTCTCATCCCCCCTTACTAATTCTTATAGCTTTTAGTTGTAAGCTATTACATAAAGTCAGTGCTATGTGATGCTTGATGGTTGATGATGAATTTGAGTGCATTTGCTATGGACGGATGGCACCGTGTTGACACCTAGCGATCTTCCGCACGCCGGGAGTGTGAGAAGGTTGTTGGGCACACTCAGCACAACCTCTACTACAAATCACTCACTGAAACAACTAGTACAACCACTACTACAGAATGACACATTACTATCGCTTCATCTGTGTCGGTTCTAAACTTTTGACTTCAGAACCGATTGTGATAAGCATATTCCATTTGGAAATCTTGGTAACAGGTTATCACAATCGGTTCTTAGAGAGAACCGATTGTGATACGATAATAATCCCAATCGGTTCTAGATAAGAACCGATTGTGATAATAATTTTGTTATCACAATCGGTTTTTATCTAAAACCGATTGTAATAAGTAGGTATTATCACAATCAGTTTTGGGAAGAAACCGATTGTGATGAGCACAAGGGTTATCACAATCAGTTCTTTTCCAGAACCGATTGTAATGAGAAGGTATTATCATAATCGGTTTTGGGAAGAAACCGATTGTGATGAGCACAGGGGTTATCACAATCAGTTCTTTTTCAGAACCGATTGTGATGATTTTTTGGCAACACCACGTGCAACCAAGAACGTACAGTTCATTAGAAACATAGTTTTTGTGAGATCCTCCACTCACACATTTCCCCTTCAGGGAAGAAGAAAAAAACAAACTCCAACACAGCCCGCTCTGCTAGAATCCCAACACAGACCTCTTGTGCCCTTCATTCATGCTTTAATATTTGTGCAAAACTTGTATTTTCGGACGATGAACAAGATCTGGTCTGCTAGAATCCCAACTCGCGGTTCAACTCTCAGACAATTTATATAGACACATGTAGTGATGCAAATTATATATAACATTATAGTAGCATGCATGCAGCAGATAATAATAATATATATACCATTCCACACATTATACTTTTTTTTATCAATAGGACATGAAACATTTTGACTTGGAACAACAGAACATTAGAAAGATACAATGCACAAAAATATAAAAGAGATTCAAAATAGTGTAAAGGCAGCCGAATAGATTTCATCTGCACTAGGCCAACAACCCTAATATATTAAACAAGCTGTATTTCATTACAATATATCACCACATCCATTGTTTATAATTAGTAAACAATATATCACTGCATTACACCTAATATATTAAATTTACGACTCGCGGCTCTGGCCCGAGTAACCCGAGTCAACCGAGTCATCCGAGTGACCCGAGTCACCCGAGTCGCCAGAGTCGCCAGAGTCGCTGGAGACTACGCGGACTAGGGATGGTTCATCCTCCGATGATGAACCTGATCTAGACGACGCGCCGGTCCCTATGGTGACCGGCGTGTAGTACTCCTCCACCTTCTCCTCCTCCTCCTCCTTCTCCTCCTCCTCCTCCTCCTCCTCATCGTCGTCGTCCCCCTCGTTGTCCTCCTCCTCCTCGTCGTCGTCCTCCTCATCGTCCCCCTCGTAGTCGTCGTCGTCCTCCTCGTCGTCGTCATCGTCGTCATCTCTGGGGCGCTTATTCCTGCTGCCTTTGGAGGCGCCCGGATGGGGTGAAGCGTCGGGAGGGACGACGGAGACAGTGGGCGCCGGGCGCCACGCCGGAGTGAGGCGCCGGAGGCTGAGGCGGCGCTACCGGCGGCGGTGAGGACGGTGGAGGAGGATGGAAGAGAGGCGACTCCACGGTGTCGTCAGAACTTGCCGGAGATGGTGGTGGCGCTGCCATTGCCGGTTGAAGATGCAGAGAACGAAAGGAGCTATATGGAAGACTTGTACCGATGTGACCAGGAGGCAGTGAAAGAAAGGAGTTATATGGAAGAGCATTGCACTGCGATAGATTGTGTGATCAATGGTAGTATTGTTTGAACGTGAAAATGGCGGGGAAGACGAGGGGGCGAATGGATATCCGTGTCGGTTCTTATCAAGAACCGACTGTGATGTTGACTTGCTTTACAGTCGGTTCCTTTTGAGAACCGACACTGATATATTATCTGTGTCGGTTCTATAAAGAAACCGACAGTGTTGAGGATCCAAATTATCACAGTCGGGTTTACATATAAGCGACGGTGATAACGCTTTACAGTCGGTTCCTTTTGAGAACCGACACTGATATATTATCTGTGTCGGTTCTATAAAGAAACCGACAGTGTTGAGGATCCAAATTATCACAGTCGGGTTTACATATAAGCGACGGTGATAACTAATTAATCACAAACGGTTCTTGTATAGAACCGATTGTGATGAGGTTCGGTAGGTTTTATATATGTGTCGTCTGGACTCGGGATGAACTTATTAACTCTCGTCGAGTTGGTGTTCTGGAGCCAAATAAATCCGCCGTTGCCTCAAAAAACGAATACTCCGGTTTAAACTTATATTTGGATGATTTGATGTGAAAGTCTTGAGGATGTGTGTGAAGAGGGGTAATTAATTGATACATTGAGGAGATTTCTCTATTTTCCTGCCTATCTTATTTGTGGCTTTATTCAAAAGGTGGGCGCCATTCCTTCAAATCCCTTCAATATTGTATTAATGTACATTATTCGATTTTGATTTGGTGTCATTAGCAGAGTGTATGGTTGAGAAATTAATTAAATCGTGGAGGAGATCTGGTCGGGTTGAAGGATAAAGTTAAATGAAACCCTAGCTAGCTTGATCTCAGGAGCTAGATCAGCATTAATTCTTAGAAATCCCTTCCTTCAATATTGCAGTAGGACTTAAATTAATTTTTTTTATTGTGAATGTGTACATTACATGTCATAATTGTTAATGCTTCAACCCTTCTTTTATTTCATTGATTAGGGCATTATTAATTTATTGTTTGTGGTTTAATTGTAGATGGACCGTGAAGAATGGATGTATCAAAAAAGCCGTGTGAGTGCTGAATTTCAGAGGGGAGTTAAGGAGTTCATAAGAATTGCAGAAGAAGATATGGTTATGAGGGGTGTAAAGTTCATATATTGTCCTTGTATTGATTGCACCAATCTCAGGAGATTTAACAACTCATCTCAAATTGAAGGCCATTTGATTCGACGTGGCTTCGTGAGGAATTACACGTGTTGGATCCATCATAGGGAGACAGGTAGTACCCCTGTGATATGCAACGAAGATATGCTGGAAGCCGATCAGGAGTTGGAGCGTGATATGTTTGAAGAGAATAATTTAGATCAAATGTTGCGGGATGTGGAGGGAAATTACACGGAAAGAGAGTTCGAAAAATTTAAAAGCTTGATGGATGACGATGCCAAACCATTGTTTTCAAGTTGCAAAGGGGAATACACCAAGTTGGGTTCGGTCCTTGCATTGTTTGAACTGAAGGCAAAACACCGTTGGACAGATACAAGTTTCAATGCACTTTTAATACTTCTATCGGATATGCTTCCAGAGGGAAACGAGTTGCCAACAAGTATTTATGAAGCGAAGAAGCTATTATGTCCCATGGGAATGGAAATAGAAAGGATACATGCATGTCCAAATGATTGCATACTATACCGCAACGTCCATAAGGAACTGCGCATTTGTCCTGTTTGTGGTGTACCCCGATACAAACAAAATGAGAAGCGTAATGACAAGAAGCGTTGTCGGTGTTTCGAGCACCGGCCAATGAATTTGTATAGGTAAGAGGGGGGTGCACGCTCCCTCTCCTCGACGGCTTACTCGGGTGAGCACAAGATGTATACTGGTTCGGGCTGAACGTCCCTACTCCAGTTCGTGTGGGTTTGATTGTATTGATTCCCCGGTTGTCCGTCGTCTTACATGCTCGCTCCCTCCCCCTTTATACAGGCGAGGAGGGAGGTTACATTGTTGCTTAAAAAAGAGAAAAAGATCAGGTTTTAGTCGCCCGCAAGTGGCGGCCGATGGGACTGGCCGCCGGCTCCTTGCCTGCTGGCTGGTCGGCGTAGTTGCCGCGCCGCCGTAGTAAATGCGAGAGTTGGGGACTTGTGCCGCTGCGTCATCATTACGGCCAGCATTTAATGCGCTCGACACGCAATAAATGCTGTCGCTTCTTCAGGGATTTCGCCGACTTGGTCATGGCTACGGCTTTTCCTCGGCGGTAGTGGCTTTGGGCCCCGGCCCTGGTTCGACCACGCGCCCTTCGGGCGGGAGTACCCATGGCCTGGGTACTCGCCAAGAGCCCCGAGCCCCGTGCAGGTCGGAGAGGTGCCCGGGGTCTTGTTTCCGTGCCGTGATGCCGTGGTTCGCTTGGCCTCGATCGAGTCTCCGACCGGCAAGCGAAGACCCGGTGGGTGTAGCTTGAGCCCCGAGCCGGCCTGGAGAGCAGTGCCTGGGGTTTTCACGGTTTGGTCGGGAAGAGTCTTCGACCGGTGCGCAAGGCGAGCGCACCTGGGTGTAGTCTTGAGCCCCCGAAATGGTCGGAGAGCGTGCTCTGGGGTTTCGCCTTGCCTGGTCGGTGCTTGGCGGTATCGGGGAGGTCCGATCGCAGTATATATCTGTGCCCGGCGCCTTCGTTCGCGTGTCAAGGGTGGTCGCCGGAGCAGATGGTAAGCGGCCGCAGACGGGCGCCGGCGGTGGTCGCCGACCGCACCGGGCGCGCAATGGCTGGTCGTCGGGCGCCATGGTCGTGCCGCCGGGCGCTCGGTTGAATGCCCTGGCGAACACATGGCGCCGTCGTGCCGCCAGCGCCGCAGATGGCTGACGCCTGGCGAGCACGTGGCGCCGGTCGAAGCCGCCGGCGCGCAATGGCCGGGTCGCCGGGCGCCATGGTCGTACGCCGGGCGCTCGGCCGGGTCGCTCTGGCGAACACCTGGCGCCCGGGTCGTGCCGCCAGGCGCGCAGTGGGCTGATCGCCCTGGCGAGCACGTGGCGCCCGGGTCGAGCCGCCGGGCGCGCAGCGGGCTGGTCGCCCTGGCGGACACGTGGCGCCCGGGTCGTGCCTTCGGGCGCGCAGTGGGCTGATCGCCCTGGCGAGCACGTGGCGCCCGTGTTGGCGCAGCCGAAGCCGGTCGCCTGGCGACACGTGGCGCCGGTCGAGCCGCCGGCGCTTGATGGGCTGGTCGTCGGGGCGCCATGGTCGCGCCGCCGGGCGCCGGCTGGTGGTCGCTTCGGCGAACACATGGCGCCGGTCGCGTTTTGGGCGCAGAAGTGGGCTGATCGCTTCGGGCGAGCACGTGGCGCCCGTGGTTGGGCGCGCACCACCGTCGCTCGGGCGGACACGTGGCGCCCGGTCGAGCCGCCGGGCGCGCGATGGGCTGATCGCTCTGGCGAGCACGTGGCGCCCGTGTTGAGTCCCATTTTTACGCCCGTCCCGCGGTGGGGACCAGGAGGGGTGAGAAACGCGCGCTTGCCTTCGTTGGCTCGAGCGCCGCCTCGTGGGGCTACAAGCGAGTGATCCGGTGGAACTCGAGGCCCCTCGCGAGGGTCCCCTAGCGGACAATCCTGCCACGGGCGTCCGACCCCACTGGGGCGATCCATAAAGAATCTTTCCTTACTCGATCCCGTATCAGGCCTTGGATCGCTCACTGATCCAAGGTGTACTGGCCGCCACCCGCCGACGGGTTCTCATGGGAGAGCGTGAGGTGTGATCCCGGACGTGAGTTAAGGCGATTGGGTCGTCCGCCGACCCAACTAGGGGCCCTGGGGCTCGCCTTGTCCTCACCTCTTGCCCATTTTTTGCTGTGGTGGATATCATCGCCGTCTCTTGCCTTAGGGACCACAGGGGTCGGGCATAGGTCGGTGTGTGTATCACAAAAGTTAGAGAGTTGGGAAATCGAGAGAACGCTCAACCGTGGGAGGCTGTTCCTGACCGATCGTGGGTCGACCCGCTTGGGCACTTCCTTTCTTCGTCAAGCACTACTTCAGAATCAGAGCGCCGGGCGAGGCCGTAGTACTTTTTGGTCGAAAGTTTGGCCGTCTTGGGAGGACCCGACGATTGGTTGTGTCAACCCGACCCGCGGGACTCTTGTAGCCCCCGAGTGGGGCGGGCGCTTTGTTTGTTACCGCCGCGCCACTTGAAGGAGTAATAACGAGTGTGTAAGAAGAAGGTATTCACTTATCTTTCTTTATGACTGGCGAGGTTTTTGTTCAACGCGGGGAATTGGCGGTGCTTCGGTTCCCGCGTCGCTTGCTTTGGCGCTTCGGCTTCTACGCCATCAGCTTCGAAAAGGTGCGGTCGTCATGAATCTTTGGCGGTATCCGGCCGCCGCTTCGCTTGGCTTTCGGATCGCCTATAAATAGGCGGAGGGTGGGCGCTGACTTCATTCAAAGAACGCTGAGACGAGCCGTCGACTTGCTTTTATGGTCGCCTCGCTCTCTCATTCCCGTTCAAGGATGAGAACCCACCGATCGATGAGATCGATCGGGCTCCTTCAACGAGAGGCGAGGATGAGGAGGAGTTGGGGCGACGAGCTGGCCGCCTTATAGTGGCGGCCCGTCGGACGACGGGGTTGGATCGAGCCGCTGGAGCGGAGGCGGAGGAGGAGGAGCGAGAGCGGCGCGACAAGCCGCGGTCGTCGGCCGAGGGAACCGCCGCCGCGGCGCGCTGAGCAATTGGGAGCGGGCGCCGTCCTCCCCGCGCTCCTTCTCCTTCCGGAGCCTGGAGTCGACCGCGACATCTAGGCTCGCGCCGACGACCGTCTTGCCGATCGCCCGATCGTCGCCGCACTCTTCTCCGACGGCGGTCCCCTCGTGTCGGACTTCAAGCTCCCGGGGACCATAGAGGTCACACAGGGGGCGCAGGGCCGCCGCTTGAAGGTGCGTCCGGGCGGATCGGGGCTCTCTGCTGCGGAGTTTCGGCGACCGGCTATTTTTTGTCGTAAGGCGCGGCAAAAATTGAGCGAAGCCGGTTGTGCTTTGAGAGGGACGACAAGTCCGGAGATCAACTGTCGGCGGGGAAGACCCTTAAACGAGAAAAAGCTTTCTTGGTTTTAGACTTTCTTGTTTCTAAAGAATGTAAATGCCGTTGAATTGGAAGAAAACAAAGGTGTTCGGGTTTTACATGTATTTTTCGCTATTTTTCGGTTTGTTGCCGGTAAGACATGCCGGGGTCATGGTTCTTGGGTCTCAAGGGGACCAACCGACCGATGATCGACATGTTCCAAATTTTCAAAAAAGTAGGAAAACAGTGTTTTAGCGCGGCGTTAGTTCCCCGGCAAATCAGATACCATCCTCGTTCTGTCTCTTTTTCCTTAGCGAGATACCACTTCGCAACCGTAGCCGTGGGCGAGGCCGTGGTACTCGGTCGGAAAAAAGTAGACCGAACGATCGGGTGAATGATGCGGTTGAACGGGATGTCGACCCGAGTGGAAAAAATGCTACGCGTAGGCCCGGTAAAAAAGGTGAACATGGTAATGAACGAGGTAGAAAAAAGGGCTAAGGGTAGAATCGCCTTAGCTTTTCGATGTTCCAGGCGTTTGACAAGATATTGCCGTCGGGATCCTTGAGCCGGTAAGTGCCAGGTCGAAGGACCTCTACTACAATGAAGGGGCCCTCCCAAGGAGGGGAGAGCTTGTGCTTGCCTTTGTTGGATCGACTGGCGCAGTAACTGTGTCGCTGTGTTGAACGCCGCCCTCTAACCTTGCGGTCGTGGTAGCGCCGCAGTTGTCTGGCCGGGTATTTGGCCGAGCGAACGACGGCGACATCTCGCGCTTCATCGAGCCGGCCGACGGCGTCTTCTTGGGACTCGAGCCCCGGTCTCGCCAAGGCCTGAACCTTTGGGGCGCCGTAGTCCAAGTCGGTCGGTAAGATGGCTTCGCTCCGAATGCCAGGAAAAACGGGCGTGAACCCTGGCCGACCGGGTCGGGTGGTCCGTAAGCTCCAAAGCACGGAGGTACCTCGGCTGCCCAACGCCCCGCGTACCTCTTCGGATCGATCGAAGATTCGCGCTTGAGCCCTTGGAGGATCATGCCGCTCGCTGCTCGACTTGGCCGTTGCTCCGTGGGTGGGCGACGGCCGCCCAATCCACGCGGATGCTGAAGCTGTCGCAGAGCTCGAGAAACTCCTTTCCCGTGAACTGCGTTTCGTTGTCGGTGATGATGGAGTTCGGGACTCCAAACTCAGAGACGATATTGCGGATGAAGTCCGCCGCTCGCTACCAAGTGATTGTTGTGATCGGCTTGGCTTCTATCCACTTGGTGAACTTGTCTATCGCAACCAACAGGTGGGTGAAGCCCCCGGGCGCTTTCTTGAAGGGCCCGACCAGATCGAGTCCCCAAACGGCGAAGGGCCAGGTGATAGGGATCGTTTGGAGGGCTTGCGCCGGGAGGTGAGTTTGCCGAGCGAAGAATTGGCACCCTTCGCACGTCCGGACGATTTGCTCGGAGTCGGCCACGGCGGTCGGCCAGTAGAAACCCTGTCGGAAGGCTTTCCCGACCAGGCTCCGGGACCCAGCGTGGTGTCCGCAAACCCCGCCGTGGATGTCGCGGAGTAGCTCTCTTCCTTGGTCAGCTGGGACACATTTCTGGAGGATCCCGGAGGGGCTCCTTCTGTAGAGGTCGTTGCCGATCAGTATGAAGGATTTTGCCCGACGAGCGAGGCGGCGGGCCTCGGTTGGGTCGTCGGGGAGGGAACCGTCAGTCAGCCGATCGATGAAGGGATTCCTCCAATCGGTGCTGGTCATCAGGACGTTGCAACCCGGCTTGACCAGCTCAGCCTTTGTCGGGTCGCTTGGCCGATCGTCCGGCGATCGGTCGGATGGATGCTTGGTGTAGGTCGAGGACGAAAATTCGGCGGGATCGGCCCTCTGCCGAGGCGAGACTAGCCAGGTGATCGGCCTCTCCGTTGTTCCGTCAGTAGCTATGATGGAGCTCAAATCCTTTGAACTTCGCTCCGGTTGCGTACCTTCTCGACAAGAGGGTCGCCATCCGATCGTCGCGAGGTTCTCGCAGCCTTCATGACTTGATCGACGACCGCTTTTGAGTCGCCATGCACGCATAACCGCAGAGCTCGAGGTCGGGCGGCGACGCGAGACCAAGAACGAGGGCCTCATACTCGGCGACGTTGTTGGTTGCGTCGAAAAGTAGCCGGATGACGCATCAAGCTTGTTCCCGAGTGGTGAAAGAATGACGACCCCGCCGGCTCCGCTTTTGGTGAAGGACCCGCCGAAGTACATCGCCCAAAGACTCAGGGTCTTCGAGCGGAGGTGGGGCCTGGCTTCGTCCACTCGGCGACGGTCGGCTAGAACTTGAGATTTTATGGCGGTCCGAGGGACATAGGATACGCCATGCCCATTGAGCTCGAGTGCCCACTTGGCAATTCTTCCGAGGCGTCGCGGTTATGGATGACCTCGCCGAGTGGTAGGGAGGTTACCACGAAACGCAGGCCGGGTTGAAGTAATGTACCGGCTTTCTTTTCGTGATCGAGCTGCGAGAGCATCTTACGAATCTGCGGTACCGTGCCTTGGACTCGAGAGTACTTCGCTAATGAAGTAGACCGCCGCTGGATCTTAAGGACCCGCTTCTTCTTACGCTCGCTCGCGACAAGTGCCGTCTTGACGACCTGGGTCGTGGCGGCAATGTAGAGTAGCAGAGGCTCTTCTCGGCGCCGGCGACCAAAGATCGAGGGGTGGTCAGAAAACCTTTAGCGCGTCGAAGGCGCCCGAGCCTCCTTCGCCGTCCGGTGAAGTGGTCGGATTTCCTCAGGAGTTTGTATAGAGGCAAGCCGCGTTCACGAGGCGGGGCGTGAAGCGACTCAGGGCCGCTTAGGCATCCCGTCACCTTTGGGCCCCTTTGAGGTTGCCGATCGGCCCCATCCTTAAGATCGCGGAGATCTTGTCTCGGTACCGGCTTCGATGCCGCTCGGAGATGATGAAGCCGAGTAGCTTCCTTGGGTACCCCAAAACGCATTTCTGGGGTTGAGCTTGATGCGAACCGCCGAAGGTTCGCGAAAGTCTCCTCGGATCGGCGATGATGTCGCTGGTCTTCCTGGTCTTGACAACGATGCCGCCGACGACGCCTCGACATTGCGGCCGATCTGGTCGGAAGGCAGGTCTGCATACATCTCCTGGTATGTAGCCCCGCGTTTTCAGGCCAAACGGCATTGTCACGTGAGCGTAACGAACCGTGCGGAGTGATGAAGGAAGTCGCGAGCTGGTCGCCTTCTTTCATCGCGATCTGGTGGTACCCTGAGTAGGCATCCGAGAAAGGGCGAGGATTCGCACCTGCGGTGGAGTCTACCATTTGGTCGATGCGGGCGAGGGAATGGATCTTCGGACATGCCTTGTTTAGGCTTGTGTAGTCGACACACATTCTCCATTTCCCGTCTTCTTTTTTACAAGCACAGGGTTTGCTAACCACTCGGGGTGGCGAAATTCTTTGATGAACCCTGCGGCCAAGAGCTTGGCTATTTCCTATCATATGGCCACGCGCTTTCCTTCGTCGAAGCGGCGCAGACGCCGGGCGATCGGGTTCAGACCCAGGCCGGATGTTCAGTGGAGTGCTCGGTGACTTCCCTCGGATCCCCAGGCATGCTCGGAGGGCTTCCATGCGAAGGCGTCCCGGTTGGCGCGGAGGAAGTCGACGAGCGCGCTTTCCTATTTGGCAGGAAGCGTGGTCCCGATCCGAGCGGTTTTGGTCGGGTCCTCCGGGTCGACCTCGATCGTCTTTGTGTCCTCGGCGGACTTGAAGGAGCCCGGTCCGGACTTGCTAGAGTCGGGAGCGGACTCGGAGGTGCTGGCTCGGAGGCCGGCGAGCTCGGTGGATGCGACGACCGCCGAGGCCAACTCGCAACTGTCTTTCTCGCAGCCGTAGGCGAGCTGGAAAGACGCAGCGATTCTGATGATCACCCCATGCGGCCGGGCATCTTCACCAGGTAGGTGTAGTTGGGGATCGCCATGAACTTCGCGTAGCATGGTCTCCCTAGGATGGCGTGGTAGGAGCCGGGAAAATCCACGACCTCGAAGGTGAGGGTCTCGGTGCGGAAGTTAACCGGGCTCCCGAACGTGACGGGCAGGTCGACCGGCCCGAGCGGGTGGGCCTGCTGGCCAGGAACGACGCCGTGAAAGGGTGCTCTGCTTGGTCGAAGGCTCGAGCGGGGGATCCCCATGGCGTCGAGGGTCTCAACGTAGCGATGTTGAGATCGCCGCCGCTGGCCCATGAGCACCTTAGTCAGCGCTTTGTTCCCACGATGGGGTCAATGACGAGCGGGTACCTCCTGGTTGCGGGGCGTGGTCGGGGTGGTCGGCCGGTCAAAGGTGATCGGGGACTCACCACCGAAGGTATTTAGGTACTACTGGGCTTGCCGCGAACACCTCTCGGCAGCGTAGCTTGAGCCGCCTCCGGTCGGCGAGCTTGCCGGTCCGCCGAAGATCATGAGGCAACCGTCGGTCTCGGGAAGCCGACGTCTGCCTCTCGATCTCGGTGGTCGGGCGCCGAAGTCTTGCCTCTTTCCTTTGCCCCGTGGCGTCGTGGGGTTCGGAAAGAAAACGCTCAGACTTCGCGATCCGATACTTGTGCTCGACGGGTATCCGTGGTTCGGACACGCGTTTCCATCGGCTTCTCGAAGTGGTCGGGGTTGCCGGCCTTGCGGCTTTCCCGATCGGGTCGGTAGTCGCGAACCAGCGGTCCTCGCGGACTGTTTGCCGTGGCGCTTTCGCTTGTCGGGGCGGTCGGAGGAGGGGCCGGGCTCGGTGCGATCCTCGCTTCGACTTCCCTTTGTCGAAGATGACATCTACGCCTCCTCGCCCGAGGCGTGGTTGGTGGCAATGTCCAGGAGTTCTTTGGTGGTCTGGGCTTCGTGACACCCCAATTTATGGACCAGGGTCTTGGAAGTGGTGTCAGATGAATGCCCCACGACATCGGCGTCGCGGATGTCGTGGAGCTCGTTACCTTGTTGGGAAAAACGTCGGATGTAGTCCGGAGGCTCTCCCTGGCTGCCGCTTGCAGCCTTTCAGTCCTGTGAATTCCCTGGTCGCTTGTAGGTGCCTGGAAGTTGCCAACGAAGTGGTGCTTGAGGTCGGCCCGATCCGGATGATGTTGGCGGGCAGATATTCGAGCCATGCCCGGCTGAGTCCGCCAAGTAGATGGGGAGGTATTGGATGACAAAAGGTCGTCCGTCGCTCCCCGCCTCGGCATGCGAGCCGGTAATCTTCCACCATACACCGGGTTTGTAGCCCTGCGTGCTTGGCTATGTTGACCGGCGCCGGACCGGGCAGGAACTTCGCTGCGAATCCTGGCAGAATGCCCGTGGCCCGGGCCATCGGGGCTCGGCTGCGGTCACGCCGCTGAGCGCTTATCGGCGACGACGACCGGTCGGGTCGTTCCTCGTTCTTCGCGTTTGGAGGGTGGTGCGGCGTCGCGCTCGTCCCCCAAACGTTGGTGCACCGGTGCGCGATGCCTGGTTGCCGGAAGGTGACGCTGCCCTTGTTTCGCTTCCGACGGCCTCGGATGGCGTCGCGCGCGAGCCATCCGAAGAGGCGTCCGAACGCCGCGATCCGTGGCCATACGCGTCTTCTTGGCCGCCGCTTCCACCAGGCCGGAGGTTACGGTGGGTAGCCTTGGCTGCAGGATCGCCTGGCTCGGGAATGCCGCGGAGCGGCATTGCCGCCGCGGGCGATGTTTTGGCCAGCGTGGGGAAAAACGATGAATCGTCCGTCCCCCTAGCTACCGGTGGTGGTGGTGGACTGGCGTCTTGAAGGCTACGCCGCCAGCGCAGTGGAGCGGGCGAGCACTGCTCCAGGTCGGCCTGGAGCTTGTCGAGCTCGGCCTTTTGAGCCTCGAGCTCGTCGCGTCGCCGCTGAAGGTCGGCGCGGCGAGCACGGTGATCCTCCTCGGTGTGTTGGCGGAGAGTCTTCGGCGTGGCCGGGGTAGCAGCGCCTGCCGCGGTGTCGGGGTCGCGGTAGCGTGGTCTGTTCTTATCTCTTCCTCCGCTAGAGCCGTGGTCGGAGGAGTTGTCCGAGTGGTGGTCGTCGGGTACATGGCCGACCATCGCCACGAAGCGCGAGGTCGCGGCGGGTGCGACCGCCACTGCTCGATGCCTTCGCGCATCGCTTGGGGTGATGGGGCCTCTGGCGTGCTTCGGCGTCGGGGTCCGTGCGGGGACCTCGAGCCGGAGGTCTCTGAAGGCGCTGGTGAGGGCGTCAGGGTCCTCGGTGGACACTTGGCGCCGGAGTACGGCGGGGACGATCACTATCTGTCCCGCCGTGGTGGTGACGAAGTCGAGGGAGCCGAAACGGATCGACGCTATCGGCATGGCGATGTCGGAGAAAGAAAGGGAACCGTCGAGGAAGCTAAGCGGGAAAAATGGCGGCAACGTCGCACAGCCCCTACCTGGGCGCGCCAACCGCCGGTGTTTCGAGCACCGCCAATGAATTTGTATAGGTAAGAGGGGGTGCACGCTCCCTCTCCTCGACGGCTTACTCGGGTGAGCACAAGATGTATCTTGGTTCGGCTGAACGTCCCTACTCCGATTCGTGTGGGTTTGATTGTATTGATTCCCGGTTGTCCGTCGCCTTACATGCTCGCTCCCTCCCCTTTATACAGCGAGGAGGGAGGTTACATTGTTGCTTAAAAGAGAAAAAGATCGTGCTCTTAGTCGCCCGCAAGTGGCGGGCTGATGGGATCGCCGCTCCCCTTGCCTCGCTCGGGTCGGCGTAGTTGCGCCGCTCGTAGTAAATGCGAGAGTTGGGGACTTGTGCCGCTGCGTCATCATTACGACCAGCATTTAATGCGCCGACACGCAATAAATGTCGCCGCTTCTTCAGGATTTCGCCGACTTGGTCATGGCTACGGCTTTTCCTCGGCGGTAGTGGCTTTGGGCCCCGATCGCCTGGTTCGGCCCACGCGCTCTTTCGTCGGGGTACCCATGGCCTGGGTACTGGCTGCCGTAAAACCGAATTGACCACGGTGAAGATGTGAAAAAGGGTACCAGCCAAGGTGTTGTGGTATTTGCCCATCATTCCCGGTTAGAGCGGTTATTTGCAAATCCTAAAGAGGCAAAATTGTTGCGTTGGCATTATGAATCTCGAAAGGAAGATGGCAAGTTGAGACATCCCGCTGATTCGGCTCAATGGAGAAACATTAACTGGGAACATGAGGAGTTTGGTGCTGAGATGAGGAACATAAGATTTGGATTGAGTACGGATGGTATGAATCCGTTTGGTAATATGAGCAGTCGACACAGTACTTGGCCAGTTTTGTTGTGTATCTACAATTTGCCTCCTTGGTTATGCATGAAGCGGAAGTATATCATGATGTCGTTGCTAATCTCAGGACCCAAACAGCCGGGTAATGATATTGATGTTTATCTATCACCACTAATTGAGGATTTAGTAAAATTGTGGAATGTGGGGGTTGAGGTGTGGGATGCATACAAAAGAGAGAACTTCACCCTACGGGCTATGATATTTTGCACCATAAATGATTTTCCAGCCTTTAGCAATTTGGCGGGCTATAGCACGAAGGGAGCCAAAGCTTGTCCAATTTGTGAAGAGGACACTGATAGCTTGTGGCTCCCGAATTCGAGGAAAACGGTGTACATGGGTCACCGTAGGTTTCTACCCCGAAGTCATCGATATCGTAAGATGGATGATAAATTTGATGGAAAGAGGGAAGTTCGTGCAGCCCCGCAGCCTATGACTGGAAGGCAAGTATATTCACGCGTAGAGGATATCGATGTTCAGTATGGTAAGAGCCGTAAATCTGTTTGTCCTAGGACCATTTGGAAAAAGAGGTCGATATTTTGGGACTTACCATATTGGAAGGAGTTAGATGTCCGTCAATGTATTGATGTCATGCACGTTGAGAAAAATGTTTGTGATAATTTGGTAGGCATCCTGCTGAACATACAGGAAGACCAAGGATGGTGTGAATGCTCGCCGCGATATGACCTACATGGGGATCAGGCCCAAGCTTGCAGTGATGGAGGAGGATGGAAAAGGGCCGTACATCCTCGCCGCATGCTACACCTTATCCAAGAAAGAGAAAGAAGACCTCTGCAAGTGTCTCCACGATATTAAAGTTCCATCGGGCTACTCCGCAAACATTAAGAAGCTTGTGTCTATGGATGATTTGAGGTTGATCGGTATGAAGTCCCACGACTGTCATGTCTTGATGACCCAAATGCTCCCTCGTTGCAATCGAAATATCCTACCAGATGACATCAGGTTGGCAATCACGGCTATGCTATTTCTTCAATGCGATTTCATGCAAGGTTATTGATCCCGATATCTTTGGACAACTTACAGAGTGAGGTGGTGCGGACTCTTTGTCACCTTGAGATGCATTTCCGCCGTCGTTCTTCGATGTCATGGTCCACCTCGTTGTTCACCTTGTTAGAGAGATTAAGATTTGTGGACCCGCATTCCTCGTTACATGTATCCGCTCGAGAGGTACATGGGTATATTAAAGTCATACGCTTGGAATAGGTCGAAGCCTCGAGGGTAGTATTATTGAAGGTTATGGGGTGAAGAGGTTATTGAGTTCTGCGTGGACTACCTATGTAAAAGACAACCGATTGGTGTTCCTATATCTCGTCATGAGGGCAGACTTGGTGGCAAAGGAACCATTGGGTCAAATCTAATGAGCCCACAATTTGATATGTCTTGTAAAGCGCATTTCACAGCCTTGCAACACAAATGCAGGTTCATCCATACATCCAACAGCACAAGTTGATATTACGGGAAGAGAATCCACTTATGTATGAGCTTTCCATCACACGAGAACACAACGATCGATTCCTCACATGGTTCAAAGAAAAGGTGAAGGTCTCCGTTAGTCCCGAGGATGTCAAATGTTTGGCTTACGGAACAAGATTTAATATTCTGACATGGCAAGGTTAAGATATTAATTGCTACTCATTTTATATTGTAAGTCAAGATGCAAAGTTTACATTGCAAAACAGTGGTGTGAGCATTGATGCTTTGTCCGATGATCACTCAATTAGAGGATCACAATCGCAATGAATCTGTTACTACGGGATGATCAAGAAATATGGGAGCTCGACTACGGAATATACCAAGTTCCATTGTTCCGATGTAAGTGGGTGAGACTTCCTCACGGAGTTAAGGTCGACAAGACAGGTTTTACACTTGTTGATCTCGAATAGATTGGCCTACTGAGAGATGAACCGCTTCGTCCTCGCAAAGCAAGCAACTCAAGTTTTCTACGTGCGTGATCCGCCAATCCGAGGTTGCACGTCGTACTTCATGGCAAGAGGAGGATTGTTGGAGTTGAAAATGTCGTAGATGAAGAAGAGTACAACCAATTTGATGAAACACCTCCGTTTGCAGATGGGGCATGTCTTAGTGGTGACGACGGCACACATGGAACACATTACATGCGTGTAGATCATCAAGAAGGGTTGTATTTTAAATAAATTATGTTGTAAGAATTCCCTGTATAATGTGGCATTTTGTAGAATATATATGTCAAATGGATCTTATAGTATAGCAAATTTGAAAAAGATTTGACTTTTTGACTCTTTTGAATGAAGATTCTGTTTTAAAAAAAAATTAGAAATTGGATCATAGTTATCACAATCGGTTCTTTTAAAGAACCGACACAGATACTCCACATATTGCGATCGGTTTTTCTATAGAACCGACACAGATACTCCACATATTGCGATCGGTTTTTCTATAGAACCGACACAGATACTCCACATATTGCGATCGGTTTTTCTATAGAACCGACCGTGATAAAACCCAGAGCATTTTCATTTCGGCGCGCACACTCAGTTCATTTCGGCGCGCACTGATTTCGTTTCAATTCATTCCACAACCCTAGCTCCACCACCTCCCGCACCGGCGCCTCCCCCTCCGCCTCCTCCCCCCCGGCGCCTCCCCCATCGGCGGGTACCCCGTGGGCGCCTCCCCCTCCGGCTCCTCCCACACCCTAGCTCGACCACCTCCCCAACCGGCGCCTACCCCGTGTGCGCCCTCTGGCGCCTACCCGTGGCGCCTCCCTGGCGCCTCCCCTCTGGTCCTCCCCGGCGCCTCCCCAGCGCCTCCCCCTCCGGCTCCTCCCCCCCATCGGCGCGTCCCCCATCGGCTCCTCCCCCATTGCCGACTCGGTTCGGCGCACTGTAAGATGCATTTCGGACTGTGGGCTGTAATTGGTTGTAAATAGCACGATGATGATTGCTTTCGAATGAGGCTTGATTAATCTGATCATTAAAGGAACTTGCTAGACCTAGAACAACACTGCTCTTAGCTGACAATTTGGTGCCACTTGCTCTTAATGCATTGTTCTAGGGTCGAGCTTGATCTTGTGCTTATTCCTTTATGCTCTTAGTCGACAATTTGGTGGCACATGCTCTTAATGCATTGTGGTAGGGTTAGATTAGTGCTATATTCATTACGTGCTATCTTTGTACTTGTTGTTTTCTCGTGCTAGAGCAAAGGTCTTTGTTCTAGGGTTGTAATCCTGAAATTTTTAGATGTAATAGCCGGTGATATATTGGCCATCTAGAAGTTGGACGGCTAATTAATTTAGCAACCCTTCTATAGCAATCTGAGAGCAATCCATCATTGCAATTTGAAACTTGTAACACATGCTATATTATCGCACTTTATTATCGAGTTTAGTTGCGTAACCTATGCGTCTCCCGTTCGAGGGTGCTTGTTTATAAGTATGCTAAAATGGCATATTTATAAATAAGCAGTCTCGAATTGTCCACGTTTTTTGGACAGTTCGAGGATATGTGGCTCGGGCAAGTTTAAGTCGTTGTACAAACTCTAGAGAAAGTTTCGGCAAAGATCTCCTGGTGTTCTTCGAATACACACCCTCTTGACCTGTTGTCGAGACGTGTATTTGGAGAACAAATGAGATGTCGCCAAATTTTCTCTAGAGTTGTACAACAAAGATAGGAACTTGCTCGAACCACATATCCTCGAATGGGATTAGGACCTAACCTACTTAGAGATTAGGAGTCATCGTTGGTAATGCACGCATTTAGTCGGTCTGAGATAGACATGTGAATTGCTTTCTATTATGTGAAATTTGAATTGCTTCCTCTCATGAAGTTTAGGTTTGACATATACGTATTTACTTCGAAATGTCGCAAAGAGAGAGCACCGGCTCAACGCCAGAGAGAGAAGAAGGTCCTGCTACCCCATCGAGGAAGGTTAGAAAGGCCAGAGGACCGAATAAAGGAGCCACAGGGAGAACGCCGCAAGTGCTCGATTCAATGCCAGGGGGTTTGCACGGGTCCTGGCCCGTTTAAGGGGCGCTACTCCTCTTTTATCGGCCAATTGGTGAGGGAGCGAGTGCCGATCACAATTAAGGACTGGAGGAAGGAAGTAAGCGACGAGCAGAAGAACCGATTGTGGGACGAAGTTAAGGGAAAATGGATTATACCAGAGGAAGATGAAATCAATGCGAGACGGTACGCCTTGAAGAGAATGGGTGTGGCTTTGAGGCATTTCAGGGTGACCATGCATGCCGAGTTCGTGTTGAAAGACCGTACTCCCTTCCAAAGGTATCCATTTGTTACACCCGAGGTTTGGGAGGAGTTCGCAAGGATGAGGAGTACGCCCGAGGCGGAGGAGCTGAGAGAGAAGAATATCGCTATACAGAGGCGTAACACACACGCGCACCACCTCTGCCTCGGTGGAGTACGAGGGAAGAAGGCGAGTGGGTGCGACTAGCCTCTCGAGTGTGCAACCTTCGGGACAACGATGCCTTACTCCCACATATGCGAGGAGCGGCACGCGATCGGGTATTAGCGAGGACGAAGAAAACCTCGACGGTCGATTGTCATTCCAAACCCCGCGATCGCAGATCGTCACGACCATCGTAAGATATCTAACATAGTACATTGCATATTATATTCCCATTGTATTTTAGTAATAATTTATATTTGCGACCTGCAGGAGGAGGTAAGCCTGCAGAAAGAGCAAGGAGCATTTGAAAGCCAAGGGTCAAGGGACATCCTGTGTTCGGCAATCGGGAAGCCCGATCATAAGGGGCGGGTGCTTGCCGCAGGTGGGGGTATACGAAGAGGTCCTTCTTTGTAGAGGAGAGCGCGTCCAGTGCCAGGGCAAGATCATGGGAAGCACGTGAGGCGCGGATCCGTTTGCAGATGAAGGAAGAGTTGAAGGAGGAGTTAAAGGCCGAGATGATGGCCGAGATGATGGCGATGTTCTCCCGAATCGATTCCTCAACCATCGCCTATGCTACGCCTCTAGCAAACAAGCGCTTCCAATAAGGAACTGTGCATTCCACACCTCAAGGTAATAACTGTTTGCACCAAAAGGTACATGAGTAAGCTTAACATTATGATGAAGATGTCGATCACTTCTTGCGTGGTCCTCGCCAAGTGCCGGCTAGTCCTGATCGACGACGGAATACAGATTGAGGCTGCGCGCGGGGTTGCATTTCCAAGCAAGGAGGATGACACGGTGCATGGTATACCTTTGGGGATGGGATACATGAGGGTGCAGGTGGACTATGTCCACGATGTTTACTTGTCTCATGCCCTGGAGTTCCCCCCGAACGAAGATATCACCACTCTCGGGCAAGCACGGATGTCGTTCATCAAGTGGCCCGCGACGGGTGTCATAGTGCAAGCACCTCCTCCTCCTGCCGCTACTGCTGGTACTACTGCTACCACTTCGCCATCTGCTGGTACTATCGCATCGGGTATCGCTATCGCTGCTATCGCGAATCGCGAATCGCTGCTATCGCTATCGCTATCGCTGCATTACTACTCAAGCATCGCTAGTAATCGGTATCGCTATCGTTGTCGCCTCATATCGCGCATCGCTCCTCCTCCTATCGCTGCTCCTCCTCTATGCGCATCGGTGCTGCTCCTCACATCGCTTCCTCGTACATCGCTGCTGCTTCCTGGTACTACTCCTGCTGCATCGCTTCCTGCTCCTCCTCCTATCGCCGCTTCCCGCTCTCGCTACACAACCTCGCACCTACGCCGCACTGCACCTCCGCACCTACGCCGCACTGCACCTCCTGCACCTACGCTGCAGCCTACAAATCTTTGCGCAGGTGGGGCGCAAAAGGACTTCTACCACGATGACGAAAGATACAAAGCAGAGTTCAGAGAGTCCCTCCATGAAGAAGGCAAAGTTGTCAGAGGGCACAGAGCACCCTGATGATCACAAGCGGTACATACATGGAAAGCCCTTTCTACCAAGCCAAGAATTGAATTCTTTGGGCTTGTTCACTCGTCACCTACATGGATGGTACATCGATAGGTCACATGAGGCCGAGCCTCGCCACGATTTCATAGTGAAGTATCGAGCGGGCCAATTCCACCGCAACGAGGATGGGACCTTCCTGGGCCGCTTTTGAGGATCTCAGATTTTTATGTACAGCTTGAAAGCCGTCGATATTTCTACCATACGATCCTGGACGCTGTGAGTCTCGCACCATACTCAATCAGATGACTATTTATTGATTTTGTATTATATTTTTTAACAATTGACATGAATTGCAGGATCATGAGGCAGCGAGCCGTGACGGGTCGACACCCTGTGGGGTTTGTCGACCCCGAGATGGTGTCTGCGACCATGGCTAAGTATCAATCGGAGTTCCTTGGAGGATACATCAAGCAGGCATTGCATGAGGAGGCAAAAAGGGACTTCATTCTCTTCCCATACCACCAGGAGTATGTACTACTATACAATTCAATTACATGTACACACTTCAACCTTGTATTAACTTATTCTCTTGCATTGTGTACCGTTTAATAAGCAACCATTGGGTTCTACTTGTGGTTGTTCCGAGTCAAAACAAGGTCTACACGTTGAACTCACTCGAAAATAGACCGATGGACTATGCGATCGAGCCTGCTTTTGCGAAGTAAGTACATTCCTCTAACCTAACACTTTACATATTGAACTACGTTAGGTATTTTTAACCTCAATGCATGGCATCTCTCCAATGTATAGTGCTTTCATGTCTTACGTTGCTGAACGTGGCCGACACAATGATAAACAAGGCACCAAACTCGAGTGGAAGCGCTTCAAGGTACAAGTGTCTATCATAGGATTTTTTTCTTACACCTATTTTTAATTCGTCTCCTAATTTAAGTTTCTTTGTTCACGTGTCATCAACAAGGGTGCGATGATCTGTGTGGCTTTTACGTGATGCATCACATGCTGATTTTGGTTGGTCGCTCACATGCTTTCCCTAAGGTATAAAGCAGATTATTTGCACTACTGTCTATGTGATATTTGTTTACAAGCATAATACTATCAGCATGTTACAATACCAATTTAAGACTTAAATATATTAGTGCACTACGTTCTATTTTGCAGGACCTTGATATCATCCTAAGAGCCTAACCAACACCGATCTCAAGAAATTACGAGACCATTTATGCAGTGGTACCGACGAAGTTATAACAGATGATGGTAGATATAGAGACAATTCAAGCAAATACTAGTCCATAAAGTGTAAACAAAATTTATCTGAATGTGAATGTGATGCATTACAGATTGTAAACAATATTAATTTGAATGTAATGTGTGTAGATTGTGATGTATATGTTACGTGATTTTGTGGATTGTGATGAATGTGTCATATTGTCAATGCAAGGCCATTTTCGGACGATAAGCGATAACATCATCACAATCGGTTTGCATAAAGAACCGATTGTGATAATGTAATAATTTGAATCGGTTCTACAAATGAACCGATTGTGATATTATTCTTATCCCCATCGGTTCTACAAATGAACCGATGGTGATAATGTAATAATTTGAATCGGGTCTACAAATGAACCGATTGTGATATTATTCTTATCCCCATCGGTTCTACAAATGAACCGATTGCGATAATGTAATCATTTGTATCGGTTCTACAAATGAACCGATTGCGATAATGTAATCAGTTGTATCGGTTCTACAAATGAACCGATTGTGATAATGTAATCAGTTGTATCGGTTCTAAAAAAGAACCGATTGTGATATGTGTAATATCACAGTCGGTTCTTGTTTAAGAACCGACAGTGATAATGTATTATTAGTGTCGGTTAAAAACCGACTGTGATATATCTACCTTATCACTGTCGTTGGACTTTGTATCGCCACCAAAACCGACTGTGATGACCAAAAAGAACCGATTGTGATGTACGGTTCTGTAGTAGTGAACTACCCCCCCTTCTATTCTATTTTTCTACTGAGCCTTATCTATGATGATGCTATTAGCATAAATAATGGAATACTTGCTATATGTGAGGATGGATTCGGGTTTAAACATGTGATGCTATAGATGGGTATGATGGGTGGCTCTGCTCCTGTCTAGGGGCACCTCTTGGGAGTATTGCTCCTGGAGTTTTGCTTACGGTCAATGATGACTTACTAAAATTGAAATGATGCGTGCGTAGGATGGCCTGCGATGATGCCCTAAACTTTGCTGTGCGCCAGGGAGCATGAATAAGCTTTAGGGAACACACGGAGCAACCCCCATGACAACAAAATTAATCTGAGACCACTTTTACTTACTAAATCTTTTGGTCTCTAGTGGTTTTTGCTACTGTAATGCCATGGGTGTGCAAGGAAAATACCTAGAATGTGATGCTAAGATGGAAGAGATGATTAAAGGAGTAGGGGTGTTGATGGTGAGGTTGCAAAGATGCTATCCTCCCTTGTTCTTAATCCCCTCTGGCTCCTTTGAACCTTCGGTTCTCTGGGTGCTTGATGCTACTCCTTGTGGCTTGGTGATTCTCCTTGCTCCTAGTAGTAGCTCTCTGCTACTTAGGTTCCCTTTGTTCTCTTGTTTGGTATGGGTTACTGGAAGCTTGCTTGAGGCTTGAGTTCTCTCGGTTGCTTTTGAGGTTGGAGCTAAGATACTTTGTGCGTTATGTGCCTGGGCAGTGCCTTATGAACTAAGAAGGCCTAGATATTTACTTCGGTTGAGATATCCCTTTTGCACAATGTTTCAAACTTGTCCTCTTTACTGTGGATTTTTACCTTTCTCTGGGGAAAACTCACTCTTTTACCACGCGAAATTAAAACTATTTGAGCCCGTGAATAACTAACATGTTTGTTAAATTGCCGGATGATGATACCCTAAATTTGTGAGAGGTGCTGATTTGGCACCGGACGAATCTGGTATATCAGTGACGATACCAAATCATACGAGTATGACGGCAATTCTAATTCTAATTCTATTTATTTATTTATTTATTTTAATCCACCGATTATTTTATTTTGATATGCAAGCAACCTAGTATGCAGGACCAGCAGTTGAAGATTAGAAGATCACTGGTGTTTTGAAGTAATATTCTTATTATTTCTATATTTTGGGAGATTTAATGAATTATTTGTGTATTTTGTAATCTAGAATGTAATTAATTCATTAGGTCATGTATTTAATTCTGATGTACAAGTTTGTAATGAGAAAAAAAGGTACAATTGGTCGTTATTGTAATTGGTATTTGTATAAATGGAGATGCATACATATAATTATTGCATTGTAATTCACTTCATGTAGTTAGTACCTTTGATCCACAAAACAGATTAATTTGTTTTATCCATGACTTCCCATTTGTTCATCATCATTATTATTATCAACATTCTGGATCTCCGATCAATAGATTGATTTACGAACGTGAAAAGATCCCATGTATGTGCGTTTGTTTCATTTTGTTTAAAAAAATTGACTAGAATTATTTTTAAATAACTTTAATTATGAAGTTTGTTCTTTTACAACCCATATTATTTTACTCAGATCCCCACTTTGCAAGATAATAATTAGGTGGGTCTTTTCACATGCACATATAACTGCCAAAAACATAAAGTAGGAGTCATGAATCAACTAGAGTTAATTGATCTCCGTTCAGAACTGTCGTTGGGCATTTACTACACCACTTTTTTTTGGACGAATTCGACAAATAAAAGTAAAAAAGGAAAGGAAGCGAAAGAGATGGATTGCCAAAAAGGCAAGGAATAGGATCGATGTACCTCGCATTTGGATTAGCACGGCCAGCCGGCAGCCGCTGCAGCCTGCAGGTGGTTAAGGGTCAGCCTCTCTCTCCCTCTCTCTCTCGCACCTTTTCGCTTTGGTGTCTACCGGCAGAGCTGATCATACTCGATCGGCACGAGAAATCGCTGGGCAAAGGCGACCAGCACGTTAACCTCACCGCGCTTGAGCCCCACGGATTTGACGTGCATGCTCTGGAGACCACTGCTAGCGCCTAGGCAATGTACTCACCCCGTTAAGCTTACAAAGTATACTCCCTCCGGTTTCATATTTCATGTCGTTTTAGAAATAATCTCATATACTACCAAGGAGTGATTAATAGAGTGCTAATTTTCTAATATGGCCATATTAAATGGTTTGGAAATGATGTGATCCCAATTCTCAAAGCAATGATACTCAATCGTTATGTGTGCATGCAGAGCTCAAGCGTCAGCAATTAATACGCATGCTTTGAAAATTTGATGTCATTAAATGCGGAATAGTCCAACGACATAAATTTTCAACCAAACTACAGAACACTCCAGCGACAGAAAATATGAAACTGGAGGGAGTATATATATATATATGTTTATAAAAAATATTAAAAATAACTAGATTATTCTTAATTATTGTAGTTAAGCAATATATTTAACACATATATTAGTGAATATAAAGTAAAGATGGATATTTATTATTAGCATAGATGTAACACCACATTAATTTTGTAATGAGACACTACTACAGAACTGGGCATCACAAGCGGTATATTACAAGCGGTTAGGTGCGAACCGGTTCTGGCCCACGCACCAGAAGCGGTTCCTGAGCAACGGGCGGGAGGGGGTCACTAGAAGCGGTTGGTCATACGAACCGCTTGTGTTGACAAGCATCACAAGCGGTTCGTTTTCCAAACCGCTTATGAATTATCACAAGCGGTTTGAGACCTCAACCGCTTGTAGAGATTTATATTTAGAAGCGGTTCGTGTATAAAACCGCTTCTGAAGTCTTAGTTTTAGTAGCGGTTTGTTTGTCAAACCGCTTCTACAAAGTCAGAAGCGGTTTGACATACAAACCGCTTCTAGAACTCAACCTTGAAGCGGTTTGTATATGAAACCGCTTCTAGAATCCCTCCCGCCAAAGACTTTAAACTTCTTCTTCCTCCCGAGCCAACACCGATGAACGAGAGAAGGGCCGAGCATCGTTCTTCCGGGAGGTGCTGCCCAAATTTTTGTTTTGAAATTGCTGGTGATTTAGCTTCAAATTAAGTGTTTTAAGGTCAAGAAGAGCATGTTAGCATCTTTCTCACCTACATATTGCTGTTTTTATGCATTGGATGTGGAGAAATCATGATTTATTCATGTTGAAATGTGTTGCTTTGCTAGGTAGAACATGTTGAAATGTGTATGGTATGAAGTTGTTCCCAAAATTTATTTTGTATGCTTGTTGTTGTTATGGTATGAAGATGTATGGTGATCTAGTTCAAAATATGACATTGCAATGAAGTAATTAGTAGTGTATAAAATAAAATAAGGATAAAAAATAATTAGAAAGGTAGAAAGGGATAAAAAAAATTTTAGAAAGGTAGATCTTTAATTGCATGAAGGTGTAGGTGGGGTTGTTTTTCTTGGAGAAGAAAAAAATATATGAAATTATTACTTTATTGTAGATGAACCGGCAATGGATGTACAATGCGGACCGTCGATCGAGAGAGTTCATTGATGGCGTGCAGGCTTTTCTCGATGCGGCCATTGCATTCCTGCCTCCAGGCAGCTTCATATGTTGTCCGTGCGTAGATTGCAAGAACGAGAAGGAGCACTCACAGCGATGGCAGGTTATGAACCATTTGATGATGAGAGGTTTCATGCCAAACTATGAACGTTGGACCAACCATGGCGAAGACGAGGAAGACGAGGAAGAAGACGAGGAAGAAGACGAGGAAGAAGAAGAGGGATTCAAAAATATCTCGGACGCCACGCAATGCTATTCCGTGGGAGGTACACTCAGTGACTTTGGTGATGATGAGCTGGACCAGATGCTTTGCGTGACGGTGAGGGAGACTACACAGATGAAAGACAGTTCGAGAAATTCCAGCGCATGTTAGAGGACCACAGAACTCCTTTATACCCAAATTGTGGGCAGGACCACAAGAAGTTGCGTACCACACTTGAACTTATGCAATGGAAGGCCACAAATAGTGTGTCAGATAAGGGATTCGATGAGTTGTTGACACTCATAAAGAAGTTGCTTCCAGAAGATAACACTCTGCCTGAATCTACATATGAAGCAAAGGAAGTCGTCTGTCCTTTGGGACTGAAAGTCTGAGAAGATACACGCATGCCGTAACGATTGCATCCTGTATCGCAATGCGTATGCCAATTTGGATGTTTGTCCAGTGTGCAAAGAATCACGGTATAAGGTGAAGAGAGATGATCCAGGTGAAATAGATGGGGAGCGTAAGAAGAAGATACCTCTAGCTAAAGTGTTGTGGTATTTCCCAGTGATTCCCCGATTGAAGCGTATGTTTGCTAACAAAGCGCATGCCCAGATGATGCGTTGGCACAAAGAAGAGCGTAAAGATGACGGTATGCTTAGACACCCTGCAGATGGATCACAGTGGAGGAAAGTCGATCGGACGTACCTAGACTTCGCACAAGAGGTGAGAAACATAAGGTTTGGGTTAAGTACCGATGGGATGAATCCTTTCGGGGAGTTGAGCAGCAACCATAGCACCTGGCCTGTTACACTATGTATGTATAACATTCCTCCATGGCTGTGCATGAAGCGAAAGTACATCATGATGCCGTTGTTGATCCAAGGCCCCAAGCAACCTGGAAATGACATCGATGTCTACCTGAAACCATTGGTTGCAGATCTTGTGACGTTGTGGGAGGTTGGTGCACGGGTATGGGATGAGTACAAAAGGGAGTATTTCACCTTACGTGCATTGTTATTTGTAACAATCAACGACTGGCCTGCTTCGTGAACTGTCTGGCCAAACTATCAAAGGATATAGAGCTTGTGTCCAATGCTTAGATGAAACGGACAGCATGTACACGAAAAACTCTCGAAAGGTTGTCTACATGGGCCACCGTAGGTTTCTTCCTACGAGTCACCCATGGCGGAAGAAGTGCAGGAAATTTAACGGGCAAGTAGACCTCCGTGCTAGGCCTCAAAGATCGCATCGGGCCACATGTACTTGCTATGGTAAAGAATCTGAAAGTAGTATTCGGAAAGGGTCCCGAAGCAAACCTGCGCGTAATGAGGATGGTCAGCGCCAATGTGGAAGAAGAAGTCAAGATTTTGGGACTTGCCTTATTGGGAAGTCTTGGAGGTTCGTCACTCACTTGACTTCATGCACATCACGAAGAATGTTTGCTTGAACTCGCTAGGCTACATAGATATGTATGGCCAATCAAAAGATACACTGCAAGGCTCGGAAGGACCTTAAACTCTTGGAACCGAGGAACGACCTACATCCGGAAAAGAGAGAAAAAGGACAACATTACCTACATCCTGCGAGCTACACTCTAAGCAAAGAAGAGAAAAAGCATGATAGAGTGCACGAATAGTGTGAAGGTCCCTTAGGATACTCATCAAATGTAAAGAGACTCATAAACACGAAAGAGAATAAAATCGTACACCAAATCCCATGACTGTCTTGTGTTGATGACACAAATTTGCTCCCAAAGTGGCTATAAGAGGTATACTTCCGAGTGGGTACGGAGATAATCACAAAGCTGTGTTCTTTTTCAATGCGATTTGGCATAAGGTCATCGACCCGTATAAACTAAGTAAGGCTGCAGGATGACGTGGTACAAAGTGTGGTTTGTCTTGAGATGATATTTCCTCCTGCGTTCTTTGATATTATGGTTCATCTCACTGTTCACCTTGTCAAAGAGATAGGTATTCTCGGACCGTGTATTCGCACAACATGTTCCCTTTCGAGAGGTACATGAGTGTGCTAAAGAAGTATGTTCAGAATCGCTTCTCGTCAGGAAGGATGCATTGCCGAGGGTTATGGGACAGAGGAGGTGATTGAATTTTGTGTGGATTACATTAATGATCTAAATCCGATCGGCGTCCTATATCACGCCATGAGGGCAGGCTACGGGAAAAGGGACAGAGGGAAGGAAAGCAATTGCATGCAATGATCTTCTTACATTTAAGCAAGCACATTTCACGGTTTTGAAACAATCAACCGTGGTGGCCCGTATGTTGTTGAGCACAAGAGTATTCTACGCCGTGAATTCCTCGGGAGGTCCGAGGATTGGATAACATCAAGCACATGGATTCTTTCGGGCGCTTGGTTACAAAACTATATCCTTTTCAAAGGGTCGGACAATGAACAATTGCAACGATTGGCACAGTGGACCTTCTAGTGAAATCGTGACATTCAAGGGGTACGAGATAAATGGTTACACATTTTACACCAGATCCCAGGATGAC
Organism: Rhipidocladum racemiflorum; assembly: GCA_036346355.1. NCBI lineage: Eukaryota > Viridiplantae > Streptophyta > Magnoliopsida > Poales > Poaceae > Rhipidocladum > Rhipidocladum racemiflorum. The sequence continues at coordinate 1,972,424 of CM070575.1, read as the reverse complement.
AAGAGCACCAATCGAGCAGGTGTCCGTATAGATGCCGAAGACAACAAAGGAAAGGTGGACACATATTATGGTTTCATAGAAGAGATATGGGAGCTTGACTATGGACCTTTAAAGGTCCTCTATTTAAGTGCCAATGGGTCAAATCGACTTCAAAGCGGCGTAAAGGTCGACAAATACGGCATGACAACCGTTGACCTCACGCAAGTCGGCTATAGGCGTGAACCGCTCGTCGTTGCAAATGATGTGAGACAGGTCTTCTATGTAATAGACATGTCAAGCAAGCCTAAGAAGCGAAAGATAATAATAACAATAAGCCAAAGCGACACGTGGTTCTCCAAGGCAAACGAAGGATTGTTGGAGTTGAGGACGCCACAGATGAGGAAGACTATAGTCGATTCGACGAGCTCCCTCCTTTGCGGTGGATGTTGACATAAGCCTCCTGAATGACACAGACACTGGATGCTTACATACGCCACGATCATAACGAAGGAAGACTTGTAAAGACATAGTATGGTACTACTTAAAATGTAGTATTACTTGTATGAACTTATTTATTTGAACTTTTGTGATCATTTTTAGACGTGTCTTATATCAGACGTGTTTATTTGAAATAAACCTCATGAAGCAAGGCCACGCGCAGGTAGCCGCCTGCCCGGTCGAAGTCCCCCTTGTGGAATAAACAATAAATAAATAAAAAATATAAACCTCAAGAAGTAAACAAAAAAGAAAGGTAAAGAAAGTAAAAAAAATAGAAAGGTTTAACAAATGAAGAATATAAACAAAAAACAATAAAGAAATAAAGAAAATAAAAAAAAGAAAGGTAAAGAAAGTAAAAAAAAGAGAAAGGTTTAACAAATGAAGAATATAAACAAAAACAATAAAGAAATAAACCTTATGGAATAAAGAATAAAGAAAGTAAAAAAAGAAAGGTAAAGAAACTAAAAAAGAATATAAATGAAGAATATCAACAAAAAATAAAGGTAAAGAAAGTAAAAAGAAAGGTAAAGAAAGTAAAAAAAAAAGGTAAAGAAAGTAAGAAAAATGAAAGGTAAAGAAAGTACAAAAAAAAAGGTTTAAAAGAAAAAGAATGGCCATGGGGAGCGAGTGGGGCTCGAACGGGCGACCTCGAGCCCGCACTCAAGCGCCCGCGCTAGCCAGGGGGGAGAGGAGAGTTCTTGTTAACCGTAATAGGCAACACACTCTTTTAAGTAGTATGTATCGGTTCCAATAATAACCGCTGAGATGGCTTCTACAAGCGGTTTGTATTAATAACCGCTTGTAGAGATATCTCTACAAGCGGTTCCAATTAATAACCGCTTGTAGAACAGTTTAGAAGCGGTTATTAATTAGAACCGCTTGTAGAGATCTCTCTTTACAAGCGGTTATTAATTAGAACCGCTTGTAGAGATCTCTCTTTACAAGCGGTTTGTATTACGAACCGCTTGTAGAACAGTTTAGAAGCGGTTTGTATTAAGAACCGCTTGTAGATCTCACGTTTACAAGCGGTTTGTATTAAGAACCGCTTGTAGAGGTGGCTGCCTTTATACACGCTCGCGCTCTCTCCCTTCGTCAAACCTCCAAATTTTCCTAAGTCCCGCGCGCCCTGCAGCTCACGCCGTGCTCGCCTGCTCTGTGCACCGCGCCTCCGCCGCCTCCGCCACCGCGCCGACGCCGCTCCGCCATCGCGGGCCGACGCCGCTGCGCCACCCACCGGAGGAGGTAGGTATAGCTGTGTGTACCCCCACCTCCTCTGTTCTGATCGCCCATAAGGTGTTCGATGAAATGTCCACAAGGCATTTTCATATATGTATTATTGATATGTTGGTATGTATGTTGTTAATTATGCTCATATATGTATTTGGTATGTTGGTATGTTGGTATTGTTGGTATTTGGTATGTTGGTATGTTGGTATTGTTGGTATTGTTGGTATTTGGTATGTTGGTATGTTGGTATGTTGGTATGTTGGTATTGTTGGTATTTGGTATGTTGGCATGTTGGTATGTTGGTATGTTGGTATGTATGGTATTTGGTGAGAGACATTGTATTTGGTATGTTGGTATTAATTGGTATGTATGGTATTTGGTATGTATGTTCATATATATATTGAGAGACATTGTATTTGGTATGTATGGTATTTGGTATGTTGGTATGTGTGTGTATGTTGTTGGTGATGGTGTATGGTATTTGGTATGTTGGTATTTGGTATTAATTGTGTATATATATTGAGAGACATTGTATATATATATGGAAGTACGGTTTTGTGAAGGATACGCTTTCGTACAGGAGCCGCCAGAGAACCAAAACAAGAGAAGCAAATAAAATGGCTCAATTGGAACGGGAGCTTAGAGCAACCCAGGCTAGCATTGGAGATCTAGTGGCGCAACAAGTTGCGCAACAAGTGCGGGTAGCTCTCAGTAACCTTTCGGGATCAGCAGGTCCAATCAATCAGCCGGACGCCATGATCAGCCCGTCTTGGCGGCGGCGAAGCATTGCGCGTCCACCGGGGCCCCTCAAGGGGACGAAGACTTGCAAGCCCATTATCCCGTTGATGACATAAGGGTTCGCCGCCAGTGTGAGCTACACATCGATGCGCGCAACCTCTCCATCAGGGTGGCTTACGGCATGGCATTGCCGGTGTCACCGGGCCAGACCTTCCACTGCAACACAATACCCATGGGTTACTCAAGGTCGCAGTGGAGGAGGTGCTGAGCGGATTTGAAGAACTAGTACTCGATATTGCTGGAGGCGACGACGTTACCAAGCTTGGACAGGCCATCCACAATATCATCCTCTGGCGAAAAAGGTTGATCATATTTCCAGATGGCGTGGAGGCGTCATCTCCGGAGCCGCCGTCAGGGAAGCTTCGTCTCCTCCACAACGACAACCCACGCCTCCTCGACAACCGACTCCTCCTTACGCTTCGCCTCATCCACAACGACAACCGACTCCTCCTCATCCACAACAACAGACGCCTCCTCCACAACTAGAACAGACGCCTCCTCCACAACGACAACCGACACCTCCACCATCTCCTCCGAGGAAGAAGCTCAAGAGCCATACTACTCCACCTGCTCCCACGAAGGCACTGATCCAGCCGGTCAAAAGGGTAAAGGAACCTCCAAAGAGGGCATATGATAGGACCGACGAGGAGAATTACGCGATCGTCACCGAAGAAGTGGCTGCACACTTCGCACCAAAGAAGTCACCGACCCAAACGCATAAGTTGATCCAAAAGTGATGGAACACTTCTTGACCTGTCGTGCAATGCCACTCCTGTGCCGCCCAACTATGAACGATAACAATAAAGGCTACACTAAGAGTAAACGGGTCAAAGGGCGGCAAGAAAGCGTAAGAGAGATCAAGATCGATTGCGGCAAGATCAGGAGAACCTTGAGAGATTTATGAAGGAGGCAGGACTCACTTCCGTAGTCGCCGCTCTAGGATCGATGTTCTCCAATGGCGTAAGTCGATGGCAATATAAGCTTGGCCGGAGTTAATTGATCCAAATAAGATAAAGGACTCCGCCAACCAAGATGCATAATTTCATGAATGGTACATGATAGAGTCCGCTCAACAAAGAAATGTTCCTCTCCGGTCGATACAAGAAGATTTCTATCGTGGGGACAACACCATATGGCTCGACCAAGACATATACAATATCTACCATAGCGACTCTATGAACGTGTCTCTCATGAGTCTTTGGTGCCTGTAAGTATCAAGGTCATAACTTTACCATTTACTTCCTTGTACCATAGAAGTGCAACTCTAATAACTTATACATTTCTACGTAGAATGGAGATACAACGATGTAGAAAACAGAACATATTCAACGTGGGCTTCCTCGACCGAAATTGTCAATGAGATCAGATTTCGATACAGCGCTAAAGCTCTTGAGGATTACGTTCTAGATGCATTCATGGGACAACACTACAAACCATACATACTTACGCCCTTCAACTTCATGTACGTATATTTACGTGTTCTCATAACGCATTAATAAACTTTTCTTTTCCAAGGCATTGATAATATCGCTAGCTAGTTATATATATGTCGCAATATATGACCAGGTATCATCGATCCTTTTGGTCATCAAGCTTGATAGTAGCAAGATCATTGTTCAAGACTCAAAAAGGGGACCGGTGGAACAATATCAGTATATCATTGATGTCCTAAACAGGTTTATAGCAAATATATATACAATTGTTTCCTTCTTATATTGAAATACCTTGCTAATTCCAAGTCAGATAATTGCTATACATAATAACGCCACACACAGGGCATTCGCAAGGTTTCGCAAGAAGCAACAAGGACAATTCGAGAATGAATTCACTGTCCAAATAAGCACTCGAGTATTAAAACAGACAGATGGAAACAACTTATGTGGCTATTATGTGTGCCACTACATGCAAAATATTACCCACGGCGATGTGCCCATGTTTACAACGAGGTGAGTGCACATATCAATTAATAATTACAATTTAATTACATGCTAAAAGATTTATTAATTTCGTTTCTTGTCACCCCAACATCGATGTGCAAGATGTGATCCCGCCAAGACCGGGTTGAAGCACTTCAAGAACAACTCATTGGCTTTATTGTTGACGAGATTGTATCCCTCACGGCGAGTTCCACACACCGGGTTGGAGAGATTGTCCTTCTATAAGGACAGGTGATCGACATCAACGTCGACCAAGGACGAAACAAATGATGCACGCAAGAATTAAATCAGCTCGAGATTCACCCTTTTATTCTTTCAAACTTGTAAAAGTTGCTTATGTGTAAATCAAACTTGTAAAAGTGCTCATTATTTCATGTAATCATGTCCATCAAACCTATCCATCTTTTAGTCTATTAAGTTCAGATTTTTCTCGTAAATGATCTGTGATTATTTCAATGAGTACGTATGAGTAATATATATTTAATTGTATACAAAAACCAAATATTTCTATGTATTTTTAATGTCAAAATCCATACATATTGATACCCTACTAAAAAACATATTATATATTGAATATATAATATACAATGCCTCTCCACAAGCGGTTATTATCTCCAACCGCTTGTGGAGAGAGCACCTCCACAGGCGGTTTGTAATACGAACCGCTTGTGGAGAGGAAGTCTTCACAAGCGGTTTATAACACAAACCGCTTGTGAAGATCTCCCACGTGGCGCTCCCCCGAGCCTTCCTGGACGCCTTTCGAACCGCTTGTGGTGTCTCACCACAAGCGGTTGTCCGAACCGCTTGTGATACCCCGAAGGGTATCACTCCCGGTTGCTTACCAGCGGTTCTAAAACCGCTTCTGAAAGCGGTTACGAACCGCTTGTGATGACCGGTTCTGTAGTAGTGAGATATAATCATTTACAAAATAAATCTTATAAACTTGGACAATGGAGTACTTGATTACCCCTACTAATGTAGAAGCAAAATTGCATTGTTCAACTTGTACAAGTACAACCATGCATGCACGACGACCAGGGTTCATGTGGTTTACTTTACTTTGTTACAGATAGTATTTGGCTGTTTGCTTTACTCAAAGAATGTTTACCGTTGATTGATACTCTCCGTTTCCGGCGGATCGATCTGTGCAAAGCTCGAACGTCAAGGGCCTGGTTTGGAACGCTGGAAATTTCCCCGACTACCGTGAGAATGACAAAATGTCTGAAATTCATGCGTTGCAATCGGGCCTCCAAATCACTTCGCGAAGAGATTCCAAATGTTCCAGCAGATTCCCTTCAGCCTTCAAGGGATTCGGAGAGAGAATCCTTTTAGAAACATATTCTCTCTCCAATCCCAGAGAGAAATCTCTTTGAGAGGATGCTGTTGAAGATAGTAGAAAATAAAAGAAATGAATACAGGGAAGGGAATAAGGAATGAAATGAAATGAAATGAAAGGAAATTGCTGGAGATAGTCTTAAGTTTGTACGGTTGACCAGTACACTGAGTTCGACAGTAGTGTGCTGCACGCAAAATTCGAATTGAAATCATCTACAGTTCAGCCGGTTGCACTAGTAGTCAATCCCTCGTTCGTTTGATCAGAAGGCCATCTGTGGAATTTTTTTTATATTATATTTATTTTAAATTCTTTTTTCGCAATTGTACCTCGGAACGAAAAATTTGCAGAAGTAGACACCCGTCGCCTGTACATGGGGCGATCGCCCCATATTGGGGCGATTTCTTGCTGCCGTGACATTTGCTTTTGACGCCGTGACATTATTTCAGATGGCGTGGCACTGATCGCCCCATGCACGGGCGATCGCCCCAGTCCCGGGCGATCAGTACCTCCCCCCCCAAATCACTACCACAGCAGCAAAAAAACGGCCCATGGCAGCAAACGACAGCAAAGATAGGTGCCTCCCCCGGCTAAAACACTGGCACGGCAGCAAAAACCCGTGGCAGCGAGTCGTTGAACGGAAACAACGATTTATCGATTGAACGACTCAGCGGTTTAGCGATGTAGAGACCTAGCGGTTTAGCGATTTATCGATTGAACGACTCAGCGGTTTAGCGATGCCGCGGTATCCAAAAAGACATGTCACGATCGGCTTTTGGTTGTCACGACAGAGTTTCGGCGGCAAACATTCAAAAAGGTTATATCGGCAAATATTTTATTTACCCTACCCTTACCCTAAACCTAACCCTACCCTAACGCTAACCCTAACCGTAACCCTAACCCTAACCCTAATCAGAATTCCTAACTGTGAATCAGAACCCTAACCCTAACTCCTAACTCCTAACCCTAACTCCTAATCAGAATCAGAATCAGAATCCCTAACCCTAACTCTAACCCTAACTCTTATTCTAACCCTAACCCTAACCAGAATCCCTAACTCCTAATCAGAATCAGAATCAGAATCCTAACCCTAACTCCTAACTCCTATCCCTATCCCTAACGCTTAACCCTAACCCTAACTCAGAATCAGAATCAGAATCTCTAACTCCTAACCCTACCCTAACGCTAACCCTAACCCTAACCCTAACCCTACCCTAACCCTATCCCTATCCCTAACCCTAACCCTAACCCTAACCCTACCGTAACCCTAACCCTACCGTAACCCTAACCCTAACCATAACCCTAACCCTATCCCTACCGTAACCCTATCCCTATCCCTAACCCTAACCCTATCCCTATCCCTAACCCTACCGTAACCCTATCCCTATCCCTAACCCTAACCCTAACCCTAACCCTAACCCTATCCCTAACCCTAACCCTAACCCTACCCTAACGCTAACGCTAACCCTAACCCTAACCCTAACCCTACCCTAACCCTAACCCTAACCCTACCCTAACGCTAACCCTAACCCTAATCCTAACCCTACTGCATCAGAATCAGAATCAGAACCCTAACCCTAACCCTACCCTAACCCTAACCCTAACCCTAACCCTAACCCTAACCCTAACCAAACCCTAACCCTAACTGTGAATCAGAACCCTACTCCTAATCAGAATCAGAATCCTACCCTAACCCTAACCCTAACCCTAACCCTATCCCTAACCCTAACCCTAACCCTAACCCTACCCTAACCCTAACCCTAACCCTAACCGTAACCGTAACCCTACCCTAACCGTAACCGTAACCCTACCCTAACCCTAACCCTAACCCTATCCCTAACCCTAACCCTAACCCTAACCCTACCCTAACCCTAACCCTAACCCTATCCCTAACCCTAACCCTAATTAAAGAACGTATTGACATATTACTCAATTAATGATTCGTGGCCTAATGAATGTCTCTACGTACGGATACCACACCTATTAGCAACAAGAACCACTGCGCACTAAATCCGGGCGATTGGTCCTTTTTATAACCACAGGCACATTGTCCGGGTACTTTATATAACCACAGGCGCATGGTCCGAGGTTAATATCGCCAGAAGAAGGGGCGATCGCCCAAATATGGGGAGATCGCCCAAATATGGGGAGATCGCCCAAATATGGGGCGATCGCTCTTAATAACGGCGATTGGTCCTCTTTATAACCAGAGGCTGAAGCGCGAAACCTTTGCGGCATTGCGAGGGAAGACGAAACACAGAGCAAAAGTAAGTGCAGCCAAGCAACAAGTGGCAATGGAGTTCCCCTCGCCCCCAAGGCACAGCCATCACGAAGACATCCCCGAAGGTACGCAGGTCCCTATGTGCCTATGCGGGGATCCTTGCCTGTTCCGAAAGTCTGTAGAGAACTCATACACATATGGTATGAGGTACTGGAGCTGCCGCAACCACGAGTCCGAGGCAAAGCCGGAGATGCGGATGGGCCGAAAAAGTCTGGTATGTTCGTACTCGCATTTCATGTTACATGAAAAGGTGAAAACATAATACTGACGAGTATGGGGAGGTCGCCCATACTGACGAAGTCATCTTTTCTGACAAATTGCAGCCTCCACTGTGCGAGTTCATCAAATTCTACGACGCGGAGCAGACAGCCGAGATGGAGAGGATGCGTGATCGGGAGTACTCGCATCGAAGAGCTATGGTAGACGAAGTGGCGTGAGCAGAAATGGAGGAGAAGCGTATGGAGCAGCATGAAGAAATGTGTGCAAAGAGGGACGCGGAACGACATCGCCTGGCGGCCGAGCGGGAGGCCGAGCGTGAGAGGAAGCGCGATAGGGCGGCTAGGGCCAGGTCGGCAGGCACCGATGGGTTGCGCAAGGGGAAATATCCCCGGTGCACTCAGTAGTGTATCAGAACGGCCGTTGTTGTTCGTTGTAACCTTCATGTTATTTGTTAGCATTTTGGCCCTATCGTTAAATCGTAGCAACTCAAATCGAATACTGCAGGCACACGTGCTAGTAATTAAGATAGATTAAAAAAAACATGCACTGAGTTCAGCTAACTGCATTACAAGATGAAGAATGTAAAGTCATTACAAAAGCATAGACGTAGAACAAGTCAGTCACGTGGACGCCTCCTGATTTGTCCCGTGGGGTACGTGAGCGGCGACGGAGGATGAACTACCCTCCTAGGCCGACCTTGCGGCACAGGGGTAACCCCGGCTGTCGGCGAGTCGAGCGCTGCTGATTGAGGAGGGGGGCCGAAGAACTCACTCGACAGAAACTGACTCACGTCAATCTCTGCCTCCGTCTGGTCATCGTAGCGTGCGTCGTGACAGCGCGTGTCGCCTGCTGGGGCGCGAGACGAAGACTGCCCCTCGTGACCCCAGTGCGGCTGTGTGGGACGCCACGAGGGCTCGCAGTAGCCGACGTCGGGCGGTGTCAGCCCGCTGCCAGCGAGAGGTGGGGGCGCTGCTCCACGAGGGTGACGTGGTGGGCAACGTGGGGCCGGTGCGCTGCGCCGAACCGCGTCACCACGCCCTTGACATGTCATAGTGCGAAGGAACTGCCTCGCAGCCTGACGGACTCGCTCCCAAGCTGGCCTGGCCTCATCGACGGTAACCTGGATGCCTGCGTCGAGGCGCGCCAGCATGGACGTCGCCTCGACGTCCAACTCCATCACACGCTGTGCCTGCATGTAATGCAAGATTGATATGAGGTATTCTACATGGAAATGACCGCACAGCCTGAGATTCGATTGTGAAACTTACCATGAAGTTGTCCCTTTCAGACAGCTGTGAAGGGTATGTGTCCGACACCGATGCTTGGCGGGGGACATACGGTGCTGGTGGTGTGTACCCCACCCTGATCCTTGTGCGTGGCGCGTACCACTCCATGTACTCGTCGTACGTGGAGTGGTCGTACGGCCGCGTCTCGGTGACCCTATCTGCAAGTGCATCGTCCCACTGCAGTACCCATATCGTCATGCGATGCGCAAAGGGAGTTCCCGCTGCAACCCCCATCCGGGACATCCTGCAATGCAAACAAATTATTACATGAAGATTCAACTTCTTATCCGACAAAATTGTAAGCGGTGCGGGACACAGACGTACCTATGAGCGCCCCGTGAGACAACGTGGGTAGGCTGTAATGGGAAAATCTGGAACAGGCCGAACTGCCGTAGCACCCTGTGCGGCGAGTACTCCTCCACGCATAGGTCGAAGACGATGACCTTACGGGTAAGCCAGTATTGCTCATCTCGTGTGCAAAGCGCGGCGATCCCGAATGGTGCCCGGACGTGTACGTCATACGCTGGCCATACGGGGTCCACCTCACGTCCTCCTCGTGGAGGCTGTCGAACTCCCGAACGAACTCGGGGTACGACCTCCTCACCTGTCGGTGGGCGTACAAGCGCTGTGCGGAAATACAAAACGGTGCATGTTATCAAAGTGCGCATATACGGAAGCAATAAAGGAGGGGGTGTACCTGTCGCCGAACCCAGTAGTGGCCCATGGTGGGCCAGTCCATCGGGTCCCCGTGGTACAAGTCCTCCGAGTACGGCGCGGTGTCAACAACAGGCCTGCCGATGGAGAAGCGCTCCCAGGACCACAACTGCAGTAGAAGGACGCACCCTGACATCGTCGCCTCCTGAAGCGCCCGAGAGACCGCGTCGCACAGGCCTCTATATGTCGCCGCGAGCACAGCGGAGGCCCAAGACCATTGCACAATCTATTTACATCAAGAATGTTAGTCATGTCCTGTCACTATAGATTTCAACGAAATGTTTTACCTCCTCCGCGGGGGTGTCGGCTATGGACTGCGCGTACTCGATCAGGTGCCGATCCACCGTGTTCCCGTGCGACGAAGGGAACATCACCCAACCAAATAGCAAAAGCAGGTATGCCTCAAGGTGTCGGGCCACGTCCCCCTCCTCTGCGTGCGGGTGGAGAAGCTCAGCCTGCAACCAAATTTTATAAGCAACTTACCGCATCCCCGTTAAATAGCAACGAAGAGGGTACTAACCGTGAACTGAAGCAGCCACACCTTCGTCGGTCCGTGCCGCTCACCGTGCCTGAGGGGCACGTACACGCCTGCCCGAGGGTGTCGCTGCACCTCGGCGAACCGCGCGGACAAGTCCGTCTGCCACGTGACGGGAACGTCGTGCGGCACAACTGCAGGACCCGCGCAGGGTAGTCCCAACAGGTAACACACGTCCTGCAGTGTCGGAGCCATCTCTCCGCACGGCAGGTGGAACGTGTGCGTCTCAGGTCTCCACCGGTCGACTAGGGCGGTCAGCAGGGACCGGTCGTACCCGAAACGTGGGATTTGGTTCCCCTCCGCTTGGGCAGTCGTATGCTCCACCATCCTGCAGAGCGGAAGTAAACCAGCCGCTCGTAACCTGCACGCAGTGCCGTCAAACTTTAATCGCAAGTAAGTGCATGTACGAACACGAGTATGCAAGAAAGGCGCCAGCTTACTGTGGAATCCAGCGTGGGTCGATGCGGAGCATCTCGTTCGGCACCCGAGGCCGCAGTGTCGCTAGCTGTCGGCCCTCAACTGCGGACAACCTAGACCGGTGGGTCTGATCAACGGTCCTATCTAGCAGCTCAGGGCAGTCAGCAGCACCATACCTATCTCCCGCCATCACCGCCTGTTACAAACCAAATACATTCAACTGGTTACCAATTAAACAGGTTAGCAATTAAGCTGTTACAAACCAAATACGTTAAACAAAGTGGAGAATAAAGAAGTTAAAAGTTACAACAACCACAAGTTATGCGCCGTTACAGTAATTAACTGGTACACATTGAAGTTCTTGAAGTAAAGAAATACGTGCAGAAGGGAAAAACAACAGACATGACATTGTTACAAACCAAATACATTAAACTGGTTACCAATTAAACTGTTACAAACCAAATACATTAAACAAACTGGAGAATAAAAAAGTTACAAATTGCAACAACCACATGTTTTGCGCCATTACAATAATTAACCGGTACACATTGAAGTTCCCGAAGTAAAGAAATACATGCAGAAGGAAAAAACAACAGACAGGACAACACTTAAATCTTACAGATTATAAAAACCAAATACATGTAGACATAAAACTACATTATCCACGATTACGACGCGCCTCAGACTCGTCCATATCGTTCCGAATACGCCGTGTCCTTCGTCGACCGACCTTCTGCTTCAACAATCAGATGTCCGGTACCCATCGATGCTCTGGAGGGGGTGCTGTTGTGAACGATCCATCCACCCTGTACCCATACACTTCGTTATGCCATGTGGCGTGAACACTTTACTTGTAGTAATAGTGGGTGATGTACGGACGACATGATTGGTGTGTCTCGGCAGCTACAGCAATCACATGAGAGCACGGCAAGTGCAGCAAGCGTGGTTTCTGGCATGAGCACTCGCACTCAGATGCTCTCAGTATGCACATATGTGAAGTCCTCTCTCGGTGGGCACCTCTTCGACCTCGATCACCACAGTGCACGTGGTATCTCCGTTCCAAGCCACTCTCCGGTGTAACACGATGAGTCTGTGCCTTTCGTGTTTTTTTGGCCATGTACGTAGATATAACCGTTGAGTACATCAGTCGATTGTCCGACATACATGCAACAGACTTGTTGTATCGCTCTATGAAATATCGTTGGGTGCCTAGCAACACACCTTCAGCTATACCCACCAATGGAAGGCATCTAGTGCCTTTCATTACCCAGTTGTAAATCTCCGCCAGGTTCGTTGTCATTATTCCATAACGCGAACCACCCTCGTCATGCAGAAGGGACCATTTCTCCAACGGCTCGTGTCGTATCCAGTCCGTGAAGCTCTTTATGCTTGTCCCTGGCCTACGCCGAATGTTTGGAGTATCGGTCGGAAGCGCACACAAGGTCAGTCGGGTCCTCTCCTTCCTCGTGGTAGACCATAGGGTTCCTTGATGAACTAGCAGCCCCCTTGGATTCATTGATTGCTTCTGGTTAGTTCATCCAAAGTGTCCTCCAAAGTGCATCGAACTTCCGCCAGTTCTGCTTGCACACCGCTTAAACATGTTCATCAACTCCTTGTTCCTGAACTGACGAAAGAAATTGGCACCCATGTGCCTCATGCACCACCTGCTCTTCAGGTCTGGCCACTTTGCTGCTCCCACGACCTCAGAACCCTCCTGCATATCCACGATCGCCCCTCAGCAACCCTGCATGCCGGTCGTGGATGACACAAACATCGGGCCTATCTTGCACAACCGCAAGCTTGACTCTCTCAAGGAACCAATACCGGTATCGGTGTTTTCTCCCTCCACAAAGGCCAATGCGATTGGTAGAACTCGATTGTTGGCGTCCACCGCGATCGCTGAGCTTAGAATCTGACCCTTGTATTTCCCAGTGAGGAATGTGCCATCCATGCAAATGACCGGACGACAGTGTCGGAACGCACTTATGCATGCGCCGAGGGCGAGGAAGGCCCGCTGCAATACCCACTTACCCGCGCACGGGCCACTAGCAGGAAACTCCTTAAGGTCGATGGATGTACCGGGGTTCCTATTTGATATTGCCCTGAGCAGGTGGGGAATATTCTCGCATTTAAGCCTCGTACGTCCCGAACCGTATTTGCAAAGCTGTCCTTTTTGCTCTCCATGCTTTCGCATAGCTAATCTTGTACTGAAACCTCTCCTCAACAGCTGTTATAATGGATCGAGGCTGCAGGTGTGGATTGTCCACAATCTGACCATAAAACACATTTGCCACCCAGGTGGACGACAGATTGCGGTGTTCCTGCTCCGCTTCCTCCAGTTCACAGTTATGCTCCGTCACTATGGAACATTTCCAGTAATCCATCCACTTCCCCTTGTATGCATGCACCCGCCATGGGCACAAATTAACTACGCACTTCACGTCGTACTCTGTTTTGCTGGACTTCACTACCCTAAATTGCCGCCGAAGTGACATTGCCCAGTATTTCACCGCATCCATCACAGCCTCCTTGTCTTTATATATGGCTCCCTGTGTTACCTCGTTGTCATGATACTCCCATGCATCAACGTTCCCTTCATTCATTGTTAGGTCTTCGAAGTTAAAATTACTCCACGCACCAGGGACTGGCACCTCAGTACCATTGTCCTCCTCATCCGACTCTTCGCAATCAGGGACTTCCTCATCCGCTCGGCCCTCCTCCTCCATCAGGTCAACTATATCCTCCACCTCCTCCCCCTCGTCGGCCACCCCCCGCGCCTCCACGACAGTCTCCTCGCCCCCGCCGAACTCATGTCCCCCCTCTCCGAGCTCCTCGTCACCTTCATCATCACGTTCCTGCATGTTTGTCTGCCCCTCCTTCACAATATCTACCTCGGCATCACCCACTACCGACACCGACGGAGCTACCGGGTACCACTGTACCAGTAAGATGAGCGGCCAGCTCCGCTCCACGGCATACCCAACATAGCTCCTCCACGATGTTGTCCCGTTAATAGGAATCAACTCTCCAAAAAAACAGTGTTGCGCACGGCTGACTATTGCTCTAATTCGCAGCCGAACTGCCTCTGCATCCAACCTGAACATCCCAAACAACCACTCCAACAAAGTCCTGTATGTCCTATCCCTCGGTGTAGGCATGCCCTGTACGACCATCGAAAATGATGACAAATCTACGCCTGTTGGACCCTGTGCTATCTCCCCATCTCCATAAAATATTTGGAAATATTTCATCTCCGACATGCTGCCTACAACGACGGATCGAAATTTCAATCAGTTGTCATCTAACCGCATCGTGCATTACCCTATGAATGTTACACTATATCTATACATTTTTCTGTGCTAACTTCTAACATTGCATGATATTTACTAATTTCTAACTTAGCATGGTATTTACATATGCTTGGTCGACTACCATTTTTTTAAATATTACTCTACACTACAATATATAAGTCAATCAACATTCGAGTACAAAATCCTACTACAATATATTTCTAAATATTACCTACATTACATTTCTAACCAATCCTACTTTTCCTCTCCTTCTCTTATATACTACATTTCAAAAAATATTTATACTACATTTCAAAAAACATACCTACATTATATTTCTAAAGACTTTACAATATACGAAAATAAACTTTTATACTACATTTCAAAAAACATACCTTTCCTCTCTTTTCCTCTCCTCTTCTTTCCTCTTCTTCTCTTCTTTCTTCTCTTCTTCTCTTCTTTCTTCTTTCTCTTCTTTCTTCTTTCTCTTCTTCTCTTCTCTTCTTTCTTCTTTCTCTTCTCTCCTTCGGCTGGTTTCTCTTCTGGCGCTTTGCTCGGCCGTCGAATGGGAGGTGGCTTTTGAGGGCCACCTATCGCCCGCAATATGGGCGATCGCCCTGCTATTGGGCGACGGGTACCTAGCCGTTAAAGCCTCCTCGAGGCCGTTACAACTAGCCGTTAGTGGCCCACTGGTCGCCATCTACATGGGCGATCGCCATCTACATGGGCGACGGGTGCCTACTTCTGTTATTTTCGAATCCCGCAGTACATTTTCGAAAAAATGATTAAAAAGAAGTATTAAATAAAAAAAAATTCGCCATCTGTGTCCATCCACAGGTAGAAAATTGGGACATTTTGACTTGCTTGGAGTATTTGATTTCCAACCCTTGTTCTGACTCTGGGACTCGGAATTTGGAAAGGGACAATAATTTGATTCGTCTGGAAGGTGCAGAGTCGCTGCTGTTCTTTGCATGGACTAGACGCTAACCTGGATTTTTTTTTTTTCTGCCGCTAGAAAGTCGAAAGTACTCCAATGTCAAGGAGAAAATGGAGTATGCGATTCTGTTCCGCCACTTGCACAGCATTCCTCTTTCCAGGAGTGTAGAATACGACATTGTTGTTTAGCTTGACAGGTAGCATCACATTTTATACTTATCACAACTCACAAGCATTTCTAGGAAAAGAAAGTTGTGAGGCCAATTAACCCTGCCTCCATCAGTGGGCACTGGGCACCATAGAAATGGCGGCGAAAACAATGGTTCTGAGGTGAGGTGCCGTGGCAGTGGCACCACTAGCATCAGTGGAGCTGTGGAGGCTCCGCTCAAGTGCTTGTCAAGTAAAGATTACAAACTGGGGCTCGGCTCTCCAATCTAATGGCTACGGTTTTGATCAGAAAACAAAGCTGAAAGGCACCGTTAGTGGATGTTAATGGCGCGCGCATCCTTGTTAATGGAAAGTGCCATTTTGACAGGGCTCCGCTAAGCTAGCTAGAGAGGAGAGGCATCTCAAGTGCCATGCTTGCTCGCAAGTGGCGGCCGGCCGGCGAGAAGAAAAGTGGCAATGTTTGTGGTGGCTTCTCACTCACGGCCTATCTTTTCATGGCGGTCAATCATGCTCCGGGGTGGCAAGCAGCATGAGACACATGTGCTCGATGGTTGATCCATCCATCGCCTTTCTAGCTGGGCCAGAGTCTTTTTACTTCGATCGAAGCATTCCTTTAGCCCAGGCTATGGTCGTGCATTGTCGCGGAGAGTTGAGCCATGGCGGACACTACTGTACAGGGTCTGAGACTGAGGTCGTAGTACCGTAAAAGAACACAAACTCATGGTCATCGCTTCTACTGAGACTGAGGTCTTACTGTCTGAACTCTGAATTCCCTCTCCCTCTCTCAAGAGATTCTTTGAAGAGAGGGAGAGAGAAATACGAATGCTCTCCATTCAATGGGGGGAAAAGAAGGAAGAAGAAGAAAGAGCTTATCAAACTTGGGCCGCAATTGGATGGAAACCTTTGTCCGTAGTTGGGACGAGAGAAAAACAGCCCATCTATATCGAACAAGCTACCACGTTAACGCCTCAAAACAAACTATATTCGTATCATTGTATCAAGTACGTAAAAGAAAAAACACCCACCACCATGGCCATATAAGAACTGTAGATACCGGGGTAGTTTACTATCACCACGGATAAAAAAGGATTATTTATGTTCAGAGTCGATGGGGTGATATTTACCTTAAAAAAACAAGCTAATAGATCCCATCGGTTTACAAACTAACTAGAGCATCCAATTAAAACCTTTATAAATCTTTCTATAACCTAGGTACTCGCTAGTTTCCTCCATACATATCATTCTATGATTTTTCATTACTATGGTCATGTTTGGCAGAACTCGAGCTTCACCAGATCCGTAGAAGTGGAGCTATGAGTATATTAAGAGTGTTTAGATGAATCTTCTTGTTTACATTTCAGAATAAAATGCAACCGTAATTCACTTTATTTTAGCCCATAAACTTTAGATCTGAGGTGGAATTAGGATCTAGAGCTCTGTCAAACAAGATCTATATAGAAATAGAGGAAAGACTATAATACTTATGACAACACTACGCCCAAAAAAAATGAATAAAACTCGCATAGCGACATATGCTATTCAAAATAACCAACCTTTACCGAAACTTGCAGACTATCGCGCTTGCCGCGACCAAGAAAAATTATTAAAAATAAGAAATCATAAATTTCATGGGAGAACTAAGGATTTTCAGAGGTGGGTGCTTAGACTATCTCCAGTACTTTTTCTTTCTCCTTCAAATTCCTTCCCGAACAGATCCCAAGTGCTCCAGCGAATTCCCTTCACGATTCTCTTCGGAAGGGATTCTCTCTCCAATCCCTACACAAATCCCTTTGAAAGGATGTTGTTGGAGATAATAGAAAATAAAGGGAATGAATATGGAGAAGGGAATAGGGAAGGGAAGGGAATGAAGGGAAATTGCTGAAGATATATGAAGGAGAGGTGGGGGGTAGGGGTATCTAGATTAGATTCCCACCTGAGGATAGAAGCAGTGCCACTGAGGATAGAAGCGGTGGAGGTCACGGGGATTGCGCTAGCCACCGGTGGCGACTCTCTCTCTCTCTCTTGCCTCCACTACTTCTACGCTTGCGCCTTGTTAGAGACGGGGGGTGGTGTGTGAAGGGGTTGGGTTGGGTGGCAGGGTGGGTGTGGTTTCACTTATTGTTATTCGAAAATTTATATGAAAATTGATTTTTAAAAATCAGAAAAATTAAATAAAAAATCAGTCGAAAATAGCATAATTTTAAAAATCAAAATTTTTTGTGGGGAAACTAAAAAATCGATGAATTTTGTGAAAAATCGATAGACTAGTCAAATTTTTTGGCGGTTGATTTTTGAAGCGATTTTAGTTGATTTTTTTATGAGTTTTGCGTCTTGTAAATTTTTTAATGACTGGTTTGCGTCACGTAAATTTTGTCAGATTTTTTAATGTTATGAATTTTTTTGAATTAGACCGATCTAACGAACGATTTTAAAAGTTAAACAGCGTCGATACAGGCAACACGAAAATCTTCATCGATTTTTTGAACTGCGGGTTTCCTGGCGGTGGGGCGATCGAGGGTTTGGATCTGTAGGGTTGGTCTGCGGATTGACGAGGATGCCCATGCGTTCGGTCGCATTGTTTGGTGGGTTGTGCTCCATGATTTAATCCATTCAGGCTTGAGTCCCTGAGGCCGCGGTGTGCACCGTGCAGTGCAGCGTGCATAGTTGCGTTTACAGAGCTGGTCCAGCTGGATGGATCAGCTTGACCGATGCGTGCCGTCTCGGAGGAAGGGAAGGGAAGGGAGACGAAAGCACGAAAGAAGGCAACAGCTGGAACACGGCGACGCTCGGCGTGAAGCGCAGGCGGTGTTCTTGCAACCCGCTGTTGCATGTGGTCGTCGCATGATCCACCGGCCATGTTTGGGTCTCTATATAGGATCTGGACCAGATATGTTCGGCCCAGATTATCTTTATATTGTATTATATTATAGCTATTAAAGCAAAGAAAAGAAAAAAGTTCCCTGTTCACTCTCATCTTAGGGCTCAAAATTACCATATTAATCAAAAGAAAAAGAGAGATTCGTACCAGTGCAGGTTAATCAGATATAGACATGAAAGCTAATAGATTTGTACAAGGAATGTAGCTATATTTTAATCGGAAGCATTAAAGTCTTATAACAAGTAACACTCTTATCTTTCAATACAAACACACTATCATAGTAACACTCTTTAGATTTCGATATAAACGTATGTATTGTCGCATCTGATATTCTTCTAGCTTCGTACTATAGCGCACGCAGCCGAAGTCCAGAGGAGATGCACGGCATGGCCGCACCCGGCCAGCGGCAACGTATGTAACGTACTCATATATTGACGGAACCGACCTGCAAGCGCCGCAAAAGAGCGAGTTATTTCAGAATTGAACAGACCAAACAGTAGAGAGCTCTGCGCCTCTACGCGAGGGAAACGTCCTGTGTTGCTGGCCACAAAAAAAAAGGAGCTTTTTTTAAGGTTCGCTAAATTCAATACGAATTTTTATTTTTTTCGATCCAATAGATCATATTAACTATAATTATTTGAGAAGTGCTTCTATGCTCTTCCAAAAAAAACTGCACTAATCTAAAAGCATTTGCACTAATTACAGCAAGGACAAATTAGTCCTTCTGTATTTTGATGAGGGCCCGTGGATCCGATTCCAGCCCGAGGGCCCTTACGGCCTTACCGAATCTCTCCGCCTCCCCTTCGATCCCGCTCGCGTCACTCTGCCGCCTCCCGTCGCTCGCCTCATCCTTCGCCTCCCGTAGCTCGCCTCCCGGAGCCGGAGAACCTCGAGTCAACACCCCAAGATGGCATCTCCTCTGCTCCCGCTCGCCGTCGCGTCCCTGCTGCTGCTGCTTTTGCTGCCGGCGCATGATCCCACACCCACCGGCGTCTTCTCCGTCGCGGACTACGGCGCGACCGGCGACGGCGCTGCATGACACGGTGGCCATCCAGGCCGCCATCGACGCTATCGACGCGGACGGCCCGGAGCGGCCACAGATTCTCCGGCGCGGCGATTACTCGACGGCGGCCGTGCACCTACGGCCGGCGTGGTGCTCGGTCGCCCGACGCCAGCTGGCTGGCGGGACCAGCAGACTACCCGCCCGAAGTCGCGCGGTGATGCGTTGTGCTGGCCGAGAACACCACCGGCGCGGGCATCACCGGCGGCGGCGAGATCAATGGCCAGTCCGGTGCCTTCGTGGTCACGCCCAACGACAAAAAGAACATCATGGTGAACTAGAACGCCACTGGGGACTGCGAGGGCGATGAGTGCCGGCCGCGGCTCGTCAGCTTCATCGACTCCAAGGACCTCAGGATCGGGTATCCATGACATCACCCTCAACCAGCCGGCTTACTGGTGGTGAGCATTTCTGGATCCCTCACTTCATCGATCAATTCATAGAACATCCATCGATCAATTGGCTGGAATCGGATCCACGGGCCCTCATCAAAATACAGAAAGACTAATCTGCCCTTGCTTTAATTAGTGCAAATGCTTTTAGATTAGTGCAATTTTTTTTCTGGAAGAGCATAGAAGCACTTCTCTAATTATTTATACTTCATCTGGTAATAAAGTAGTAAAAATACCTTTAAGAAATCAATAGTTAGATCTGATTTCTATTATACATTATATATAATGCACCATAAAAATTTTCAAAAAAAAAGGCATTCAAGGATGAAGATGTAAGTCCACAGGGCACACAGTTATTCGCCTCAGATCCTTTACAGCTGGGCTGGGACTCACACAGCAGAAAAGGATATCTCACTGGATCGATAGAGATCACTCGCCCCAGCTCAGTACACCACACCATCGTCACCAATGGCTCTCTCTATCTCTCCCGTCTCTCCATGGGTTCAAGCAACATACTTCCATACATATCGAAAGAATTTTGGGTGGCAAGGGGGTAGAGGACCCAATGAGCACAGATTCAGCAGCGTGTCAGAGATGAGAAGCATGGCTGCATCATTGCTGCTGCTATATATTGATATGCTTCCTTCGCCCCACCAAAACTAAAATCTGAAAAGGAGGTAAAATTCTAGCTATGAAATGTACTGCTGTCTGCTGAACCGCCGTAACTGTTTCATTTCGCTAACGACTATGCTTCTGCTTTGCTGTTGATGGCGAGCGTGAAGTATATTAGTATAATCGTTCCTACGCTAGACCTGTGACAAGAAACATGGCGAAGAATTGAGTTAGTGGCAAGCAAGACTTGCTTAGCAAGTGGCAGTACCTGACGTTAAGAAAACAACTGCTGTGCTGTAAACAACTGCAAAAACAAAGGAAAATGTACTTGCATACTAGCTCTCATCAATTCCATAAATATAGTATCATTCTGTCCTATGAATACTACTGTTCAGCTTTTCGCAGTCATCAATAGACAAACAATCTCTTGGTAAATTCAGTTTACCAAGCAACCGGTATGTAGGAACTAGGAACATGCATTCTGATAATAACCCAGGCAATGAGGCAACCAGAGTCAGACCAAAGTCCGTACAGAAAATCTTGCGGCAGATTACCATTATCAGTTGATAACTACTTATGATAAACAACATCACGTTCTTCAAGTGCAATCGATCTGGACAGACATAATGCCAGAAGCTGGACCAGTGGGAGAGGCATTTTCTTCTTATACTTATCGCATGCTATAGTTTTTTTTCCCATGGATGATAGTATTTAAAGAGGTGCTTCTATGATTTTCTTTTTTAAAGTTGCACAAATATTAAAGCATGAATAAAGGGTAGATGATAATTACTTACCCATTCGCTTGCTTCAAGATTTGTGCAATTTATATTAGAAGGGAAAGCATGGAAGCACGGCTCATTCTTTATTGCATGCAAATAAGCTCAGACCAACCGGGGAAGAAAACACTTGGACAAAATAGTATGACGTCTCAAAACGGGAGCGACTTACAGAGTTGCAAAGAAGAGAAGAATTTTCCGGGGATGAACCGATGTAAGCCGATTAAATCGTTTGTTCCTTCCTTCCCCAGAGTCGGTTAGAACAGGTGCGCAGGCAGCACAGTGTGGAGCAACCAAAGTTTTGTTCTGCACGAGGGGCAACTTAAGCTGCTCCAATTGAGATGGCACAACTGCAACGAAAAATATTCAAGAAAAAAAGCATAAACACCAGTAGTTATTGCTGTCGAATACCAGAAGCAGTAGCACAGTACAAGAAAGAAAACTACAGTATTCCCATAAAAAACTACCTGTTTATAAATATACGCTAATTATATACCGGATAAAATAGAAGTTGGCCTATTGTAGCCTGAGAGGACCAAGCCTTTATCACACTAACAAAATGTATAAGTTGTAAAAGGAATTTAGGAAATCTCCTCGATTTGAAGGCTGTAGCCTGTAGGCAAAAGATACAGCAGCCTGCGAGATGAAAATATAAGTTGTCTTACTTAACAAAGCTACATGTTGCCAATCCCTTAGCTGGTACCAAAGTGTTACATAGCTAGAAAATGGACATTTTCCATTTTTCTTGTCTAGATACAACCAAATGTTCAGGTTGATGCTTAAAACCTGTACTAATGTGAGAGAAAAAGATTTAAGATCGAACGGGCTTACAAAGATCTTGTTTGAGTTGATCCAAACAAAAGACGAACTAGTTGATTTAATGTATGTATAATCAGTGAATGCATAATCAAAGAGAATATATCATTTCCCAGAAACTCAGAAAAGACAGAACATGGCAGTAAGAAAAAAAGAACACTAACTTATTGAGCTCTTTTACGATACACAAAATCGAATATGAACCGTTCATTCTTTTCGATCCAATGGATCAGATTAACTAAAGTTTACTTATACTACACCTGGTAGTAGAGTAGTAGAAACACCCTTAATAAATCAACGGCTAGACGTGATTTCTACTACACATTCTATACTACAAGTATAATCCACCGTAAAATTTCTCAACTTATTACCTTTAATGACAAGTTTTTTCGCCAAGTCCTCTTGCTCCTGCTCTTCACCGCCCCTCCTCTCCATACGATTTGAGCCCTTACGGGATAGAGCTCTCTGCAGGGGGGAAATGGCAGGTTAAGATACTCCAATAACTACTTTCTCTTTGTGCTTCTTATGTGAGTTAGAGTATATACGGTCATTTTTGGACTTCCAGTGCAGCATTTATCAGGTTGTTGAGGCAGACCTTCAATATCCAATAACACATTTGCTGTCTTGTCCATGCTTGTGATCTGGCTCTGCAACAAAGCTCTGATCAATTCAATGGCATGTACCAAATCTCTTTCATTAGCCATAAGAGCTTGAAGCATACTTTAAGATACCCCGTGAGACAATATGATTATAGTATTGTACCATCTAATATTGCACTAAATGGAAGAGTGCACTAACTTGCCTGACCTACAGCTGAGGACATTTTGCACTAGCAATGATAAGCAACCATTATTTGGCAAAGCACCACCAGTATAAATTTATTAAAGCGCCAACAATGGTACTGGAAATCATGATTTCTCATCTACCAACTATGCAACCAAACCGAATTAATTAATTAGGGTCTCTCTCTCTCTCTCTCTCATAACACTGATCATGATCCAATGTGTGCACAATTCAGCATCCTATTGTCCTCAATTCCTTATAAAATCTTCACAAGCTAACCCAATTTTTTTTCATAGCGAAGCAATATGATAAGCCATTCTCGATCCTTTGAGCCCAGTATTTCAAGAACATACTCAAAACTCATCTATATACATGAATAGCCTAATTTACGACAAAGTAACGCCGAAAATACCCAAATGCAGGCCGTACAGCATCAGCAGCAAAACTTTTGGCTGATGGAATATGAATAATGCATGACAGCACGTTAACTCTGTCCCCACGTTAACTACGGCCTTAATTAGAGAATCGTACTCCGTATAGCTGTCTTTTCAAAATTTCCATTAACGAAGTAAAACGGTCGTACTACAGAAAAATAGCAATAGAAGGACTGCATAGCAGTACTAACCTGCAGTAGACCTTCCTCCATAAAAATGCTTACCCCACAGAGAATAATAAAGCAACGCGCCAACTACAGCCAGAAAGAAGCAAATAAGAAATGAACGAACCTGAGGTAATCTAAAGGGAAAGAGCAAACAGGCAAGAAAACACAGGGCGCTAGACATCGAGCATTTCATACTTCAATAATAGCCAATAGGTATGATATAAAAGGTCAACGGGTAGATTGTGAAGCCTACAGCTTTCCAACCGTGTAAGATCCCCCCTTTGTATGCAATGTTTCAAGCAAATACGACAAACAAATAGGCAAAATTAACAAGAGCGAGTGCTCCATATTGGTCTATTGGAGCCATTGGACACATGCTCCCAAGCTAGACCGCAGGTATGTGAGAAATTTTACGGTGCATTATACTGGTAGTATATAGCGAGTACAAAAGCTATGCATAAGTTTTTTGGAATAGACCTTTCTTGACTCACTGAAACCACTGAGAACCTGGTTTGTAATTAAAGTTAACAAAAGTGACAAGATAAGAGCTGGGTCAGATCTAAATGGTACCTTTCCACTGACTGTTGCTCTCTCCAATTCCCTCAAGAATCAAGATGGATAAGGACCGTCAGTTTTCTCCAGCTCTCTGCAGCCTCCTCCTTTCCCAAACCTGCAGAAGTAGGTCATAGAAGCTAATCAGCACCACCTTTTTTTTAAACTGGAAATGCCATCTCCCCAACCATGAACTCGAAAAGAAAAGTCTTTACGTCAACCAACAAGAACAAAAAGGGTTCAATTCTCCCAGTAAAATAGAGCAAGTACAACGATAGTTTGCCACCAAACAGCAAGCACTTTGTATGTGAAGATTCAACCAAATGCACAATCCTAACCAGGATAATGAAAAAAAAAACCCGCAAACAACTGATGCAAATCCGGTTCATATGTGAAGCAAGAAAAAATTGATCTTTTGCCACGGATAATACCCAAAACTCCACCCCATTTTCGGGGCCACAGACGAACAACAAATATGTAGCTAACTTCTACCAAACCAGTCGACACATTAATCTGGTCAAGAAGTTTCAACACTTCACTGATAAACAGCAGGTAACAAGAACATTAAGAGCTACTGTTCCTACTTCCTACCACCAAGACGCTCAGATGCTTCACAAAATCTCTCTCGCATTCCCGTGAAATCGAGGACTTTACATTTACTTCTCGCCAGCCATTCTATCCCAGTATCCCATTCCCACCTACATTGTCAAAGACCCGGACAAACAGATTTAACCAGCATTGTAGTAAACACCATAGCCCGTCCAACTACACATCACGAGCCCACATTCCCGACCCCACCCACCCTTGCTGTTGCGATTGTTGGATCCGAGCCCTGGAAGCGGAGGCGGGGCAGAGGCTTCTCCTACTCCCCGGTTTATAACGAAAGAAAACGCAACCGGGAAAGGAAAAGAAAAGAAAACAAGATTGCAGCAAAGAAGTGCTTGCTCGGTTGCTCCAAGCTCACGAGTTTCTGGGCGCCTCTTCTGTCTCCTCTCGATGGAATGGCGCGATTTCGAAGGAAGCAGGAATGAGCGAGAGGAGGAGGAGGAGGCGGAGGAGGAGCTGGAAGCTGGAATGGTAGGCTATGGCGGAAGGGAGAAACGGTTCTGGTTTGGTTTAGTTCAAGAGCCGTCGGGCTTTCGCTCTGGGCCCACGCAAGGAAAACATCCATGTAGGCCCGGTCCATAGACCAACGCGAAATGCTCTTAGTCCGATTTTGCTCGCACGGCACGAAACCAGATGGTGCATGCGCTGGGTTCAGCCATCCAAACCGAAGGGGGTTACTGGCAGGTGGGGCCAACAGGGGCACGGCAGCCGAGGCGGTGACAGTCAGTGTATGTGTATGATAATGACTGAGAGGAGCGTGGCGCTTTCGCGGTGTGCGTGTCCTGCGGCACGAGACTCCCGGGCCCACTCCTGCGTCCACCTGCTCGCCACCGGACGACTCGTCTCGCTCTTGCCGCTGAATATACCGTAACCGTAACGCCCAGACGCACAGGGCCGCACAGCCGGTCACATCGCACCGTAGTTTTGAAAGCATCGAACCGGCGAGGCCACCTGTTGGCCGATCCAAGTGCCGGTTTTCAAAACACTAATCATATTCGTATATAATTAAGGTTTTTGTACTGTTTCAGATTCTAGTAGAAACGAAAACGGTTCTAGATTCTTAGTAGAAACGTTTCAGGTAGGATCCTGTTAATCGGGTGGAACGGGGTTGAGACCGATTCGACCATAAAGTGGAAAAAGAAGAAACGATTCGAAGAGAATCGTTCCGAGGTTTAACCCGTTTGGTTATGTTTTTTCTAGAATTAGAAACGGCTTGGTTCTAAGTTGCCAAACAGGGCTTAGTACGATTCGTCTCTTGTCTCCTCGATACGTATCATTTTTTCTCCGTAATTTTCACAGTACATCGCTGTATAGTTACGGGCCATTGTTCTTGGTTGGTTAGTGCGTTGTTTGCTAATTATTTTCTATTTAAAAAAACATTTTTTGGTTATTTTTCCATACATTTTTTTATTTTCTTAAGACTTTTTTTTTAAAAAAAATTCTACGGCAATTATTTTTAAAAAGTATTTTCCCAAAAGAAATAAAAAATAATTTCCAAAAAATACAATTTATTTAAATCAGTAAACCTAGCAGTATTTTTATTTTTTACTTTCTCAATTTTATAATTTTTTGTTTATTAAAATTCAGAAATCGTCCGCAGCAATCGCGCGAAGTTTGAGAGGTGTTTCTATGCTCTTCCTTTTAAAAGTTGCACAACTATTAAAGCATGAATAAAGGGTAGATGGTGATTACTTACCCCTTCGTTTGCTTCAAGATTTGTGCAACTTATACTAGAAGGAAGAGCATAAAAGCAACTCTCGCGAAGTTTTCATCTCGTATTATATCACTTTGAGATTTCCTTCGGAGAAAAATGATGCGGAAGAGGTGACAGATGGAGAAAAACTGTGTCAAAATTGGACGTTCTGGCAATCCATCGTTGATTCATTGCCATCCAAAAAAAATCAAGTGTGATTGCAGAGTACGGATAGTTATAGCCGCTCAAACCATATGCAAGCCCGCCCCAACACACTGCTACCGCATCAATTGATTTATGGGGATCGGTCGGTACTACTGATGTTTGTTCTGATTTAATTGAAGAAAAGAGCTGCTTAGGGAAGAACAACGCGTGCAAATGGACCTCTTTTACGGTACACTAAATTGAATATGAACCGTTCATTTTTTTCGATCCAATGAATCGGATTAACTAGAGTTTACTTATACTACACCTGGCAGTAGAGTAGGAGAAACACCTTTAACAAATCAACGGTTAGATGTGATTTCTACTATATATTTTATACTACAAGTATAATTCACCGTAAAATTTCTCTGCAAATAACATCATGCGAGGGCAACGGTACGTGCGACACATAAGCTGTGCGTTCGTATGGGTAGGGTTGCAATCGGATCGGATAATTTCCGACCGACCGACCGACCGACCGGATAGCTTCGGTTCGGATTAGGATAATTTTTTCGGATAGTTTTCGGATTCGGATATTTTGTATCGGATTCGGATTCGGATTCGGTAGACTACTATCCGTCGGATCGGTATTTTCCGACATAATTATCGGATATTTCCGAAAATTTACTGCCGGATAACCGAAGGTCCGGTCAGACCTCAGCCGAGCCGCTCCTCGATGGCGCCGTCATCCACCTCTGGCTCACACCCGTCGACCGCACCCTCCACCTCGTCCTCCTTCTCCACGGCTTCGGCGCTCGCGCCACCTGGCAGTGGGCTCCCTTCCTCCGCCCGCTCCTCGCCGCCGGCCTCGCACCCTTCGTCCCCGACCTCGTCTTCTTCAGCTACGGCGGCTTCGTGGCCTACCACCTCGCCCACACGTGCCGTTGTGGAGCGACTGATGCTCGTCGTGGCCGGGGTGTGCCTCGAGGAGGCCGACCTGGCTGCGGGACTATTCGTCGTGGAGGATATCGTGGAGGCGGCCAACCTGCTGCTGCCGCAGCGACCGGAGGATCTGAAGAAGCTAGTGGGGCTCACCTTCTGCTGCCCACCAAAGTTCATGCGCGCACTCAGGATTAGCTAGTTGGATGGGATTGGGAGGTTGGGGTGTTGGAAGTTCCAACTTGATCCGTAATTGCTATTTGCAGCCCCATGAATCGAAGAACATGGGAAAAATTTTATGGCATGGGCGTACCTTTATTTGTCGATTTGTTGCATGTGAGGTGATCTTAATTAGTTGCGACAGACACAAAATTCATTAATTATTGTGTGTAAGCTCTAAATCATCTCTCTTTTTTTTTATTTATGTGGTATCTATTTTCGTGCGTTATCCGATAAAAATTATCCGGTACCGTATCGATTCCGATCTGTATTCGATTCGAATCCGTGACCGATATTATCCGTACCGTATTCGTATCCGGCACTATCCGAATCCGATTTCGAATCCGATAAAAAATATGGTTTACGATATGGAAAGAGCGATATCCGACCGAATCCGAGCCGATTTCAGGCAGCCATGCATGGCAATATGGCATGGAGCCTTCGCGTGTGCCAAAACCAGCTGGGTATGTGCTTGCGTGAGTGCGTGGGCTTCGGGGGGCGTCCAACGCCCGATGGACCTGGCGTCCGTCCAACGCCTCTCTGTCCGTCCGATCCGAGTGTTTGATTAACGCTCCTAAACGCCGTTTCTTCACTAAACGGCTCGGTTCGCTTCCTTAATTAACGCGGCGGCCGAGGCGCGGCTTGATCGATCCAAGCCCGACGCGTTGAGACCGCAGACATCAACACCTTCATTTTTAGATCAATACCTTCATTTGGGTATGTAAAGCCGGACCACCAAGAAGTCCACGTGATCCTCATCCTCTCCGATCACACACCGCTTCTTCTCTTCCTCTATAACAAAATACATCTTCTTGCTTCGGTTTTTGTCGTAGGCGTTGCAAATTTTGCCCGGAAGGTCAAGGAGACGCCACCTCTGCCATCTCAATTCATCTCGCGGTACGATCGTGAAGGAGCTGTTGCATCTGCCATCTAAATTCATCTCAAGGTGATACTCTGATTCCTAACTCATATGTTGCCTGTTGCGTCTACAAACATCACACATCAATCTTTCTATTCTGTTTTCAGATTGTGGGCGTTGGTATGGTCCTTGTTCATTGTGGTTGATCCTCTGCTCGATTAACAATGCAAAACCATAATTCCCCTAGAGGTTTACATCTATTTCTTGTCTAATACAAATTGGATTGTCTGAATATTTAGATGAATCTTACTTTTTTTATTTTATAGATGATATCGCTGACACAACAACAAAAAATGATTGTACAATAGAGTTTCGAACATCGGGTATTATCTCTGTGATTGAAATATAAGTCTTTATTGGTTTTTAAGATTTTGATGAATCTTAATTATTATATTTTCCACAGATCATATGAGATGTGTGAACTCTGTTGATAAACATGTTGGTACAAATAAGTTACAGACACCAATAGTTGGAATGGAATTTGCAACAATAGAGGAAGCATACAAGTTTTATAATGACTATGCCTTTAATGTTGGTTTTAGCGTCAGAAAGAATGAAGATAGGAAAAATAGCGCCAACGTTTGCATAATGAAGTGTTTCACTTGTTCAAGAGAAGGTACACAAAGGTCAAGAAATCCCACTAAGAACCGACCGAAAGTTGAACGAATGGAATCTAGAGTTGGATGCAATGCCCACATGAGAGTTAACATGAGTAATAAAGGTACTTATGAGGTGACTTCTTTTGACTCCGAGCATAATCATGTGTGCACAACTCCATCAAAATCAAGATTATTGAAGTCTCACAGAGTTATTAGTAAGGCACAAATGATGATGGGTGACTTGGCTGATGCTTCAGGATAAAGCCAAAAGAGACTTATGAGCTTCTATCTAAACAAGTTGGCGGAAAACGTCATCTAACTTTTCTTCCCGATGACTACAAAAATTACCTAAGAACAAAGCGACAACAAGATATGGCATTAGGGGATGCTGGGGCACTAATGCAATACCTCCAAGAGCGCCAGAAAAAGGATCCATCTTTCTTTTATGCAATGCAACTTGATACGGAAGATCAAATCACCAATATATTTTGGGCGATGGCAAATCATTGTTGGACTATGAGTATTTTGGTGATGCAGTTTGCTTTGACACAACTTACAAAACTAATAGCTATGGTAGGCCTTTTGCTATTTTTGTTGGTGTGAATCACCATAGGCAGACTGTGATTTTTGGTGCTGCGTTGTTATATGATGAGACAATTGCATCATTTGAATGGTTGTTTCAAACTCTTTTAGATGCCACCGGTGGGAAAGCTCCTAAGGTGATGATTTTTCTTTCACATATATTCACATTTATAAGCTACGAAAGACTCATATTAAACTCTTGAATATTTTTTTTCAGGTAATTATGACAGACCAAGATGCTGCTATGAGCGCAGCAATAAAGAATGTCTTGCCAAACACTATTCATAGGCTGTGTGTGTGGCACATGTATCAGAATGCCGCAAAACATCTCAGTCAAGTTTTCAGTGCTTCGAAAGACTTTAAACGTGATTTTGGTCATTGTGTGTATGACTGTGAGAATGAAGAAGAATTTTTGAGTGCTTGGCAAGACATGCTTACAAAGTATGATTTATGTAGTAACAAATGGTTGGCTGACTTGTTTCTAGTACACAAAAAATGGGCACTTGTGTATGGTCGACAATTTTTTTGTGCAGACATGAAATCCACCCAACGGAGTGAGAGCATTAATAGTGTCATCAAGAAATACCTAGATCCAAAGAGAAGGTTGCTTGATTTTTTTAATCACTGGGAGCGTCTCTTGGAAGATCGACGTCATTTGGAGTTGGTAGCAGATTACATGGCAAGTCAAGGTACCCCAAAAGTTCCTTTCTCTAATATGCTCAAACAAGTTTCACGCATTTATACTCCAAGTGTATATAAAGTATTCGAAGAAGAGTATGGTAGATTTCTCAACTGCACGATACAAGATTGCGGAGTAGAGGACAATGTGCATGGTTATGTTGTCATTGATGGACATCGACGGCGGCGGACCATCAAATATGATATATGTAATGATAACTGGAGTTGTTCCTGTCTTAAGTTTGAGTTCATGGGAGTTCAATGTTGTCATATAATCAAGGCTCTAGATTTCAATGATATAAAAGTACTTCCTGAAAAGTATCTTCTAAAAAGATGGCAGAAGAATGCTAAGTGTGGGAAAAAGATTATCACTTCGAATATGGAGTCTTCATCTGAAGCTTACATGGCAAATCGCTATAGCTCATTGATGAGAGCATTCACTGGTGTAATTTCTGTTGCATCACAGAGTGAACTAGCATATAACCATCTGCTAAATCAATCATCAGAAATTATGTCCAAAATGGAAGAACTTGTCTTGGAAGACAACGGTTGTCGGGCATCAATCGCTTCAACATCCAAGGTAGACGTCGAGACACCATGTGTAAATCCAACCAGTGTAAGAAAGAGAGATGGAGGAAGAGGATCACGTCGTTATCCAAGTTGTCTCGAGAAGAAGAGGAAAGGAAAAAAGAATAGGACTTCAATCTCAGACGTGTCTGTTCATACATGTCATATTGGGGAAGAAAACAATGTAAGATTGTTACAATATTTTACTTTTTTAATGTTAGATATAGTAATATGACCATTTCTCATTATACTATGCAGTTGTACAAATTCCGTTGCATGGATCTGCGATGGATCTTTTCAATTCGGTGACTTATTCGAATATAGGGGTAAGGATACTTGTCAATACTTTGTATGTCAAGATCTTGTATACGTTCAATAACCCAATTGTGTTTTATTTATTTATTTTAGGCTTAAGCGTTGGAGGTTCAAGTGGTGGACAATTTGGTCATATGCGTTCCTACTATCTGAGAAAATGATTATTTGGATAGAATGCAGGAATAAAGGATGGAAAATTAATTTTTATATACCTTGATGCTCAAATATGTGTGAGATGGAACATTGGGTGTTAGTTTTCAGTTTTCTTCTTGATTTCACAAGACTGTAGCTTGTCTGTCCAATGTTGATCTTAACGTTCTTGACTATCCAATTCTGAATTTTTTCTATTACCTTGTCTGTGTGATTCCTACAAAGCATGCAGTTACTTGATCACCCTGTTTTTGCACCATTTGTACCAAAATATCACGCGGTAAAATTTGCAACGCCCTGACAAAAACCAGAAGCGAGAAGATGTATTTTGTTATGGAGGAAGAGAAGAAGCAGGCTGTGTGATCGGAGAGGATGAGGATCACGTGGACTTCTTGGTGGTCTGGCGTTACATACCCAAATGAAGGTATTGATCTAAAAAATGAAGGTGTTGATGTCTGCGGTCTCAACGCCGGGGCTTCGGATCAGTCAAGCCGCGCCGCCTCGAAGCCGCACGTTAATTAAGGAAGCGGAACAGCCGAGCCGTTTAGTGAAGAAACGGCGTTTAGGAGCGTTAATCAAACACTCGGATCGGACGGACAGAGAGGCGTTGGACGGACGCCAGGTCCATCGGGCGTTGGACGCCCCCCGAAGCCGAGTGCGTGTGCCTAAGTCTTGAGGGAGAGGCGCCTGCAATCACGAGGAACCGAGCCAGCGGTGCATGCATGCATTGCATGTGTGCGTGCAGCGTGATAAAAGGATTGGCCAAACCAAAAACAATGCTAATACACTTAAAAGGATAGGCCAAACCAAAAACAATGCAAATTACTTAAAAGGATAAGCCAAATTAACCAAAAACAATGCAAAGGCGAGGTCCTATTTTCTCACGTTGATTGGAGATTTGTTTGGAGATAAATCAGGATTTTTAGGGAGGAAGCTGCAAGAAGGAAAGAGATTGCCTCGGCCAAGAGATCATGAAACAATCCGTACCTTCCTTCGTTGTTTGCGCGTGGAACCGCGCAAGGTCGGCCTGTAGGTGTAAATCGTCGCTTATTTAGAGATTATTTTTTTAAAAAAAAATAATATATGAAACATCAAAATTTACAAAATTAATATGCTGAAAAGAAAAATGACAAAAGTCGCCATTTACAAAATAACATGGTTCGATTGTTAGTCTTTGATACGAATGGAATGAACGACAAATATCATTTCATAATAAACGTGGGGATTACACGTTGCATACAGTTTGGCTTAGCGTCCAAGTTCGCGTTGGTGCTTTGGACGGTACAAATGGTCGCACAGGACAACTACGAATATAGACAAAAGTACGATAAAAGCGTGCCTTTTGGAATTGTAAAAGGGCAGGATAGACTACGCTTTATGGGCAGAAAACGTTAAGGATCAAATGGGTAACCATACGACATCCACAAGGAATTTTGATCGTCAGGACGGCGTGAACGGGACTGCTGGTCACGGTAGTCACAAGCACAACTATAGTTCGCATTGCCGCAGTAGCAGTAAGTGTGGTAGTCGTTGCCGAGGTGGACAACCTTCTCGTTGTTCCTCTCTTTGAGCCTTTGATGGCGTAGGTCGTTGTTTTGGGTCTAGAGCTCTAAGTTCTGTGGAACTATTCGGTCTCATTCTTGACCTTAGTGAGGTCTTTTCCCTTTTCATCAAGGCGTACCAGCAATTTGTAGATGTAACATTGAGCATGTAAGGGAAACGGTTCATCAACCCATTCAGTGAATTTGCAATTTTGTAGATGTAACATTGAGCACGTAAGGGAAACAGTTCATCCGCTCATTCAGTGAATTGGTTTGCAAGTAAGAGTTCATGTCATATAGCGAGACATGAGTCAAATGGTATGCAAAAGTTATAGCGGTTACCATGAATAGAGAGCATCGGTAGAAATGACGTCCTAGGCTGGTATAGTCATCATCGCAAACCTGCACAATGGCATCAAGGTCGTGCTTGCTTGTAAAAGTTTGCCCACATGTGCCGCTTGCACCACCTACTTTGCAAATCATTCCATGGATACGGCTCGTCCTGCCCTTGCTGCAACTACACAATTGACTTCAACAACCTAGGATGACGTTCATGTATTACACAAACCCGAGGTTGCTGGCCGACAATACTGGCTTTCATGTTCCTCAGAAACCAAAGCTAGCTATCTGTGTTCTCACTCTCCACAAAAGCCAGTGTGACGGAAAGAATCTAGTTGTTGCCATCTACTTCGATGGCAGTCAAAATCCGTCCCTTTTACTTCCCAGTCAGAAATGTGCCATCCACGCAAAGCAAAGATTGGTAATGTCTGAATGAGGTGATGCACACACCAAATGTAACAAAAAGGCTCGCTTCAGCCCCATCTTCCTTGGGAAGCGCAACGAGTGCTGCTCGAAAATATCCATAACTATCTTAGCATTCCTCGCTTGAATGGCTTGAAGCATGCTTAGCAAGTTCTAGTATGAGTCTTCGTACGCTCGTATCTAGCTTCAAGGGCCTTCTGCTTCGTGTGTGTGTGTGTGTGTGTCAGGCGCTGGCCCGTGCATTTGGTGGGATCCGTTCTCCAATGAGTGCTTCAGGCTATTGCCCTTGGTGTGCCTGCATGCCCTTGGTTTTTTCCCAGCCGTTCGATGGGGATCGCCTGGCTGTGTGTCCTCTCACTCAGGTAAGCTCGACGCCAAGGCGTGGAGGTGAGCATCGTGCTGGGCCAGCCTAGCATAGGCTCATCGTGTTTCATACCTGAACCGTGCCTCGATGGCCTGTCATGCTCGCGCGTGCTGGCCTGGCTCACCTTCAGCGATCCCAGGCACAACCCATTTCAGCTTCGTGCTTGCTTCGTGCCGTGCCGACCTAGACCCGACCCATTTGCACTATGGCGCCAAGAGGACGAGAGGATGGCGAAGACAGGGAGCGTGGTGTCAGGGGAGGAAGGGGCATTGGCGTAGCGAGAAAGACAAATGAGAGGCTGCCACGATGTGGGTAATAGTGTGGCACAACTAGTTCTTTGTTAGTCACATCCTTTGAAATTTGCCAAAAAGATCTAGCATTCATTTAAAAATGAAATTGGGGACCTAGATGATTCAAGTGCGTCAATGCCCAAGAAACAACGGGAGAAGATAGGGAAATTTTCGTGGGGCCAGCGCTCTTGTCGTCACGTGGAATGGCACAGTCGTTCGTGGACATCGCGTCAGCATCTCCATCCATGCACCTCCCTGCCGCAGCTAGCAATTGAGACCGCCTTCGCTGGCCACTCTGTTTTTGCGTGGTTTTTAGTGCGAATGGTCATGTTGCATAGGGGTTGTTGGGCTTGTACAGGCTATGTGTTTAGCTCCTGAGCTACCAATTTTGATGAAAAGTTTGTTCGGTTCGACGTGATTTGGGATGGGCTCCAAGCGCATCTTCGCATCAACTTCGATTGTGCTTGGGAGTGCACATCGCCTGTTTGGTGGGGGGGCAGGGGCTACCGGGTCGGCCTTCCGATACCAAATTAAAGTCCCCAAATGGCATCAAGAAGCTTCGAGCGGGGGCGGTTACACCAAGCACCCCTCAAAGTCGCAGCCAGGAGGGATGCTTTCGCTATATGCTATGGCTTTGCTCGCTCAGCCGCCTTGACCCCACCCCCCTCGGCATCCTCCTCGCTGGCCTCCACCCCGGTTGAAGGAGAGGGAGTAGTCGGGGGAGATGGGGAAGTGGGGCTCGATGAGGAGGAGCGCACAGTGTAGGCGAGGAACGCATCACTGCACTGTTGGAGGGAGGGGAGGGGAGGGGAGGAGAGGATTTGGGGAGGGTTGGAGAGAGTACTCAACAAAAGCAACAAAGTCACAGACAATTTGCCGGACGGTTTTTTAAGAAAAGCTACTGCCGTTAGGTACAGCTGCTTTTCAGTCCGGCAAGCCAAAATTAGTTTTTCAGTCCAACCGCAGCCCCTCCCAAACAGGCCCATACTCATGTGGTTATTGGTTGTTTGTCCGTCTGACTGGAAAGAAGTGCACATCCAGACCGAGGAAGCCTTCTTGCCATTTTTTTCAAATATAATCATTTTCCAAAATAAATATATAAAAATAGCTCCCTACTCGACTGCGGAATTTGCGGCAGGTGACACATGTCACTTGCCCGCGCCCGTAGATCTCGATAGGTTTTTGAGCCCATGGTAGGCCGGCGACCAAAGCTGCAAGTATGGAGAGTTTGGTAGATCTGCTACTGAGCATGGGACCTCCTTCCAAGCTAGGGAGCGGGCACCAAAATAGGCTCAACATTGGACTCGAGAGTCCAATGAGGTCCACGAGAGCGGCAGTTGACACTGTCGTGTCTTTCACTGTTAGGACGGAAACTATTTTTTTAAATTCATTTGAACGGAGATTAAATTTGAAAAAAAAAAGTTTCAAGAGCAAATACTTGTAGCTTGGGCACACGATACGTACGAAGCACGCGCTGCTCTAGAGGAGCCACGGTCCACGGACAAATGCAGCAGCAGCAGTTCCGGTCATACGATGTGATCGGTGTTCGGAGGGGGCACACACGATCAAGGGCAGCGAGCAGACTAGCAAAGCGCCGTGAGTCGCGCACGGCACAGCGTCGTTCAATCATGGGCGCGAGCTTTGCGCCCCACCAACCGACCTGATCCACCAACCCTACTACGGCACTATCCTCCTCCGTGCGAGCACGTAAGCGCCGCGCGTGCGCCTCTCTCGGCTCCTCAACCCCTCCCATCGGATGGCGATCTTTGGCTGCTTCTTCCCATCTGTATCTGCCCAAGGAAGAATGGCATTCATGCATGCAAATTAAACAAGATCATGCGGCACGTTCAAACTCATCAGAGTATAAACCTTTAATGGTTGGGAGCTCACATGTCATTTGTACGCGTGTGGGAGCTCACATGTCATGTCTTCCTGGTTACTCTGTTCTATGTACTTGATCTAATTAATTTCTTTGCAGCTTCTAGTCTGGATCACTCAACGAGCCGAGGAAAATCCAGAGGCGATGCCGTCGGTGCGTGAATCTGAAAAACTAGCTTGTGTATGACGAAAAAAATTCTGGACTGTAAAGACGCCGAAGTAAAACTGCATAACCATATTGTATGCATGAATCGTCCTCCTCTTGCAGCCTCACTTCGTATCTGCGGCTGTTATATAATGGCTGGCTCCTTAAGTAGGACCAAGTTTTTTCTGACAGATTGAATTGAACCATCCGGTACTCTCCAGTCTGCGGTCTGCACACATGGGTTCGATCTCTCCGTTTTGGCCTTTCTCTGCATTCTGCTCTGATGCATGCATAACTAGCTCATGGACACCTACCTTACGTGTTCCAAAGTACAAGCAGTGTACCGGTGTTCCAGTCAAGTATGTATTTCGGTAGAGAGAGAGAGAGAGAGAGAGAGAGAGAGAGAGAGAGAGAGAGAGAGAGAGGCAACCAGGGGATATCTTGCGCTTTCACCCTGGTTGGTGATGGCGAGAGCAAAATTCCAGTGTACTCTGATGGCAGTCAGAAATATAAGAACAGCTAGCTGTGTTGGATTGTTGCAACCGAACAAGTCCAAGTTGTGCCCATTGCATGTTCTCTAGTTGATTGCCTGTCTGCATGGCTTGCTCGATCGATCTGCTAGGTACTTCCCAGTGTCCACACTCCACACTAAATTAAGCCGAGCTAGAGTACAGAACCGATCGGTTAATTATCACTAACCTACAGCTGGCCTGGTGTTGTAGACCTAATACATCTAACCCTTTTGGCAGGCAGAGCAAAGTCCACAGCACCGCCAACTTCGTGCCCTTTTTTCCCAGTTCAAGGTGCAGTGAGCGAAGACAACAATGCGAAACATGAGTCAGGCTCGGCGCACAAGCGGGTGAAGGGGAGGAACGATCCTTTTCGTGAGGTTCGACGAAGCTGAGAGATGCCAGCTGGAAAAGCGGGCCGAAGCGGCGAGGGGAAGCCACGAAGGAGGTCTCCCTCGCCACACTCTTGGACGTGGCCGACAAGAGGTCCAACCGGCCTTGCCACCCTGCCGAAACTCTCAAAAGGACGTCCGGTAGTGTCGGGCTGATCTGGAGCATTCGGACACGTGTAATTCCTTTAGAACTCTCAAA
Organism: Rhipidocladum racemiflorum; assembly: GCA_036346355.1. Lineage (NCBI taxonomy): Eukaryota > Viridiplantae > Streptophyta > Magnoliopsida > Poales > Poaceae > Rhipidocladum > Rhipidocladum racemiflorum. The sequence goes on along the minus strand of CM070575.1, from coordinate 1,934,845 downwards.
AAGGGAACATGACAAAAGGACAGAAGTGTAAAGTATGTATAAAAACACCATGTAATGACACCATCTGACCCTTGGTCAGGGGACAAGTGGAAACTGAAGCTTGTAAGGCGACTGTAAAAAGGCTTGCCAACCCTTGTTAGGGCCGGTCGGGGAAAACCCCCGCCAAGTTGCATGTGTTTGGAGCTATCCCTCCCTTTCTTCCCTATCAAAGAAAGGGGAGGGCGTCGAAGAAAGGGGATCTTCACTTTCGTTTTCCTACATATCCTCTTTGGGTGCTAGAGCTAGAAAATTGAGGGTGAAATCCTGTTCAAGCGGTGTAATCCGCCAACAGTGGTGCCGTCCGTGGGAAGACAAGAGCTCAAGAAAGCCGTTGCTCTCTAGCTAGCAGGGGGAAGAAGTTCCCTGTAGCCATGCCGCCAAAGAAGAGCCACGATACCTCCAAAGGGGACGCGATGGTGACCGCGGGAGGTTGATCGGGAAGATCACTGAGGAGCCAATCTCGGGAACGGCTACAGCCCCAAGGCGGTGACGACCTAATCCCCGTGGAGGGGGGGGGGGGAGGACGCCAGAGGCACGTCCAGCACAACCCGTGGCGGCGACGCGCAAACGAGCCCCCAAACGACGGCCACGGGCCGCGGGGCAATCGGCCGCGACGCTGAAGGAAGGCGGGGCGGAGGCGTCACCACGCCCAGGCCGCTGGGGAGGCACTCGCAGGGACGGGGACGAGAACGCAGGAGATGCTAAACCCTGACGTCCAGACGTTGATGAAAGCAAACGAAAGGCTTATGGCAGAGGTAAAACACTTGTAGGAACATCAGGACTGGGGGCGTGCCGAATCCCAAAGCGAAAGTCCAGACCATGAGGTGCTGTCACCAACCTGTGCAGATACAGCTAGAAATGGCGACGACCCTAACCCTCTTTGCGGTCGGCTCTGAGCAAAAAGATGGCCCTCTCTGGGGAATTTTAAGTTCTCCACCATCAAGCCCTACAACGGCAAAGTGGATCCGCGGGAATTTCTCCGCCGCGCGAACACCTGGCAGTGATTAATTAAGGTTGGATATGCTGTATGGCAAGTTGGTGATGTTTTAATTATGTTTTAAACCCATGTGTAATCACAACCGCCGTTCTCCGTGCAGGGGCAGCAAACATCGTGACGCTGGCTGAGCCCCGCCGGAGCATGGCCGCGGAACGAGTTCCGGGACAGGTGTAGCGTCGCGAGGCCGTCGAGGGAGGCGATTGAGGGAGATGACGCCGTGGAGGCTCCTTGTTGGAGAGATCCAGAGCCAACCCGACCAACCTCCCAAGATCGCAGGGGACGCCCGTCGTCAAGGAACAGCACGAGGCATCGTTGGGACCCCCATCCGACGAGCCCGGCGGCCTTAGACAGGGTGCATTTGGTTGCCTGTACTAAATGGTACATGTATGAGATGATTTAAGAAAAAAAAACATTCATACATTTGGTTGCTTGAATGGAACCATCCCGTTCTAGATCAAGTGATACAATTATGAGGAATATTCCCTCTAGATACTGAACCATCTCATTCACCCAAAATAACGGAACCAAATGGTATAGGACCATCCCATCCCATTCAACCTCATCTCATGAACCAAACACACCCTAAGCCATTGGAGAAGGCAAGAAGCGCCTGCAGGTCGTTGGGCAGCGGTCGAACTGAAAATTTTTGTTGATATGCACGTTTTATAAGTTTAACTCTATAGTCCTCTATAATGATTTCGTAACATCGTAAATATATACAACACATATATTTAAAATTTACTAAAATTACAGTACAAATAGTTCTTAGGTTTTAAAAAATCATACATCACTAAAATGAAAATAAATTCAATTAATAAATTTAGTTCATAAAAGAGACATCTTGTAATGGTACCGCCCCTGTTCGGTGGGGTCGCACGCCTGGTTCAGGGAGTGGCATGCAGCCACTGACGTGAAACAGGAAGGAGATGAGCAAGAAATGGAACAAGCAGTAGTAGCTTCCCATCTCCCGCAAGAGCGGGTGACGAAATTGGTAAATGAGGCTCTTCCTGCAGGGCATGAACAATTTCGAGGCTTTTGAGCTGTGGTTTTATGTTTTTTTTTCTAATATAAATTGTATAAATCTTAAAGTAAACGAAGAGGTAAGTAATCACCATCTACCCTTCATTCATGCTTTAATATTTGCGCAATTTATTTTTTAAAAAAAGCATAGAAGCATCTCTCGAGGCTTTTTTATGTTGCTGGTCTTGAAGGCAAGGTTCAACATCTCGCCGAGATTTCAGTCATCTCGGCCGGAAATTCGTTCTCTGGTCAGGACCAAGATCCTAAGTCTCGGTTGAATAAAAAAATCAAAATGCTATAGTACTTTCAAAATCTCAGCGAGATCTCGGTGATTCGGTAATTGTTGTGGGCCGAATTTGATTGGAATTGGGGTCAAGACCATTCACAAAAAATTTCAAAATTTTTCGACATATTTTTAACCATTTTTCGGTCATTTCAATTTGAACGAAATCTCAGTGATTTCGGTCGAAATCTCGGATTTTCTGGTTGAAAAATGATTGGATTTCAAATTTGGTTTTTGGATTTCATCCAGATTTTATTTGAAATTTTGAGATCTTGTCAAAATTTTAGATTTTGGCTAACTACGAGATATATACCGAAAATAAAATTTGAAACCTTGCTTGAAATCAGACCAATGGACAATGTATTCTTCACTTGAAGACATGCGGGCGGGCAATGTGCTACCAAAAACAGACGAGAGTTGCTTCTATGTTTTTCTTTTTGAAAATTGCGCAAATATTAAAGTATGAATGAAGGGTGGATGGTGATTATTTACCCCTTCGCTAGCTTCAAGATTTGTATAATTTGTATTAGAAAGAAAAGTATAGAAACACCGCTAGTAACAGACATAGTAAAGCTAGTTTGTTTTTTTAGTAGAAGTCGTCCCTTCCTACTTTCCTAGTCAACACCCTTTAGTCCTACCGCACTCAAACAATACAAATCATACACATTTAGCTACTGTAAGACTAAATTAGGATGATTTGGGCTGAACCATGACTTGAATAGTGCAACTTACATATGAGCTATGGCCATTAGCAGAAAAACTTAATAGAGAATACACTGTAAAAGTTAAATTTAGAGAATCCTAAGTTCATAGCCGTGCAAACATGTATTCTGGTACTTTAAATGTGGACCCATATTTTAAATTCCTAAATTTCTCCACCCAAAATGAAGTTATAGCCATTGGATGCAGGGACGAGGCTGAAGAATTAGTAGTAAGGATCTATACAAACATGAAACCAAACTTGTAGGCATTTCTGTTGCAATGTCACGCTGGAACTGCACAAAATTCCTCAATAGCAACGTGATGCCTTGGAAACTTTTCACCTTACAACTTTTAAACAATACAACAGCTAGGAATTACGTTGTAATATATAGCTAAAGTACAATGTCTTGGTGCAAAATGAGCAGAAGCAAACCATGCATATTCTATTAAGAGAGCAATGATAGATCAATATTATTTAATTGTCTCGAACTCTCGATGGCGATGGAGTAAATCAGCTGTCTTAAGTTCTGATTTCTGAAACCAAAGAAAATGAAATGGTACACAAATTCTAAATGCTATACTTCCACCAACAAAGGATTGGTTCAGACTTCAGACACCTTACATGATAGGAAGGGCTCCTTTATATAAAAAAATTTAAAGCTAGAAATCTTGTTGCTGATAAAACTTATATGCAATAAACATTAGAGCACTAACTCAAACTTCTCTCTCTTCCTTTTCATAGGCACAGAATTGAGTAATTGTCAGCTGGTCAATCCAATGCTTGTTATGTACCTAGTTTCTGGAGGGACCAAAGAAAGTAAGTCAGGCTTGATGTCCTTTATTACAAGTTGCTTCCACCTCTGTAACTTGTTTGATGCAGGTTGACTATCAGTTTCCTGGCTCCAATGCTGTTAACCATACTAATTTTGGAACCATTTGATTAACGGATTGTGAGGTAATCCTTCTCATTTTCTTTCTTACGCTCAAAATATTGTCATATAAGTCAGTTTTGTTGCTTAGACAAACAAAGCAAATCAAAACCTCTTTAACTGAAATCTGTTCATCGCAACTTAGCCACATGACAACAATTCACTCTGCAACTATCCAAAAAGTCCATGTTTCCTTAATTCTATTGAAATTGCCACGGCATTCATCTATCTGATCGTGTCATTCATCATTCGCAGAGAACACATGAACCATATTTTAATCTCAATCCAGCTCAGCCCAGGCTCCTTTTCAACCATCATCCTTCTGTTCCTTTTCCTAATTTCAGCCACAATGTGCCATTTTCCTGCAGTGGCATAAAGGTTTGAAAGCAATATATGTGTTGAGATATCATCTGGGTCCTGCTCTAGTGCCTGTTCAGCAGCATGAACACCAATGGACAAGTCTCCAAATGTCACACAGGAGCTTAGCAAAATTCTCTATAACTCAGGACATGTCTTGGCAAAAGGGAATTTCATCATCAAATCAACTGCTACCTCCAATAAACCTGCCCTACTCAACAAACTCACCATGCTAGTGTAGTGTTTGTACCCTGGCAAAATACCGTCAGTCATCATGCAAAACCAATAAAACTTACCTTTCTCAACTAGTCAGCAGTGGCTACAAGCAGAAAGGAGGGAGATGTAAGTTACATGATCAGGTTGCAGCCCATCACGAATCATCTCACCAAATAACTTAAATGTCACTTCAGAATTGCCGTGATTGCCATATCCTCCTATCATGGAATTCCAGCACTTCAAATCCGGCTTCTGTATAGTGCAAAACACCAAATTTGCACCTTGAAGAGCACTATTTTTCACACACATGTCAACAAGGCTCCCGGACGCACAAATATTCTCTTCATAACCACTTTTTACCACTTGAGCATGTAGCATTTCTCCTTGTTTAAGACCTGCAAGCTCTGCCGTGGAGTACAAAGCGCCACTTAGAGAAAAGCTGTCAACCATGTAGCCTTCCTGAAGCATGCTAACAAAGTACTTCAAGGCCAATTCGCCTTTGCTCAGTGAAGAGTGGCCTGCATGGCTGCATCCATCTCGGTCCATATGATTACATCTTTCTTGGCAAGGGAATCGAATAAAATAGGTGCAGAGGCTGACTCCTCGTTTGTAAAATACATATTGATCAGTGTATTCCCTACAAAGACGCTGCTCTCAAATCCAGCTTTGATCACTTCATCATGAAGCAACATGCCACTACATATTGCAGGTAAAGCGACGGCAGCAGAAACCACAGCTACAAATGTATACTCATCAGGGACAAGCCGTTCACCAAACGACACAGCCTTGAGCAAAGGCATCCATAGCAATCAAGTCATTCCCAACAGGAGAAAACCCAGCAATCATAGTATTCCATCAGACCAAGTTGGGTGTATCAATCCTCTAAAACACACGCAATGCAGTATCCAGATCACCACAGCTTGAGTACATGTCAAGCAGCGCATTCTGCAGCAGCATGTCAGGATCAAGCTCCTCCGACTTTACCACCCATCCATGGAGGTCCCAGTGCGACCACACCCACTCAGCACCGACGAGAGCATGCTCTGGGTGGGTGCCAGTCCATCCCTCACCATTTAGCAAAACTGCCCCAGCGCGCGCTCAAGGCAGCCATACCGCACGTTGCAATGCATCACGCAGTTCCACGCCACCTTATCCCGCATCGCCATTTCGTCGAACACCTGGTTGGCGTTCCGGGGCGCCCCGCACTCCGAGTACACGGGCAGCTAGTCAGTAGGCACAATATCGCTGGCGAGGAACCCGAGCGTCGCGGCCTGCAAGTGCGCGGCGGCCCCTGCGCGATCGTCGCGCAGTGCACCGGCGGCACGGAGGACGGCGCAGAGGCTGGGGGCGGTGGGACGGAGTCCGGACGCATACAGTTGGCAGAAGAGCCGGAAGGCGTGCAGCGCGTCGCGCGGGAGACAGCCGAGAGGGAGAGATTTCACTAAGTGACACTTAATTCATTGGCCTGTCTTCGCTTATTCTATTCGCTTGTCTTTCGGTATTTGACATCAAAATTATCAATTTCTTTATTTCATGACACTCATATCTTTTTATAATATGTTTTCATGTGTTAGGATCTTATTGCGAAAAATATATGGGTATCATAAAACGAAAAAATTAATGGTCTCGGTGTCAAATACCGAAAGGCAAGCGAATGAGGTGTCAAGTGAAAAGAGGCCGATAAATTGAGTGTTTCCTACGGAGAGGACGGTGTAATGCGAGACGGCGGAGGGGCACGACGTGGATCGGAGGACCGCGAGCGCATCGGGGATAGCGATGAGGCGAGGGTAGCGGGAGAGCAGCTGGTTAACAAGTTAAGTGGTAGGCGTGGGCGCGGAGGACGGGGAGGAGACCAAGTGTTGGAAATATGCGCAATATTTTTATTCCAGATTTTATATTGAGGCAAATACTACTGATAAACAGTGATGCACACAGTAAATCTAATAGCAGGCTACACATTGTACTTCCAAACATATGAACTCAAGAAACAGAGTATGATTAAATCGAACGTCTACTAATTGACTTACAGTTAGGCTTGATGAAGACAGAACGATGCGCAGAAGATGTTGTGGAAGAAGTCGAAGTCGATGAAGCAGCGCAGGAGCGGTCGCGCAGATGCGCTGCCCAGAAACCTTATTGCCGCCCCGTGCAGGTAAACTCTGCGGCAATGGCTCGAAGATACCGCTCACCTTCTTTCACGGTGCACGCCGAGGAGGAAGGCCGGCGTGGTTCAACAGCACAACACACCAGTACAGAGTTCAGAGAGAAGAAGGAAAAATGGAGGATAAATTCAGTGTATCAAGCCTGGACGTCTCCAGGTGTTTATATACACTCACACCAGTAATTGACAGAGTAATGTGACTAGTAACTGACTGCGTAATGTCAGCAGTTACTAGAATATTTAAATCGCATTTAAACAGAATGAACAGAGAGATAATTGCAAGATTCAGCAAAATTTAAAAGGTGAATTCAAAGTGCCAGGAGACACACAACGACGCGGCGCGGTCGCTCGTCACAAGTCACGCGAAAATACGCGAATACGCCCGCGTGTGTGTGTTTAGCCAGTATTCACCCTATGCCATCCTCATGCCAAGTGTCACATTAATTAAGAGGTGGCAAAGACTCCACCTTTTAAATTGCCCTTCCTCCACTTGGCTAGGCAATATGGTACTAAATCATGCATGCTATGGAATTAAGGAAGTGGGCCACCCATGGGCCAATTTCCAACACCAAGAGGAGCGCGCGCCTGGCGGAGGACGCCGCGGTGCTGGGAGCGGGAGCAACGCCGCGGCAAGCGCCGGCTCCAGCGTGTACAAGCCGAGGTGCGATGAGCTCGGCATTGGAACTGCGACTCGTTCGATGGCAGTTGGCTCATCCTCGTGCTCAGTGGCCAGATGCACAGCCACATGCTTTATAGCCTCAACTTCCGAATATGTACAGTGGCGAGATAAGATTGCGCCCCGTGATTGTGCGCGCCGCCACCCTCTCCGCCTTGCCGGAAACCCCTCGCCGGAAACCCCCGGGCCTACCTCGTTGCTGCCATCATCATCGCCGCCGAGGAGCTTTGCATTCGGGAATGACTTTATGCTGCACTGGACCACCGTGTGCTCTCCGGCAAGGTACAACTTGGGGAACCTGCATGACGTCATTTTAGTAAATGACGTTGTTTTGCATCCGTATAATCGGAATTCGAATATTCAATTAAGGGATTTGTAAACATCATTCAGATGTTTTTGTTTGCTGAAATCACCTAAATTTGGGAGCATTGGATCATTCTTGAGACTCGGAAGTATCGATTACATCCGATTCTATGATTTGATCTAACGGTTGAATTTTTAATCCTACGGTCCAAAATTTGGATGTTATTTAAGACAAAACATTCGGGAGATGTCTATACAGTCCCTTCAATTAAATCAAATTTAGTACATTTAGGATACCATAAGCATACATTAAGAGAATGCTTTAAATATCTTGAAATTCTCTTAACGGTCGCTAAATTAAATAGCACTCTTTTGAAGATGCTTAAAAATATGCACACGTGCAAACACTAATCATAATATCAGACCTAGATGTGGTAAAATAAAGTAAACTACCAATCATATATCTATAAACTTTTAAATCAACCGATTTACCTCCCTCATTTAGGTCAAGGTAACCATTAGAAGCTATGGGAGTCCTGATTGGTTTTGCGTCCTCCATACCAAATCTTCTTGAGTAAATTCTTCACGTAATTAGTTTAGCTTATAAATGTCTCATCCTTAAGTTGCTTGATTTAAAGTCCAATAAAATAGTTAAACTGTCCAATAATGAACATTTCAAACTCCCTAGATATTATTTCAACAAATTATTTATAAAAGTCTTGATTGGTGGAACCAAATATAATATCATATCCATAAATTTGATATACAAAGAATTTATCATCAATAATTTTTGTAAAGAGAGTTGTATCAACATTCCCAATTTTGAAACCCTTCGAGGGTAGAAAGTTTGTAAGTTACTCATACCATGCTAATCAAGAGGTTGTTCAACAAATACTAATTTAGAGATTTTGCTATTTAGAAATGCACTCTTCACATTTATTTGAAAAAGTTTTATATCAAAACATGATGCAAATGCAAGCAAGATACGAATAGCTTCTAGTCTAGCTATAAGTGCAAAGGTTTCACTAAAATTCAAACCTTCGATTTGAGTAAAACCTTGTACCACCAATCTTTCCTTATTTCTTACTATGATACTGTTTTCATTTTGTTTGTTTCTAAATATTCATTTGGTGATGATGATGTTATGATCTTTAGGTCTCTCCGCTAATGTCCATACGTCATTGCAGGCAAAATTATTTAATTTTTCATGTACGGCATTCATCTAATATGGATCATCAAAAGTTTCATCTACATGAGAAGGCTTAAAAGAAGAAACAAATGAGTAATGTTCACAAAAAAAGCGACAAGGGATCGAGTTTAAACATCCTTATTAACACCACCCAAAAATTGATCTATTAGATGATCCTTTGAGATATCATTATGAATTCTTGGAGGTATGATTTGTGCTTGATCATTCTCCTCGTATTCCACTTCAATGACTTCACTTGACTTGGCGTAGTGGAAGTTGAAGGTTCAACTTGAGTGAAAGAGGGTGGATCATCTTTGTACTCTTTAGGCTTGATATCATCAAGTGTCATATTCTTCATTGCTTGTCTCAAGCCTTCATTACCTACATCATCCAAAAAAATTTGCTCTTCTTGAGGGCTATTAGTTTCATCAAATTTAACACCACACGTCTCTTCAACTATAACAGTGGTTTGGTTGAAGACACGATATGCTTTGCTATTTAAGGAATATCTAAGAAGGAAACTCACATCTCAGCGACTTTGGAATTTTAAAAGTCAAACACTCTTTCTTAAGATAAAACACTTGCATTCAAATATGCGAAAATAAAAGATGTTCGGTTTTTTCCAATGAGAAGTTCATAGGAAGTTTTTTTCAAGAACGGTGCAAATAAAAACGATTTGTGGCATGACAAGCGACATTAATTGCTTTCGCCCAGAAGCTATCGAAAGTTTTATACTCATCAAGTATAGTCCTAGCCATTTCAATTAATGTTCGGTTTTTCTTTCTACAACATTTCCTGCAAAGTGTAGGTAGCGGATAGCTCATGCTTTTATTTTAAGTTCATCACAAAAATCTTCGATTTTAGCATTTTTGAACTCAGAACCATTATCACTATGTATTTTATTTATTTTAAAATCAAATTCATTTTAGGCCCTTTTAGCAAAACTTTTGAAAATACCAGACTTCAGATTTTTTATGTGGAAAGAAAACCCAAGTATTCCTTGAGTTATCATCCATAATCTTTAAACAATAAGAATTGCCCCGATGCTCTTGTAGATTGTTGGCCCAAAAAAATCCATATGCAAGAGTTCCAATGGTCTATAAGTGGACATGATACTTTTAGATGGATGAGAACTTGCTACTTGCTTACCGACTTTGCAAGCACTACATAACTTATTTTTCTCAAACATCACATCTTTCAAGTCTACAACCAAGTTATATTTTAAAATATTTTTTGAGTTGAAACATACCCACTTGAGCAAGCCTTTGTGCCAAAGGTAACCCAAGGAGGTTTTTGCAATTAAATAAGTTTGAAGGCAAGAATCGCTCGAGAAAAAATCCACCAAATAAAGATTACCAAAACGAAAACCATTGAAAACCAAAGACTTTTCTTTTTCTTTTGAGAAAATGTGCAAGTGAGGCCTAGATCACATAATTGGGCAGTCGATAACAAGTTAAACTTAAGAGTTTCAACTTGATAGACATTTGAAATGGAAATGTCATTTAAGATAGCAATTTTACCCAATCCAATTACCTTTCCCTTGCTATTGTCACCAAATGTGATCTTGTCATGATTTCCACTCCTAACCTAAAAAGTGGTGAACATCTTTTGATTTTCAGTCATGTGTTGAGTGCAACCACTATCAAGCATCCAATACCTTCTACTGATTTTGTAGTTTACCATGTAGTCCCATTTTACTATAAGATAAATGGGTGTAGAGAATAATGATGGAGCCTCCTTGATAGCCACTCCGATGAGTCTCTGTTTCTTGGAAGGAATATCATCGTCGAAGTCGGAATATCCCTCATCAGAATTCCACTCCCAAATATGAGCTTCACCTTTGCCATCCTTATGAAACTTCTTGAAAAGCTTCTTCTTGCCATTGTATTCCTTCTTCTTGGATGGCTTGGATTTGTCCTCCTTGTCAGGGTAATGAGAGGTAATGTGACTGACGAGTACCCACGCCATGGGTACCCCCATCAGCCCGGAAGCACGAACGGGCTGACCAATCATGGCGAAGGCCCAGCACCACCAAAAGGTACTTGGGCCGCGGGGAGCGAGCCCCGACCCGTGCAGGGCCGACCCCGAACGGTCGGCGGACTCCGGTTCCGGGCGGTCGGCATGCTCCAGCCGCCTAGTATTGAAGCTCAAGCTCCACCTGCGCCTGAGGCCAGCAGATGGCCCACGCCCGATGTCAGACGGCTGCCTTGTGCGCAGCGTCCCCTGGCGTCCGTACCGGGGTAGGCGGCCCCTTCCCAAGACTGTCAGAAGAGCCACCGAAGGAGTCAAGCCCCCGTCCCATCGCCTGGAACACCGCAGAGGAGTGCGCCCACTCCCGAGGCCAAGGCAAAGTCAAGCGCCATTAAAGCCGCCGAGGCAGACAGGAGCACCACGCAAGGCGTCATCCGGGCATCATCGCGCAAGACCGCACATCGCAGAGCCACCAACCCTGCCTCGGGACGAGCAGAGGATGGTCGGACAAGACAGGAGCCAGACTCCGAGACACGCACGCCCCCCTTTCTAGTGGATTTCCTAAACACCCGTGTAACCCGCCTCCTCCGTCTATATAAGGAGAGGCGGGGCCCGAGAGGGAAGAGACAGAGAAAAAGGCCCTCCAGGAAGCCACAACTCCCTAGCCAAAGCACGAGGGGAATCGAACAATGACTCACGCCGCTTGTACACCCCTTGTTCATCGCCCAAAGATTAATACATCCGCACCAAACGAACTGGAGTAGGGACATTCAGCCCGAACCAGTATACATCATCTGACTCCTTGAGTCGACCATTCGGGGAGAGGGAGCGCGCGACCCCATCCGACCATAAATTCGCATTGCCGGTGCACGAAACACCGACAGTTGGCGCGCCAGGTAGGGGCCCTCGCGCGTCTTCACCGACATCCTCATCCTCGGGTTCCCATTTCTCCTCCCTGATGGCCTCCTCCCACCACGATTCGCCGATGTCGAGGGGCTGGATCCGCTTTGGCGCCCTCAATTTCGTCGTCACCACCGCGGGAGAGCTTGTTCTCATTCCCGCTGCCATCCGGGACCGGGCGCCCTCCGCTAGCTCGAATCTGATTGCAAGCGTCCTCGGCAACCTCGGCCTCGAGGCCCTCGCGCCGGGCGGGCGGGCCGTCGCCGGCGCTGCCCGGCGACATCGCCTACGAAGCTGCGGCGGCGGCGGTTCCACCCTCCACGGGTTCTCAACTTCGTGGCCATGGCCGACTTCACGGCTTCCTCCACGACCTGTTTGGCGGATTCCTCCGACCACGGCTCCAGCCCGACAGAGTATCCCCGCAGGTGTACTCCCGCGAAGTGCAACATGACGAGTGGCGGAACCATCCTCCACCCCGCTACCCTCGGGACCCTCCTCCCGCGACGAAGCGGCGGGAGGAATCCGGCGAGGAAGACGACGACAGCACCAACAACGCCGTCGACCTTCGGCAGCCCGAGGAGCTAGAGGCCCGAAAGGCGAACTCGACAAGCTCCAGGCCGAGCCGAGCGCCGTCGGCCTAACCCACCACTCGCCTCGGCGGCAAGGCCAAGGCGTCAGTGTATCATGATTGGTCGAGGAGACGAACGACCTTCCGTTCTTCCCTCACGCCAACCAGAACATTGCTGCGGCGGCGATGCTGCTCCGAGGGCTGCCCGAGCCAACAGAGCCAGAAGCCAAGGCCACCTATCAGAACCTCCGGGGACTGGTAGAACGTGCTGTCGTTCAGCACGCCCAAGGCTCCGGCTCCCGACGGACGGGCGCCACTTCGGGCCGCCTGGGCCACTCCCCCTCACAAGGCCGACGGAGCCCAGCCAAGACGGCCCCGCTCCACGAGCTCCCCCAGGCATCATACACCCCGGTGCGCCACCGCCTGGGGGACAAGTATGATCTTCGCACCACCCTCGAGGCGCGAAGGAGAGCTACCGAGGCAGCGCCCTCGCGGTCGCCGATAGCGGCGACGCAACCATCCCGACCGGGATTCGACGGTCCCGGGCCGCGTGCGTTCACCCGCCTCATCCGCAACGCCGACTTCCCGACCAGGTTCTGGGCCCCGACTAACATAGCCAAATACACAGGGGCCACCAACCCTGTCCGGGCTAGAAGACTATTGGCTCGCTCGCCGAGCGGGGAGCGACGGATGACTCCTTCGTCATCCAAGATCTCCCCATCTACCTTGCGGACTCGGCTCGAGCCTGGCTCGAGTACTCGCCAGAACACCATCGGCACTGGGCCGACTGTGAACCTTTTAGTCGGGAACTTCCAGGCACGCATAAACGCCCTGGCAACTCTGGGACTCAAGAGCCGCAAGCGGCAATGGGAAACCCTCCGGGACTACATCCGCCGCTTCTCCCAACAAAGTGCAATGAGCTCCCGACATCCGCGACGCCGACGTCGTCGGGCGTTCATCTACGGCACCACGTGCGAGGCCCTGGTCCACAAGTTGGGCTGTGCGAAACCCCGGACCACCAAGGAGCTCCTCGACATCGCCACCAACCACGCCTCCGGCGAGGAGGCCGTGGGGGCCATCTTCGAAAGGAAGACGGCCCACAAGACAGCCAGCCTCGGAGCCAGCGCCCCCTCCGACCGCCCTGACAAAAGGAAGCGGAAGGGGAAGCAGGGCCGCGAAGGCCAAATGGTCGCCGCTGCCGACCGACCTGCCAAACAGCAGGCTCGGCAGACGCCCGACCGATTCGAGAAGTTGATGGATAGTCCGTGCCCGAACCACGACTATCCCGTCAAACACAAGTATCGGGACTACGAAGTCCTGAAGCGGTTCCTCTCCGGAAACCCCACGACATCACGGGGCAAGGGGAAGAAGCGCGATCCGACACCCGACGCCGGGGCAAAGGGCGATGAGCCAGCCGACGAGTTCCCACAGCTCGACGGCTGCCTCATGATCTTCGGAGGGACGGAGTGCTACGCCGACAAGCGACGGCTGAAACTCGCCCACCGAGAGGTACACACGGCGACCCCGGCCGTGCCTTCCTACCTGAAGTGGTCGGAATGCCCGATCGCCTTCGATCGGATCGACCACCCCGACCACATCCCGCACCCGGGACGCTACCCGCTCGTCGTCGACCCCATCGTGGGGACGAAGCGCTGACCAAGGTGCTCATGGGCGGCGGCGGCCTCAACATCATGTATGTTGAGACCCTCGATGCCCTGAGGGTCCCCGCTCGCCCTCCGGCCCGACAAAGCGCCCTTCCACGGCGTCGTGCCAGGCCAACAGGCCCATCCCTCGGGCAGTCGGCCTGTCCGTCACCTTCGAGGAGCCGGACAACTTCCGCACCGAGAACCTCACTTTCGAGGTTGTGGACTTTCCCGGCTCCTACCATGCCATCTGGGGCGGCCTTGCTACGCGAAGTTCATGGCAGTCCCCAACTACACCTATCTCAAGCTGAAGATGCCAGGGGCCACAAGGTGTCATCACCGTGGCGCATCCTTCGGCTCGCTTACAGCATGAGCAAAGCGGTGTGAATTGGCCTCGGCGGTCGCCGCTTCGCCGAGCTCGCCTAACTCAGGAGAAGGTCTCGGATCCGCCCCGACTCAAGCAAGTCGGGGCCTAGCTCTTTCAAGTCCGCGGAGGACACGAAGGAGGTCGCTGTTGATCCCGAAGATCCCGCCAAGACCGTGCGGATCGGAGCCGCCCTCACCACCAAATAGGAAGGCGCGCTCGTCGACTTCCTCCAAGCAAACCGAGACGTCTTCGCTTGGAGACCCTCGGACATGCCAGGAGTCCCGAAGGAGGTTGCCGAGCACTCCCTGAGCATTCGACCGGGATCTAGACCGGTCGCGCCACGCTGCGCTGCTGACGAAGAAAAGCGTCGGGCCATTGGGGAAGAAATCGCCAAACTTTTGGCCGCCGGCTTTGTAAGGGAGGTGCGTCACCCTGAGTGGCTCGCCAATCCCGTCCTTGTAAAGAAAAAGTCAGGGCAATGGAGAATGTGTGTTGACTACACGAGCCTCAACAAGGCCTGTCCGAAAGATCCATTCCCATTACCTCGCATCGACCAGGTCATAGACTCCACCGCCGGGTGCGAGTCCCTTTCTTTTTTGGATGCCTACTCAGGCTACCACCAGATAGCGATGAAGGAGTCCGATCGACTGCGACTTCCTTCATCACCCATACGGCTCGTCTTTGTTACGTCCACGATGCCTTTTGGTGCAGCGCAGGCGCCACGTACGGCGATGTATGCGGCGTGTTTTGGACCAAATTGGCCGTAACATCGAAGCCTCGTCGGCGACATCGTTGTCAAAACCAGGAAGGCCGACGACCTCATCATCGACCTGGAGGAGACTTTGCGAACCTCCGACGGTTTCGCAAGATAAGGCTCAACCAGAAATGCGTCTTGGGGTCCCCAAGGGCAAGTTCTTGGGATTCATTGTCTCCGAGTGCGGCATCGAAGCCAACCACGACAAGATCTCCGCTATCGCGAGGATGGGGCCAATCAATGATCTGAAGGGAGTTCAAAGGCTGATGGGGTGCATCGCGGCGCTAAGTCGCTTCGTATCCGCCTCGTGACAGCGGGATGCCACTCTACAAGCGATGAAGAAGTCCGACCACTTTTCTGGACCCACGGCTCGGGAAGCCTTTAGTCGACTAAAGGCCTTTCGACCTCACCTCCGGTCTGGTCGCCGAGCCACAGGAACCCTTACTCCTCTACATCGCCGCCACGACTCAGTCGTCGGTAGCGGCACTTGTTGTGGAGCGAGCAGAGGAAGGCCGCGTTTTCAAGGTACAGAGACCGGTCTACTTTGTCAGCGAGGTGCTCTCCGAAACAAAGGTCCGATATCCTCAGATACAGAAGCTACTCTACTCGGTACTCATCACCAAGAGGAAGCTTGCCCATTACTTCGATCGACACCCCATCTCCGTGGTAACCTCCACGCCGCTCGAAGAAGTCGTCCGCAACCGCGACGCCACAGGAAGAATCGCCAAGTGGGCTCTCGAACTCAGTGGCCTCGACATATCGTACGTCCCCAGGACGGCGATCAAGTCCCAGGTCTTGGCGGACTTCGTCGCCGAGTGGACCGAAGCGCAAGTCCCTGCAGTGGTCGAAGACCCGAATCTTGGGCGATGTACTTTGATGGGTCTTACACCAAGAATGGGGCGGCGGGGATCGTCATCATCTCCCCACTCGGCAACAAGCTCCGGTATGCTATCCGTCTACTCTTTGGCGCCACCAACAATGTCGCCAGTCTGAAGCCCTCGTCAACGGCCTTGAATCGCCGCCGACCTAGGCGCCACGGCTCTACGTTCACGGCGACTCCAAGCTGGTTGTCGACCAAGTGATGAAAGCAACCGAGCCCGTGGACGCCTTTCGGATGGCCGCCATCGCTGGAGGTCCGCAAGCTCGAGGAGAAGTTCAAGGGTTTCGAGCTCCATCACAGCTACAAGCGCTACAACGGTGAAGCCGACTCCCTCGCCAACCTCGCCTCCGGAAAAGGGCCGGTTCCCCCGGGGATCTTCGTTTCCGACCTCAGCAGCCCATCAATCCGCTTGGACCCAAGTGCTGAGGGCGCTACCGACCCCCCAAAGGCGGGCGCTCCCGCCGATCTCCGGCCAGATGCTCAGCCGTCTGGGTCGGATTTGGGCGTCCTGACCGTCGAAACCGACTGGAGGCAACCGTTTGTCGATCGATTGACAAACGGGTCGCTCCCCGCCGATGCCACCGAGGCTCGACGCCTCGCCCGACGGGCTAAGTCTTTCGTCCTGGTCGAAGGTGCCCTCTACAAGAGGAGCCCGTCCGGAATCCTTCAGAAGTGCGTTCCGACCGACCAAGGGAAGCACCTTCTGCTGGACATCCACGGCGGGGTGTGTGGACACCATCCCGCGCCGCGGTCCCTGGTAGGAAAGGCCTTCCGACAAGGTTTCTACTGGCCGACCGCCGTAGCAGATGCAACCCAAATCGTCCGCACCTGCGAAGGATGCCAATTCTTCGCCAGACAAACGCATCTTCCTGCGCAAGCTTTGCAGACGATCCCCATCACGTGGCCCTTCGCGGTTTGGGGGCTCGACCTGGTCGGACCCTTCAAAAAGGCGCCCGGGGGCTTCACTCACGTGCTTGTCGCCGTGGACAAGTTCACAAAGTGGATCGAAGCCAAGCCGTTGACAAAGATCACGTCGGCCCAGGCAGCAGGCTTCTTCCGCGATATTGTCTACCGGTTCGGGTGCCCAACTCCATCATCACCGACAACGGGGCAGCTTCACGGGAAAGGAGTTCCTCGAGTTCTGCGACAACTTCAATATCCGAGTCGACTGGGCGGCGCTGGCACACCCCCGAGCCAACGGCCAGGCCGAGCGAGCCAACGGCATGATCCTCCAAGGACTCAAGCCGCGAATCTTCAACCGACTAAAGAAATTCGCGGGGCCGGTGGGCGTAGAGCTACAACCCGTGCTTTGGAGTCTGCGAACCACGCCCGACCGGTCGGCCGGGTTCACTCCTTTCTTCTTGGTGTTTGGAGCAGAGGCTGTCCTCCCGACCGACCTTGAGTACGGCGCGCCAAGGGTACAGAACTACAACGCCAGACGGGCAATCGAGGAACGATAGGATGACCTCGGCCAGGCTCGACGAAGCTCGAGGCGTCGCGATCTTCTGATCGGCAAAATACCCGGCGGCGCCGCTACCACAGCCGACGAGTTCGCGGTCGCTCATTCGAAGTCGGCGACTTGGTGCTACGTCAAGTCCAATCCGCGAAGGACAGGCACAAGCTCTCCCCGCCTTGGGAGGGCCCTTTCACCGTCGCGGAAGTCCTCCGGCCCGGCACCTTCCGTCTCAAGGACACCGAAGGAAATCTCCTGACAAACGCGTGGAATATAGAGAAGTTGAGAAGGTTCTATCCCTAATCAGCCTGCCCCTTCTCTGTACCGCGCGATAAGTTTCCAAAACAAAAGAAGTCGCAACTGTCGAAAGATCGACCGAGTGCTCTCTCTCTCTCTCTCGCCCTTGATCTACCACAAGTGCTATGACCTCCGCCCCGAAAGCAGAGGTCCCAAAATAGTACTCTACCCATGTCAAAAACGACGAATAACCGACCTACGGTTGGTCGGACCAACCCATTCCGGTGACAAGCACAGCCTGCGCCGGACCCGTTGCGGTCCCAAAAGACTACGGATGTGGGCGATCGCAAAAGTGGAAAATCTTCGAGGAAGAAAAAGAAAAAGAGAGAAAGGAGCAGAGGGCAAAAGAAACACTTTATTCATTCACGGAGGCGCATCACCCCAACCAAGAACAAACCGCCCGCCGTTGTCTTGGTGTGCGCCCGCTTGGCCGGACAGCGCCTGGCGCCTCTCAACCAGCGCTTGCACCGGTAGCGCCCTCACTTCCGCGGTAGAACGCCCGACAAGGGCGCCAACTCGCCGTATGTCTCGCGAACAGCCTCGGCCTCGACCTCCGCCACCTCCTGCGACCAAGTCGATGAGCGCCTACTTCCTCGTGGAGCTGAGCATAACGGTCCGCCATGGCGCGCGAAGGAAGTGTTCTGGGAGCTTTGGCAGAATAACAAACGCGCCAGCGTTCTCTCCATTTATAACCTACAGTGTGGAAGGCACGGAAGACGAAGCGCCTCAAGAGCGCGCAGCGGAGCGGAAGCCGAAGCGTCCCAGTTCCAAAGACGATGCGACCTCCAAGGCGAGTTAATCCGCCCTTATCTCTAAGGAAAAAACATAAATCTCTTTCAAAAAAAAAAAAACACATGAAAACTCAGCGGTGCGTGGCGGCGCACCTCAGTCCCCACGCACCACTCGGGGGCTCCCTTACGACCCCAGGGGTCAGCGACCTAGATCGATGTTCGGTAACCGCTCCGACCGAGCTACCCCCCCTCTCTCATAGTAACCTCCCTCTTCAAAACCAAAATGCTACAGCCCACGCCCCCGCGGCTACGGTTTCGAAGCAGCACTTTGCGCAAAGAGGGAGGCTACTTGAGCGAAGGGCCAAGCGCCGGTCGGATGAAGCCTTTCTCGATTTAGGTCGGCGAAGCCGACTGATCAAACAAACTCCCCCGAGGCAACCTCCTCGAACCAAATGCTACAATTTAAGCCCCAGCGGTAGCATTTCGCGCAAAAAGGAGGTTGCCCAAGCGGAAGGCAACTTGATCAGTCAGCATAGATCGACCCCGGTCGTCGTTAAAAAAGCGCACAAGTCATTACCCTGAGCCGTACCCCAACCGACCAAGCTATCCACCTCGCGGTTATTTCCCCCGGACCAAGGTGCTACGGCCTACGCCCCCGCGGCTACGGCTTCGAAGTAGCACTCTGTAGGGGGAAAACAAGCCCTCCGAGCAAGAGACGCTAGGGACGGTCGAAGCACCCCCACTCAGGGCAACGTTCTAGCCCACCAAGCGGAGCCTTCGCGAAGGAGACGGTCCGACCTAGGCACCTCTCCTCCGCGAAGCGAGCGTTCTAGGTAGCTTGTCCTATCCCGTGATTTCTTCAGACTGAGTTGGGGCAACGCCTACGCTCTCAGGGCACCCCCGCGGGCCCTATAGCTATGGTCGTAAGATTGCCCAAACCACAGAGGAAGCACGAGGTAGACGCACACACACACACACACAAAAAAGGGGAACTCAAAGCGGCCGACATGTCGGTTGATTAAGGCGATCACGTTCATTACATGCACTACAAAGAAAAAGATGAGAAGGAAACTAATCGTCTCCCTCCGTCAAGCGGAGGATTTCTGTGGCGAGATCCGGCGGGCAATCTCTTGGGCGCCGCGGGTCGGCCGGGCCATGAATGCGTCGATCTCCTCATCACTTCGGTCAGCAGCAACACCGCTCCCGACCGCCTCAAGGTCGACGCCGTCATAATAAGAGACGGTGTTGACCAGGGCCGAGGAAGCGCCAAGCACCGCCGCTTCCCGCACCGACGCCTCAGCGCTCGAGGGACCCATCCGAGTATGGTGGGGATGGCGCTGGGCCTGGAGTAAGTCCAAACAGCCGTCGCAGACAGCTTGGATGCCCACGCGAGGACCGTCGGCTCGGCCGTCGTTCGGCGCGTCTCTCCGCCACCCGCTTGTCCACAAGGGCCGAGTCACGTGACTCGACCGCGCATCCTGCTTCTCCACCGCCACCCTTCGCGACTCGGTAGCGTCGCTAAGGCTTTGCGAGCTGCGGGAACAAAAGCGATGTCGAGAAGACGCGTCGCGATGGCTCCCAAGGGATTGAACAACTCACGACCACGGAGGCTTCTTTGGCACGAAGTTCCTCCTCGACCTTGGCAAGCGCCTCTCGATCGGAAGCGGTGCGGCGGCAAGCTCCTCGCCGTCGCGAGCTCCCCCCGAGCAAGATCCCGCTCGCCGCGAAGCCGGTCGGCCTCCCTGCGGGCCGACTTGTTTTCCTCTCGGAGGCGGGTGGCCTCCGCCCGAGCAGCCCGTTCTGCGCGGACCGCAGAAGCCTTGGCCGCTTCAGCATCCGCCAGGGACGACCTGGCCCGCTCTCCCTCGGCGGTCAGAGACTCCGCAAGTCGCTGAGCCTCCCGCAAGGCTTGATGACTTCCCGGCCCGACCACCCGGCGGCCCTCCCTTGCTTTCGGCAACAAGCGCCCTCGGGCGTCGAGCAGCTCTCCCCTATAGCACTCCCGGTGTGCAAGCGGAGGAACATCGACTTGTCTACCGCCCGGGATGTCAAGCGCTGCAAATTCCTGCCCGGTCAGTCTCCGTTTCCTGGTCAAAAGATGCACAAAAGACAAAACCCCGTCAGACTCACCGATCTGACCAAGCGGGACTCCTGAGCAATGGATTTCCTCGCCCTGGACGCGGCGTCAACGGCGCGAGTGAGGTCGGCGTGGACCCTCTCCATCTCCTCCTCCAAAGCGTTCCAATCGCGGCGTTACGCCTCGTCGTCGAACGAGCGGGCCCCGGCCGGTCGGGGCGGGCAAGATAAAGACGGCGGTCGGCCGTCTGTCTCGACTTCCCACTTTGCCGCGGCGTCTGCGGCGGCCGATTCTGCGCCCTCCGCAACACTTGGACAGCCAAAGCGGGCGGTGGCCGGCGGCGAAGCGGCGAGACTTCGCCCGGTGCATAACGCCGCAGATCGATACTTCCCCGACGGCAGAGTCGCGCGACCCACGGTCGGCGGTGCGAAAAAACAGAGATAGCGGGCGTCTCCGTCGATCTTTGCGGCGGTGGCGGTCAGCGCCCCCGGCGGCGGCGGGACCACACGGCCTCACCAGACAACGGCGCAGGCGGAGGCACGTCCGTGGCTTCTTCTGTATTGCCGCAACCGGTAGTGCTCCTGCGCATCCCCCTCCGTGGCGTCCCCTCGTAAACAAACCCACCACGAGGCGCATCCGAGGAAGCCCCGCTCCCAACAACCGCCGCCAGACGCCAGCGGATGGGGCCAGGAAGAGTGCGGCTCCTCACCGCCGAGGTAGGGCTCAGCGCTCTCCAGTATTTGGTATGCCCCCACCTGACCCATCGAAGTCACGAAGGAAAAAGCAGGAGAGGACCAAGCGGGAGCACGTAAAGTCACTTACCGAGAGGAGCGAACAACCGGCACCTGGCGTGCCCTTTTTGCCGGGCCCCCACGAGGGGGCGTGAGGGGTCTGCGCATCTTCAGGATGTACCCTGCGCCGGAGGTCTCTTCTGAGGAACCACGGTCGCCGGCCCCGCGGCTGGAACCCGCGTCGCAACCGCCGGAGTCGCCTCCGCCAACCGCTCCCCCCTCGCTCGACGACGGCTCTTCGTCACCGTCACTCTCAGTCTCGTCAGAGACCTCCTCGCCACGCGCAGACCGCTCCGCGCGCTCTTTCCTCTTCCGATCCCTCGTCGCCTCCTTCTTCGCCAGGAGGGCGGCGTCACGCTGCTCCATTTCCGTGCACACGGCCGCTCTCGCCTCTTTTTCCCCCGGAAGCAAGGGGCGGGAGACCAGGCCACCGAGCCCCTGCACGAACACGCTCGGGTAAGGGGGCGAAGGAGCAGAGCAAAGCAAAAACAAACAGGAGCCGTCAGACGTACCAAGTTCTGTGGATTCTGCGCCGAGAACGGCGCAGGCACCGCGCCCGCTGGCTCGGTATCTCCCTCGATGGAAACCGCGGCCACACGTGCGAGGACCTCCGACGCAGGAAGCTCCCGCTCCGACGACCTCGCAGGGTCGGTCGGCCCCGTGTACTCGAACATGGGATGCCCGATCCTTGAGGGGTTGAATGCGCCTCTCCATGAACGTACGGAGGACCACCTTGCCCGTCAGACCCCGCCGCTTCAGGTCTGCGAGCTTTTCGAGAATCTCATCAACCTTCGCCCGGTCCCTCGCATCGGGACCCCAGGTCCAGCAAGGATGCGGCGTCGGTAGATTCCCACTGAAGGCCGGGGCATCGTTGTCAATGTTCGGACATAGAACCACTCATTTGTGCCACCCCGGTTGGGCGTCGGCAGCTTTACATCGGTGTAAAGCGACTTGCGGCGAAGCGCTTGATTGGATCGCCAGAGCGCCAAGAAGGTCGGCGGCGCTCGACGGCGGCCTCGCGAAGAAGAAGTGGCGCCAGAATCCCCAGTGGGGTTCGATCCCCAGAAAAGCCTCGCACAGCGTCATGAAGACCGTGATGTGGAGGACTCCATTCGGATTCAGGTGGTGAACCTCCCCCCCGTAGTAGTGAAGCAGCCCCCGGACGAACGGGTGGAGTGGGAGGCCGAAGCCTCGCTCGTAGAAGGCCGCCAGCGAGACTATCTCGCCGTCTTCCAGTTCGGGGACCTCGGTCGGCGCCGGCACCCTGGCCGGGATCGAGGCCACGGAGGAAGGAGCTCCTTCCTCTCCAAGCCGAGGTAGCGACCCGTCGCGGCCAAGTGCGGGGTCGGTGACATCCTCGAAAGTGCGTGGGGAAGCGGGGGACGGCGCGACGAAGCAGGAAGCTTTTTTCTCCCCTTGCGTTTTCTCTCTCTTCCTTTTTTGCAGAAGGCACGAACGGAAGGGTTTGCTCCCCCCACGCCGCCCTCCCCTTCCTTTATAGGCGCCTGGCGGAAACGGGCGGGCCTCCGCGTGGCGATGCCTCCTCGCGAGCAAGCGCGATCGCCAAACCATCAGCCTGTCACGGTAACGTGCCATAGCCCATTTAAATCCCACTAGGCATTAACTGCTCCGACAGAGCGAACGCCTCGCGCCGCACGCCACGCAGCACCGCAGACCTCACCGGCTACATCGGGCCGGGGCGCCCCACGCCAAGAAAGGTATGAAAACGGCCCTCTTGGGCCGCCTCGGGAAAGCAAGCGGCTGCGGGCTCGCGCCGAGGCCCGGCACCATCTTGAGGGTTACGAAGGCCGAATCGGCCGGTGGAATGAAAGCCGCCCCAACACGTAAAAAAAGAGAGAGAGCGAGGGGCGGGTCGCAGTGAGCCCCCAGAGGGCCCCTAGTTAGGGTCGGCGGACGACCCAATCACTGTGGCCCGCGTCCGAGACCATACCTCACACTCTCCCGCGGAGCTCATCGATGAGTGGCGGCGGTAGCGCTCGGGTTGTGAGCGACCCGGCAGCCCGATGCGGGACGAGTAAGGAAAGGTTTTTATGGAACGCCCCCGAAGCGGGTCGGACGCCCACGCCGGGAGCTACGTCCGCTTGGAAACGATCCCCCTCGAGGGAGATCGCCAAGGTTCCACTCGGATTACCCGATAGTAGCTCGCACGAGCACGACGTTCAAGCCGACGAAGGCAAACGTGCGTTCGCTCACCCGACTCTGAAAAAACCCACGAACGGCGTGGCTTGCCAGGGTCCGACCGGGCTAAACCCCCGACCGGCTCTCCGACCCGCTCGGGGGCTCGGGGGCTACACCCACCGGGTGCGCTCGCACGCACCCGGGCTCTTTCTAGGCCGGCGTGGCTCCCAAGCAGTCGCGCCGCCAACCTCCGGGTCGACGGCTACCCCTGCCGGGCTAAACCCCCGACCGGCTCTCCGACCCGCTCGGGGGCTCGGGGGACTACACCCACGGCGCCATACAAGACCGGGCCCCTTCTAGGTGGCGCGGCTCAGGCGATCCGCAGCCGACCTAGCATTATCGACCTCGGGCCGACGGCTACCACCGCCAGTTAAAACCCCAGCGGCTCTCAGGCCGCTCAGGGGCTCGAGGCTCTTGACGAGTACCCATGCCATGGGTACCCCATCGGCCGGAAGCACGAGCAGGTGACCAATCATGGCGAAGGCCAGCACCACCAAAAGGTACTTGGGCGCGAGGCGAGCCCGACCGTGCGAGGCCGACCCCGAACGGTCGGCGGACTCCGGTTCCGGGCGGTCGGCATGCTCCAGCCGCCTAGTATTGAAGCTCAAGCTCCACCTGCGCACAGGGCCAGCATGGCCCACGCCAGTGTCAGACGGCTGCCTTGTGCGCAGCGTCCCCTGGCGTCCGTACCGGGGTAGGCGGCCCCTTCCCAAGACTGTCAGAAGAGCCACCGAAGGAGTCAAGCCCCCGTCCCATCGCCTGGAACACCGCAGAGGAGTGCGCCCACTCCCGAGGCCAAGGCAAAGTCAAGCGCCATTAAAGCCGCCGAGGCAGACAGGAGCACCACGCAAGGCGTCATCCGGGCATCATCGCGCAAGACCGCACATCGCAGAGCCACCAACCCTGCCTCGGGACGAGCAGAGGACGGTCGGACAAGACAGGAGCCAGACTCCGAGACACGCACGCCCCCCTTTCTAGTGGATTTCCTAAACACCCGTGTAACCCGCCTCCTCCGTCTATATAAGGAGAGGCGGGGCCCGAGAGGGAAGAGACAGAGAAAAAGGCCCTCCAGGAAGCCACAACTCCCTAGCCAAAGCACGAGGGGAATCGAACAGCCGACTCCCCGCCTCGCTTGTACACCCCTTGTTCATCGCCCAAAGATTAATACATTCGCACCAAACGAACTGGAGTAGGGACATTCAGCCCGAACCAGTATACATCATCTGACTCCTTGAGTCGACCATTCGGGGAGAGGGAGCGCGCGACCCCATCCGACCATAAATTCGCATTGCCGGTGCACGAAACACCGACAGTGACCCTTCTCATTGTACTCATATCAACGAATGTTTGAGTAGCGTTTGTAGATTGAGGATTGACCTCTCTTGTTCATGTAAGATGCACTTGAGTATGAGCGCTTCTTCATAATTTTTCTCATCGGAGTCATCTTCTTTGTCATCATGAGCTTCATCACTTGACTCCACCTTGACTTTGAATGCAATATTCTTCTTCTTGGCTACAAGGATCAAGGATAACTAACTAGAGGAGGTGAATAGTAGGTTTTTAAAATTATTTTGGCTACAAAGCAATTATTGAGCAAGTATGATAATAAATCTAATCTTCAACAATTAAGGCCTAAATAATCTAGGTTTCACTAAGTGGATCAACAATCTACGTATAATCAAGTCTAGTGATTCTAGGAAGACAATCAAACAATATGATCACTAGGAATGTAAATTTGCACAAGTAAAAATTGAGAATGCAGACCACAATATGAACATAAGAATTTTTTTTCGTGGTCTTGGAGACTTGCCGGTCTCCCCTAATTCACATTGAGGTAGCTTGAATGAATCAAGTAGGCTTTTTGCGCCATTGACCAGAGGTAGCTCTTTTCCTCGACAAGTAGGTGAGCTACAACCTTCACACGAATACACGATGCCTGGCCAATTCACAATTCTTCTTGAAGAGTTCACTAGTTTTCTTCTCCAAGCTGTCTAGGAGTCAGCAAACTTCAAGGGTAATGAATCTGTGATGCTTGCTTGAAGATCCTAAAGAGTTACAAGGCTCAAAATGAATGCTCAACTCTTGAATACTCTCAACCACGTCAAAATATGAAATTGAATGCACTAAGATGAAGAGAGGAAGAATAAGGTCCAAAATGTATTCAATGAGGATCTAACCAATGCCCTTGCTGTAGGAGAGGGGGTATTTATATCCTTCAGCCATCTAATTAGCCGTTGGGGCAAATTTCCATAAAAATTAAACAAATCTGGTACTACCTGCATGTAAAGTCCAGTAGTACCGGCCTCTACTGTGACATGTAGGTCGACGCATTAAATGCACAGGGTTCTAACCGTTGGCATAGGTACCGGTACTACATATGCACAAAGTTCGATAGCGACGGAATTTGAATTCACACATAAAACCCCACAAAACTCTCTCTGGAAAAATACTATCGACAACTATGCAGTAGACCAGATTAAGATCCACGGTAGTACCAATATTTGAAACTCAGAGAAAGTCCACCAAAAACCACTTTTTGGAAAATAACTACCGTTCTTGAGTGCTAGTACTGCCGACCTATGGTAGTACTGGGCATTCAAATATCAGTAGTACCGGTCAGGTAAAAATGACTGGAAACACCTTCTCTAGAATAAAACTACAGGACCATAAGGGCGGTACTACCAACCGGCGGTAGTACCAATTCCTACAAGGTGTAGTGTCGAAAATGATAGACACAGAGAAAATCCACAAAATACGAACTTTGGAAAATAACTACCGCACCCAAGGGCGGTACTACCGATTCACGGTAGTACTGACTTTTACATGGCGGTAGTGTTGGTTTCTAGAGAAAAATTTATTTCACAAAGGAACATTTTAATGCACCCAAGAGCCAGTGTGAACAATCATTTGAGCCATATGATCTTAAGCAATTTAAAGCTACTAGCCATGGATCCCTCCTAGGGCCTGTTTGGGAGAGCTCTGCTCCTCAATTTTCAGCTCCACTTCAACTTCGTGTAGCCAAACACCTCAGCTACACAGAACTCCGGCTTCAGAAAAAATGTGAATCTAGGGGGCTGCTTCATGGTTTTTGTGGAGCTCCTCAAGGGGTACTCCAAGAAACACTATTTCATACCCACTCGTGAAGTTCATAGGTAATTACCCACCTTTGCCACTAGTTACACATATGAGGTAATTACCCACCTCCATTCAACATCCAAGGGCACAAATGGGTATCCACATCAAACACATCTATTCTTGAAGCTAGATCTAATTTGCAAACCAAACGCCTCCCTTCCCTACTTCAACTTTATGATGGAGCTACTCTATGGTGAAGTTGGTGGAGTGGAGCTGATTTTTTTGAAGTGGAGCTCTCCCAAACAGACCCCTAATAGTACAGTACCTACTTATAGCAATATGATATTTTCTCCAAACTCTGAGATCGGTAAAAGCCATGAAAAGGTCCTTATATATTTATACCTTTGCCTTGAGCTTGAATCATCCATAATCGTCTTTGTTTCATGCTTTCACATATTCTTTTTAACGATGAGGAGAAAAATATTTTAGTTTGTAAATCTTTATTGTCATTAATCATCAAAACTAATTAAATTAGAGGCCTAGATGCTTCATCTACATGAGATTTCCAAGTCGCATCAACTCATTTTCCCCTTCCATGTGCTTCCTTCCCACTAAGCACAAAACTTGAATCAACTACATTTAGTGGTGACTTTATCAAACTTGATGCAAACATCTTGCGGTATTCAAAGATGTTTTCTTGCATTTTAATGAAAGAAAGTATTGCTGTGAGCCGTTGAAACTAAAAGAATAGCAACATAAAAGGCAAAAAGAAATAAATTACCGACAGATGGCCTGAGGGTCTTGCCATCCCAATTTTCTAAATATATCATTGTGTACATCCCACAAAAGCTTGCAAAAAGGGGGAAAAAAAGGGAGGCATCAAAATCATGTCTACAATAATTTTTGAATGTATCGAAAGTGTATACACACAATGAATGTATATGTTCTGTAGACCTAAAAATATACATATTAGATTGTTGTGGATACTCTGTTGAAGAGCAACGCTAAAAATTTGAAACATCTTTCTCCATGAATTTGCAGACCTTAACAAGCTTGATGAGGTTTTCAATCTGTTGACAACAAAAATGTTCTTACAACAAAATAAGCAGAAAATGAATAATGTTAGGGGATAAAAAGAGTAAAAATAACATGTATGAATGTGCTTACAAGATTATTTGCTGTTGACCAAGCAAAAGCATCCTTTGAGTTTTTTATTGAGTCAAATATGTTGATTTGGATATGCAAAATGTCCAAACCTATAAGGACCCAGTGCTTGTTACGCATAAATGGGAAAGAACAGCTACATTAGAAAATATTTATGTGTGTTACAAAAGATGCTAAAAAAGACCCAACAAATAAATAAACATAAATATTTGCAACATAGTTGAGTAGCAGAACAAATAAAATAAATATACATAAATATTGGCAACATAGTTAAGTAGCAGAACAAATAAAATAAAATTACTAGGTCCTTTTTAGCCAAGTTGAACTTTTCATCAATCATTTTCAGATCTTTCATGCAAGTTTGTGTCATGAAGTTTTCAGGATCCAGAATTGGTTGAGACTGTTTTAAAAGGGACGGAAAAAGGTATCCTCAAAATTGAGACTGTTTGGACAGAAATATTAGTACACAACTGAAAAGAAACAAAAGAGTAAGAATTTGTGACATAAAACATAACTATTTTATCGTGATGACAGGAGAGAAAGCAAATTTCTTTAGAGTGGTCTTGTTTGATGGTGGTTTAATTGCATCATTATTAAATTGCTCAACAGAAACCGTCATCAACTCATTATCTACTTCCCTTCTTGGTCTTAGTAAATTATAAAAATGCTCATAAGTTATATGAAATCCACAAATATCGACAAATATGGAGCTAAAAAAACACAAGCAGGGGACAAATTGGTATGAAACATTTCTAAAGTAGGTCATGAAATATTTCTAAAGAACTAACGTGACATTGGGCCAGAAACAAATTTACATTGATAAAAAAGTGCCAACAAAAAATAAAGTTACTACAACATTCATGTATGTCTATTGGTACAAAAAATATAGTGCACCTATAAATCAATTGGGGGTGAACATGGAAAAAACCAATGCAAACATCTATATATAATTGATATAACAAATACATATAACTGATACAACATTTGTATGTGATATATTGCAATAAAAAAAATCAAGTATGCAGGTCAATAAACTGGATGCAATGAAAGGTGTGAAGGTACTTCAACAAAAAGTAAAGATAATGAATCAATGAATAATAATATACAACAACATCGATCATAATTTGAAGTATATATAAAAAAAGATACTCATGCTTCAATTCCCTTCCTAGACTTCTTAACACATCTTGTAGATATGTATTTTGTATATGTATCCTCAACCACATGATCCACCTTAAGCTTCTTCAACTTGCTCCCATCATCTAATGCCTTGGCTGCCCTCTTCTTCCTATTCTTCTTCTCGTGAGTGCTTGGGCCACTACTCACATCAATACATATGTTACTGCTAGTGCCAACTACATCGCATTATATATATATAAGTACTCATGAGGCTATGTGTAAAAACAAAAACTGGACAGTATGAGCAAGGCAAACAAAAGTATGTACAGTCTTAAAAAATTTACTGGTGGGTGGGCTAGCATTATTATTGCTATAGATGGGGTCACTAGTTGCGGCAGCAACGTTCTCATTATACTCTAATTGGTTGTGGGTTGGTTTGCAGTGTGCACTAGCAACATCCTCGAATAGATCAATGTAGTCTAAGTTGAAATCTACAACATCCTTGCAATAACTAGGCCAATTACTTGTATCAAGTCTGCTAGGACTTTTTGGCTCCTCGACCCTTCTAACTGGTCTGTCAATGTCTTGTGCAGGGCTTAGGGAATATTGGCTTGAGCTGCCCTGTTGGTTCAAGCATAATTTATCCACAATGCAAACAAAGTTTGCATCCTCATCAATGGTTGGTTTATCCCTTGCTGCCTACTAAAAAATGATTGCAACATTTAAGCGATTCGAGCTACCACTATTGGCTTCTATAATCACATGAACATCTGCAGAACTCTTAGGTAGGTTACCGTCTAGAATCTTATCACTATTGATTTCTCTATCTTCACTTGCTTGTCTGCCCTGATGCATTGTTGAATCAATCCCATCGTTATCTTTGACGATGATAGCCCCACTAGCTTAAAGACATATGTCACTAGACTGGCCCACTTTGATTTGTGCTAATGCAACACTGACTTCCGCAATCATGGCAAAATTTCCACAATTTTCACAAAATTTCCACATGTCACTAGACTGACCCACTGTGATTTGCTCTCAATGTTACAATAATAGACTCAAGGTCTTTAGTTCACAATTTGTCATGTTTATCAATAATTCTTGAATATTTTGTGAGTACTATAAAAAAATACTAACTATGATAAAAAAAAGATATACTTATGCAACAGAGTAACAAACAAACAACTTGGATTACAAGCAAAGGATATTACCTGTGAACATTAGCAATTAGACTGAGACTAACGCAACCACTCCTCAAGAGATATCAATTCAGGTACTGCAACATTTTCTTTAATTTGGACTTCATGGTATAGAGTGCAAGATATTTCGCAGAACTATCCACATATATAAAAAAAGAAAAGAAATCATGAAGCTTTTGTCATTGCATCCAAAAAAAGAAACAACATGCAAAGAAACTCAAAAGTGATATTAAGGATGGGATCCAAATGATGTGATATTGAAGTTTAGTTTGTTTCTGTTAACCTTCTCCACAAACTCGAAGTCGTCATCAATGATGTGGCAAATCCTAGGCAATAAATAATTTATCATATGGTTGTGAATGTCACTTATTGGAAGGTTTAGATGATCCATGTATGTAATATGCGAAAAAAATAAAAAAAATAATACAAATAAAATGAATCAGAATTAAAAGATAAAATTGTGGTATGATATCCACTAACAAAAACAATGGATAAAAATACAATATACATACAAAAAGAAGAGGCAAGCATCCACCAATCTGGAAAACACTAGAGCGTTGCTTTGATGTCAAACTTCTGGTACCTATCAACCTCCCTTATCAGAACATTTAGAACATCCCAGCTTGTCATACTCTTTCAACTATGATATATTGACTAAGTTGAATAGGTAATATAAGGAAACCGTGTTTCTATTGCTAGGACATAAAACAGATATCAGTGTAACAAGCATAAAAGATCTTATGAATATCATTATCCTTGCTACCTTTCAACACTTCGATAGCCTTTGCTATCGGTGACCTATCTCCAACCCTGTACAAATCACAAAGCTATGCAACATCTTCCTGCTTACCTCATAGTTTTATATGCTTCCTCCAAAGGTATCCTAAGGACTTTCTGCACCATCCCCTTCGTACAAACTATCCTTGCTACCTTTCAACACTTCGATAGCCTTTGCTATCGGTGACCTATCTCCAACCCTGTACAAATCACAAAGCTATGCAACATCTTCCTGCTTACCTCATAGTTTTATATGCTTCCTCCAAAGGTATCCTAAGGACTTTCTGCACCATCCCCTTCGTACAAACAATTACCTTGCCACAGTATCGAAACTCACAAAGCAGTGGTTCATCTGGCCCATAATCCACTCCACTAAATTACTCGATAGTGTGAATTTTGCAATTGATAGCAACCCTTCAAATCCATTATTGACAAAAAAAATCCCGCTAACCCAGTGTAAGCTCATTCACAACCTTCTGTAGCCTTTAAAGAATGATTTATTACCTTGTATCACCCATCGCGAAAAAATATCCTATGAAAATGTCAAGAGGAACACATGTGGTAGGAGACCAAAACTGAACACACTATATGCAAACAATATAGCAAACGAAAACCATAAAGATGTGAAAGTGCATCTAGGCCCCTCATTTTATTTTGGTGATTAATGATGACACAATTAAAGTGATCTAATGCTTCAACCAAGAATAATGCAGTTATCGAGATCACTTCTAGCTTGGAACAAGATTGAACACTCCTAAGTGCGTCAAATTTCGACAAAACGGCATCAAGACGAAGACTTGTAATTTTTATATTGCTTTGAGTCTTAAGGATAGCCGTACTATTAAGAGGATGCGACGGAAAATCAATTTTAGGATGTGCATGTGCTCAACATCAAAATTTGCATTCAAACTAGCACTCAAACACTTGCATTTTCCAAAAACTGGATTTCAAACCGAGCCAGTTAACTCGAGAGTCCGGACACTAAGTCCGAGTATCGGACTTCGATCCGAGTATCCGGACATTTGGTCGAGTCTCGGGTTAACTCTCTCGGGCAAAACGAATTCAGGATAGTCCAGAGTGTCAGGACATTTTGTCCGAGAGTTCGACAACCCGAGTCTCGGGTTAATTGTCGAGTCTCGAACAGTTCAAAAGGGGACAAGCGGCTAGTTTTCAAAAAGACTATTTAAAGCCTCCACTCCCCTCCAACGGCTAGAATCTCTATTGAGCTCATTCATAGCAGCATTCAAGCCATTCCTAACCTCTTCCAAGCATTCAATAGAGCTCATACTTCCTCCCACCATTAAATTTGGTTGTTGATCCATTTTGGTGAGGAGAGGAAGAAGCAAAGTGCTAGGTGCATTCATTTCTAGTTGTTGAGCACTAGTTCATCCTCCAAGCGATTCTTCGTGGCATTATTACTCTTGGAGGTTGAAGGTCTCCTAGACGGCTAGGAGTCACCGGGAGCTACCAACGTGTGTGGTGAGCCCCGGTCGTTTGTGAAGGCGAGTCTCGCCTCCGAAAGGAAAGAGACAAGAAGTGAAGCCGGCGAGTGCATTTGTGCAACACCGGGAGGAAAGCGGGTTGAAAGAGACCCCGGCTCAAGTGCGACCGAGCCACCTCAACGGAGACGTAGGGTTCCCTTCAAGAACCCGAACTTCGGTGAAAATTCGTGTCTCTCTTATTCTCTTTTACTTCCTAGTCTTGCTTATTTGGATTTGAATTTGTAAAGTTAGATCTAGCTCTTTGCTTAGCTTTAATTCAAATCCTTACTAGCAATTGTTCTAGGTTTTTCTTGCTATCTATTTCTAGTGGTTTATTGTGCTTGCTAGAGTAGTCTTATTTGCGCTCCCGAGCCAGCTAACCCGGAGAGTCCGGACACAAGACCGGACACTCTGGATAAGCCGGAGTATCCGGACCAAAACCCGGAGACTCCGGGTTGACCTGCTCGGACTGTTTTAATTCCGCTGCGATTTTTTAATCCGCCTATTCACCCCCCTCTAGGCGACATCGTTGGTCTTTTCAAGATGTCTACAAACATTCCGATAGAACTACATAAAACAAAACCTAGAAACGACCGCAACAAAAAAATACAACATGACCTAAAACAAAAAAAAAAACACTGGGTGGGGACGCACTCACCTAATAACCTCTTCTTAGCGATGCCCCTCAACCATCCCACACCACCCCCTACTTAACGAAAATTTCTCTAGAACCCTAGACCATACCCAAAATTACCAAATGAACAAGCAGTCGCCTATTAGTACCATCCACGGTAATCCCCATCACACTGCATCAAATGATTATTTCATGGAACCCCTGTATTTTGCTAAAAAAACGGCCAGGTTTTTGAACCTTAGGTACGAAAACTCATAGCTTCGAGTGTATCTACAACAACTACGAAAATATAGATGAAAAAACTCACTTGAATCGTCATATCACATCGTCGCCCCTCAACAAAGCTTCGCCGCAGGCGAGATGTTAGTGGGAGACACGTCCACTTCGCTCATGTCTACCACCTCGTTGTCCTCTCCGCTAAGTGAGAAATGCGGAATGATGGGTGAAGTTGTTTAGTCAATGGATTGAGTGTAGATAGTATATATGCGAGATCAATTGCTGCTATGTGGATGATAACGGAAGATGGATGAAGACGTCCGAGCAAAGATGATGGGATCGGACATCACCTATCAATTTTGAAAAGAAAAAGAAACAAGTATTAGTATTGACCCGTTCCTCCGCCAAGAAGATAATCACAGTGCATTGTCAAACCTCGTGCCTCGTTAGCGAAGATTGGCTACATATCTTGTGTACATATGCAATAATTAAATCCGATCTGTTTGTAATTACATATCCTGTGCACATATACAATAATTATTGCACATATGCAATAATTAATTACAAATCTGTTTGTAATTACCACATCGATAGAGCTATCGTTGGATGAAATCTGAACGGTTCGGATTCAATTATTACATATATATGCACAAGATATATACATGCACGGGATATGCTCCGCGAAGGTCTCAGTCCTCAAACGACCCCGTTATTTTGCGGTCTCCTCCTGCTCCCAATCCGGCGATCCCCCATCCGCCCGACCACCGCTCGGACCTAAACCACGTAACCGAAGTTAAGTCACGCTTCAGCCATCTCGCCCTCCTCGCAATGCCGGGTCTCGCCGCCGAGCAGGACGCCTTCTCGCTGGTGCGCCGCGTCGCCCGCGCCCTCAACCGCCGCCTCTCCGACCTCGTCGCCCTGCTCTTGGACAACAAGGTAACTGATCCCCACGACAAACCCACCCCAATTTCATGCGCAAACCTTTACCCTAACTGACCGTGCGGCCCCTTCTTGTCTCCCAGAGCGCCGGATCCCTCGGCGCTATCGCCGGCTTCGCCATCGCAGTTGTATTCGCGTGGAAGTTCCTGCGCTCCTCACCGGTGCGGCCCCGCCGGCCTGCTCCCAAGCGACCCCCGCCTGGCCCCGCTGCGCCCGATTCCGTGGCTTCCGATGCGGTCGAGCACGTCGGTGACGATGGCAAGGTAGGTCTGCTTCGTGTAATGATACGGTGGCATTGTTTTAGACTTTTATGTGTAGGTTTTGATTTGACAGCATTTTGTGTTTGGCAGCTGACGACGCGACAAATTGTGGTAAAGCGGCTGAGGGGCTGTAGGAAGGTACACTCTCTCCCTCCCCCTCTTCCTCTGGTGGTGTGTATGATGGAAATTGCATATTGATGAAACTTTCTTGGTGCAATAGCTATGATTTGCGAAAAGAAACAAATGGTGGATTTGAGCCTGTCGGACAGTGCATGGCTTCCACATCTGATCCCACACTATAAGAATGCTTGTCCGATAGTACGAGATCAGTGATATTGTATTTTTGGTCAATTATATTTTCAGTTGGAATACAGCATCCATAGATGTAGAAGCATAACATCTAGGATCTGCGAAAAGACACTGCTGTCAATGCGCAGGCCCTACCTAGCAATCACCAGTTGTAAATCAGGGTATAGAAAACTTCATCAGCTCGCTATATATATCTGTGTGTGTTGGTTATACTGTTAGGAGTACGTACTCTCACTTTCAATATACAGCTTAAATGATGTTGTTATACCTCTTATCATTTTGAGTATACTCTAATATTGATTATAAGATATTTCAAAGTGATTTCCATGAAATATTTCATCAAAGTGCACTCTTTATAGCATAATTTGTGTACATCCTCCTTTTTTCTATGGAAAAGGCTCTATAACAAAAAAAAGGGTTTCAATGAAATTTTTTCAACCAAATCACATTAGAGTATCTTAAAATTACAATTGAATTATATTGAAAGTGATAAAGGAGTATAACAATTTCGTTTAAGTGGTACATTAGAAGTGGGAATATGTACTTTCGGGAGTACGGAAAAGGCTTCATGTAAACTCGTGGAAACCATATGTACAAGTTTTAAAAAATTCTCAAACAATTACCATACGTAGCGGAAGTGAGCTTCTACAACCCAATAAAATTTGAAGACCAAACTCAGCCGCATTTGAAAGATATGAAATTAACAAGCAGCTAGATGAATAGTACTAAACAGTGAAAATCACTATTTAGACTGAATTTGTCTTTTTCATATCTTTCAAATGTGATTGATTTTGGTCTTTAAATTGTACATAGTTGTAGAAGGTTACCTCCATGTCTGGTAATTTTTACATTGATTTGGCGGGCTGCGCAGTGGAATGCACGAGGCGACGTGGAATTAGTC
This sequence comes from Rhipidocladum racemiflorum, assembly GCA_036346355.1. Taxonomy (NCBI): domain Eukaryota; kingdom Viridiplantae; phylum Streptophyta; class Magnoliopsida; order Poales; family Poaceae; genus Rhipidocladum; species Rhipidocladum racemiflorum. The sequence goes on along the minus strand of CM070575.1, from coordinate 1,899,268 downwards.
GCTGCTCGACTGCTCGTGTCATCACTCCCTCTCACTCCTATCTGGTCGTGTATGTGTTTGTGTGGCACTGTGGCTTAGGGTTTGAGGTGGGCCTTGTTTAGTTGCCACTTGCTAGGCCAATCAACTCAAGTGGGCCTTAAACTAGTTGCCAACGCCAGCCCATAATCCATCCCGAATTGCAGTTCGTTCCTTTGTTCGTCTTCCTCGCACAACCTCAATGAGCATCCATGGCCTCCTACCCTCCTCTCGCGCCCATTCCCCGCCCAGCGTCGCCTCCATGTTGTCTTGCCTACCTCAGCACTGCCTCCATGCTGCTTTGCCCGCCTCAAGACCAGCCTTTCGCGCCGCGCCTAGCTCTGCCCCGCTGCCTAAGCACCGCCTTGGACCGCCTGTGACCGCCTAAGCAGCTTGCCCGCCTAGCTCGCCGATTAGGGGCAAATCACAACGACAGGCCGGTGCTGAGCGCCTAGGCGGCCGCCTTGGGAAACACTGTTCTGAAATAACCCGGTCAATTAGCAGGATAATTGAAACAGTGGTAGGGATTAATTGATCAATTAACAGAGAAGTTAAAACATAACCAATCAATCATTGGAATAAATTAAACCAATCAATAAGAGAATTAATATTACAAGTTAATCAATACAACCGGAGTATGTAAATCAAACTATATCAACATATTAATTTCAACTTTTGAATTTTTAATTACAAGAATAGATATTACAGTCCGAATGCAAGAGTACAAGAATAAAAATTTAAAGCCTCATTGTCCTTGAATCCCCTCGTCCAACCTGTAAGAGAAAAGTTTAATTGTGTATCATATTGAAGTTAAAAAAAAAACTTAAAAGAAATTAAATTGAGTTAGGAATTGCTGTCAAACCCGTATAATTTGGTATTGTCACTGACATACTAGATTTGTCCGGGGCCAGATCAGCACATCTCACAAATTTCCGGGTATCCTCACTCAGCAATTTGAACAAACCTGTAATCTATTCGCGGGCTCGAATAGTTAAAAATATCGCACAGTATGACAGTAAGATAAATTACCTTCAATAGAAAGTAAATGGCCATTAGTAAAAGAACAGAGCCACGGTAAAGAGGGAGGTGCATGAACCCTTGTAGCTTACGATAAGCTCAACCGAAGCCATCCTCAGATCCCAGCCCTTAAGACTAGAGCAAGTGTTCCAAGCCAACAGAGAACCACCACAAAGGCACCCCGAGCCACAACAAGCAGAGAAGGTCATCAGACCTCCCAAGCCAAGCAAGCCAAGAACACAAGCAAGCTCCAGGGAACCAGGAAGTAAAGAGCTAGGGCCAAGCTGCAGGAGCAAGGAAGCAGGGCAGTCATCGCTCCCACCTCACCATCAGTGTTCCAGTATTTCATTTCCCCACATCAGGTAACCCCAATGAATTTAGCAGTAGTAACAGAAGAATAGTAGTATTGAAACAAGAATAGAGATCAACATAAGAATAGCAGCAGCAATACCAGCTAGAGACTAACATCATTAGATTAAAAGTGGTCTCAGTTTATCGGTGCAGCGGGGGTTGCACCGTGCGTTCACAATAATCCATAATGCTCCCCGGCACACGATGGATTAACAGCATCGTCGTGGCGCCGTCCAACCCAAATGTCAACAGATAAACAATCATCATAGACCACCAGGGGAGTGAATTCAAATGCAATATATGGCATCAACTCATCATCTGCCATGTAAATTAACCCATATCCAAGCCACTAAAGTATTCAGGCACCCAATCCGTGCAGCATCCAAATTCCTAGTGCAAGCATATCAATCGCGTACTCAAATCATAATTCATCAGGGTATAATCGCAGCCAATAAGCAATCCATGGCATCAATTCATCAGGTACCATGGTCAATCAAATCAAAATGGGACCATTGTAAATCATGCACATCGGTAAGTTAAGCAGGTAAGAGGGAAATAGAGAAAAGATTAGGGAAGAGGAGAGGGAGGTAGAGGGAGGGGAGTATTCGGTTCCATGGGGGGGGGGGCAGCGAGAGGAAGAGCCCTGAAGGGCTTCGGCTGGAGGAGTGACTGCACGAGGAGGAGGCAGGGAGGTGGCGCTGGACCAGCGCCAGGCCGGTCGGGAGAGGGGCGGCCGGAGGCCGCCAGGCGCCACGGTGACTCGGGCCGGCGGGTCAGGCGCAGCCGGCGAGGGGAGCCGGTGGATTGCCCGGATTTGGGAGGAGCCATGGGGAAGCAAAGAAGAGAAGGTAGAGAGCTAGATTTGAGGAAGAAGGGGAAACAGAGAAGAGCTAACTAGCCGAGTGGATAAGGAGAAAGAAGGAGAGTAAAAACAAAAAGAAAAATGAGAGAAAAGAAAAGTGAGAGAGAAAAAGAAGAAAAGAAAGAAAAAAAAAAAAAGAAAAAAGGGGATTCCTAAAAGTGCATAAAATGAGTAAATGATCTTATGATAATCATAAAATAACTTTATATTAGTAATCGAGCAAAAACTTGTTGCAATTAAAGGACTTGGTAGAAAAACTGAAAGAAGAGAAAAGAAAAGATAAAAACAAGAAAAATATACTTCTAACTAATTAATACAATTTTATGAGTCAATTCATTCATGTGAATAATTCACTTTTAAGCCGAATCAGTTAAAAATCTATCAAATCAACCAAATTAGTCGATCGATTATTCAACTAAAGTGCGATGGAATAAAATGTTAAAAAGCTCTAAAAATCGGAAAGAAAAATTTATAAATCTCATAATAATAATAGGAAAGAGTTGGACACCTTAATTATGGAAAACATTATTGCCGCTAAATATGGCATTTATGTAATTTCTGGAATTAATTGGACCGCGGATCTTCAATCGGGTGAAGATACGTATTTTGATCAAAATACAGGCAAGCTTCCTTGTTCATAATTTTGAAATCGTTTTTGAAATGTTTCTTTGGAATCATCACTGCATGGAAAAGTGCTATTTAAAGAAAACCCTAAATCGGGTTGTTGGAAGAAAATTGTTGGTGAAATGCCGATATAGTCGGTGAATTTGTGTATATGTTAATTTAGTTCACCCGACGTATCAAGTCGGTGTGGTATGAGGTGAGTAGAGGGTGCCATGAGTGAAGTTTGCCGGCGGGGCCCTCTACATAGGTTATGATATAAGAATAAACCCCTACACTCAGACAATGAATCGTATTAATCGTATCAACCATAGTGTGTGGAAATAACCAGAAAATGTTGTCCTATAAAGGTGTCTGATCTTCACATTGGGTAAGAATAGATAACTAGGTGATGTGAAGCTGGGTATGCCGGAAGCCCAGTGAGGAACACATGAGGAAATCAATCAAGATTGATTTACCGGGGCACTATATATAGCCATGAGATGAGTACTCTGTGAATAATCGAAGTACAACTGCTAGCTGCGAGTCGATGGGATTACCCAGGAAGGGTATCCTCGGCTTGAGTTAGCAGGGTTGGAGATCTAATACCGGAGTAGTGATAAATATTCTGGGTTCTCAACTGCGGTTGAGTTCACTATGGGTAAAGTGGTACAAACTTGCGCATGGTTAAATGATGAATTCATGTATGTCTCTTGGATTGGAGACTACGGAAGCTAAGTCTACCTCATATACGAATGATAGTAGAATTTTCATAACTAGAAATCGGGATGGATCTTCTTGAGAAAAACCTATTTCTGAAAATGAATTTGAGAAGGGTGTAGGGTGATATGAATTGGTTTGAGGAAAGTGGAGACGAGTTTGGGAGGAAAAATTCATACCTTCTGCATTTTGTTACTAATGCTTGCTGAGTACTTTTGTACTCACTCTTATATAAACCCCTCTTTGCTTAGATACTGATTGCCATGAAGTCACAAAGGAAGAGTGGAAAGATGGTAACCCGCAGGATCAGGGTTACGAGAAGCCGGAAAACTACCCAAAGAAATGGGTGGAGTAGCGGCCCTTGTGTTAGAGGTCGCACATTATTAGGTCGTAATGTAATGTACATAGTATATATAAGCTTTTGGTTATAAATACTATGGAAGACTTGTAAACTTAAGACTGTACCCTGCGTGGCAGGGAATGTAATAAAGTCTCTCATGTCTCTAATTATTGTTCTGTTGCAGCACTCTGAATACGGTGTACTAATTAATAAAATATCGGGTGCGCTCGATATTTTGATTAGTTAGTATATCGAGATTCGTATAATTAACTTAGTGTAATGACAGTGAAGCTGTTAATTACCTGGGCTGATTGCGCGGGTCGCCACATGTTCTATATATAGTAAACACAGCAAATTCTCTTGTTTTCGTAATCGTACATAATGGAGACAACAGTGTTGAATTTTCTGGCTTTGTAGACTAACTGTGTCAGTAGTGAAATGGGTTTAAGAATTTACCGTAAGAAACCCAAGAACAAAATGAGGACAATGCTATAATGATCTAACTTGACACACTTAATTGAATCTTCCTTTATACTGGCAATAGTTAAATCTGTATGTGGTCTCTTAATAATTTGCACAAGTTCACAAATACTGTTTATGCAGGTTACTTGCCAGCTGCTTGGTGTTGTTTTTGAGGAGAAAACTCGCGAGGAGCTTCAGGTTCGATTATCAATACTCTTCTTGTATTTATGTGCACCTCCCATAATTGCAACTAAACTAGCTGTTATCTGTTCTTGTCTCCTTGTTGCAGAAGCATGCGACTGTTAGACCCTCTGTGGTGGAACTTCTACTGGAAGTATCCAAATATTGTGATTTCTATCTTATTGAAACTATACTTGATGATAAGAGTGGGGTATGAATTTCATAGCACATCCTTACATTTCTTTCAGTTTTTTCATGGAAAAGCTTTTATATTTATATGGGACAATATTAGTTCTGAAATATGACTTTGAGTAATCCATAACTATAGGAGAACGCTCTCATGGCCCTGGAGAGTGCCGGACTTTTCAGGACTGGTGGCTTGATGGAAGAGAAGGTGATGAGTTTCTATTAGATTTAGTGATTTGTTATACTAAATCATTTTCCTATGATCTCTTGTTGCCTTTCATTTCAATTTTTTGGTGAGGGATGATTCGTGTTTTATTTATGGACTATATAACTTGAATTGCCTGTTTTCACTGAAGTCACGGTTAACTTTGGATATTTGTTGCCCATAGAATAAACAGCATGTCATATGATTGAACATAGAATTGTCAAGTTGGCTGATATTAGATACCTGTCCATAGAAAGCCGGTGAGCTAGTGGCTCCCACGTATCTGTCCTTCATCATGCTGAATATTCAGTTCAAGTTTTGGTTGACAAAAGAATGTTTTCCCTCATGTATTTTTAGAAACTGGAAAGTCTGAGGTGTTCCATAATTAGTTTCTGTCATCAACATCTGTTATTGAGTGGAAAAGTGTGTGCATTTGCAGGTACTCTTTTGTAGTACTGAAGTTGGCCGAACTTCGTTTGTACGACAATTGGAGGCAGATCTCCACATCGATACAAGCCTTGACATAATTTCCCAACTATCTGTATGTTTTCTTGCATCTTCATTTTTTTAATGGAACAGGTGTCTGCTGATATTCATGTTTTACATGGTGCTGTTTCTTTTCTTTTCTTTGCTATCAGCGGTTCATTGGATGCCAACTATTTGTTTCCTCTATGGAAGGAGGACAACTTGCAGGCAATGTATTTAATTCTCCAAGCCTTGAGCAGTTCTTCTCTTGAAAGTGGAGCACAACCAAAGGGTTTCATACCCTGAATGTGCCGCTCCCAGCAGCTCATGTTTTCAAGCTCCGCTGTGTCATGCAATCTACGACACCATTTGGGTAATAGACCCCTCAAATATACAGTGAAGCAGGCATGCATTGCTGCTCATGTTGCTGCATGTGGTGCCTCTTCTTAGTTGTGTTGTAGGTAATGAGAACAATTAATTAGACGCATGCAGTTCGTGGCCATGTAGTAAATTGGATAATACGAGCCTTCTTTCTAGTTTCTGCTTTGTTTATTAGTTTCTGGCGCTTCCATGTCGAACTAACCTGTGTATGTACTACATCTCTGTCGTGGTAGAAGCAACTGTAGATGATGGCATTATCTGCGTTAACCTTTGGTTGAATTGTGCCGAATGGGAACTGCTGTGTCAAGCCGAGGGAATAGTGCTGTGCTGTACAACTGTTTGACACGTCTTGTGGGGTGCCTGATAACGTGGTCATGACTGGGGTCTCTGGAGCTGGCAATGCTGACCAGTTTAGACATGTACATTAGCCTATTCAAATGTCGTTGAAGTAACCCTAGTCATGCGTGAAGCAATAAGGAGTTAACGACCAGATTAAAAGAAAGAAAGAAAGAAAGAAAAGTAGAGGGCCAATGTATTCGAACCCAGAAGGCGCCACGAGGCCCACGACCACCATTGCGACGAACTGGCCGACCACTGCAAACACCAAATGGTTCGTGCAATCGATCAGATCTGTCGTATAGAGGCTGCTAGGGCTTAACCTCACATAGACCAAGTCTATAATGTGGAGTTGCTCGCAGCACTGTCCGCTACTCGTAATCCAACTAACCAGGGTCCACCGCATTCATTCGATGAACCATGCCTACACGAACGCTCAACTATAACACGAATGCAGTCCAAAAAAAATGGCAACACGAACGCAGTATCAAAAAAGAAGAAAAAAGTACTAAATTTATAGGATATATTTTTATAATGATCTTATTTATGAATATACGGTGTATTTCATGTTCAATATAAAAGATAGTTCCTTTATACTCCTAATAAATATTTAAATTTATTTGATATTCTCTGTGCATATATAGTAAATACATTGCTCGGAGATAACAATGGGAGGCGGTCTTCATTTTTAGTACCTCTTTGTCCATGTGCCGAGAGAGTGCTATAACCTTGACTAGGACTAATTATTGAGCTTAACGATTTGCAATCCAGTTTGTTTCGAAATTAACATAATCGACCAAAAATCATTTTATCTATTATTTCAGTTGTTATTTTAAATTCGAGCTAATGAGTCACTATTGAGCCAAGTCTCATTTACATTTTTCGCTTAAAATAGATTCATTTTAAATTTAAATTTATTAACTATTGTAATGGAAACCTTAGCGAGCTCTTTTTTTTCCAACCCTAACCTTGACGGAGGGAGTGAGAGTGACACATACGCACCGACCTGGCCTTTCCATTCTGGGAGTTTTCAGAATTTGACACTCTTTAAAATTCGCATTTCGGAATTTGACACTCTGGCCCACTGTCATACACACAGACGGTCCCATATGTCATCCAAATGAGCCGAAAGGCTTGCGAATTGAGTGTCAAATTCTGAAATATTCCTTCCATTCCTTTCCTTTCCTTTCCTTCCCCAAAAGCGCGCCTCCACGAAGCAATCCTTCTCCTTCCCTTCCCTTCCCTTCCTAATAATTGAGACAAAAAAACCATTGGAAATCCGCGGCAACTCAGCATCCGTGTCTTCGTCTTCCTGTCGACTAGTTCCATCCATCCATCCACCCGATCCGATCCGATGGCGGACGGCGACGCGCCCCGCTCTGCCTTCGCCTCGGCCGCCGCCGCGTCTCCGAGGTCGCCGGCGCCGCCCGAGACGCCGTCCGCGCAGAAGAGGAGGCAGCGAGGGCTCGTGTCGCGGGTGTGGAAGGGCATATTCGGGGGCCGCGAGGACGTCGAGAAGCTGCTGCAGGCGCTCTCCAAGGAGGAGGAGGCCGTGCGCTCCCGCCTCCACCGCCGCGCCCGCTCCTCCCGCCAGGCCGCGCGCAACGTCCTCGCCCTCGCCGCCGCGCTCGAGGTCTCCCCCTCTCTCCCAATCCCATCCCGCTTCGTTTTGCATCCTTCCATTGTAGCAAATTTTTGTGTGTTGTTACTTGTTAGCGAACAAATTTCGTGTTTGGTAGGTAGGCAAACGCATGTCCATCCCGTAGAATGGAGCGATGGAGAAGTCTGTGTTATAGGAAAAATCCGATGTTTATAGCACGCAGGGTGGTCAATAAGGGATCGATCGTGAAATAACCCAAAATTTCAAAACAAATTTAAATTGGATTTTGTTTTGGTTTGAATCTCTGTTTTGGGCCATTTGCTCGTTGGGCCTTCAGCCTGCCTTCTCTCTTCCGGCCCGGCCTGCCTTCCCCGGCCCAGCTGGCCAACGGCCGAGCACCCAACAGCCTTCCCATCTTCCCCGGCGCCGGCGTCGCCCCGCACCCGCACCCGTGCCGCCCGTGTTGTCGCTCGACCGCCGCCCACAGTCGTCCGCGCCGCGCGTGCACCGCATGCGCCGCCACCGCTCTCTCTCCTTGCCCCGCGCTATAACCCCCCCCCCCTCCCTCACTTTCTCCTCTCCTCGCCCCTTGCTCTTTCTTCTCCCCCTTCGGCCTGGCCGCCGCCGCGTCGAGCTCCCGCGCCGCCGCCCCCAGCCCTAGCCCAACCGACGCCGCCCCGCCTCATGTTGGCCCCGCCTGCCAATGGCGTAGCGCTGGGCCCGCTTGTCAGCCGGCATACGCCGATTGGGCCGGGCCGTCTCCGCACGCATGCGCCCTTGTGGGCCGAGTTCGGCCCAAGTACTATGCGGCCTGTTTTAATTTTTTTTCCTTTTTGTTTTCTTTTTCGGATTTATTTTAAATCCAAAAATCCGTTTTAAATTCCGAAAAGTCCCAGAAATTCCTAGAAACTTTAAAAATCCCAAAAATACATATTCTTAACCGTTTCGATCCAGAGTCCAAAAACGGCATACGCTTCGGCAGTTGAAGCTCCCAAAATTACTAGCTTGCCCATTTTGCCTTTCGATTCTTTCCCGACCCGTTTTCGGTTTCCGTTTTCGTTTCGTCCGTTGTTTTTCATTTATTTATCGTCGTTCGTTCTTTGCGCTAGATCCAACCGTTGAACAGTTCGAGGAGCATCAACAGTACCCGAAGCAGGAGCCGGACTGCGCACTAGACGACCCCTTAGCCCAGCAAGGCAAGCCGCACGTCATTAATCATGTTGAACCCAAGTATTCCTGATATCGTAGTACTAATTTTCTACTGCATTATTTTAACTGTATGTTGAATTGTTGAAAGTCGCTATATTTGAATGACATGTTACTTAGTTAATGTCGAATTGCTCTTAGCCTCCTTGACATTGTTAAGCCATGTTAAACATTGATTAACCCTAGTTAATAATTGTACTCACCCTAGTTAATTAGATAAGTCTTATTAGTTTTACTGAATTTCTTTAAACGAAAAGATAAAGGTTGTTTCGAGCAGTTGGCTCGGTCGTTTTGTTTTAAATTGTTGCTACAGTCAGGGGACGGTATTGGACTAGCCACGAGGTGGATGTGAGTCCGATCCCCGACTGTTGATTAATGCTATTGTTGGTTTGGATGGCTGGTACGTGCAGGTACCAGATTGGTTGGTGGTTGTATGGCCTGATCTTTGGCAAAGTAAGGTTGAAACCCCCCTTGAGCAAAGTAAATAACTTAAGATCCCGCTCAACCACAAGTCGGACCGGTCAGTTGAACCGTTTGCCGACATGGCTCAGTACATTGTTCGTCCTCTGGGAATACTTACATTGGTGGCACCATTCTCAGTGAGGAGAATGGGGAGCAGTCATTTCCGGCAGGGGAATGACTGAAGGGTTGGTGGAACGGGAATGAGGTGTCATTCGCCGATTCTCACAACGATAGTTACCCACTCAGTACTGGAGCGCGGCTCCTGCGTTGGCCAGTGGGGTCCCATGAACAGTGGGTCCAAGGACCTATCGGGTAGGAGCTTCCATGGGGATGTTCAATCAAAAGGCTATGATGATCTCGACCCGGCCACATGCATTTAAATTGCATGTGATTTGCATATGGCATTAACGGTTGTAGATATCTTGTGGGTAAAGTTGAGCAACTCTGCAGAGTCTCGATAAAATGGTAATCGATTATGCCGTGCTTTCGGTTAATGAAGCTAAGTTTGAATTGAGGTGACACCCATAACCTAGCTCAAGTATTTTGGAATTGTCGAATGTGGCGTAATGGTGTTAAACTTGTGATTTATGGTTTGTGTTTCAAATGTAAAAAGATACTGCAAATAAAACTGCATCCACAATACTAAAGCCTTGCGTCATCCAATTGTTAATCCCTTGCATATAATATTCAGTATCTTTCCGTGCGACATGTTGAGTACTGTTGTACTCATCTTTGCTTAAACCCGACCCTTTCAGAGATCGAAGAAGCTGGAGCTTATCAAGAGTTCATAGATAGCGGTTTGGTTTGGTTTAAAAGTCTTAGTCTTTTTGCTCAGGCCTGCCTGTGCGGTGTTTTGGTTGTAATCTATTGGCCCCGCTGCGCCCCTTTTTGTAAAACTTGGTCGTTAGGCCTTATATTCAATAAAAAAAGAGTTGGTATTTATCTCTTGTCTGGCAAACAGTGCTTGGTTTCCGACAACTAATCTTCCTGGGTAGCTGTTGTGGTATTTAGACATGCCCCTGAAAAGGCGGTCCATCACAGATCGTTTAGTCACAGGCGTAGGTGGTTAGCATGTTGTGGAGTTGCTATATTGTTCTGCAATTTGCGTGTTGCGACAGATGCTGTGATGCATTGCTCGAATTTTGGTGACAGGAGTTAGGAATAGTACTCTTGCTGGTTGGAATTACATTGGAATCAGTTCCTCACTAGCATCTTCTTTAGGGCCATGGATCAGGATGGATTTTATTTTGACAGGGTTTTCTGTTTTTCTTTGTTGGAACAGATCGTGGCTGTTGGATATGCGATTATGACTACGAGATCACCGGACCTCAGCTGGCAGATGAGAGCAACCCGGGTGCTGCCCATGTTCCTGGTTCCTGCTCTAGCTGCTCTCATTTACTCTACTATTACAAGCCTCACAAAAACGTGTAAGTACACTTGCATCTGCACCACTATCTTTTTATCGATAATACCTAGGAGGATCTAGGCATGTTTTTATTAAGAAGAAGAATAGGCACCCAAATTCGAGACGAATCGAACTTGAACCTGGGTGGTGATGAGAACCCAAATAGGCACCCACAACTCCCAGCAACTAAGTTAGGCTCAGTTCCTCCATCTGCATTGGTATCTAGCTATGTTTGCTACTGATAGTTAACAAACACAAGGTGGTAGAATATGCGACCAACATGTTTCCCGCTATCTTTTCAAGGCGTTATCAGTTGAACGGGTCCCTTGTGTAGCCCCATTATCATCACTTTTAGCTTTATGAATGGCTTGATGAAACAGCCAAATTCCAATAGGTGTCCCATTAGTATGAGCCATGACCTAGTAAATTGCTTCAGCCGATACAATTTATAATTAATGTCTAAACTGCGATGGGCTACTCTATCCTGCAGTTGACAACAGAGATCAGCATACTCTTGAAAAGCTTCGTGCTGAAAGGCAGGCCGAGATTGATGAGTTGAAGGAGAGAACAAATTACTACACTACTCAGCAACTTATACAGGTGAGCTTGCTGGCTGCTGCCCTATTTTTGCTCCATTTTATGGCCAGCCAATTGCGCTCTATCTGTATGCAGAGTTGTATTGGCTACTGGCCAGTGTATGAAGAAACATTTGTTATACTCTCCTTTTGTTTTTCATGAAAATAGTACATCTTCTACATATTTTTTTGAAAGGACATCTTCTACATATTTTTTTGAAAGGGACTTTGACATATTACTGACTGTTCATTTTTGTGATACAGAGATATGATCTTGATCCTGCTGCAAAGGCTGCAGCAGCAACTGTTTTGGCATCGAAGCTGGGTGCAGATTCTGGATTGAGAGTCTTTTTGGAAGATGAATCGAACAGGGATACACCATTGAGTAAGAGTAATGATGCCCAGCTTGGACAAACTACTGGGCTGAGGCAAAGAAAAGCAGCACACTTAAGCAATAGCACTGGAAGGATCCGTGCCTCTGAGTCACTAGACGGCCCAAATGCATATGATGGTAATGAAGAAGGCCTCACTACAACGAATCAGAGGACTGTTGAGCACTTCAGAGGTCCAGCTGGTAACGATGGGGGATGGATCGCACGTGTAGCTGCTCTGCTTGTAGGGGAGGACCCGACGCAGTGCTATGCGCTGATATGTGGCAACTGCCATATGCATAATGGTAGGAAACTGATTAATGTCTGGCTCATATGACTACTAGTTCTCTATTAAACCAGTTTTACTGTGGCAGGCCTTGCAAGGAAAGAGGACTTTGCATTCATTACATATTACTGTCCTCACTGTAATGCCCTGAACGGATCACGGCAACATGAGGACCATGAAATGGTATGTAATTCTGGAAAGGAGACCCCTACATCTCATTCTGATGGTAGCATTGGCCACACTGGTGCAAGCCTTGCAAGCTCAGGTGTCGGAAGTCCTGTTGCGAGTAACTTACCGACTGTTGAAGAACTACCTGCAGAAAGTCATGTAGCGAGCAACTTACCGACTGTTGAAGGACTACCTGCAGAAAGTCCTGTCGTGGGTAACTTACCAATTGTTGAAGAACTACCTGCCGAAGATACTGGGGAGAAGGCAAGTAGTGATCAAACTGCCAGTTAATTTTTTTTAGAAAAAAATTTCTTGTAAAGTACTGCGTCTGTGAATTATTGCATTTGTACCACGGATTGTTCTCGGAGGGAAACCATTAGTTGCATTGCTCGGATAGCACATCGGAGCTTGTGGTTCAAATTTTGTGCCTACCACGTAGTGTATACCATATGTTGGGTATTGCTGGTGTGCAAGAGTAGTAGCTTCGGTGGCTTCATTCATGGTTATGCTGTATGCACCAGGAAAAGGCAAGGTTCACTGTCCAGCGCCTTGTCCAGCTACTGTGCTCGAACGATAGGATGTTTTTTCTTTTGTTCACTTTTCTCTCGAGTGTGTGTTTGTTTTAGAAGGATTCTCTTGAGTGTATATGAGCGTATAGTTTTTTTTTTTTTTTTGAATTAAAAGGCAGGAGCTCTGCCGCTCAATTAAGAAGAGAGGAAAAAAGAATACAGTAAACTCAAATTACAGCACCAACCACGGTGCCGAAACTAGAAAAAACCTTCCCCACGAAAACTCCACACCTGAACTAACTTACAGGCCAATCGGCCCACAGCCACAAAGAATTTAAGAAACTACTCCGGAACCCACTCCCCCACCGCCACCAGGAAGTTCATACAGTCTTAGACAGCCAGTTGAACTACAGTCATCACTGTCGAGTACTTGTTATTAAAAATCCGAGCGTTGCGCTCTTTCCAAATATTCCAACAAGCAAAGATTAAAATCCCGTCCAGACTCCTACGGCTTTCTTTTGGTGTAAGCGGTGGATTACTGCCACCAGGACGTGAAGCTCTTCACAAAAAAAATCCCCGCTTGAATGATGTGTTGAAGCTGAAATCTGTCGAAGATGAGGGCCCACACTTGTTTAGCAAACGAACAGGATAGCATGAGATGATTGGTGAATCCTCTCCTGAACCACAGAGGCGACACCGGGCTATTTGGCCACCCCTCAAAGCTAGGTTGTCTCATTGCCTGCAATCTGTTTTGGATTAAAAGCCAAGCAAAGAACCTACACTTATTCTGGGTTTTTGCTTTCCAGATCCGCAAGAAATTATGTTCTGGGAAAGCCCCAAGGAACTGCACCCTGTATGCTTGACTTTCTTTGAATCTTGACCATCTTGAGTCCATCGCCAGGTAATCTCGTCTGGAGTCTCCGGCTGCAAATGTATTTCCTGTAAGAGATTCCAGAGGTTCAGAAATTCCTGCAACTGTGCCCCTGTAGAGATACGCCTTAGCGGAACCATCCAATTGTTATTTGTAAGACTGTGCTTGACTGTGGCACTTCTCCTTCGAACAAGGCTGAAGCATTGCGGAACGATTTTACATGGGGACGAGCCATGAAGCCACTTGGACGTCCAGAACCTGGCCACTTCCCCATTTCCTACCTGTATGGATGTGCTAGCCTCAAAAAGGGCCAAATCCGAATCTAGACAAGGCACCGTCATGTCTTTCCACAACCTGGTTGAATCCTTCCAGGCATACCAAAGCCACCTCAGTCGTAGCGCCCTACCAAAAGCCTCCAAATGCTTGATCCCCAAGCCACCTAGGATTTTAGGCCTGCAAATTTTTTTCCAGTTTACAAGACAATGTCCTCCCTTACAGTTTAGGTCACCTCTCCAGAGGAAGTTCCTTCTCAACCTGTCAATTTTTTTGAGCACCCACGCAGAACCTGGAAAAATAGTCAAGTGGTAGGTCGGGATTGCCGACAAAACTGCATCAACTAGAATGAGCCTTCCCGCTTTGGAAAGCAACGCTCCTTTCCAACCTGCCAATCTGCTTGACACTTTGTCTAAAAGGGGCTGCCAATCTGCTTTTTTGAGGCCATTTGGTCTTAGAGGCAGTCCTAGGTACCTGGCAGGGAAGGGCTTGAGAGTAGCCTGGAATTCCTGCAACACCGGTTCCATGTCTATTTGCTCACAACGGATTGGGTAGATTTCAGATTTGTGAAGATTAACTTTAAGCCCTGTTGCCTGACCGAAAGCCTGAAGTAATCCATGTAACAACCGAGCGTATAGTATTTGAGAGGTGTTGGGAGGTCCTTTTCTTTCTTTTTTTTTATGTTAATAAGATGGCTGCTTTATTTGTTGTAGTATCAATTGACAATGTGCAGCCTTCGTTTCTCTAATATTTATGTGTGGACACTTACTGAAGTTTGCAATATGTTGTTGAAATATTGATGTTCGTGGTTGACTATCAAACTTAAAAGACTCGAGGGTACACGTCCGAGTAGGTCTGATAATTTCCCGCCATTTGGGATAGGAATGCTGTGTGGTCGGTCGCCTGCCAGTCTGTGCTCCGGCCAACGTTTAAGGCAAGATAGCGGCGGAAAGGCCGCAAGGGGTGCATGACAGCATGAGTCGGGCAGACGTTACGGCAGGATCAAGCAGAAGACAAAGGTGCAAACGGCCCAGGGGATCAAACGGATAGGAACGATTAGAACCAGGAATCTGCAGTAATTCTTACCAAATTGTTCAGACTTTAGACACGCAGCATTTCCTTGTTCTTTTAGAAGAAGAAAAAAATGGTAGTAACCGGAAAAGATAGAAGCCTAAAGCGTAGAAATGCAAGGGGCATTTACGCAAACCTATTCAAAATAGGAACCCCTGGAACATTGTTATACTGGGGCTTTACCAACACGGCTGTGGATTCAGAGTTCCAACTGTCCAATATATCAGGCAATGGTCGTCTCGTCCAATACAATCCAGTGGCGATTGCACAAACAGGAAACGATGCAGTGCCCTTTTGGAAAAATATATTCACGACCAATCAGAGAAAACAAAAACATGGGACGCCCCCAGCCATCCAATATTTACAGTCACTTGCTTCTAGTCCCGAATCAAGTGTCTCTGGTGTATTTGCTGGATACTGGATACAAGACGAACATCACCGACTCGCTCGCACACCCCGCAACCGCAGGCTTCTTTTCCGGATCGAGCTTCAACAGGGGGCAGGCAGACGGGTAGGACACGATCAGATCAGATCAGATCAGATCAGATCAGATCACTGGGGAGAACAAATAACCTTGAGAAAGTGCGGTGACTATTCCTGGAGCTCATTCAGTAATAGCAACTCAAGCCTTCCTCGCAGCACGTCTACGAACTGAAACTGGGGGAAGCCCCAGTCTTTTGATTTTCCTTCTCTTCTTCTTTCAGTGTATGGTACATCGTACACATTAGCTTCGTGTCTCTTGCTTCATATGAGAGCCGTGTGTTGCGCCATACGATGCAACCTTCGGGATAAAACAATGACAATGAAGTAAGCAAGACATTGTCGCTAACACCGCAACCCGTTTTAAAACGATGTGCAAATCGTGGAACTCTACCACGATCGACAGGTTTGTGTGCTCTTACCATTCTGTCCAGTTGAAGGAGTGAATTTAGCTGGTCTTCGTTTACACACTCTGGCAACGGAGGCATCTGACCCATGATGCCAGGCGTCTCGCTCATTCTGCAACAACATGACACAAAAATAAAATGATACACAGAGCTAGCTAGAAACATAAGTTAGTTACAAAGCATTACCACAACGATGCTTTAGGCTTTACTATATGTTTATTTTCCTAATGTAAGTCAAATATTTGGAAATGAACGTCAAATCCAGCTGTTCAACTTCTGCCTACCTAATATGGTACATGATTGCATACAACTAAATCTTCAGAAGAATTATCTCATGTAAGAGAAACTAAAAGTTTCCTAAATTGAGGAGTTCTGGCTGCAGCTATTTATTTCACTATATTACAGCAGTTCCTTTGGCCACTCAGCTGCGATACGATATGTTCAGATTTATAAAAACACACGACACGACTTGAACATTTTAAAGAGAAATAGATGATGAGAAGTGAAAATTGTCCACCTTGAGCGTATGTGGCAAATGAGACTAAAGAAAAAGCCAAATATATGGTGAACAGAATGCATGCACATACGTCAGTGTTTTACCTGCTTAAAATTGTTCTGATGTTGTTATTTGTCTGAAGAAAGAGATCCATGTTCTTCTCCATCTGCAAGAAACTCAGAAGTTTAGGCACGAAAATAAAATTATGAAATATGCCGCACGCACGCATATCACATTCTTTAAATTATGAAGGCTACTTCTAGCCTTCATCAAGCCATGAAAGTGACCTAAAGAAAAAATCAACTATGAGAGTGACAAGTTCCAACATTTATGAAACACTTGCTCGTATATAGTATTTGATGGCAGATGGCATTATTTCACATGATATATAGGTATTATTGATGTTCTTGATGCAGTAAATATCCAGCACAATCTTTCAAGGCATAACCATACCTCTTCATACTTCTCTTGATCCAAAGATCAGGAATCACTAAAATTATCTACGAAAGAAAAGGAACCTCAAAGGTGATAGAATTTTTGGGGAATTTATGCTTACAGACAGTGCACCCAAAAACAAAGGGCACTTTCATAGCACATGGTTCTGATGCACACAAATTTTAAATATGCAAGGTCTCACCGCATCAGGCATAAATTGTTGTCTTTCATATTCTTATAGAAATTTCTTGATTTAATTTGGCCTAAAAATCAAAATAGTACCACTCAGTTAGAGGATCATGTCCATTTTTTGTGAACACAAATCATCGTATGACTTTTAATACATAAAACAACAGGAAAACCAACAGTCATAATGAAATTCAGATGTTTGGCAGGCACCATATGCTTTGTTATACCTCTTTATCCTTTTAAGCATACTCTAACATTGATTATAAGATACTCCAAAGTGATTTCCATAAAAAATTTCATCAAAGTGCACTCTTTATAGCATAATTTTGTGTATATACTCCTTTTTTATATGGAAAAGGGTATATAACCAAAAATAAAGGCATTCAAAAATCCATAATAGAGTCTGACCACAACGACCGAATTAATTATCCTCATCGAGAAACTTAGACTACTAAGTAGAAAAGATTTGAAAATCATAGCATGGGTCTCCTTTTTTTTCTTTCTTTAGAGCTTTCTATATGCACAATTTCTCGATGTTTCAGTGAGAATTTATTCTTTCCGTATGTAGAAAGAGAGACTATAAATGACATCTCTTATGGGAGTACGTACTCACTTCCAATATACTACTTAAACGAATGTGTTATACTCATTTATCACTTTCAATATACTTCAATACTAATTCTAAGACAATATGACATGGTTTAAAAAATTTCATTGGGGCCCTTTATTTTTGCAATATACCCTTTTTCACATGTAAAAGGAGTATATACATAAATTATGCTATAAAAATAGACTTTGATGACATTTTTATATGAAACTCACTTTGGAGTATCTTATAATTATTATTAGTGTGCTCAAAAGGATAAAGAGGTATAACTTGTTTGTTTAAGCGGTATATGAGAGGCGGGAGTATATATATAGTATGTATGTATATATATACTAGTATTCAAAGATTTTAAATGAATTTAGATAACATGGTTTGCTGATTTATATATAAAATCAGCACATACCTACAATCAAACTATCATTAAAAAGGAAATTCTAGTTTGAATTTCAGTCGAAACTTATTTGAACTAGTTAAAATCAACATACTAAAAATTTCAAAAAAATTTGCATGCAATACATACAGGGGCGAATCCAGAAAAATAGATCATTGAGGTCGCTGGGTCATTACAATAACTTATAGCCTATATATGCTTATATGCTAATAGAATACAATTAAATTTACATGTGATTTTGGCAAAGTCATTGGGGTCATTTGACCCCACTAATTGCATGCTAGATCCGCCCCTGAATACATAGGGGACATAGTGTGTGTGTGTGTGTGTGTGTGTGTGTGTATATATATATATATATATATATATATAGAGAGAGAGAGAGAGAGAGAGAGAAGCAATAAGTTTATGAAGCTCTTTTACGGTACACTAAATTCAATATGGAATGTTCAATCTTTTTTATTCAATGGATAAGATTAGCTAGTATTTATTTACACTTTCCCCAGTAATAGAGTAGTAGATTAGCTAGTATTTATTTACACTTTCCCCAGTAATAGAGTAGTAGAAATGTCCTCAACAAATCAATGGTTAGATGTAATTTCTACTACCCACTATATACTATTAGTATAATGTACTGTGAAATTTCTTAAGTTTATGACCCAAACATGAGAGGTATATCAACATGCAGACCTTGAATGTGTCCATATTTGCAGCAATCTGGTTAAGTAACTGATTATTTTCCTGCAGGAGATGCTGGGTTGCGCTGTCCACAACAGGAGCTGCTTCAGAACGGAACCAAATGAGCGTTTTCACAAGAAACAAGGCCAACATGAGATAGATGCATACAATTACACGAGAAAAGTCCATTTTCTATTACTATAGGGCTACTTCGGAATGAATACAATTAAGTCTTGTTAGAAGAAAAAAAAGACCAACATGGGATAGTTGTGTGCGACAAAACTAAAAGCTCAGGATGTTAGACTCTTTGCCTTCTTCTATGACATTTAAGAACCTCTCATGCCTATTAGTTAACATGACTACATGATCTTCAACACGGTAACTCCCTTTCTCAATAAGTCGTGGATGTCCAACATCAGTTGACATGGTAAGCTCCTCACCAAGAAATAATGGTACAGCTAGGTAACCATTGTAACAGTCGGGGTATTACATAGACAACAGGTTCTAGAGGTATGCTAAGGGATCCGTAGTCTTATGTTACAAATGTTTAGCATGAAACCATCGGTAGTTGCATATGTTTTGTCCTGGTTCTTTATTTTGTTTCAATTGGGATGTAGGTAATGAGATCATAATATAGAAACGCACCAAGTGAAGGCATCTGAAGGTTGCTTCCAGAAGATGTTTGTACTAACTACAAAGGTAGTAAGCGAAAATCAAGGACTCAAGCAATGGGGTGTGTTTTGAATTATCAGAAATCGTCAACTTGTCAGATCAAAATAAGAATCTCTGAAGAGAATCATCAAACAGTGTCAAAAGTCAATGTTAACTCCACAGAGTTGACGTGTGCACCATGTCCCTTTCAGGAAAATTATACAGAGATACACTGAGGCTAATTGTTTTCTGATAGTTGACTCCATCCAAAATCTACTGAAATTGCTATTTGACAATTTTTGACCATACAGAGAATTAAACCTTATACTTGTTATACAAAGTGAAGATAATACTAAGAACCGCTGACGAAAAAACAAGAGAACAAATAGAAGTTAGTGATGGGGGCTAACCTTCCTTAGGAACTTGACATTGTTGATTTGGATGTTGCGTCGATATTGAGAAAGGGGTGACGTTGTTTGTAGGTGATATGTGAAAATTAACCATCGAAGCAGATGCGGCCATTTTGTCCTGGATTGGCTGTCAAGAAAGTTCATCAAAAAGAACATGATTGACATTAGGAAAAGAAATGAAGAACACTAAACAAGTCAAAAGCTACAACAACCAAGAGAGATGTTGTTTTAAATTATTTATTTTGAAATAGAAAACTACCTTCATGTCTCTTATCTTTTTCCCTGTATAAAATCCTTCTGGTTTCTTCCTTCTCTCTTTACCCTGTAATAATATAAGCATGTCAGCAGAACATAGTCCCTTATATGCATGTGCAGTTATACTAATGTAAGACAGTAAAAAAGAAGCCAATTGGCAAAGCAATTTCAGAAACAAAACAATGCACTAACAAAAAACAATCCCCAAAAATCTGGCATCATGATATTTATATCCAGATTGACATCATAATGAACGCCGTACTGCTTAAAGATAGCAGAGACGCAGTTTTTTAGCCAGGACAAGCCATTATTATGCCCTTAATGTTACACTTGATAACTGACCATCTACTAGAGCTTTATAAAGTAACATATCTACAAATTATCTCTTCTTTCGAGTCAGATTTATAGGTACAACATCTCAGGGCATGGTATTGGCAGATTAGCGGGTAAGCGTTTATCAAAACACTCACACAGGAAAATGAAGCAGTACAGAGGATGCAAATAAAATATGAAAAGCTAAAGCTCCTCTCTGATAGGCAAAGAGAATGTGGTGAGGATTCCAGGGGTGTTCAATATTCAGTGCACACCTCACTAACATCAGAACAGAACAAGTGTGCAGAAGAGATACCGAGACATTTGAAATAAGTAACTTAACTGTAGCCCACCAGCACCGTAATGCAACATCCCTGATGGTCCTGTTGGGCAGCATAGCCGCTATCTTGATGTGCTTCATGATATTAGGTTCACGAGCGTATCTGCCATTACCATTGAAGAAAGAATTGGCAGCCGAAAGGAAATGAATGGTATCTCAGATATGATTCGCAAGCCAGATGGTAAGACACTTGGCATGAATTAATCATCTAGAATTTCGTGAGCTGATTGGTAAAGAAAAATACAGTCGTAGGGTGCTCATGTGTGGTTATTAACACATGCTTATGGCTAAAATCAAGTGCTGCTCTACACGGACACACGGTATGCTGAATAACGACAAAGCCGGCGCTATACAAGGTACATTTGATATTGCTCAAAACTCAAAAGGTAAAAGTTTCACTTGCATATATACTGATTTAGAATTCCTGATTGATGCCCCACTAACTTAACACATTAGAGCGGAGAAAAAGAATCTTGTCTCGTGGCCAAATTCCATCAGCACACGCAACTGGTACGCTGTAGGCAATAGTAATTCAGCAAGCAAATGGGGAATAAATTTACCTCACAAGCCCTTCCTTCAGTATATTCAGCTCACGGTCGCTCCAATCCGAAGGTGAACCAGTGACAAACTTATACTTGGGCGCCACCGTGCCACGGAACACATCCCCCGACGAGCTCCTTGACGGGCCAACCACCGATGTGTTGCCCAGCATGCCGGTGTTCGGGGAGAGGAACAGCCCGGCGCTGCTACTGGTCCCACTCATACTCCTCGGAGACATGACCATACCACCGGCAGCGCCGCCGCCACTGCCGCCGATGCTTACGTCGCTGTTGGATTGGAAGGAAAGCATGTGGTGGTTGTACAACGAGGCGGTGATCCCCTGGTGAAACCCCATGCTGGAATCAGCGGCCATCACACCAGAAAACAGCTAAAATTCCCGATCTAATCGCCCATAAACACACCCCAAATCCTCCAGGAATCCGAGGCGCTCAATTTGGATCAACCTACACAAATCAAACCAGAAAAATCACACAGTTGAACGAAAACAAGTAGCCCACACAGAGCTTTTCAGCAGACGATCGAAAGCTCCCCGAATCCCACGAACCCCAGCACGAACAACGAGGATATTCCGCCTCGTGAATAGTGCACGCAGCACTCAACTCCTGCAGAAGCTTTGCATTCCCGACTCCCGAGGAGGATCCGATCGAAGCCCCTGCGAGGGAGGCGACCACGAGACCCCAACCCCACCACACCACGACCCAGCCACTACAACCACCGTATAGCAACCACCACCCCAGCGAAAATAGCCCAAATCCAGACGAACACCCTCGGAATCGGAACCAGGCGACTCACCTGCCTCCGGCGGTGGCTAGGGGTCGTCCTCCGCGCGGGCACCGGCTCCCGATGCTACGGTGGAGGAGCTAAGCTGCACGGAGAGGGCGCCGTCCGTCGCAACCACCACCACCACCGCCTCACGAGAAGGGACGGCGAAAATTCCAACCCCCGAGGCCTCAAATCCAAACCCAAACAATTCCAGTCAATCCAATTCGAATTCGAGCTCCACTACGACTCGCCTCGGCCTCGCTCGCGGTCGCGGGCTGGATGATTCAGAAGGTGCGAATCGAATGAGATGCTCGCGTTGCGGCCTATATATGCCTTTTTTTATATAGCTGTCATTTTTACAGAAATATCTTTCGGCTGGGTTGAAAATAGTTATTGTTTGATAGTCCATATTTCAGGTGTGAGAGGTGTATATTGAAAATAAGGATGAGAGAGTTAGAATTTAGGATTGAGAGGTGTTTCTATGCTCTTCTTTTTAAAAGTTGCACAACTATTAAAGCATGAATGAAGGGTAGATGGTGATTACTTACCCCTTCGTTTGCTTCAAGATTTGTACAACTTGTACCAGAAGGAAGAACATAGAAGCATTGCTCTTTTATATTTGGTTAGAGGGGTAATTTTTTTTTAATTCTACTGATAAAGTTAAAATTTCAATCCATCAAAACTATACGGGATTACCTAGCTCAACTTTTGGTTTTCAACTTTTCTTAGTACAAATCAGATGCCGTCTCTTAATTTTCAATGGTGAAGAAATACACCATTTGGGACATCTTTTAACTTACATAGAGAAGAATTCGGAGCTGAAGCCGTTCCAAACATACACGAACCCAACGGAACCCAGAATAAAAGATTTTTTTACGGCCCGTTTTATCGAAACTGATCGGTGTGTGGACGGCGGAGATGCGGTGGTAGGATGGATCGGACGTTGAGGATGGGTTTGAACCGGGCTGGATGGGCCGCTAGGCCTGTGGGCCCAAGGGGAATCTCCGAATCTTGCTGTTCTTCATGAATCACGAACGGTACTGTAGAGATTGGTATATTGTTACTCGTCCCAGGTCTCTTCCGTTGAGGTTTTTTGTTACACTCATTTACAGGTGGGCCCACGATGTGTGCTCAAAATTGGTCCCAGTTGCAAGCGAGGTGAAATTTGTGGCAGAGAATATTTGTACCCTAAAAAAACAGCGCTTGTTACCTTTGTGGTGGTGGGGCCCGCAGCTGAAAAACTGTTGAAATCTCCTACTAGCACCCAAGACCAGACCACCGTGAGAAAATCACTAGCCGCTTTAGAATGGTTTTTGTGCACCTCTCAAAAGAATAAAAACTGTAGCTCCCGAGGAAAAGAAGCACTCCCTCCTATCTTTAAAAAGTTATTTTTAACATTCATACGATCTTCAAAACATAACTTTGACTACTAATTTTTATTATAATATATTTATAAAACTTAATAAAATTATAATATTATAAAAGTAATCCTCGAGACAAGTCTACACATATAATTTTTATACATTCAATTTAAATATTTAAAAATATATCATAGCCAAAGTTTCGAAAATTTGACCATCACTATATCCAAAATATCAGCTTTTTGAAGACTGGAGAGAGTATATGTAAAACTTCTATCGAGTCATCGTTTTGTGAAAAACTAGAAATATTGATTTTTTTTAAAAAAAAAAAATTAAAGTGTTGTAGTTATATGACGAGAAAAAAAATTGGTGATATACTTTCAATCTCATCTTGATCGAATTTATCCGACCACCAACGCCAAGAGAGAGCTTTTCTTCAGAATCTTCACAGCTCCAGTATAAAAGGTAAAGCACTAAGGTATATACCTTTTTGTTAAGATTAACGGTATTGGAAAGTACTGATTTGTGAGACTAGGTACCTTACAGTGAAAACCTTATAAGCCAATGACAATAGATAAATAGTGACCCTAAGAAAGAATGACTATGTTCGAATCATGTAGTGTTAGTGTTTTTCATGACTTTGTATCTAGGTTATCTCAATAGCAAGTTAGCAACTAAAGTAGAAAATAATAGTACAAATGCATAGAACGAACCAACATGGGCAACATAGGACCAAACAAAAATGGGGGTGTCTAAGGAGCACCTGAGTGTTTTTTTGGATTGTGAGCACTCAAATTTGTAGCCTTTGGATCTAGATCCATTGATGCAATCAATTTGCCATCTCTCCCCACCACCATTCTCTTTATAGGCCCCCAAGTTGAGTGCTCACAAACCAAAAAAACACTCGAGTGTTACTTAGTCATTCTCAACAAAAATACTCTCATTCAGTGCACGAGAATACGAGATGATCACAATTCTAGTCTCCTACCCACTACGAAAAGCACCTTCTACGCTCCCCTATCGCAGGAAGAGCCTCCCGCGTTCTCTCTTCGTGGCACCGCTCCTCACGTGCGTGCCACGTCCACTCTCGCACACGCCTCCTTCGCTCCTGCGCTCCCCTCTACAGCTCTTGCTCCTTCCACGCTCTGTCTCCACAGCAACCCTGGCCTGTCACGCCTTCTACAATACAGAAGGGGCTATATTTGTATATTTTTTCAAGAGAGCCATTTTTGCAAACAAAAAAGTGAAGAGGAGGGAGGAAAAGAGTGTATAACATGATCACTTCTCAGTGAACTACACTTGAAAACTGCCTTTCACGTCTTTTGCGATGGGAGAGGGGCTAGATCTGTATATATTTTTTAAGACAAGACCATTTTTTAATTAAAAAAAGAGAAGAGAGAGAAGAAAAGAGAGTATAACAGTGATCACTTGTCAGTGAACTACACTTGAAAACTTAACGGACCAACAAGGCCACAAGGATTCCATTCCATCGGGCACACGAGGATGCAGTAAAGCTAGAGATAGGATCCGTAGCTGGGGCACGCGCACGTGCGGCGCTCCTGCGCTTTGTATTCTGTCGAGGCAGCCAGCCGGGCACCCAATTGGAACGCGCAACCTTTCCATCGCTCATTGGTGGAGGGTGGCGGCACAAAGACACAGGGACCTCCTGCCAAAAGAACAAATGCTACATCGACACTATAAATTCCACACCAATACAATGTCCTTGATTATTTTCTTTAGTCAATGTTCAACCAAATCGAGGTAAGTATCATAGTGGCATATTTACATTTCACAGGTGGTTGTAGGGTAGTAATATTATTTTGTTTTATTGATTTCTTATACGTCTTTGCCAGAATAGATATGTTGTAGGTATTCTTGCAAAAAAAATGGATATCCACTTGGCTAAATTTATAAGGCATATTTTCTCTTGGCACATAGACCAAGTAGATATTGATAATGACTTGACTACCCTTAATCATTATCTTTAAGTACTATATTCAATGCATACATGTAAAGAATATAAAATAAAGCTATATATTTATTATGGGTATAGAAGGAACATCACACTAATTTTACATAGAAATATAAAATACAATTTATATTTACATGCAAGACCATTTAAAATATACACCTTATAAACATGGACGGGGAGTATGTTTTAGGAACATGTGTTAACAAACTATTCTTAAGATGCTTGTTATTGATCCATCAAAAATTGTTTGCCACCGAATAGTACGCATAGAATACTATTCTACTCGTTTGGTATTATAATCACCTATTTTTCTTACTTGTTTGTTGTGAGGGAACTAAATTTAGTTGTGTGTGTGTGTGTGATGTTTTAGTATTTTAATTTATATATGCCTAGGGTTGTTACCTAATAATTATTGGACATTCTACCAACCTATCATGTATAATATGAAATAAGTTGTCAATTTGTACTGCATATTCATTATATACATGTGCTCTTTTTATTTAGCTGCATATTGCATGGTTGCGTGAGTGCACAAGTAGGAATTTCGCATGTGGTTTGTATCTACCCCTCTCGTACTAGACCGATATGTTTTGGAATCTGCTTAAACAAACTAGCTGATTAACCTCAATAGCATACCAAGCCTTATTTGGTCAACTGGAAAATTTTCTAATCATCGCTGTTCTATTTGTTGTCGTACACAAAGTGTATGCTAACAAATTAAGAATGCACAAGTTGAAACCTCGAAAATATATAGATAAAGAAAAAAGTAGCCTGATTCTTTAATTGTTTTTACTCTATATGTTCACGAGCTATGGCTTGCTTGTATTGATGACGATATATATATATATATATATATATATATATATATATATATATATATATAAATAAATATATAAATGAGAGGGGGGCGGGGGAGAGAGAGAGAGAAGAAATTAAAGTTGCAGGCCAAAGCAAAGCCAACCATTGAAGGCGACACAAAATTCCGCTGTGGGGAACACCGCATGCACGCCAACCCCACCATACTTTTGAACGGACCAAAGAAAAGAGAGGAGAGGAGAGGAGAATTAGCAAAGAAAAGAAGAATATTGCGTTTATGACCATGCATGCTTGCATCTCCCAAACCCTGTGGAAAAGAACCAAATCCCACCACACAATCTACCAAAGTAGAGCATCCGATCTTTCCTCTCCTCTAGGTTTTGTTTTTTATTTCATGCACATATATAGATTCTACAAAAAAAATTTTTTGGAGGAAATGCATATATAGATCCTACTTATGTTCCATGGGTAATACAATGCTATTAATTAACCAAGAGATTTATACTAGATCTTGAGAAATTCAGACATCAATTGCTAGCTAGATATGTGCTACTACCTCAGAGGGGCTGAATAGATTATGATAGTGTCGTTAATTACCGGCCTCCTTTCTTCTTTCGGCATGGCACGCTAACGTGCAGCAACTTTGCAAGCAACTTGCATGTGTCCTGACGATGATCGCATGCACTGGAAGCAACTTGGGCAGCCGCCGGCCGTACGTACGTGTCGTGTTGTCAGTTGCCCACTGGATTAGTTGGGGGCTTTCCATCGATCCCCTCCACGTCCACTTGACTTGTGGCAGCTGTTGTGATAATTAATATAGCTATTGGGTGGACGTTGACTCGTTGTACAGGACTTGTACTACGAACGGAGAAATTAAGCCTTCTTTAACCTAGCCACCCTTACAAATTTTGTGGGGGCCGGTATAACCATTCCACTTGACAGAGACTAAGCAGTTTTCTATCTTGCTAAATACTACTTTTAGTAACTCCCATGAATATTGCAGGGATATTGCTTAGCCATGTTGCATATATGATCAATTTCACATGGATATTGCAGGGACAAGTACAATATTTCTATGAGGCTCATACAAATTTAATTTGCTAGTTGCAAACAAGGACTTAATTACTTCATCCGTGCGGAAATATAAGACATACAGTTTGAACGGTCTTGTTAATTTAAAAATATAAGATTTGTATGTAGATGTAATAAGGATTTTCGTACTATACCCTTATTTATTCCCTCTCAATTAATCATATGCGTATATTTATTACTATCCACACAAAGTATTATCTCTCATCTTTTAATTAGACAATTAAGTGAGATATATAAGCCACGATATCCAATATCTTACTCAATTTTATGATAATTTTAATCTTTACACAAAATCAAAATACGTCTTACATGTACTTTGTTGGTGGGAGGGAAAACCTTATGCTATATGCAGTTATGCACAGCAGGCGTTGTATTGCCGTGCTACCCCGTCAAAAAGGCACAAGAGGGGCATCACCATGACAGTGACTTGAGCACAATTAAACAGGTTGCCGTTGGCCCCTGAAGCCTGAACTCGATCCGCAGTTCTGCGGTTGAAACCGACGTGCAATTTTGCAAAATCAACAAGCTGGTCAGAACATTCGACACCACACACACATCGCTAAAAGTTTCTCTTTTGTGGCACAACACTGAAAGCTTAAAGATATGTACCGGACAAGAGGAATACTTAATTTTTCCTTGTGTGGTGCACAGTGTAAATCGTGTCTTCATCAGTTCACCGCGAAAACGACCTCCAGTAGACGGTGGCACGTACGCGAGTTTCCTTCCCTATTATATTATGCTACTGATTAATTAATTAATTAATGACCGCTTGTTATGCCAGTGGAAGCATCTCTATTCCGATAGTAACAATTCCTCCCAGCAACTACATAAAATAGTTAAAAAAAAATTAACCACCCGCAGCAACTGTATACAGCCATCCGCGGCAGCTTTTATCTCGCATATGTTCACATAGGCGACAGTGATACACTACACAAATTAGTTTTATAGTAGTGCCTCTATGCATCATCCTCTCTATACAAAGTATGCAAATTTTGAAGCAGCTTTTAAATAATAATGCATATAAACGTTTCATTAAAATTTTGGTTTCAGCCAATGCTTGCTTTCGGCTGTGGATAAGTACGGCAGGTGCATGGTCAGAGCTCAGAATCTCCCAAGCTGCACGGCCACTACGTGATATAACGGTCAGGACCACCCGCGTGTGGCCTTGCGCTAGAAGTATAAATTTTGTAAACCAATACTATGCATCTCGCAAGTTGCAAGTCCCAACACCTACAGCAAACCTAATATTTAGGTCTAGCCTAGCTAGGTTCCTACCGATTAATAAGTTCAAAGTGTTTAACTAAAGCTAACCTTGGTTAGTTAATTGTCCATATCAAAGCATGCACCCATTGGTCCGTATTTAGACTTGTATATAACATTCCACGTCATATGCATACAACTTTATATACAACTAGCCAGCGTGGGCACGGTGTACACTGCGTCATTTATCACGTGTCCGATGGTAAAAATCGTGCGGCTCGCAAAAAAACACTAATTTCAGATTTTTTTTAGGGGCTTTTATTACGTAATTTTAAAAATTTTCGGGTGTCTTTTCAAAAAAGGGATACGCATGTGATTTTAAGAATTTTCAGGGGGCTTTTCTAGAAAAAGTGTGAAGTCCGATGGTAAAAATCACGCGACCCGCAAAGAGGGCTAATTTTGATATTTTTTTTTTTTGGGTCTTTTACGTAATTTTAAAAATTTTCAGTTGTCTTTTCACACAAAGGGATCCTGCACATATTTTTTTAAAAAAAATTTGGGGACCTTTTTCTCAAAAAGTGCATAATCTGGTATTTTTGATGTGTTTTTCGGAAAAAGGACTTGCGCGTAATTTTTGGGGACCTTTCCGCAAAAAAGGGCCAAGCGCACGCACACGACAAGTGGCCTTGCCACGCGTCGTGCGGCAAAAAACACGCCGGATGGGCATGCACGAGCGAAGGCATGATTCGAATGCGCGTCTATCGCTTGGCAGCAAAGGACTCCACCACCGCGCTAACGCGTCGTAGCAAGTAACGGAACCGGCAAAAATACTTAAGCTGTCCAACAGGTAGAGCAATTTAGACGATGTGGCCGCGCAGGAGACCAGGAAATCCATAGGCTATAACATACAAAGTACGTATTTCCTCAATGCATTGCCTCTATCAAGAGGCCCATCCGATCAATACATTACATCTCCTCGCTCCTATCTTGTCCCTCAAAAAGTGTGATTAGATTTGTCCATGATTGAGACCTAGACTCCCATATCGAACTAACAAAAAATTAAATATGAGAGTATGATTAAATAGAGACTTTATTTGTTTTTTGGGTACATAGGCCACCCTATTTATACCTCATATAAGGGGTGGCAATTAATTCTACCGCAAGTACCTCTCGTATTCACCCACGAGTACTCGTTAAGTCTTGAGCCATCTCACTTTTTGGTCAATCGTCGTGTACTTGGCCAGCCTACGTAAATTGCTAATACGCTAATAACCGCTCTCACGATAATCGCGTGGAAAACCGCCATGTCTTTTGACCAGTTTACCTAGTTATGGCTTCTAAACCCATGTGGCTGGTCGCCATCGCATAGGATTGGTCATCCTTGGTCTCAACTGGCTGTCATTAGCTTCCGACCATATGCATTTATTCATTACCACCAACACAAAGTAATATCTCTCATCCTTAAGACAATTAAATAGGGTATCTAAGTCATTTTTCCTCATATATTTTTAAATTTGACCATAAATTTAATCCTTATGTAAAATTAAAATACGACTTATATCTCTAAAAGGGATATGACTCCACGGCACGCACTTGTGTGTATAGATTTATAGAAAGGGACGCCACTCCACCAAATCCATTATTGCGAACCACGCATGACGTGAGGGCCATGGGTCGAGCTCTCATGCTAACAGAAAAGCAACCCATTAACTACCCTAATTAAAAGCGTCCTGTCTAACCAATGCCGAAAAGGAGCTTAGCAGAAATACGTCAGCCCGAATAAACAAAAGTCAAGAAGAAAAAATAAACGCAGAGCGCTAGTGGCGACGAACGGGGGGGAGGAGGCCGGCAGGCGGGAGAAAGCGATCGAGACAGTTGCATGCGGGGGAAGCATCATTAGCTTAGCGGGGGGAGGCTCTTATCATCGTGTCATCGATCTCGGGTGGGTGAGTTTAAGGTTGACCACTAATCGGGGAGGCGCTTTGATCCTTTAAAGTAAACCGCACGCAACGCGAGGCAGCGCAACGGCGCAACCATCGCCATGCCTCGTTCTCATTGGCCAGCATGAGGCGTGGGCCCACCTGCGGCCTTAATCATTGGAGGTGAGATCTCTCTCTCTCTCTCTCTCTCTCTCTCTCTCTCTCTCTCTCTCTCTCTCTCTCTCTCCACTGGGCCCCCCTCTCCCCCGGCCTTTTGAGCCTTCGAGTTTGAGCGTCAGCCTGACTCTGGAGTGCTGTGCTGGTGGTAGCGGCAGCGCTTGCAAAAGGGCAGCATCTTCTGCCCTGTCCCTGAACAAGATGCAAAGGCTTGCGTTGCAGGCGGCTGTTCTGCTGCACGGATAATTGAACGGTCAGGATTGAATCAAGCAACAATCGCACATCAACCTCTCCTGCACTTCTTATGCTCCTCCGTCCGTCCCGCAATATATGAGTCATAATTGTTGGGAAACTTCATCCCACGTTGTAAATCCAGTACGATGATCACATATGTAGATATTGCAATCTTTCCATCGTATACCAACGCTTTAATGATAGAAAAATGAATGAGTGGTTATAATATGTCGTTTAACAGGGGGTATGTATGGTTTAGTGATATTAAATCTCTCTTATATTTAGTAGTAGTATCTTTTTGGTTTATGCGTATTAGAGGTTTGTGACTTGGATTGCAGGACGGCGAGAGTAGCTATCTGGATCTGCACTTGGTACTGTTCAGGTACTGTATATTTGGCCCATACCCTGACGTCTAATTTTTTAAATGCACGCAGAGCAGAACTGCAGATGTTCAAAACGTAATACATGCAAATGGAGTACTTTCTTCTTTTCCTCCTGGAGTTCTGGGCCTTCTACTATGCTTAGACTGCAATATATGGATGTTTCCAGGCCACAAATTACCAGTGATTTTTTAAGGCGAAATAAGCTCCAATGCACGCGATACCATCGTCTTTACAGTTTGCAGAATAATTTAAAAGGGGCAGCGGAAATTAACTATTGGGTCAATCGGGGAAGAATATATGTTTCCCTGTAGTGATCATATTCCACACAAACAGTGTTCTGTTCGGAAATTACGTCCTGGTGTTCACCAGAAAGTGGTCGATCGATCGTGTTGACTTGAAAGCAAGATCTGATTCCTGCATTCCTCGCAATAATTCTGGTCGCCTTCATGGGCTTGATTCGCCAACTGCCTTCATGGCCTTCATGGGCTTGATTCGCAATAATTACGTCCTGGGCTTGATTCGCCAACTCTCACTCTCAATATATCGTTTAAATGACATTATTATACCTCTTTATCCTTGTGCGTATACTCGAATACTGATTATAAGATACTCCAAAGTGAGTTATACGAAAAATTTCATCGAAATCTACCTTTTATAGCATAATTTGTTTATATACTCTTTTTACATATGGACAATGGTATATAGCAAAAAAAATAAGAGGCTACGATAAATTTTTTTCAACAATGTGGCATTGTAGAATCTTAGAATTGTTATTAGAGTATACTGAAAGTTATAAAGGAGTATAACACATTCGTTTAAGTGGTATACTGGATGTGGGAGTACGTACTCCAGAGTACGAAAAAGGCTTTATATATATTTATTTATTTATTTATTTAAGCCTCTTTTCTACTCCTAGGATTAGTTACTCCCTATGCTATATCTCACAACGTGGGGAGTATCTCGCGCAACGGAGGGTATGTATATGTAGTATACAAGTATATAAGATTATCTAGGCAGTATTTACAATTTTTCATAGGTGGTATGTGCACTTTTTAGACATACTCCTTTTTATGTGCGTATACGAAGGTATTTACAAAATACGCTAAAAAACTATGTACTCTCTTGCAATTTTTTCATGTGGATCACATTGGAATATCTTATAATTAGTATATGAGTGTATTCAAAGTGATAAATAAGTATTTCAAGTTCATTTGGATGGTATATCAGATGTGGAAGTAACTACTCCTGGGATTAGAAAATATTTTTCCTATACACGCATATGTGTGTGTGTGTGGGAAGCCCGTTTTATACTCTCAAGTGTATGTACTTCTTACCTCTATTTGGTTGATAGCAACTTTCTAATAAGGATGAATCAGTTATCAACTTTCACTTATGTATTACGCTTTCACACAAATTAATATGTATAGGGAGTAGGAAGTACATACTTCTAGTAGTATAGAAAGTACATACTTCTAGTAATATATATATATATATATATATATATATATATATATATATATATATATATATATATATAGAGAGAGAGAGAGAGAGAGAGAGAGAGAGAGAGAGAGACTAGGGAACAGTATACCGTTCCAACGGTATAGCCGTGAAACGTATGAAACTTATCAATTTCAGTGCTGGTTTCATGAGTTTCAGTGTTTAGTTTCATCAGTTTCATGTTTCATCAGTTTTTAGTGCTAAGTTTCATGAGTTTCAATGTAAAAAATCACAAGTTTCATGAGTTTCAGAGGTATACCGTTCTTACGGTATACCGTAGGTTAGTTTTTCTGATATATATATATATATATATATGTACTAGAAGTATATCTAGTATATATATATATATACATATATATATATATATATATATATATACATATTCAGTGCAAACCTCCTTTACCGTGAAAACCACGTGTAAAAGTTTTGAAAAATTCTCAAAAAATTATCATAGGTAGGGGAGGTGAGGTTCTACAACCCTGTAAAAGTCTTTTCATATCTTTCAAATGCGATTGAGTTTGGTCTTCAAATTTTACAGGGTTGTAGAACCTCACCTCCCCTACCTATGATAATTTTTTGAGAATTTTTCAAAACTTTTACACGTGGTTTTCATGGAGTTTTCACGGTAAAAGAGGATGCCCCCATATACATTATATATATATATATATATATATATATATATATATGTGTGTGTGTGTATCTCGCAAAGGAATCCGTCTTATTGTTATTTTCTTTGCCGATACAGAGAATAGGATTCAGAGGATAGTGTGGTGTGCATCAACTCTTTCGAGAGAGGAAAGGAAAAAAAAAATCAAAGGAAGGTTGTCCCATGATATGGCCCTTTGCATGCGATAGGCCCATAATTTTACTTCGTGGGCTTCCTGGCGTGCAAATATGAGCGTGCCATCCTTTCTGTGTAATCCATGTTTCTATGGGCCCTAGATGTAAACAGCGACACTAGGTATGGTAAAATAACAATGAAAATAATTTAAAACTCGTCAGGCCGGCCTTTCGGCCCATGGAGCAATGCAACAAAAAATAATTTTCTCTTAAGTAGCTTTACTTGGGGAAAAAAAACTTCAGGATTCGGGGGAAAATATGGATATCAGTTCATTGTCACCCACTTGGTTTTCCTTTTTCCTGTGAAGGCTGCTTACAAAGATATTGTACTAAAGATGATATAAATATGATATTTAGTCTATGACTTGACTCGCTTTACAATTTATCCGGCAGACATGCTTCACACAACCGTACCACAATTACACTTTAGATGATTAAATCGGAATTCAAAGTGTTAAAACTTATTTGGACAAAACATTACTTGTTGTCAAATCCTCGAAAAATATCTGAGAAGACCTCTTCAAATTCTGAAGGTTGTTGAATCCAAATACTTAAGCTCTGGTGGTCCGAGTTGTACACCATGCACAGAAGGCAGTATTTCAGTATTTAATCTGGACTGACTATTCAGTATTTGACATCGCCGTTGGCTTGATAAAAAAAGGAACATGATCTCCAGATGACAAGCACTACACAAAAAGAACAGAGCAAACAGTAGAGCGTTAAAACGAAAATACTTTTACCGTCTCAATTTAAAAGAATTAAGTTTGTGTGACTAGCCTAGTTTATCTTTTGGATTAATTGCTTATATATATACAGTTGGAATTTTAGAAAACTCCTAAGGGGGTGTTTGGATGAGGGGTATTTTCTTGGAAGGTTTTGAGATTTAGTTCAAATTTGAACTAAATCCCAAAACATTCCAATGAAATACCTCTAATCCAAACAGGGCCTAAATGTGTTACTGACCTAGTACTAGATTAGATTCATATATCAGTGAAACAACGAGTGACGTATGAAAGGATGGGACAAACTTCCAATGACATGTAATAAATTCCCCCGTCTTTTCTTCCGTCTCGTTGCCATTACCTGCGTGTATCGATCGCATTATTTTGCTTCTTCTCCCGGATACGGATCAAATTTATGAGTAGTTGCAGTAAACAATAACGTGTCGCTGTGATGTATCGATTCTTGCGATCCTATGATACGCGAGAATAATGAATGTGACATGCCTGTCCTTGTAGTTTGAGGTGAACTCGACGGAAACTGCCTACCGGTCTCGTCTTGTTGGAACAGTTGTGATTGGTTGTTTGCGTGGTGTTTGAATCGTATGAGTGGATGTAATTGTATCTGTTAGACATATGTTTGATTTTCTATTCATCCTGGCCAGCTGGATGCAATTGCACCCACTCATACAGGATGAAGAAAACACAAAAATTAGACTTCTCTCTAATGCAGGCCCGTGAGATGCACAAACAAGCAACCAAACAACTTAATTTGCATCCACTCAGTCAGACCAAAGCTAGCCTGGATGGCTTATACGAAACAAGCTAAGATGATGTAGGTATCCAAACACGCACTCAGAGAATTCGACGATGCAAGTCGAATCGAGGATAAGTCTGTTGATTACATATCTATGGGACCGAGATTGTGAAAAGACGAATTTATGGGATCGAGATTGTGAAAAGACGAATTTGTGGGTTGGAGACTGTGAAAAGACGAGATGCAGAAGGACGAGAGAAACTAGCGATGGACTCGTTTGGGAACACGTGAATTTCCGTGGAAAACAGTGTACTAGTGCCCAAAATTTGGCATGCTAGGACTCAGTCGAGTTGTTCGCCGAACGAACGATCCATACGGTTGTCACCGGATCGATCGGATGAGTCATGCAAGAAGGGTACACGCACGAAGTACGGCACTCCACGCGAAAGTTTGGTTTGCTCACGCGCCCGCGACTCACGCAACTGGAGTATTGTAGAAATGAAATAAAATATGCAGCCGCGTGAACCATGCATGTGTCGGTAGGCACTAGGCAGGCGGTTTATTTCACTTGTCTACGATAGTTTTATTTCATCAGATTTCTATTACTGTCGAGGTTATGAGTCTAATGATTTTTTAAAAAAGAACAAGTACTATTGAACTTTCTACGGATGATCGTCTCTCGTTCTCTCGTCGGCCAATGAGCGCGAGAGAGGGAGCAACGGGTGAGAGAGATTGACGAGAGAGAGAGAGAGCTGTGAGAGGGAGTAACGGGCGAGAGAGAACTGAAAGAGATTGAGCATCGTGTGTCTCCGTCCCCTGTCCTTTCGTCGCAATAGTGTAAATAGGCCGGCACGGCACAAAGCGTAAATAGGCCGTGCCTAGGCTCGTCGAATCCACAATCTACTATATATGTACTTTTAAATTGTAGCTTTTAGAGAATCAACTTCTCTACGATCATGATTTAGAATCAGCTTTTAAAGAATCCAAAACAAAAACAAACAAACACGACTTTTTTTTCCAGGTCAATTTGGTCGTTGCATCTCCGTGAAGAGACGCAGTTCGGTTGGCGTCACGCGCGGACACGGAGAAATACACGCGCCGTGCCGCCCCGGCCGTCCTGCAAATAAGCGATACGCTCTCGCGTTTGTTTCTTCTCTTCACTGCAAATAAGCGAGAGCTAGCCTGCGATGTCGCTGCTATACGTATTACGTAGTAGGAGACGACGCTGGTACGCGACGCGTTCTTCTTCTATTCCTGACGAGCGTCTGCTGAGATAAGGTGTGCTTCGTATTCAGTGCTCGCGGATCGATCGGTAAGGAGCACGGCTGATAGATGCACCAGTAGTAGGTAGTATGAGGGCACTTGCAAGCAAAGCGGTGACGGAGTGACCTCTTGATCTGATGCTTTTAAACAAAGGGCCGGGCTATGCGATATCCCTATGGCCGTGGAGATACTCTGACCGTATCTCCATTCTCGTACGGGACGCCCCCGCCATTGGATAGAATCTTTCTTTCCATTCTTCCCAGCTGCCAAGGATGCAGGTAAGCTAATCGCAGGGACCACGGGATTTCCTTCGCCAAACGAGGCCAGCAGCAGCAGCAGCAAGGATACGATACGATTCCGCGGCACGAAAGCATGTCGCTGCTGCAATACAAATATATACAATACTCCTATGATCCTGTCCATTGATCCACTCACACCACACGTATGCTCTTCTTCCCAGAAATCTCACTGTCGCAGAGCAACTCGCGAGAATCCTATGGAAGGTCAAGATCGTATCCTTGCCTTGCAGAGTGGTAACTGGTAAGTAGTATTGGCGCGCGCCCTTCGGAGCCTGTCGAGAGTAGGATCCACTCAGGAAAAGAATATGGTTCCGAGGTTTCAAAACCGGCAATGACAGGGCGTAGCTTGGCTGGTTCACAAAACAAAGCGAATTGTGCTTCTTCCTCTTCGAGGGAAAGTACAGATTGCAGCCCTGCAAGGTAGGAAATGACATCGAAATTACAAGAGAAATTTTACGGTGGATTGTACTTGTAGTATAAAATGTGCAGTAGAAATCACATCTAACCGTTGATTTGTTAAGGGTGTTTTTACTACTCTACTATCAGGTGTAATATAAGTAAACTCTAGTTAATCTGATCCATTGGATCGAAAAAAATGAACGGTTCATATTCAATTTAATCCACCGTAAAAGAGCTCAATTACAAAGCGTGCTAGTGCTGCTTGGGTACACATGCCTACAATAACTGAAAAATAGAGAATTTGGTTGGTGAGAGCAGGTACAATACCAAAATTCATTACAGGCTAATAGTAAACTAAAAGCAAATTTGTATAATAATTGTCTCTAAAAGTTGTTTATAGATATTGTGCAATAACTATATCTTATCTCTTGTACATAAATAATCCACATATGCTCGCGTGCAAAACTGACTACTAAATAAGAGCTAAATCTTTTCTCACTCTTTCACATAAATCAAAACTAATGTGTACATGCTAAGAGCCAACTGAGATTATCTTATTGTACATACCTTAGGAGCACCTCCTTTATCTCCTTATGACAAGTAGCATCATCTCCTTCATTTCCCTACTCTCTTTCTCCCTTAAAGACCCTCTCATTGTGACAAGTGGCAGCATCTCCTCTATCCTCCTCCATTTCCTTCCCCCACAAACTCAAAATAGATTTTGTATTTCAAATTTCCCCCAAGTTTTTTGAAAAAAAAATCTTTAACCACTTTTGAAAGTTTTTTAAGCAAAAAATTTCGAACCGAAAGTCTGTTGAATATAAACTTTTTGATCTAAAAGTTTTTTAACTGAAAGTTGTCAAAGTTGAAACTTTTCGACTTGATTTTTTTTAACTTGAAACTTTCTTATTTAAAATTTTTTGAGTTGAGATTTTTTTTATTTAAATTTTTTCGAGTTGAAAATTTTAGGTTGAATTTTAAATTAAAGCTTTTAAAACAGTTCTTTTTTAATCAAAACTTTTTGAACCAGAATTTTCTTAGTTGAAAGTTTCTCAGTTGAAAATTTTTAATTTAAAATTTTTTGAGTTGAAACTTTATGATTCGAAACTTTATAATTTGAAACTTTTTTATTTAAATTTTGTTTGCATTTAAACTTTACGGGTTGAGATTTTTTTATTTAAAATTTTTTGAGTTTAAACTTTATAATTTGAAATTTTGTGATTTAAACTTTTTCTAGTTGAAACGTTCTAATTAGATTTTTTTGTGGAAACCTTTTGATTTGAATTTTTTTATTTAAAATTTTTCAGTTGATTTTTTAGCTAAAACATCCTATTTAAAACTTTCAAAGTTAAAATGCTCTAATTTAAATTTTTTGTCTTAGAGAGGGAAGAAGGGAGGTGGGGGAAGTGAGTAGGAAAGAAAATGTGGAGGTGGATGGAAAAAAATGACACATCGTATCCTAAAACAGTGCCATTAAATTTGTTAGTTCGATATCACCCTCAAAATAAATAGTCATACCTTGAAAATATTACCATCCTATCGTTGTTAGACCGATACTCGTATTCTGCTATGGCCAAGAGGTGACTGAGACAATTTTGCCGAACCGCTTTTCCGAACACTCCTGTCCTGACATTACGTTCACACCACCATCTATTTGAGCCCAACCAAAGAATTTACCCATAAAATTTAATTTCCGGGTTGGAGTTCAGATGACCAAATGTTAGCACAAGTTACAACTGTATATGAGAATTCTCTTTACTCTTAAGCCTGTCCATTTCTTATATTTATGCAAGGGAGAAGGTAGCTAGGATGCGTTTGCCGACATGCCAGTAATCCTAACCTGCTAAAGATCGATCCTATCAACTCTGATTTTCCGTACGCATCCCCTGTTAGCAGCAGCGTTCCGTCGAGGCATGCCAGTAAAGCAGGATCTGGCGTGTGCTGATCAAACGGATCAAGCAAATAGATTTGGATTTGATTGGCCTCTGGTATCTGCCGCCTGGAAACTGCGTGCAGCTAGCGCGTGCGACTCGACGCCTTTCCACTTTGTCAATGCTGTGCGCGTGTCATATGCTAATACTCCAATTTGGATGCACCGTTCTTACTGTGACTCCGTAGGGCGTACATTGGGTTAGTCTAATGTTGCTACGATTAGTGATGGATAAATTTTACAGTGTATTATACTGGTGGTATATAATGAGTAAGTAGGTATCAAATAGCGATTGATTTGTTAAGGATTTTTCTACTACTCTATTACTGAAGGTAGTATAAATAAATACTAGCTAATAGAATTCCTTAGGATGAAAAAGACCATATTAGACTTAGGGTGTGTTTGGTTGGTAGAATGAAGTTGAATGAGATGGTATAGTTCTATACCATTTAGTTCTATTGTTTTGGGTTAATGGAATGGTTTATCATCTATAGAGAATATTTCTCAAATTTGTATGCCACCATCTAGGATGAGATGGTTCCATTCAAGCAATCAAACATACGGATAATTTTTTTCTTAAACTATCGCATACATGTACCACTTAGTACGAGTAATCAAACACATCCTTAGTATACCGCAAAAGAGCTCTCGTTAGAACGCTCTCCTCTCACCCTCCATGTGAGCAAGATATGCACACCAATACTACTCCATCCGGATTTAAAAAGCTGAAGTTTTGGATATTGATACGGTATTCAAAACACAATTTTGACCACTGATTTTTATTATAATATATTTATAAAACTCAATAAAATTATAATATTACAAAAATACTTATCGAGACAAGTTTACATATATAATGTTCATATATCTAATTTAAATATTTAAAAATATATCGATAGTCAAAGTTTTGAAAGTTTGATCATCTCTATGTCCAACGCATCAGCTTTTTAAGATGGAGTAGTACCGATTAGAGAAGCCCAAGCTGCTTAATTTATGTTTCCATTTCGCCTCTTTAACGCTTGACTAGCAGGCCACCTGAGGGGAAGAAAAAGGAAAGAAAGAAACAAAAGGTGGCCAGGTCAATGCAGGTATACATCTAGAGAGCAGAGACACGGTAGTTGGAAGGTTTCAACTTTCAACGAGACAGGTGAGAAGTTTCTGCGCTGAGAATCCGCTCGGATACGTGGTTGACGCGAGCGCAGCAGCAGCGAGAATGTGAGACTGATGAAGGTGATGACCCTTCTAGATTACTAGTTAGAGCCGCGCGCTTCGCCGCGCCGTGCGAAATTTGATAAAAAAATGAGGAAAAGCGGGGAAAAACGGAAAAACGACGGACGAAAAACGAATTTACATTTTTTTTTTGGGAAACGGCCAACGAAAACATTTTTTCCATGTTCCGGAGAAAAAACGGTTCACGGAAATAATTTTTTTCAAGCAAAATGAAGAAAGAAAACGGCTTTCCATTTTTTTTTGTGGGGAAATAGCCACCGAAAACATTTTCCCCATGCTTGAGGAAAACGGATGACGAAAACTTTTTTGGGGCAAAGCGGAGAAAGGAACGGTTTTCCATATTTTTGTTTTGGAAAAACGGGCAAGGAAAACATTTTTCCTATGCTCGGAGAAAAATCGGATGCCGATTTTTTTCCGCAAAACGGATAAAGGAAATGGTCTCACAATTTTTTGGGGCGAAATAGCCACGAAAAACATTTTTCACATGCCTTGAGGGGAAAGCGATCACGAAAACATTTTTCGGGCAAAGCGGAGGAAAACCGATCACGAAAACATTTTTTCGAGCAAAGCGGAGAAAGGAAACGGTTGTACATTTTTTGGGGAAACGGCTACAAAAATATTTTTCGCATGATTTGGAGAAAAAACGGACCCCGAAAACATTTTTTTGGGACAAAACGGAGAAAGGACCCGAACGTAAAGCACGAGGACCTATTTGTTATAATTTTGGACTTGTTCGCTATTTTGAATAATTAGTAAAGGGCTCGTTCGTGATTCGCGCTTAACGGGAGGTCCTCCATGCAAAACGGCAAACCAGGGACCTAAACGCGAAACGAAAAAATTATTTCCCTCTCACATAAAATCACGTAAGGACCTAAACGTAATTTGGAAGAAACCGGAGGGGCTTTGTGCAAAAAAGGGAGGGGACACGTGGGGGGGCCGGTTGGCCCCCAACTTCTTCCCCTATAAGGATAGTTTATATTTATATTTATTTATATTTATATTTATATTTATATTCTAAAAAAAATAGCGATAGCAGATGAAACCATGGCATGGGATTTCCTGCAAATATACAAAGGGATCTAGCTTGTTCTTTTACGGTGTTGTACAGCACTACTATAGAAATATATATTACAATTAATTTTTTTTATTAGGTCATTCATAATAGGAGTTTCATTTTCATTAAATGATGTGACACATCATTATCTTTGGTGACATAGCAAGATAATTATGAAGAGAGATAGAAAGAGTTTCATGGGAGGTGAGTGAGTTTCATCAGGATGAAACCTGAGATACACGGTTACCTAGACAAAAGCTGATGTGACACTCTTGGAAACCATGTAATGAAACTCTCTATTGTGAATGGCCTTACAATACGTATTTTTGGGATAAAGTTAGGTTATGTTTGACAGAGCTCTAAATCCCTGCTCCACCTCGGAGCTGAAACTTGTAGACTGAAATAAAATGACTTAAGTTTATAATTTTATTCTAAAATATAAATAAGATGATCCACCTAAATGCACCTACATCTCCAACTCCACGAATCTGATGAAACTAGAAATACCCAGCTCCATCAACCCCACAAATTTAGTGGAGCTGAAACTCTGTCAAACACCCCTTAATATCAATTTCAAACGAACCGGTGCAACAATCGTTAATTTGGTAGAATAGACAACGGATCAAACTGTACGTATTTAGCAGCTTCATGCTCGAACAGGGATGGAGTAATGCAATGCAATCAATGTACGTACGACAAGACGCAACCAGTATGTTGGACTTTTAGTACGCAACCAAATCGAGCAGTACCATGACATTCATTCACGCACACGGCAGCTAGTCTAGTACGCTCCAGATTTACGCTACCGAAATCATCACCGATCCTAGCGATGGAGCAATGGGATTAATAATTCCTCTGTTCACTGCTATAGCCAGCTAGCGCGCAGGTAGGAAATCCGCTGATTTACTTTTTTTGAAGTTAACAATTTTCGAAAAATTAATATACGTAGGAAATATGGGCCTTTACAACCTTATAAAATTTGAAGACTAAAATTAATTTTGAAAGATATGAAAATTGACAAACAGTGAGATAATATTGCTGAACAGTGGAAAATTACTATTGAGGATGAATTTGTCTTTTTTATATATTTCAAATACGATTGATTTTGGTCTTCAAATTTTATATGTTTGGAAAAGCTCACCCCCTTACGTATGGTAATTTTATGAAATTTTTTGAAAACTTGTATATATAATTTTCACAGAGTTTACACGATATTAGTGATTTACTATGTATGTGTGTGCGCACGCGCAGAGTGAGCTACTTACTCCGTAGATTTGTCTATGTTGCTCTCTAACTCGATGTATGAGCTACTTAGAGCATGTACAATAATAAAGACAACTATTGTTTATATACTCGTCTATAATAGATGATATTTTATAGTTATCATTATGGATTGTGACAATCTTTTTAATTATGGTATGAAAAAATGATATAAATACTCATACAATAGCATTTTATGTTGTTTATACGATCATCTCTTCACAAAGACATAGCTAGACTCTCTCTTCTTCCCTATGATCTATATCAACAAAAAATCTTACGGTTCACATTAGGGGCGAATCCAAAAGGGGTAGGCTCCATTTAGCCCAAGCCCAACCTTCAATGTTGCCGAGCCTACAAGGCCCACACATCCATGATCCATTCCACCAAATACCAACCCTACCAACTATCCCCAATCTTCCGATTCCAACCAGCCATCCCTAATCCCCGATTCAAAGATTGAGAGAGCAGTTGAGGAGCTGGTGGCCAACATCGCCCATGAAGCTAGAGTCAGAGGCTCGTGCTCGCAGCCGCCACGCTGGCCTTCGATAAGCGCGTCCACAGCCGCTAGTCGGCCTCCTCTCCCCATGGCTCGCATCTGCCACACCGGCCGCTGCCTCGGGGCCTCGAGGGACGAGGGAGCTGTGCCGG
Source organism: Rhipidocladum racemiflorum (assembly GCA_036346355.1). Lineage (NCBI taxonomy): Eukaryota > Viridiplantae > Streptophyta > Magnoliopsida > Poales > Poaceae > Rhipidocladum > Rhipidocladum racemiflorum. The sequence continues at coordinate 1,856,324 of CM070575.1, read as the reverse complement.
CCACGACGGAGAGGAAGAGGACTCAGAGGAGGACGAGCCGAGGGGGGCTACTGCACGGTGCTACGGGCTGGGCGGGGCGACGGCCGACGGAGCTGTCAAGCGGGTCGTCGCTGCCGCCGGGATCTAGAGCCTGGAGGGAGTCACTGCTCGGCTGCTCTGGAGGCTGCCCCAGACAGCCGACGCTTGACCGGCCGACCCGACAGGTAAATGGGAATTTGGGAATAACCGAATGGGGGATTGGGGGTATATGTCAATATATCGTATGCATACTGTTATACACTCATATTGTTATACACAATGATACAAGATTTCAAATATACCTTAGAACTGTACAATATGTTCGAATAATCAATACTTTTTTAAGTCTTAGCTAGACTCTATTGTTGGCTTACACATTTACGGCTGTATTTATTTGTAGATTTACAATAATGAAGGAACAAACCTTGCGTAATTATTTCACAAGTAATTCAAGTAGTACTCTCCCAACCGATGATGAGAGGACAACTCAACCGAAGAGGCTTCTCCAAGGCATGAAAACTCGTAGAATAAATTTGCCTCGTGATCCAAGCTAACGCTTTAGTGGTATATTTATTTCATTTTGATTGTTTATAATAATTTATAAGTTACTACTTGTCGGGGATTGGCTATCTGGCAAAAGACCACGGTACCCCCATGAAAAGCTAAACCCGCCGACCAAGCAACACTAAAAGAAGATGCTCGGGAGAACGAAACGAGCATCCCTCCTTCTCCTCCGAGCATGCGCATTTGCGCCTTCGCTCGCAGAAGCACCAAACACACCCCCCCCACGAGCAAGCATGCTCGTGGAGGCCGCGACCTACTCGGGTGTTTTGGTCGGGGTGCCCGGTCAATGCCACAAGGAAGGAAGGTGGCAACCAATCAGCCGGAGATCAAGGGGAATCATACCCGAAATTCAAATAGCGCCCGGATCAAGGGCAGTGGATCGTAAGTACGATTGCGCGGCGCGATCCCAGGAGGTAGTTGCCTTCTATGTACCTCTAGTCGTAGTATTTAAACCCCCCTGAAGATCTGTAACAGGGGAGGGACACCAAGATAGAACACAATACACTGGAGTAGGGCTATTATCTCGACGGTGAGAGGCCCGAACCAGGATAAAACCACCGTGTCCCCCTTTTTTCTTCTTCTCCCGACCTCGCGTCGCTCGAACGCCCTCTTCGATCCGTACGACGGGGCTCTGTTGATCCCCCATTCAACAAGTAAGCTCGACGGGAGCCCGTTCTCCAATCGTCGATACCGGCGCCGTCTGGTGGGGACGACAGTTTGATTCCCGTGCGGATCAAGATCCTCGAGGATGCCAAACTCGGGAGACACTCGGGACCTTTGTGTTTTTGACCACGTTGAAGATGACGACGTGTACTACGCCGCCGACAACGTGGCCAGGGTGACCGATCCTATCGGTCACACTGAGTCTGGGAGCCTTTCCCCGGACACGGGAACGCGAGGGCAGGTCCTCCATTCCCCAGGCATTACCCTCGGAGACCCCGAGGATGACTGCGACGAGCTCTACGATGGCCTGGACATACCAGACGACCTAGAGCTCGACCGAGAGACTGCGTCCCAAGGGGATACAATGATGTCCCCATCACTTTCATCCCGCTCTCGTCGAGTCAACATGGCCGGGAGCCGTGCGGAGCCCGGAGAGGGATCCTCGGACGCTGCCAAGCACGACCACTACGAGGCAGCCAGACTCCACCTGGAGGCGTCTTTGGGAAAGACCCTCGCAAGCATTCGCCGCCAGGCAAAGGGGAGGTGCGCTTCCACGGAAAGGAACTCTCGCGGATACCGAACTCCCGATCGCACTCCGGAGCACCGTCAAAGCTCACCGCCGCTTGATTCACCGGAAGCGAGAACGGCTCTGAGGCCTTGGCGGCGGTCGTCGCGTGACTGCGCAGATTTTCGAGCAAGTAGACTTAGAGGCCGTGGGTGGTCGTAGCCGAAGATTTGGAAAGGCTTGCCGCCGAGCTAAAAGTCGAGATCCCCTCGTGGTCGGGAAGCGGAGTGTTTCCGGAACCATCGCAAACACTCCCCGTGCGCCGCACAGAGGTGAATCTCGAGCCATGCTCGGAGATCGCCCTGCATCGCTCACTGATCCGGAAAGGCCGGAGCGATCCACAGAGCGACCGAGCGATATCCGTATAATCGCCAGATTACGAGCACTCAACGCTCCACGACCAAGCGGTCCGCCAAGACGACCGTCGCATGAGGTTTTCTCCGACTTCACCGCGACGGGCGTTGGGTGGAAGACCCGCGTGGAGGCCGCTATGACCGAGGATTTCACCGCGAAATCCCGAGCCGGTTGCCAGGCCTTCACGAGCTCCCTCCGAACGTCGCATGGCGAGCGATTCAAGCCCGCCATATCGAAAGGTTCAACGGGACCCGTAACCGGACGAATTTCTCTCGATATATACCACCACCATCCTTGCCGCGAGGCGTGAGGTGATGGCAAATTACCTGCGGCAGTTACGGGACGGAGCCGCTCGTGACGTGGCTTTTCAATCGAAGGAAGGATCCATACGGTCCTGAGGGCAGCTCGGCGCGGCGCTCAGCAAATTTCGGAGCCGCTACATCCGCCGGGAAAGGAGCGCGACCTGAGCGCTTTGATCTGACAGACGGGAAACCTGCGACAGTTCGTCGAGAGGTTCATCCAGGTCGGAACTTCGATCCGAACATATCGGACGAGTATCGTCCGAGCTTTCAAGTTCGAGTACGACGCGGCGCTTCACACAGGACCTGGAGATCCACCCGGATCTAACGGCAAACGAGCTCTTCCGAATGGCCGATCGATACGCCAACGCAGATGAAGCCGTCCAATGGAAGAAAATGCTGGATGAAGGGAAGCTGCCGCCTCAGCCTGGTCTAGAGACTTCAGCTAGCAAAAAGGGCTCGAATTCTGTAGATAAGAAGATCAAGAAGAAGAAGAAAAAGCAACCCTCGCCAGCCATGGTAGCCGCGGTGGAACAACAACAACCCCGAGCAACCCAGCCGCCGCGCCGGGGGCTTAATGCTCGGGGAAGAGGACAACCACCCAGGCCTCGAGGACGAGGCGACCAAGCGGACCGACGAGGCGACCAAGCGGATCGACGAGGCGACCAAGCGGATCGACGGGGCGACCTCTACTGTCCACTTCACCAGGCGCACGGGCACGACCTACGAAATTGCCGAACGTGGACCTACCGCCTGGAGCAGCGATTTCTGGCAGGGTCCCATGCCGACGCTTCCAGAGCAGGTGAAAATGACAAAGGAAAACAGGCCGAGGAAAGTGAGGATGACATGGAATACCAAGAACCAAGGAATCACATAGCGGTCATCTTCGGGGGCTCCTCCGCCTACAAGTCCCGACGGGACTTAAAGGAGGCCGCAAGGGAAGTGCACCATGTTACCCAGGGTAAGCCTCCGGTGCAGCAGCTGAAATGGTCGGAGGTATCCCTCACCTTCTCCAAGGACGATTGTCCCCTTGGGATGACCAAACCCCAGAGGCTTCCGATGGTCGTGAACCCCACCATCAGCAATACCGTCGTCGGTCGGGTCCTCATAGACTCCGGGAGCTCTTTGGACCTTATTTCAGCCAAGGTTTTGGACGAGATGCAGATTCCTCGTTCCAAAATCAAGAGTGTGGCCGTGCCCTTCTTCGGGATAGTCCCGGGCACCTCGATCAAACCTCTGGGATAGGTCGTCCTGCCCGTAAGTTTCGGCGGCCCAAGTAACTTCAGAACGGAGCTAATCACCTTCGAGGTGGTAGACTTCGAGTCGGCCTACAACGCCATCCTCGGCAGGCCGGCCTTGGCCAAGTTCATGGCCGCCTCGCATCATGCGTATCAGTGCCTGAAGATTCCCGGGCCGAACGGAGTCATAACCGTCAAAGGGAACCACAAGTCCGCACTCAATTGCGACGAAAGAGCCTTAGATATGGTCGGTCAGTTACCCACTCGCGGTCCCGACCAAGAGCCGAAGCATTCCCGGCCTAAACTTGCCCTCCAGCCTGGAGGAGAGACCAAGGCTGTTCCACTCAACGAGTCGGAACCGGCCAAGGTCATTCATTTGGGATCTTCCTTAGATCCCAAATAGGAACTCGAGCTCGTCACCTTCCTCCGGGCAAGGTCGGATGTGTTCGCCTGGGAACCATCCGACATGCCCGGGGTCCCAAGGGAGGTGGTCGAGCACGAAGCTAAGCGGTTCAGCGACAAAAACCAGTGAGACAGAAACTTAGACGCTTTTCCCGGGAAAAGCAGGCAATCATCGGGAGGAACTTGATAAACTCCTAAAAGCTAGCTTCATCGGAGAGATCGAGCACTCCGAGTGGCTAGCCAATCGATTGAGTCGGGAAGAAAGGAGGCAAGTGGCGCATGTGCGCCGACCACACGGGTTTGAACGCGGCGTGCCCAAAAGACAACTACCCGTTGCCTCGCATAGACCAATTGGTGGACGCGGCCAGGTCATGAACCATGAGCTTCCTAGACGCCTATTCAGGCTATCATCGAGATCGACTGTCGCGAAAGACGAGGAGAAGACCTCCTTCATCACCCCGTTCGGTACCTTACGCTATACGACCATGTCTTTCGATGCGAGAAATGCGGGAGCAACTTTTCAACGCCTCATGCAGAAGACTTTCCTGCAGACCAAATAGGTCGAAATTTGGAGGTGTATGTCGGCGACATAGTTGTCAAAAGCAAGAGTACTTCGGTCACGTTGTCGACTTGGAAGAAACTTTCAGTAACCTCAATAAGCATCGAATAAAGCTAAATCGAGAAAAATGCGTATTCGGCGTGAAGGCCGGCAAGGTGCTCGGCTACATGGTCGGGCCACATGGCGTTGGGGCTAACAGGAGAAGATCAAGCCATTGAGAACATGAGGTCGCCACTTGCGTAAAGGAAGTACAAGCTCGACCAGGAAGAATGGCCGCCTTAAGCCGGTTCGTCTCCGGTGGGGAAGCGAGGACTACCTTTCTTTAAAGCCCTCCGCAAACATGATGGCTTCACGTGGACGGAGGAAGCCGATCGCGCGTTCAAAGAGCTAAAACAAGACCTTTCCCAACCGCCGTCCTCGTCACACCTACGGCCAGGGAAGAATTGCTATTATACCTGGCGGCAACCCAAGCGTAAGCTCGGTGTTGGCGATGAGAGAGATGGTACCAGCGACCTATCTATTACGTCGTGAAAGTACTTCATGGACCAAAGGAGCGTTACTCCGAGGTCCGTAAACCATCAGACTCACATCGATGGCCTCCGGAAGTTGCGTCACTACTTTCAAGCACACAAGATCGTGGTGCCGACCGGCTTCCCACTCAGGAAATTCTGAAAAATCAGGGCGCCCGGTGGTCGCATAGCCAAGTGGGCGATGGAGCTCGCCGAGTTCGAGCTGGTGTTCTCGGCCGCACGGCGATAAAATCACAAGTCTTGGCTGATTTCGTGGCGAGAATGGTCGGCTCGGCACCACCGGCCAGCGGGACCAATGATTCGAGGAGAAACTCCTGGACCTTGTATTTGACGGATCCCGAGCATACGGCGCTGGGGTGGCGTCATCTTGGTCTCCCGGATGGAGAACAGCTACAAGACGCCATCCAACTACATTTCGCTGCGACTAACAACGCGGCGAGTACGAAGGCCTTTTGGCGGACTTGGGCATGTAAATCGCTAGGAGTCCAACGGCTCACCGTGAAGGGCGATTCACGCTGGTCGTGAACCAGGTCAACAAGGAGTATCGGTGTTCGATACCTCAATGGCGTTGTACCTGGCGAAGTAAGGAAGATGGAGAAATACTTCAAGAATTTGAAGTAATCTACATCCCCAGGAAGGATAATTCCTGGCCGACCAAATGTCTAAGGTCGGTTCCTCTCAAACCACCGCTCCGGCGGGGGTGCTTGTCGAGCACCTACATAAGCCCTCCATTCCCTCTGAAGAGGAGGCACCAGAGACCGGTGGTAGGGTCTCATTCCTCGAGCAAAGCGCAAATTGGATGACGCCATTCATCCAATACCTTGCGCATGGGACATTGCCCGAGGAAGAAGCCGAGCGTTCCCGGCTAACAAGGCGATCTTCTCAGTACAGATCGATCGAAGGCGACCTATACCGGAAAAGCGCATTAGGAATCCTTTCCAGATCGTCTCCCAGGAGGAAGGCCAGTACCTTCTTCGTGATATCCACGAAGGGATGTGCGGAGCTCATTTGTCTTTCAGAACGCTTGTGAGCAAGGCCTTCCGATTGGGTTACTACTGGCCTACGGCCTTGACGGACGCACGGTCAATCGTAACGACTGCCGAGCATGCCGGTTCCATGCTCGCAAATCCGTCAACCAACAGACGCCTGCAAACCATACCGCTGCGTGGCCGTTCGACACAGGGTCTCGACGTCCTTGGACCCTTTCCCCGAGGTCAGAAAGGCTGCAAGTATTTGCTCGTGGCCATCGACACTTTCACTAAGTGGATAGAGGCCGAGCCCGTCTCGACCATCTCGGCCCAGGCGGCCAAGAGATTCCTCCGCAGCAATGTGGTAACTCGGTTCGGGATACCCAACCGTCTTATCACTGACAACGGGACCTAGTTCACTAGTGAACTGTTCCAAAGTTACTGCGAGGAGGTCGGGACCAAGGTCTGCTTTCGCCGTGGCACATCCACGAGTAACGGAGCGGCCGAGCGAGCAAATGGTCGGCTAGTCCAGGGTATAAAAGAGGGTCTTTAAGACCCTCAACCAAAGACAAGCGGCGGTGGGTGGAGGAGCTTCCGCCGTTCTTTGGTCTGTCTCGCACCACGACAAGTCGAGCCACAAAGTAGACGCCTTTCCAACTTCGTCTACGGCGCGGAAGCCATTCTACTGCCGAGATCGTCTTTGGGTTCCCCGAGGTGCAAGCGATCGATTCCATCGATCAAGAGGTTGAGCGCCTCGTCGACCTGGACCTCGTCGGCGACACGCGAGCAGGCGTTGCTCGATGCAACTTACCTACTGTGGCTCTTCGTAGGCATGCAGCCAAGACAGTCCGACCTAGGGCCCTACAAGTTGGCGACATGGTCTTACGAAGAGTTCAAGACCTGTCGAAGGCCAACAAGCTGACCCCAAGATGGGAGGGACCCTACACGGTCATGTCTACAGCACGCCCGGGGGCTGTTCGCCTAGCGATGCCAGACGGTCGGGAGCTCACCAGCACCTGGAACATCGATCAACTGCGTAAATTCTACGTTTTAGACGAGTACTCTATCTCGCGCCCCTTGCGTTCTTTCAAATAAATCATTTTCCTCTTTCTCGTGTTTTCACCGCTTTGGCGAACGAGCATCGTCGTCTACCAGCACTGCAGACGAACTTATCCGACAAGTATGAGCGCACCATTTCCCTTGGCCCCCGGCCGGATGCTCGCCCATACGTTCACTTTCCGCAGTAGCTCTTCACTGTATGCGTGGTCGGGCGCGAGCATCCACTCTAAGCCCGGTTCAGTGACCATGCGGGTATGGTGGCTCTACGCAGTGTTGGTTTAAAGCTCGTCTGCCCTGTGCTCACACTTCTCTCAAAGACAACCGATCTATCTAGGTCACGACCAAAGCGACCCTTAAATTCTCCCATGAACAAACTCGTGCTCGCATAGCGGTGAGGCACGACCTTTGTCCATGGCAGGGGGGCTCCGTATGATAGGAACGTTCCGTCCCTTCTTATCAAGGATCCTTTGCTCGTATCTATGCTATATGCTCTATGCAGGAACTTGTTTCCTTTTCTCAGAACAGGATCATATGGACATATATTGAAGGCGAACTCAAGAAAAGCGAGGCAAGGACCAAACACTGCGAGTTTGCTCATTTAACCCAAAGCGTTGTTTTTTACAGGTGTACACGAGCTAAAAATAAAAGAGGAGCTAAGTCCTACGCTCGGCACGGAGGCGACAAGCTCGTCCTTAAGGGAGTCGACCTCGCCTCTAGGTCGGGACCTTCCGGCCGGAGCGCGACCTTGGTCGCGCTTTCCGAGGCGCTGCGCCTCCTTGGTGGGGCTTCCTCGCGCTCGAGCTCATTGAAGGTCTGCCGAAGCTTCACGGCTCCTCGTCAAGCTCGGCGCATACGCTCTGAAGTGCTCTTCGCCGTCTCGCTCTGGAAGAGCTGATCCGAGCCCGGCGATGAGGCTCCTCGCCGATTCCATTGCCAGTCGGCCTCACGCACCTCGGAGACCCGACGCTCAAGATCGGCGCTCTTGGCGTCTTGCTCGCGGTGGTAAGACCAGTACTCATCTGCGTAGACCGAGGTAGCGTCGAAATCCTACATAGCCTTCGCGGCAAACTTGAGCGAAGAGAAAAGAGAAGAGAAAAAGTCGAGCGGACTCCCGGAAGATTGATCACAGGAAAAAGAAGAAACATAAAACTTACGGAAGAGCCGGTGACCAGCTTGTCCTGAAGCCGTGGCGATCGGTCGCGCCGGCCGAAAGAAGGGATTGACCAAGTCATCCCGGGCGCGGCGTCGGGGTCTTGCTCCTCCCGAGCACCGGTGCTCTCGGGAGAGCAACGGCGTCACCACCTTCGACCAACCGGGTCGCCCGAGGTGATCCTCTTCCACGACAAGCGGCTCGTGGCGCCTTCCCCTGGTCGGGCACGCGCGCTCAGTGTCGTAACCACGAGCCTTGCCACTCCTTGCTCATGGTGGAGGCGGTTGGTCGTTAACGACCGCCTCGCCTCTTGTCCCTCTGCGGCCGAGGCGACCAATGCTCTGCGGCCGGAGGCATTGGGTCGAGGGCGATCACCTCCGCCTCTTGTCCCTCCGTAGTCGGGCGGCCGATGCTCGCATGGCAGAGGCGTTTGATCAAGGACGATCACCTCCGCCCTTGCACCTCCGTGGCGGGGACGCTGGTGACCCAAGGCCGAAGGAGTTAGGTCGAGGGCGACCTCCTCCTCTCCTTGGCTCACGGCCAAGGGTGTTGGTCGGCGGCGACCAAGCTCCTTCCTCGGGGCTCGGCGCTGAGCCTCGCCATGATCGTCTCTTCGCAAGGGACCAAGGCCAAGGCGTCTTGGTCCTCGATCCCTCGCGGCTCCTGCTCCTCCGCGGCGGAATAGGTTCGCGTCCAAGAAAGCACGGTCCCGCCGAGGGAAGCTCGGGCTCCACTGAGTCCGTAGCCGGGCGCCGGCCTCCTCCCCGCCTCGGCCATCACTCGGCCGACGACGCGGTCGAGCTTCGGCGTCCATCGCAGAGTCGATAATCTCCTCGACCATCTGGCGGAAGTCCAAACGACATCCGAGCTATCACGCCCACACCAAACGGGGTGGGGTTAGCGAAGAAAATCGCAAGACAAGAGCGAGAATAAGAGAATGAAGTAAGAGCTTACCTTCCGCGTGGCGGCACCATCCTCCTCGGCCCCCTCGCCGGGCCCACGGGCGACCTGCCGCGGCGGCCTCGTAGGCCTCGGCCACGACCACGACCAGCGCTCCTCATGGCGTCGGCCGGCACGTGCCATCGCTGGTCGGCGTCGTCCATGTCGACCTCTTCTAGCGTCGAGGCGGTGCGAGAGGTCGACCTCCTGCTCCTTCCGACCAGAGCATAAGTGTCCTCCTCTTCTTCCTCCTCCTCGGGGCATCGACCACCCGAGTGAGCTGGTCTGGAGGGCCTTGATCCGCCTCTCCGGCCGCTCCTTGGTCGGAGAGACCTGGCCTCCTCCTCGGCCTTCTTCGCTTTGCTCGGCGAGCTGTTCCGATCGGCCCATCAGCTCGGCCTCCTCCGTTTGAAGTCATCGAACGGATTCGAGTTAAACACCTCCTGGCGGTCGGCGTACTCAAGGTGCGGCGTGGGGGTCTGGTCGGCTTCGGCGCCTCGGCGCTTTGAGCGAGGCGGCGGATGCTGGCGGCCTCGACCGCCGCCCTCTTGCGGAGCCCTGGCGGGTCTTTGGCTTGGCGGCGCTGCGGCGCTTCGACACCGCAAGCTCAAGGGCGACCTTCTCCTGCAATCGAATCGGGAGGAATGAGCTCGGAAAACATGCCCCGAGCGGAAGCGAAAGACGTACTTACGCGTCGCGCGGTCAAAATGTTCTTGGGGACTGGCGATTGGGCGTCGGCTCCTTCTTCGGGCGCCGAACATCTCGGCGACCCTCTAAATCAACCGATCTGAGTCCTGAGCTGCGTCGCAACCGAAGACTAAGACAAAAGATATATATATATATATATGCATAGCACCGATCACGTAAAGCAATGATGCTCGGGAAAGAGGTCCAGGAACATACTGCGTTGTCCTCGCGGGTGAAGTCGTGCCACCGGTCACCTCGAAGAAGGGATGCTCGCGGCGCCTCAGGGGGACACCGGTTGAAGGTGAAGTCGGGCGATATCCCGACCAGTGAGCCCCATCCGGGCAAGCTCACCGATCGCCCCGAGCACCCGCTCTTCCTCAAGTTGCAGGGCGGGCGCGCCCGTCTCGATGGCGGAGCGCCCTCCCGATATAGACCAATCGGGACCCTCCGCCTTCTTACGGTAGAACCAGAGGTCGGCCCAACCCGACACCGAGTCCTTGAGCAACGAAGGGGTACTCGTATGGTCGGTTGGGCGGAGGCGAAGATAAACGCATAGCCGGCGGAGCCATCGGCACGGTGCGGAAGGGAATAGAAGTGAAAGAAGAGGCTAGCCGTGGGCATTACACTCCACGTAAGCCTCGCAAAGATGGGAGAAGATTGCGAGAAAGGATAGAGTTGGGGTGGAGATGAGAGATCTCGCACCCACTGAAGGCAAGCACGGAGGCGAGGAAGTCGCTCTCGGCGACGAAGCCCGTTGATGGCGTACAACTCGCGAGAGACGATCTCCGTCTCGCGGTGCGGCACCGCATCATCCCGGGCACTCGACCGAGCCTGGTCGACGTACCTCGTCCGTGAGCACTGGAGCCTCGCCGGGTCATCGGCTAACCTTGAAGCAGCGCCATGGCCGAAGAAGGAAGGGGCGAAAAGGGTTCTTGGGCGTTAGGGCTCTTGGAAGATTTTTGGCGAAGACGAGCAAAGAGACAATGTAACTCCGACCTCTCCCGGTAGAAAGGGCTAAAAGACAGCGAAGGCGAGTTAAAATCGCCGCCTATCACGTAGCGACACTTTGGAGAGAGCGCGTTTTCCGAGAAACCGCTGCACTGGGTTACAAGGAGGCTTCAGGAAGGAACATGAGAACAACCAAACGACGCGCCCACGCGGAGCAAGCACGCGGCGGGTAAAGAAGTTCGTCTCCCGACGAAAAATGGTCGTGAACCACGACCAAAGGAAATTCAATCCCCCCTCAAGTCTTCTTAGGCTCAAAGGGAAGCCCGAGGGTTCCCCACTTGAACCTCGGGGGCTAGCTGTCGGGGATTGGCTATCTGGCAAAAGACCACGGTACCCCCATGAAAAGCTAAACCCGCCGACCAAGCAACACTAAAAGAAGATGCTCGGGAGAACGAAACGAGCATCCCTCCTTCTCCTCCGAGCATGCGCATTTGCGCCTTCGCTCGCAGAAGCACCAAACACACCCCCCCACGAGCAAGCATGCTCGTGGAGGCCGCGACTTACTCGGGTGTTTTGGTCGGGGTGCCCGGTCAATGCCACAAGGAAGGAAGGTGGCAACCAATCAGCCGGAGATCAAGGGGAATCATACGAAATTCAAATAGCGCCGGATCAAGGGCGGTGGATCGTAAATGCGATTGTGGCGCGCGATCGCAGGAGGTAGTTGCCTTCTATGTACCTCTAGTCGTAGTATTTAAACCCCTCAAGATCTCAGAACGAGGAGGGACACCAAGATAGAACACAATACACTGGAGTAGGGCTATTATCTCGACGGTGAGAGGCCCGAACCAGGATAAAACCACCGTGTCCCCCTTTTTTCTTCTTCTCCCGACCTCGCGTCGCTCGAACGCCCTTTTCGATCCGTACGACGGGGCTCTGTTGATCCCCCATTCAACAAGTAAGCTCGACGGGAGCCCGTTCTCCAATCATCGACACTACTGTATCACTAAGTTTTTCTATTTTGATACACAGATCGCTTCGAATCGGACGCATATTCATGTTTTGTGGGACGTCTTTTCGTTGGTGAGGTACCTTCAAATTTTTATTTTTTTTGCTTTTCTTTTGTTTATGTATGTATTTCAATTACATAATACTATATTTGCTGTGAAGATCTCAATTTAATTTATTTTTATTAGGCTTTAAGCCCACCCTATATTTTTATTTTGGCTTCGCCACTGGCTCACATGCATCATACTGTTATACATGCTGTTACTCCACTGTTGGGGAGGCTACGTCGTAGCGAGAGGAGATCGGACGCCTCGATCCGTCGCTTTGCTTGGTCCCCGACGGAAGATACGATATCGATCGGTCGGCAGCGAAAAAGCCATAAATGGCTGACCCGTCCTCCGTGTTCGCATCGAACGGCGTACCGAAGATTCGAGGGGATCGTCGCAGACATCTCCATCGATCAGGTCGAAAGATACCGATCGACCGATCGATCTCTACGAAGCGGAACGATCGTCAGCGCCGATCGCAATCGTCCCCGCGCCTTGAATTCTCGAGATCCTGCCATGCATGACACGATTGATATATTGTGTATTCATTCAAACAAGATCGGCACGGAGATACGTACATGGTGTTCCAAGAGAAGAAGAGGCTAATACGGCTATATTATACTAGTATGTACCAACCAGATGGCCTGAGCAGGAGTTCCTTTTGAAGAGCCAATTGACCTTTCATGCACGCAAAAACCCTCACGGACGAATCTCCAAAGCTTAATCCTCCTCCCGGCCAAGCACAGGATCAAATCTCGCAAATCCTCGACGAGATTTGAATCCACACGGCGCAGGTCATCTAGAAAGAGCCAGCAATCAAAAAATAGAGGAAAGAGATACGTGCCCCATGCATGCAAATCTCCCAGATCGAAATAACCCCCTTGGTCGCTAGCTTAGGCTTAGCTGCTCACTACGATCGCTAGCAAATACGTCCGTAAGAGCATCCCCAATGGAGACATGTCAGCAGGCTATAAGGAGTTCATCTCATCTTTTTGCTTATGTGGAGGAGAGAAGTAGAGGAGAGAGACAAGAGCTGGCTCTTAACTAAGAGCCAGGCTATAGTGTTTTCCAAGAAAAATAAAAGACAATTACATGTGGACCCACATTTAATGTTGAAGAATATGTTATAGCCAACCCATTGGAGAGCTTGTCTTTAAACTAGCTATAAGTGACATAGAGCTTTCTTATAGCCAGTAGTTGGCTCTACCATTGGACATGCCCTAAAAGAAAACGCCGGGAAGAGGAAACAAAAGCAGAGGCGGGAGAAGGGAGATACGGGAAGCGAAAGCGAGAGCCGAGGCAGGAAAATCCCGGCCGGATCGGGCCGCGCGGGGTGTATGGCGGGTGGGTCCCGCGGATCCGCGCCCCGATCGAGCCAGGCTGTGGGCCCGGGGGACGGGGGGTTTCACTCGATCCGCGAGCCCCAAATCTCTTTGGAGATCTCGCAGGATCTCCCCCGCATTAAGTGTTCTTCCTCTGTCTCTCACGCACATATCCACTGCTAGTCCGAGGACCCTCTCCCCTTCCCACCACCTGTATATATACGCGCCCGCCTCCCCGTCTCGTCTCCACCAACCCAACACCCTCAAGCTCAAGAGGTCTTCCGCGTTACTACAACTCCTCCTCCATTGCAGCTCAAGGATTTGCAAAGGTTGCTCCATCTCCTTGTTGATTTCCTTGCGAGTGTTTGCCCAATGGCTGCGGCTGCTCCGTCTCCGGCTCCGGCTCCGGCTCCGTCCCCCAAGGTCGTGTCGCAGAAGGCCGGCGACCGGAAGGTCGTGCCGGTGACGGCCGCCGACGAGGTCGGGCAAGAGATGCACGTCCTGGCGGTCGACGACAGCTCCGTCGACCGGGCCGTCATCGCCAAGATCCTCCGCAGCTCCAAATACAGAGGTAGTTGATCAACGATTCGTTGGATTTATCGGTGATTCGATCGTGGATGAACGAATAGCCTCTAACATTAACGCCTTGCATGTGTTCAGTGACCACCGTGGAGTCGGCGACGAGGGCGCTTGAGCTTCTCGGCCTGGGGCTGGTGCCCAACGTGAACATGATCATCACCGACTACTGGATGCCCGGCATGACCGGATACGAGCTCCTCAAGCGCGTCAAGGTAAATTCGCACACCAATCGACCAAATCTCTTTGGAATGCAAGATTTGGGGAGATGCATTGCTGACTCCAAAATTCGCATCTTTTCCCCACAGGAATCGTCCAAACTGAAGGAGATCCCGGTGGTGATCATGTCGTCGGAGAACGTGCCGAACCGGATCAGCCGTTGCCTGGAGGAGGGGGCAGAGGACTTCCTTCTCAAGCCCGTCCGGCCGTCGGACGTTTCGCGGCTGTGCAGCCGGATCAGATAATCTTGCGGCGGCCGTTGCTGGATCGTGGAGGATTAATTATTAGGATTTTTGTGTTCTTTTTTACATTTCTTGGACATATCGGTTTCTGCCTCAAACAACAAGTTAACTTTTGGGGCCTAGGAGATGATTAGCTTAGGACGTTAAGTACGAGGGTTCAAGCATTTGTTTGCTCCCCTGTGTGCTCTGCAAATATGCCGCCAAGAGAGACAGAGAAAAAAGAGTGGGAGGGAGAATTCAGCAAAGGGAAGGAATTTTTCTGATGTTGTTCAGGAAAGTTTCTCTTACCTGGTTGAAATGGCATCAGAGCAACCTATTAATTGTTTCAAGACCAGGGTTTTGACATTAATTCCAGGCTTACCAATTAATTATAATCTATTCTCCACATGAAAAACCACCGCTTGTTAATCTCATCTATCTGCGCCATTACCATTTTCTTTCGCGAAGCCATGTTCCTTGCGAATGATTGTTAGTTCTGCTGATTTGTGCTGTGCTATGATTTGTATGTGCGCTGTATTATTATATTGTCGGTTGTAGAAAAGTACAACTACAATCTTGTTATGCGTATCGCAATAGTACATATACAATTGTTCCCGGCTGCCTTAGGTGAGCTGTTGTTGTGCAAGGTGTATAAAGAAATGAAAAGTCCAAAGGAGGGAGCATATATGGGGGGAGGGGGATACGATAATAAAGACAGTGGAAGGATCTCTTCAAAGATTTGCTTACCTGGAAGCAGATTCTGCAAAAGCGACGTGGTCTGGTCTGAGCCTGAGCCTGATGTGGTTGGAATGTATTGTTTCCCACTGGAAGGAGGGAAACCTGTAGATCAGACAAGGATCAGTCAGATTGATAGATTGATGTGCAACTGTTAGGTCAGGTCAGGGCCTGATTTAATCTGATTTTCTGAGCTCTACAACCGAAGCCGGAGCTTAAATCTAGACCCGTACGCAAATTTTTTTTTTTCAAATATAGACGCTCCATTTATTTCGTGTTACTAGAGTGCGGCTGTGTCCTTCTCCTGTGCTCCAGCGCCGCGACCACATTTTGTACTCATAGGACGCGGTAGAAAGAAGTGGTCTTTTGTGTTGAGGGAGGGATACATATACATATATGTATACGTATATATATGTATACGTGTATACACGTATGTATACAAGGGCACAAGGCTGTATTGTGTGAGCTGTGAGCATATCTGACTTTGAATTGTTCACAAGGGCACAAGGCTAAAAACGATCGGTCTCCATTAGATAATGCAGAGACATTTCACTTGGTAAATCAAACCAGTTATAGAAAATGGATATACTATGCCTTAGTACATGGCATCTCCATGCCCGATCATAACCTACATTCCATTGATTTCCACCGTCCCGACCAAATATAAGTGGTACAAGATTTCACAC
This sequence comes from Rhipidocladum racemiflorum, assembly GCA_036346355.1. NCBI lineage: Eukaryota > Viridiplantae > Streptophyta > Magnoliopsida > Poales > Poaceae > Rhipidocladum > Rhipidocladum racemiflorum. Next base: position 1,840,570 of record CM070575.1, on the reverse strand, counting down.
ACGAAAATTAGCAGGCGTTGCAACATGCAAACGGGAGGCGTGGCCGTCGATTGCAGCTCGCCTTATCCCTCAGTCTTTATTCTTCCAATTAATCTCAAACATTGTTTGACAGTGAAATCAATTTTTGCCTTAACTTGTGGTCAAATCTCAAGAGATGGACAACGACCGGTATCTAGCACTCCCTCCAGTCAAAAAAACATATTGCTTTGTAATATATGCAATTAAAATTTCAAAAATTTGGCTATCGATACCATTTTAAACATTTACTCAAAGCATGAAAATTATTTTTATAATACTACAATTTTATTAAATTTTATAGATATATTAAAATAAAATTCAGTGATGGAAGCTACGCTTTGTAGCCGTGTCGAAGTCCAAAACAATACTTCATTCGGCCACAAATAGTTATCATTTTAGACATATGTATAGCTAAACTTTCAAAACTTTGACTAATAATATATTTTTAAATATTTAAATTGGACACACAAATATCATTTACATATATTTGTCTCGAAAAATATTTTTATAATATTATAATTTTATTAGAATTTATAGATATATATTATAATAAAAATTAATGGTCAAATATATGTTTTAAAAGACTACTCCGAATTGTGATCGCAGACATGACGTGTTTTGTGACTAAATGGTTAGCACGGAAAACAGGTCACTAACTCTTCTGAGCATTAAAGAAGAAGAAAGGTCAAGATCGCTTTGCTCGCCTCGACAAGCAGAGTAAATGCCTGATTGGAAATGTAAGCAGTAGTGGAATCTCTGAGGAAAAGTGAGTAGATCGCACGGATTGATGCGCGAGGCCGTAGGCGAGTTAAGTCGCACGTAAGCATTAATCCCTTTATAACTTACTATAAGATACTTCCTCCGTTTCTTTTTATAAAACGTATTTGGTTTCATTAGGGCATGTCCAATGGTAGAGCCAACTATTGGCTATAAGGGCATCTACAATGGTGTAGTCAACTACTAGCTATAAAAAATATACATGTCATCTATAGATAGCTAATAGACAATCTCTCCAATGGACTAGCTATAGCATTGTCTACAAAATTAAATATGGGCACATATGTAAGAGGTGATAAATGCCTTGGAATCAACTATAGCCTGACTATAAGTTAGTAGTCAGTCTATATCTCTCTCTTCTTTTTCTCTCATCCACCTAAGCAAAATGCTGAGTTGGCACCCTTACAGTAAGCTGAAGTGGCACCATTACTGTCGGGGATTGGCTATCTGGCAAAAGACCACGGTACCCCCGTGAAAAGCTAAACCCGCCGACCAAGCAACACTAAAAGAAGATGCTCGGAGAACGAAAACGAGCATCCCTCTTTCTCCTCCGAGCATACGCATTTGCACCTTCGCTCGCAGAATCACCAAACACCCCCCCCCACGAGCAAGCATGCTCGTAGAGGCCACGACCTGCTCGGATGTTTTGGTCGGGGTGCTCGGTCAATGCCACAAGGAAGGAAGGTGGCAACCAATCAGCCGGAGATCAAGGGAAATCATACAGAAATTCAAATAGCGCCGGATCAAGGCGGTGGATCGTAAATGCGATTCTTGTGGCGCGATCCCAGGAGGTAGTTGCCTTCTATGTACCTCTAGTCGTAGTATTTAAACCCCCCTGAAGATCTGTAACAGGGGAGGAACACGGGGATAGAACACAATACACTGGAGTAGGGCTATTATCTCGGCAGTGAGAGGCCCGAACCAGGATAAAACACCGTGTTCCACCTTTCTTCTTCTCCCGACCTCGCGTCGCTCGAACGCCCTCCTTGGTCCGTACGACGGGGCTCTGTTGATCCCCCATTCAACAAGTAAGCTCGACGGGAGCCCGTTCTCCAATCGTCGATACCGTGGCGCCGTCCGTGGGGACGACAGTTTGATTCCCGTGCGGATCAAGATCCTCGAGGATGCCAAACTCGGGAGACACTCGGGACCTTTGTGTTTTTGACCACGTTGAAGATGACGACGTGTACTACGCCGCCGACAACGTGGCCAGGGTGACCGATCCTATCGGTCACACTGAGTCTGGGAGCCTTTCCCCGGACACGGGAACGCGAGGGCAGGTCCTCCATTCCCCAGACATTACCCTCGGAAATCCCGAGGATGACTGCGACGAGCTCTACGATGGCTTGGACATACCAGACGACCTAGAGCTCGACCGAGAGACTGCGTCCCAAGGGGATACAATGATGTCCCCATCACTTTCATCCCGCTCTCGTCGAGTCAACATGGCCGGGAGCCGTGCGGAGCCCGGAGAGGGATCCTCGGACGCTGCCAAGCACGACCACTACGAGGCAGCCAGACTCCACCTGGAGGCGTCTTTGGGAAAGACCCTCGCAAGCATTCGCCGCCAGGCAAAGGGGAGGTGCGCTTCCACGGAAAGGAACTCTCGCGGATACCGAACTCCCGATCGCACTCCGGAGCACCGTCAAAGCTCACCGCCGCCAGTTCACCGGAAACAGGAACGGCTACAGGCCTTGGCGGCGGTCGTGCGTGACCTACGCAGTTTTCCCGAGCAAGTAGACTTAGAGGCCGTGGGCAGGGTCGTAGCCGAAGATTTGGAAAGGCTTGCCGCCGAGCTAAAAGTCTCAGATCCCCCTCGTGGTCGGGATGCCCGGAGTGTTTCCCGGGACCATCGCAAACACTCCCCGGCGCCAGATAGAGGTGAATCTCGGAGCCATGCTCGGAGATCGCCCCAAACCGCTAATCCGATCCGGGAAAAGCCCCGGAACAGTCACAGAGCAACCTCAGGGCGACATCTGTACAATCGCCAGACATTTAACGCTCAACGCTCCACGACCAAGCGGTCATCGGTACGACCGTCACAGGAGGTTTTCTCCCGACTCGGCCCGTGCGCGGGGCGTTGGGTGGAAGACCCGCGTGGAGGCCGTTGTGACCGAGGGTTTCACCGCGAAACCCCGAGTTTCGGTTGCCGGGCCTTCACGAGCTCCCTCCGGGACGTCGCATGGCCGAACAGATTCAAGCCCGGCCACGTTGAGAGATTCAACGGGACCCGAACCCGACGAATTCCTCTCAATATACACTACCGCCATCCTCGCCACGGAGGCAATGAGGTGATGGCGAATTACACAAGCGGCAGTTACGGGCCGAGCCGCTCGTGCGTGGCTTTTCAATCGAAGGAAGGATCCATACGGTCTCGGGGCAGCTCGGCGCCCGCTCAGAGCAAATTTCCAGAGCCGCTACATCCGCCGGGAAAGGAGCGCGACTGGAGCGCTTGTCTGAGCGGACAGGGAAACCTGCGGCGATTCGTCCAGAGGTTCATCCAGGTCGGAACTTCGATCCCGAACATATCGGACGAGGCTGTCGTCCGAGCTTTCAAGTTCGGGGTACGAGACGTGCGCTTCACACAGGACCTGGAGATCCACCCGGATCTAACGGCGAACGAGCTCTTCCGAATGGCCGATCGATACGCCAACGCAGATGAAGCCGTCCAATGGAAGAAAATGCTGGATGAAGGGAAGCTGCCGCCTCAGCCTGGTCTAGAGCCTTCAGCTAGCAAAAAGGGCTCGAATTCTGTAGATAAGAAGATCAAGAAGAAGAAGAAAAAGCAACCCTCGCCAGCCATGGTAGCCGCGGTGGAACAACAACAACCCCGAGCAACCCAGCCGCAGCGCCGGGGGCTTAATGCTCGGGGAAGAGGACAACCACCCAGGCCTCGCGGACGAGGCGACCAAGCGGACCGACGAGGCGACCAAGCGGATCGACGGGGCGACCTCTACTGTCCACTTCACCAGGCGCACGGGCACGACCTACGAAATTGCCGAACGTGGACCTACCGCCTGAGCAGCTTTTCTGGCGGGGTCCCATGCCGACGCTTCCAGAGCAGGTGAAAATGACAAAGGAAAACAGGCCGAGGAAAGTGAGGATGACATGGAATACCAAGAACCAAGGAATCACATAGCGGTCATCTTCGGGGGCTCCTCCGCCTACAAGTCCCGACGGGACTTAAAGGAGGCCGCAAGGGAAGTGCACCATGTTACCCAGGGTAAGCCTCCGGTGCAGCAGCTGAAATGGTCGGAGGTATCCCTCACCTTCTCCAAGGACGATTGTCCCCTTGGGATGACCAAACCCCAGAGGCTTCCGATGGTCGTGAACCCCACCATCAAGAATACTGCCGCTTGGCCGGGTCCTCATATACTCCGGAGCTCTTTGGACCTTATTTCAGCCAAGGTTTTGGACGAGATGCGATTCCTCGTTCCAAAATCAAGAGTGTGGCCGTGCCCTTCTTCGGGATAGTCCTGGCACCTCGATCAAACCTTCCGGGACAGGTCGCCCCGCCCGTAAGTTTCGGCGCCCAAGTAACTTCAGAACGGAGCTAATCACCTTCGAGGTGGTAGACTTCGAGTCGGCCTACAACGCCATCCTCGGCAGGCGGCCTTGGCCAAGTTCATGGCCGCCTCGCATCACGCCAGCGTATCGGTGCCTGAAGATTCCGGGCCGAGCGGAGTCATAACCGTCAAAGGGAACCACAAGTCCGCACTCAATTGCGACGAAAGAGCGCTGGATATGGTCGGTCAGTTGCCCACTCGCGGCCCTGACCAAGAGCCGAAGCATTCCCGGCCTAAACTTGCCCTCCAACCTGGAGGAGAGACCAAGGCTGTTCCGCTCAACGAGTCGGAACCGGCCAAGGTCGTTCATTTGGGATCTTCCTTAGATCCCAAATAGGAACTCGAGCTCGTCACTTTCCTCCGAGCAAGGCTGGATGCGTTCGCCTGGGAACCATCCGACATGCCCGGGGTCCCAAGGGAGGTGGTCGAGCACAGGCTAGCGGTTCACCGACAAAAACCAAAGTGAGATGTAAACTTAGACGCTTTTCCCCGGAAAAACAGGCGATCATCCGGGAGGAACTTGATAAACTCCTAAAAGCTGGCTTCATCAGAGAGATCGAGCACTCCGAGTGGCTAGCCAATCCAGTTCTAGTCAGGAAGAAAGGAGGCAAGTGGCGCATGTGCGTCGATCACACGGTGCGAACGCAAAGATGCCCAAAAGACAACTATCCGTTGCCTCGCATAGATCAATTGGTGGACGCGGCAGGATCACGCAGACCATGAGCTTCCTAGACGCCTATTCGGGCTATCATCGGATCGACTTATCGCGAAGACGAGGAAAAGACTTCCTTCATCACCCCGTTCGGTACCTTACGCTATACGACCATGTCTTTCGGCCTGAGAAATGCGGGAGCAACCTTTCAACGCCTCATGCAGAAGACTTTCAGACCAAATAGGTCGAAATTTGGAGGTGTATGTCGGCGACATAGTTGTCAAAAGCAAGAGTACTTCGGTCACGTTGTCGACTTGGAAGAAACTTTACGTAACCTCAATAAGCATCGAATAAAGCTAAATCGAGAAAAATGCGATTCGGCGTGAAGGTTGGCAAGGTGCTCGGCTACATGGTCGGGCCACATGGCGTTGGGGCTAACAGGAGAAGATCGAAGCTATTGAGAACATGAGGTCGCCACTTGCGTAAAGGAAGTACAAGCTCTGACCGGAAGAATGGCCGCCTTAAGCCGGTTCGTCTCCCGGCTGGGGGAGCGAGGACTACCTTTCTTTAAAGCCCTCCGCAAACATGATGGCTTCACGTGGACCGAGGAAGCTGATCGCGCGTTCAAAGAGCTAAAACAGTACCTCTCCAAACCGCCCGTCCTCGTCACACCCACGGCGGGGGAAGAATTGCTACTATACCTGGCGGCAACCCCGCAAGCGGTGAGCTCGGTGTTAGCGGTAGAGAGAGATGGTACCAATGACCTATCTATTACGTCGTGAAGTACTTCATGGACCAAAGGAGCGTTACCGAGGTCCGAAGCTCTTGTACTCATTCGATGGCCTCCGGAAGTTGCGTCACTACTTTCAAGCACACAAGATCGTGGTGCCGACCGGCTTCCCACTCAGGAAATTCTGAAAATCAGGGCGCGGTGGTCGCATAGCCAAGTGGGCAATGGAGCTCGCCGAGTTCGAGCTGGTGTTCTCGGCCCGCACGGCGATAAAATCACAAGTCTTGGCTGATTTCGTGGCGAGAATGGTCGGCTCGGCACCACTAGCCCGGGACCAATGATTCGAGGAAACTCCTGGACCTTGTATTTGACGGATCCCGAGCATACGAGCGCTCGAAGTGGCGTCATCTTGGTCTCCCGGATGGAGAACAGCTTCTGAAGACGCCATTCAACTACATTTCGCCGCGACTAACAACGCGGGCGGAGTACGAAGGCCTTTGGCGGGACTTCGGGCATGTAAATCGCTAGGAGTCCAACGGCTCACTGTGAAGGGCGATTCACAGTTGGTCGTGAACCAGGTCAACAAGGAGTATCAGTGTTCCGATACCTCAATGGCGCTGTACCTGGCCGAAGTAAGGAAGATGGAGAAATACTTCAAGAATTTCGAAGTAATCTACATCCCCAGGAAGGATAATTCCCTGGCCGACCAAATGTCTAAGGTCGGTTCCTCTCAAACCACCGCTCCGGCGGGGGTGCTTGTCGAGCACCTACATAAGCCCTCCATTCCCTCTGAAGAGGAGGCACCAGAGACCGGCGGTAGGGTCTCATTCCTCGAGCAAAGCGCAAATTGGATGACGCCATTCATCCAATACCTTGCGCATGGGACATTGCCCGAGGAAGAAGCCGAGCGTTCCCGGCTAACAAGGCGATCTTCTCAGTACAGACTGATCGAAGGCGACCTATACCGGAAAGGCGCATTAGGAATCCTTTCCAGATGCGTCTCTCAGGAGGAAGGCCAGTACCTTCTTCGTGATATCCACGAAGGAATGTGCGGAGCTCATTCGTCTTCGTAACGCTTGTGAGCAAGGCCTTCCGATTGGGTTACTCTTGGCCTACGGCCTTGACGGACGACGGTCAATCGTAACGACTGCCGAGCATGCCGGTTCCATGCTCGCAAATCCCGGCCAACCAACAGACGCCCTACAAACCATACGCTTTCGTGGCCATTCTCGACACAGGGTCTTGACGTCCTTGGACCCTTTCCCCGAGGTCAGAAAGGCTGCAAGTATTTGCTCGTGGCCATCGACACTTTCACTAAGTGGATAGAGGCCGAGCCCGTCTCGACCATCTCGGCCCAGGCGGCCAAGAGATTCCTCCGCAGCAATGTGGTAACTCGGTTCGGGATACCCAACCGACTTATCACAGAACGCGGGACCCGATTCACTAGTGAACTGTTCCAAAGTGCTGCGAGGAGGTCGGGACCAAGGTCTGCTTCGCTTCGTGGCACATCCACGAGTAACGGAGCAAATGAAGCGAGCAAATGGTCGGCTAGTCCAGGTATAAAAGAGGGTCTTTAAGACCCTCAACCAAAGACAAGCGGCGATGGGTGGAGGAGCTTCCCGCCGTTTTTTTGTCTGTCCGCACCACGACAAGTCGAGCCACAAAGGCGACGCGCTTTCCAACTTCGTCTACGGCGCGAAGCCATTCTACTGCCGAGATCGTCTTTGGGTTCCCGAGGTGCAACCGATCGATTCCATCGATCAAGAGGTTGAGCGCCTCGTCGACCGACCTCGTCGGCGACACGCGAGCAGGCGTTGCTCGATGCCTGCAACTTACCTCTGAGCTCTTCGTAGGCATGCAGCCAAGACAGTCCGACCTAGGGCCCTACAAGTTGGCGACATGGTCTTACGAAGAGTTCAAGACTGTCGAAGGCCAACAAGTGACCCGAGATGGGAGGGACCCTACACGGTCATGTCTACAAAGACGCCCGGGCTGTTCGCCTAGCGATGCCAGACGGTCGGGAGCTCACCAGCACCTGGAACATCGATCAACTGCGTAAATTCTACGTTTAGACGAGTACTCCTATCTCGCGCCCCTTGCGTTCTTTCAAATAAATCATTTTCCTCTTTCTCGTGTTTTCACCGCGCTTTGGCGAACGAGCATCGTCGTCTACCAGCACTGCAGACGAACTTATCCGACAAGTATGAGCGCACCATTTCCCTTGGCCCCCGGCCGGATGCTCGCCCATACGTTCACTTTCCACAGTAGCTCTTCACTGTATGCGTGGTCGGGCGCGAGCATCCACTCTAAGCCCGGTTCAGTGACCATGCGGGTATGGTGGCTCTACGCAGTGTTGGTTTAAAGCTCGTCTGCCCTGTGCTCACACTTCTCTCAGCACAACCGATCTATCTAGGTCACGACCAAAGCGACCCTTAAATTCTCCCATGAACAAACTCGTGCTCGCAACGGTGAGGGCACGACCTTTGTCCATGGCAGGGGGGCTCCGTATGATAGGAACGTTCCGTCCCTTCTTATCAAGGATCCTTTGCTCGTATCTATGCTATATGCTCTATGCAGGAACTTGTTTCCTTTTTTCTGCAGAACCGGGATCATATGGACATATATTGAAGGCGAACTCAAGAAAAGCAGGCAAGGACCAAACACTGCGAGTTTGCTCATTTAACCCGGCGTTGTTTTTTTACAGGGTGTACACGAGCTAAAAATAAAAGAGGAGCTAAGTCCTACGCTCGGCTGTAGGGCGACAAGCTCGTCCTTAAGGGAGTCGACCTCGCCTCCAGGTCCAGGACCTTCCGCTGGGCGCGACCTTGATCGCGCGCTTTCCCGAGGCGCTGCGCCTCCTTGAGTGGGCTTCCTCGCGCCCCGAGCTCGGCGAAGGTCTGCCGAAGCTTCACCGGCTCCTCGTCAAGCTCGGCGCATACGCTCTGAAGTGCTCTTCGCCTCTCGCCTGGAAGAGCTGATCCTGAGCCCGGCGATGAGGCTCCTCGCCGATTCCACTGCCAGTCGGCCTCGCGCACCTCGGAGACCCGACGCTCAAGATCGGCGATCTTGGCGTCTTGCTCGCGATGAATGACCAAGATTTTCTTAAGGAGACCGAGGTAGCATCGATATCCTCCATAGCCTTCGCGGCAAACTTCGCGTAAAGAGAAAAGAGAAGGGAAAAAGTGAGCAGACTCCCGGAAGATCGATCACAGGAAAAAGAAGAAACATAAAACTTACCAGAAGAGCCGGTGACCAGCTTGTCCTGGCCGTGGCGGTCGGTCGCGCCGGCGAAAGAAGGGATTGACCAAGTCATCCGGGCGTAGCGTCGGTCTTGCTCCTCCTGAGCACCCGGTGCTCTCAGGAGAGCAACGGCGTCACCACCTTCGACCAACCCCGGGTCGCCCCGAGGCTGATCCTCTTCCACAGCAAGCGGCTCGTGGCCGCCTTACCCCTGGTCGAGCACCGCGCTCGGGGGCTGTACGCCAACCACGAGCACTGCCACTCCTTGCTCCGCGGCTGGAGGCAGCTGGTCGTTAACGACCGCCTCCGCCTCTTGTCCCTCTGCAGCCGGAGGCGACCAATGCTCTGCGACCGGGGGCATTGGGTCGAGGGCGATCACCTCCGCCTCTTGTCCCTCTGCAGCCGGAGGCGACCAATGCTCTGCGACCGGAGGCATTGGGTCGAGGGCGATCGCCTCCGCCTCTTGTCCCTCCGTAGTCGGAGGCGACCGATGCTCCGCGGCCGGAGGCGTTTGATCAAGGACGATCACCTCCGCCCCTTGCACCTCCGTGGCCGGGGACGCCTGGTGCCCCAAGGCCGAAGGAGTTAGGTCGGGGACGACCTCCTCCTCTCCTTGGCTCACGGCCAAGGGTCGTTGGTCGGCGACCAAGCTCCCTTCCTCGGGGCTCGGCGCTGGGCCTCGCCTGATCGTCTCTTCGCAAGGGACCAAGGCCAAGGCGTCTTGGTCTCGATCCCTGCGGCTCCTGCTCCTCCGCGGCTGGAATAGGTTCCGCGTCCGCTGAAGAAAGCACGGGTCCCGCCGAGGGAAGCTCGGGCTCCACTGAGTCCGTAGCTGGCGCCGGCTCCTCCCCCGTCTCGGCCATCACTCGGTCGACGACGCGGTCGAGCTCGGCGTCCACTGCAGAGTCGATAATCTCCTCAGCCATCTGGCGGAAGTCCAAAAACGACATCCGAGCTATCACGCCCACACCAAACGGGGTGGGGTTAGCCCGAAGAAAATCGCAAGACAAGAGCAGAATAAGAGAATGAAGTAAGAGCTTACATACGCCGCGGCGGCGCCATCCTCCTCGGCCCCTCGCCGGGCCACGGGCGACTGCGCGGCGGCCTCGTAGGCCTCGGCCACGACCACGACGCGCTCCTCCGCAGCGTCGCTGGCACGTGCCATCGCTGGGTCGACGTCGTCCATGTCGACCTCTTCCAGCGTCGAGGCGGTCTGAGAGGTCGACCTCCTGCTCCTTCTGACCAGAGCATAAGTGTCCTCCTCTTCTTCCTCCTCCTCGGGGCATCGACCACCCGAGTGAGCTGGTCTGGAGGGCCTTGATCCGCCTCTCGGCCGCTCCTTGGTCGGGAGAGACCTGGCCTCCTCCTCGGCCTTCTTCGCCGCTTTGCTCGGCGAGCTGTTCGATCGGCCCATCAGCTCCGGCCTCCTCCGTTTGAAGTCATCGAACCAGATTCGGTTAAACACCTCCTGGCGGTCGGCGTACTCAAGGTGCGGCGTGGGGTCTGGTCGGCTTCGGCGCCTCGGCCCGCAGCGCGGGGAGGCGAGGCGGATGCTGGCGGCCTCGACCGCCGCCCTCTTGCGGAGCCTGGCCGGTCGCGGCTTGCGGCGGCACTGCGGCGCTTCGACACCGCAAGCTCAAGGGCGACCTTCTCCTGCAATCGAATCGGGAGGAATGAGCTCGGAAAACATGCCCCGGCGAGCGAAAGACGTACTTACCGCGTCGCCACGGTCAAAAATGTTCTTGGGGACCTGGCGATTGGGCGTCGGCTCCTTCTCCTTCGGGCGCCCGAACATCTCGGCGACCCTCTCGTCAACCAGATCCGTCCTCGGGCTGCGTCATAGCAAGACTAAGACAAAAGATATATATATATATATATATGCATAGCACCGATCACTGTAAAGCAGATGCTCGGAAAGAGGTCCAGGAACATACTGCGTTGTCCTCGCGGGTGAAGTCGTGCCACCGGTCACCTCGAAGAAGGGATGCTCGCGGCGCCTCGAGGGGACACCGGTTGAAGGTGAAGTCCCGGGCGATATCCCGACCAGTGAGCCCCATCTCGGGCAAGCTCACCGATCGCCCTGAGCACCCGCTCTTCCTCGGGTTACACAGGCGGCGCGCCGTCTCGAGGGCGGAGCGTCCTCCCAAGATAGACCAATCGGGACCCTCCGCCTTCTTCCGTAGAAGCAGAGGTCGGCCCAACCCGACACCGAGTCCTTCGTGAGCAACGAAGGGGTACTCGTGATGGTCGGTTGGGCCGGAGGCGAAGATAAACGCAACCGTGAGCCATCCCACGGCAAGTGGAAGGGGGAATAGAAGTGAAAGAAGAGGCTAGCCGTGGGCATTACACCCACGTAAGCCTCGCAAAGATGGGATAAGATTGCGAGAGAAAGGATAGAGTTGGGGTGGAGATGAGAGATCTCGCACCCACAGAAGGCAAGCACGGAGGCGAGGAAGTCGCTCTCGGGCAGACGAAGCCCGTTGATGGCGTACAACTCGCAGGAGACGATCTCCGTCTCCCGCGGTGCCGGCACCGCATCATCCCCGGGCACTCGACCCGAGCTTGGGTCGGCGTACCCCTCGTCCGTGAGCACCTGGAGCCTCCTTCGGGTCATCTGGCTAACCTTGAAACGCGCCATGGCCGAAGAAGGAAGGAGCGAAAAGGGTTCTTGGGCGTTAGGGCTCTTGGAAGGTTTTTGGCGAAGACGAGCAAAGAGACAATGTAACTCCGACCTCTCCGGTAGAAAGGGCTAAAAAGGCGAAGGGCAGGTTAAAATCGCCGCCTATCACGTAGCGACACACTGGCCGAGAGAGCGCGCTTCGAGAAACCGCATACCGTTACAAGGAGGCTTCTCAGGGAAGGAACCGCAGAACAACCAAACGACGCGCCCACGCGGAGCAAGCACGCGGCGGGTGAAGAAGTTCGTCTCCCGACGAAAAATGGTCGTGAGCCACGACCAAAGGAAATTCAATCCCCCTTCAAGTCTTCTTAGGCTCAAGGGGAAGCCCGAGGGTTCCCCACTTGAACCTCGGGGGCTAGCTGTCGGGGATTGGCTATCTGGCAAAAGACCACGGTACCCCCGTGAAAAGCTAAACCCGCCGACCAAGCAACACTGAAAGAAGATGCTCGGAGAACAAAAACGAGCATCCCTCTTTCTCCTCCGAGCATACGCATTTGCACCTTCGCTCGCAGAATCACCAAACACCCCCCCCCCACGAGCAAGCATGCTCGTAGAGGCCACGACCTGCTCGGATGTTTTGGTCGGGGTGCTCGGTCAATGCCACAAGGAAGGAAGGTGGCAACCAATCAGCCGGAGATCAAGGGAAATCATACCCGAAATTCAAATAGCGCCCGGATCAAGGGCAGTGGATCGTAAGTACGATTGCGCGGCGCGATCCCAGGAGGTAGTTACCTTCTATGTACCTCTAGTCGTAGTATTTAAACCCCCCTGAAGATCTGTAACAGGGGAGGAACACCGGATAGAACACAATACACTGGAGTAGGGCTATTATCTCGGCAGTGAGAGGCCCGAACCAGGATAAAACACCGTGTTCCACCTTTCTTCTTCTCCCGACCTCGCGTCGCTCGAACGCCCTCCTTGGTCCGTACGACGGGGCTCTGTTGATCCCCCATTCAACAAGTAAGCTCGACGGGAGCCCGTTCTCCAATCGTCGACAATTACAGATGCCCTAAGAAAGCTCCATGTCACTTATAGCTAGTTTAAAGACAAGCTCTCCAATGGATTGGCTATAACATATTCTCTAACATTAAATGTGGGTCCACATGTAATTGTCTTTTATTTTTCTTGAAAAACACTATAGCCTGGCTCTTAGTTAAGAGCCATCTCTTGTCTCTCTCCTCTACTTCTCTCCTCCACATAAGCAAAAAGATGAGATGGACTCCTTATAGCCTGTTGACATGTCTCCATTGGGGATGCTCTTAGGATAAGACTTTGACCAATGATTACTTCATTAATATATCATTTATGCAATACAAAATCATAATTATATATAAGTACTTTTGAATACAAATCTGCTAATATCAATTTTGTGTCATAAAAATTATATGCTAATAGAGTAATTGTTAGTCAAAGCCTTGTCCTAACGAAACCAAATACGCCTTATAAAAAGAAACGGAGGGAGTAAGTATTTTTATTTTACATATAGATAAGAGAGTGACTAGGGAACGGTATACCGTTGCAACGGTATAGCCATGAAACTTATGAAACTTAGCAGTTTCAGTGTTGGTTTCATGAGTTTCAGTGTTTAGTTTCATCAGTTTCATGTTTTATCAGTTTTTAGTGCTAAGTTTCATGAGTTTCAGTGAAAAAAATCATAAGTTTCATGAGTTTCAGAGGTATACCGTTGCAACGGTATACCGTTTTTTAGTTTTTCTGTATAGATAAAAGATATTGATATTAACTAAATTATTCTTAATTATTATCCCTAAATACAGTATTCAATACATATATGCAAAAAAAAAGATGTATACTTGTTAGAGTTATAGAGAAACATCAAACTAGTTTGATATTAAAACTAAGAGAGTGACTAGGGAACGGTATACCGTTGCAACGGTATAGCCATGAAACTTATGAAACTTATCAGTTTCAGTGCTGGTTTCATGAGTTTCAGTGTTTAGTTTCATCAGTTTCATGTTTTATCAGTTTTTAGTGCTAAGTTTCATGAGTTTCAGTGCAAAAAATCATAAATTTCATGAGTTTCAGAGGTATACCGTTGCAACGGTATACCGTTTTTTAGTTTTTCTGTAAAACTAAAGTATATTCTGTTTTTATAGATAAGGTTATTAGAAAATACGTCTTCCAGATTGGACGGAAGAGGTACGGCGACTGTTGCGTGCATGCAACGCGAGCGAGCGGCGTCGCGTCGGGCCGGGCCGAGCCGAACGCGTCCGCACGCAATCGCTTCCCTCTCCGTACCGTGTGCGCGCCACGTACTACGGCACGTGTCCGGCACCGGGCGTCGTACTTCCTGACTGCTTCAGTTACTGCTACTTCCTGCGTGATCCTCTAAAAGCATCGTCACGCTGTGTGTAGCAACAAGACTTGGCTAGGAAATTAAGAATGGAGTCATAAGTGGTAAATTTAAGTACAGCGTACCCACGTTGCTCTAGCAAAATCTACGATTCAAGTCTTATAATTGCTGTTAGCACGTACCATTGGGGTGGTGCATGAAATGCCCCAAAAATTCAAACCCTAATTTCAAAACCCTATTTGCTTTTTATTGGAGGTTAAATTCGAGTTTATTGGAGTTAATCGTGTTTTTGTTCTTGGCCTTGGTTCTTGGATCCGTTGGGGGAGATGAGACAGGAGTGGTTGAGACTTACCCAGTCTCCCACTCGGACCGGTCCTTGCTCGTGTTCGTCGGACGCCCGCGTCGCCTCCATCGCCCGCGCGTCATCCCCTGCCGCTTCGCGCCAGCCCGCGTCGGCCGCGCGTCAGCCTCGCCCTGCGCGCCGCCTGCTCCCCTTCTCAGCTCGGTCGTCGCCGATCTCGTCATCCTTGCATCGTCCTCACTGCTCCGTCTGTCGCCTCGCGCGGTCGCTTCGCCAGCGTCGGCATTACTGCGCCCTCTCGCGCCGGTCAGCGCCTTGGGTGCCGCTACCGCCTGCCCGTGCCATCGCCCTCCACCAACTCCCGTCGCCTCCGTGCATCACGCCCCCGCCAGCCGCTCACCGACTCCGCCGCTCGCCCTGCCCGTGCCGTTGCCGCGGCGGCTATAAAAGCCCCGCGCGGCCACCCCTCGTCTCCTTCGCCCACGTTTCTTGCTCGCCTCTTCGTCCCCCTTCGTGAGACCCCCTTCGTCTTCCTTTAGCCGAGAGCGCCACCACCGTCCCCTTCGCCTCCCGTCTCGACCGAAGCCGCTTACCACCGCCCCACCTCTCCGCCTCCACCACCCAGATCCCTAACCCTAATCCCACTCGGACCCCTCGCCACCCCTTTCCTCTCCCTCCCTCCCTCCCCGCCAAACCCGCCACCACCCTCATCTCCCTTGGCCTCGGTCGCCCACGCCCGCTCCACTCAAGCCCGCCGCCACCATGCCCCGAACCCTAGCCCCTCTCTCTGAATCGGTCGATCGATCGACCGATT
This sequence comes from Rhipidocladum racemiflorum, assembly GCA_036346355.1. Classification (NCBI taxonomy): domain Eukaryota; kingdom Viridiplantae; phylum Streptophyta; class Magnoliopsida; order Poales; family Poaceae; genus Rhipidocladum; species Rhipidocladum racemiflorum. The sequence goes on along the minus strand of CM070575.1, from coordinate 1,825,481 downwards.
TCTTTAATCGCCGCCCGTGACCCCCCACAGGTCAGTCTCCCCGCACCTGGACCCACCCGTCGACCTCACCCTCTCTCCGCCCTGCGGGCCCCACCTGTCAGGCGTGGGCGCTGCGCAAGCTGGGCAGGCCCAGCTTCGCCCCTTCGCGCGCGCGTGGTCGTGGCCCATTCGGCCGGCTTGGATCGAGCCCAAGTGCGGGTTTTCCTTTTCCTTTTTCTTTTGGATTTCAAATAAGTCCAAAAATCCTTTTTATCCTCCAAAAATCCGAAGAAAATCCCCGAAACTCCAAAAATAGCCGAAACAACTTTTTTCGAATCGTTTCGAGCCACTGAGTCCAAAAACGCTTTCCGTTTCGCCATCCGAAGTCCACAAAATCCTAAATGCCCAAAGTGCCCTCGAAACCCTCTCCGACCTTTTTTTTCTCTCTCGTTTTTCCTTTTCTTGTTTTTCTCTTTTCTTTTCTTGTTGATTTATTCGTTTATTTATTGCTCGCTCGTTATGCGCTAGATCTGATCTTAGAGCCCGTCTCAGAGCGGTACGAGGAGCCGGGCGTGATCGGCACCGAGATCGACTACGTCAACGACAACCTAGGACACCCCTCGCCTCGCAAGGCAAGCCGCACTCCTTGAACATGTGGAACCCATGATAATATTATAGTATTACTTATTTCAATATTGCATTATCTTAGTATGTTAAATGCTAGAAATATTTATTTTAGAATGCTATGATGACATAGGTAGTACCTAACTTGCTTAAAGACCCACTTTGTATTGTTGTGCCATATTTCCGTTGAAAAACCCTAGACTTAGCTATTGAACCTCGTATGCTAGTAGTTAACTAATTAGTTGAACCTTAAAAGTCTCGTGTATTAAAATAAAACCATCAAGTAGGAGGCTTGATATAGACTATATTTGAAAATGTGCTACGGTGAGAGGACTTTGGCGGGCAAACCACTAGAAGGCTACGTGCCCGAACCTCGATCGTTGACGAGGCCAATATGTGTGGTGTGGATTGTTGGTTTGGAATTGGCTAAGTCTTGGGCATAATTTTAAGTAATCACAACCTTGGGCAAAGTAAATAACTTAGATCTCGCTCAACCACAAGTTGGGTCGGTCGGCCTCGTTGACTCGATCGAACCTAGCTCGGTACTTAAACTTCCCCTTGGAATACTTATAGGCGAGAGATTCCATACTGTGGGCATTGATCAGTATGCCCGCGGCGAACGGGGTGGAATAGAGGTTGACCGGTGGTGTCGCCTATCCACAACGGTAGATACCCTCAGGATCGGATCGTGCATCCCGCCGTGGCCCACGGGGTTCTGAGTACTGTGTGGTTTTGAAACTACCGGGTAAGTGCTAAAGAGGGGTAGTTCAACGAAAAGCTTTGATAATCTCGGTCCGGCCGCATGCATATAAGTTGCATGTAATCCGTACGTGGCATTAACGATCGTAGATATCTTATGGGTAAAGCTGAGCAGCTCTGCAGAGTTATGTTAAAATGGTATTCAGATACGCCGTGCTTCCGATAAATGAAGCTAATTTTGAATTGGGGTGAATCCCGTAACCTAACCCAAGTAGAATTGTTATTTTCCAACTTGACGTAATGCTGAACTTGTGAAAACTCAAAATTTGCTTATTTCTATTATGTATGGTTTGTGTTTCAAATGTAAAATGACTTCAAAAATAAAAATGCATCCACAATGATAATAACCATATTGCCTCTCCCTTTTGTGAATACCCTTTCATGTAATATTCAGATTTTCCTGTGCGGTTTGTTGAGTACTGTTGTGTACTCAGTTTTGCTTTTCAACCTACTTTAGAATTTGAAAACGCAGGAGAACTCCAGAAGATCGTAGGTGGCGAAGCAGTCTAGTTTTTAGAGTCCTTTTTCTGTGCTTAGGCCTTGCCTGTTGTCAAGCCCCTAATTCAAATTGTCTCATGTGTGACTAGCATGAGCGTCAAACAAGCTTAGTCACATGAGTGATCAAGTGCCAATTAAGAATTTCCGCACTTTGACAAATTTTGGAACCGGAAAAATTCAGGTTGCAAATGTGAATTCCATCCAAGTTTGAAGCCTCCTCCATTAAAATCTATGAAGAGCTAGAAGGTGCATGTTGGTTAGTCACCGAGTAGAAACTTTTCTCTAATTAGTGCTAGAGTTTTGGACCCAATCCAATATCAAATGCCAATTTAAATCATAGCTCAAAGATTGAATCCATGTACTGAAACATTGGGGACTTAGCCATAACACATAGCCTCCACTTAGTCACTTGCAAGTGGACCCAAAACACCAAACAACATCCCAAAACAGCAAACACCCACACCAAGGCAGCAGTCCACCAAGTCATTTCTCCCCACACGTGCAGCACCAAATCCTCATCTTCCTGGCAGAGCTCCTCCTTGTGGGGGAAGCCTTCTCCTCCATGGCAGCACCTTGAAGCCTCCTCCATTGCAGCAGCCCCACAAGGTGGCGCCTCAATCCTCCTCCAACCGGCGCCCTCCACTTCATCCCCCTCAAGCCAAGCTCCTCCTCCTTCTCCCCATGGCTCCTCCTTGAGGGAGGCCAAGGTGAGCCCCTCCCCCATGGCTTGAGCTACTCCTAGAGGGTCCCCTCATGCTGTTTTGGATGCCCTAGCTCTGATTTGGGGGAATATTTGGAGGGAAGTCCATGTTCTAGGGTTTGGAGCTAATGCTGATTTTCGAGCAGATTTCAGAGCCACTGTTTTTCGTGTTTTTGAGCAAGTTAAAAGCTTCATCTCACTGTCCGGCTGAAGAATTAGTTGTAGATAATCAAGTTATCTTTCATTTCCAACTGGAATCGGTCGATTTCGTTAATCCATCTGAAAGTTACAATGATTTTAGTGCATGCTGCTCTGGAATGCTGAAAATGTGGGGCTGAAACTTGAGCTGAGTGGTAGAAAAGTTTAGAAGTGGAATTAGACTTTACTTTTGCCTAGAGATATGTAGGTATTGTTCTTAAGTTCAATTACCAATTTGGATCACTCAATTTGGTGGAACTATTGAAAATTTATGCTAATCTGAACTTCAGCCTGTGCAACACTCTGAATGTTGTCAATGCTGAAACAGTTCTTTGTTCCCAGCAGAACTGGGAGTTCCTGAGGCAAATTCTGGATGATTGGACAAATCCATGTTGTAGGTCTATGTCTCACGGTCGTTTAGAGTCCGAGTTTGAGCAATTTCGTTAAGCGAGTAAAAAGTTATGACGATTTGAATCATGGTCTGTCCAGTAAGGCTGAAATTTGAGACTGAAATTTAAACTGTGAATTTGACCAATTTCTAGGCCGAACTAGAGTTTCCATTTGCCTAGAGAAAGTTAGGAAATTTCCTGTAGATTAATAAAATGTATTCGTTTACTTGATTTGGATTTTTGCATCATTAGTTGTGCTCCTTGGAAGGTGCTGTTAGAAATCTGAAATTCTCTGAAATTCAGAGTTAAGGTTGTTTGGTTGGGTAGTTTTCAGTTTTTCAAAGAATTGCTATTTATCAAAGTGTAGTGTAGTTTCTCACCTTCATTTTTGATTTGGTGAATTGCTAACTTATTTTGGAGTTATTTTGGGCTTTCTGTTACTATTTCCATCTCATGTGCATGACATGCATCCCATTTACATATGCATTGTTATCATGTAGCGAGTGATCCCGCGGAGGTTGACGCGGCGGGCACCGAGGAGGTTCCCGAGGGTCCGGGGACAGTTGATACGCAAGCAGAAGCAGGCAAGCACCTAAGCATCTTGAACCCTTATATGATTCTATTTTTGAGAATAAATTGCTAAATTGTGAGTTACGTTTTGCATTAGGAGTTAATTGTGGGATAGGACTAGATCCCATTTGCTGCACATACACCCATTGATAATTGTTAAACACTTCCTTGAAGCTAATACGGGTAATATAACTGAGTCAACGCTTAGTCTTGCTTAGAGGTCGGGGTTCGGGCCAAGTGACGGAGGGTTCTGTCACTTGCGGTTGTTATTATTACACACACGCTACATTTTGTTGGCTTGGAATTGGGAAAGGTTTTGAAAAGAAAATGAATTGTGGACCGGGCGGGGAGTTGGTTCATTTGGGTATGGAGACTCAAATGTGTAGCCCCGTCTGAGTCGATTAAGGACCGATTCGATGGTTGCCCTTTGATTGAGCACACCCCGGTTGGTCGCATGCCCGATTATGGTACGGTAAGCCACTCTTTCTCTCATACGGAATCGATGGACCGTAACTTCCTGTGGTTGGACGTGGTTGAGGGCGAGGCTTAGGCCGACTCTCGAGCGCCAAGCCGGGCTTGGGGCTGCTCGAGGGGGTGCTAGGTTTTCGGCCTGGAGGACGCTTCAGCGATTGGGTATGATTGGGAGGGGGTTGACACTAGGCCCTTGTGGTAAGTGTCGTGCGATCAATGCTTCCCTGCAGGGTTAATTAAGCGATTCGAATTGCCGCGCTCTCGGATATGAGCAAGCTCTTTCATCGCACAGTCACGTAGTAAGAACTTGAACCGAGGTTCGCCGTCGAGCTTGAGCCCACATAAATTGGTGTTGAGATTAATTGTTGTGAATTAATGATTTCAACTTCATTTTCAGAAGTAGGCGCTGTTACAACTGCTTAATTTGTGAATTGAGTAGTTAGGTAATTAATATAACAAATGTTAAGCTTTCTGCACTTTTACCTTCAGCCTGGTTCTTGCTACATCCAAATGCATGTCCTTTGGAGTCGGTCATATATGGACCACGGGTAAGTCTTGCGAGTACCTTCCGTACTCATGCTTCTGCTTTGTGGTTTTTCAGGTGAGGATCAGGTTGAGTGCGAGTTCTGCCCGTACTGTCTCTCGGTGGTAGGCGGGCACCGAGTAGAGGCTTGCCGACGCTGCTTATACCGGGAGTGTTCAGGCGTAACACTTCCGGGATTTGTCTTACTTTTGCTAAATGCATTCTTTTGTTGTATAGATAGATGCGGTTCGTTGGTCTTTTGGATTTGGCAATAGACGCTTAAGTGTATGTCGGGCTCCGTTTGCGTTTTCTTTAGCTGCTGGTACTGCTGTGGTGCTGTGGATGTCGTTTTTACTTTCCTTATATATATATCAACTGTGTTTTCTTGTCTGCTGAGTGGATGTACATAGGTTCTAGGTGGGTCATGCCGAAATTTTCCGTTTTTCGGAGTCTTGGTCTTTTTCCCCGTTCTTGCCTAGTTTAGAGTTTTGGAGTTGTTTTAATCTTGGTTCGGTGGTTGTCGGGTTCGTCCTTGTGCCGTGTGTTTCTGCTCGCGTGTGGTTTGGAAGGTTTCGGGTTCGTTGCCCCCTTTATGCAAATTGAATTGATATCGTATTGGTTTCCGGTATGCGGGGATCCTGGGCGCATTTCGGGTCGCATACCGGGGGAATACCGGGGTTGTTGTCGAGTCGTTTGGATGTCCGTAGGGTTGTCTCTGTTGGGCTTGGGTATTAGCATCAGGATCACCTCCGGTGATTGGTTGCTAGGATCCAAATCCGATGGGAACAACTGTTCATCCAACAACTCGAGGACGATCTGGGCGGCTCCTCACACCTGTGTGATCTTTTGTGATGTATTATATTGAAACCCGCCGCTTCCTTTTGTAAAGCTCTGGCCGTTAGGCCTTATTTGTATTAAAAACAGCTGTTTCGTTTTTATGCTGGCAATGTATGACTTGGTTCCCGACGGCTAATCTTCCTGGGTAGTCGTTGCGGATTTAAACGCACCCCTGAAGAGGGCGGTCCGTCACAGTGCATCATTACAAGTTAGGTCCTAAATGTTATTTAACCCTCGCCCTTTTGTACTTTTCGTAAACAATTTACTCTCAGTAATCCAGAATAGAAAATGCCAGCAGTGAACTGTGCACATATATCCTTGGGTTCCTAGTTCCTTGGTGATCTGATCGAGCGTACTTGCAGTGTTCCATGGGAAAAATATCAAAAACCAAGTCATGAGGACGCGATGATCGAAGAGGCAACCCAACCTGGCCTCAGGTTAGAATCCAGATCATCCAGACGGTTGCCGGGGAATGCCGGCCTCGTGTTCGGCTTCACGAGGGAAACGTGGGATGCAGCCGCGCTCCGCTGCCATGTTTCACTATATTTTTTTGTTAAAATTTGGTTGTATCACTTCGGTTTGAAAAAGAATTTTGTTAACTCAATTTTAAAGTCAAAATCAAAAATTTATCCAAATTTTTTTTAAAAAAATAGTATTATTAGCTTTATGACCACCGGTGTGATTTTTTTTTTTGAAAAAACAAAGTTTGGAATTTTATAACATTCATTTTTTTTTGCAATTTTTCCCGGACCCCCCCCCCAATTTTTCAACATGTCGCCGATCTTCGCTAAAAACCGCTCAAAACTCGCCGCTTTTCGAGTGGTTTTCGACATTTTCATTCTAATTTCGTACCACGGTTTGACCAGATTTAAAGTTTGTTTGACTTTTGAAACCGTTCTATTTTTCACGAATTTCGGTACCGACGGCTTGTCGAAATCCGAGGTCGAAACGATATTATTAACTCTAGGCGTAGCCCTGGAATGGGGATCGGTTTGGAGTTCTTTGTTTTTTCGTTCGCCTTTTTTTTGGCAATTCGGTATCCACGTGAATAAATTTGCAAAACTAGTTATCTTTGATCACAGAAACGATAGCAATTGGCATATATCATCTACCGCGTTTCTGTAATGCAGTACCTCGCTGGCATCGCAATAGTATAATTCATCGCATCAGGTAGGTCGAACCCACCGTGACAAAAGAGCTACTGCGTACATCAAGCTCCACAACAGGTGACGTGGGTTGGAAACTGAACGAAATTCTTTTTCGAACGGAAACGATAAGAGCGATTTTCATGAATTTTGATGAAAAGTGAACCTGGCCGTTGGTGCATTTGCTACACCAGTGTGAGCCCGTAATCTCTACTATATAAAGTGAGAGTTTCTTCCCACGTCACATTAATTGCCCTGTTTAATTGCCCTACTTAATTGCCCTACGCAAGAAACGAAGCGATGCATTAATTGCCCTGCTTAATTGCCCTACGCAAGAAACGAAGCGTTGCTTTAATTAGCCAGCTTTTGCAAGAAACGAAGCGTTAAAGATAGATGTTTGATCTTATGAAATAGTATTTTTTTATTTTTTAATATTTATTTTTCGTTATCAATTTTGTTTTTCGTAGCAACGTACGGGCATATAACTAGTAAGACTATAACAGGGATATAGGCTAGAGAGTCAGACACACCACTAACTAGTTTCACCGTGTCACGGACTCACGGCTCTGTACATATGACATATCAGTCTCGATGTGACCCGTACGTTTGCCCCGACACACCGACCGGCCATGCATGGGAGATGGGACTGGTCGGTGGGCTTACGATGTACAGCGGCTCAAATCGTTAATTAAGGTCATCCATTGCCCGTAAGGTACATGTCCCAAGGATACAAATCTCGTTTTGAGCTAAATCTCGGAGTTGTCCGAAATTCGAAATCTCGGTGAGATTTCAAAAATTCAAATAAAATCCGGTCGGAATATAAAATTTAAATTTTAAATCCGGTCTTTTTTCTATCGGAAAATCCGAGATTTCGGTGCAATTTGAACCGACCAAAAAATGGTCAAAACACATCAAAAAAATCTGAATTTTTTTGTGGTGATCTTCAACCTAAGTACAATCATATCCGCCCCCCCCTCCCCCCAAAAAAAAAATCCGGCAAAAAAGTTTGAAATTTTGGCCGAAATTACCGAGATTTCGGTTGAAATGAGCGAGATCTTGGCGAGATTTATACTTACACCGTACCATTTTGAAAATTTTCAAAAAAAATTACCCGGTCGAGATTTTGAATCTCAGGGGGCGAAATCTCGTCGGGATTTCGCCGAAAACCCCGAGATTTGTATCTCTGCTCATGCCCCTGGTCTGAATCTGATTGCCAGATACCAGATAGATTATCGAGGAGCTAGATGAGAGAAGCCGTTGCTGGCCCATCCGCCATTGTCACGAGGACATACACACGGTGGAACTGGAAGAGAGTGGCTGCGCGCTAGACTTTGAACTGCCGATGTTTCCATCCAAGTCTGAACTGTGTGATCATAATCGGATCGACGCATGGGCCCAGGGCATGTACCTGCAGCAGTCCAGCAGTGTGGTATCACTCCAAAGTCCAAAAACCCATGCGTTCGAGCCTTCTGGATCAGTAACTACGTTGTAGGCCTGCAGCATCTCGCGACGACGTGTGGAGTCTCTGCTTTGGCTGGATGGATGTCGCGACGCATATCTGCCGCGATTTGCTTTCCCAGCAGAACGAATCCGGCAAGTGTACCACTGATGCAGGAATAAGATTAGGATGAGCTGCGTCACCCCGTCAAGTCTTCACGGCCTCACGGGCGGATGGGGCGTCAATACGAGGCTACGAGCCACGTCGTTTTCTGCAGCCCCGGTTTGGTTTGAATTGACGAGACATCGGTGGTCTCTGGCTACTGGCTTGTGAAGAATCAGCAAAGCAATGCGATGTTAGTAGTTTCCTCGTCACCCCGTCAAGTCTCTCTGGCTTGTGTGGTCCGGGTGCACACATCCTGGACGGATTAACACGTAGCGATGCGTGTGTGAAGCAATGCGATATTTGTAATTTTCCTCTTTACTTTAACAGAAAAACTAAGAAACGGTATACCGTTTCTACGGTATACCTCTGAAACTTATGAAACTTATGAATTTTTACACTGAAACTCATGAAACTTAGCACTAAAAATTGATGAAACATGAAACCGATGAAACTAAACATTGAAACTCATGAAACCAAAGATCAAATCGATAAGTTTCATAAGTTTCACTATTATACCGCTGCAGATATCTGCTTCCTAGTCTCCCTCTTACTTTAATTCCAGACTTTATAAGCAACCGGAGAATAACAATACCATAGAGACTGGAGCATAATATTAGAAAATATATCAAAGCAGAAGGACAGCTCATGAAGGTAAAGTATTTAAACATGGCAATGACAAAGAACAGTGACTTTCAACTAGCAACAAAAGCTCACATTATTAAATGTTTGCTCTCAGATTTGTCGAGATGTCTGAATTAAGTCTCCTCGCCACTAGAGACAGGATCATAAACTAATCCGTGATAATATTTCTAAACAATCTTGCCACTAGAGACACGATCACATAATGCTACCGGGACTAGGGCACCGATACATAATGCTTTAGTCTCAGTCATCTAGACTGGTTGGGCTAGCGTAACGAAATGGGTCTTATTGGCTCAGTAACTCAATATATTAATTTTTTTCCTTTTTTTTTTGGGAAAACCCAAATTTGTAAGATGCGGTACTATAGTGTTACATGTCACGCTCCGGCTGAGCGCACACACAACTGACGTGGTGCTTTCTCTGTACTCTAGAAGCGGATTTGTCTACTGCAGGCTGGCACGATCGACTCGTCTTTCCAGCATGCAACCACCTAAAATACTGTACAAAAGTACTAATGCAGTAGGTACGCGTGAGATGTGTACCCTTTTGCTACCTCAGTACAGATAAACAGTACAGATATGTATTAGTGTATGTGTTGGTGAATGATGTAGTACCTGTCATATTAAAAGAAAAGCAATGTCTCTAGCACTGTAATTTGATGGAGATCTTGGGATCTAAGAGTTGGTGCTGAGTCTACGAGCAAATCTAGGAGGATTTAGTCGTTGGACAAAGCGATCCCAAATGAGGAAGGACGATCTGACTTTATGGTAGTTAGAAACAAACGGACAGGACTTAATCGGTAAACTGTAAGTCAGAGCTAACAACGCTACCCAAACCGGTGAATTTTTTTACTGTTCTAGTCCTGTTCACCAATTTTTTTTTTTTTTAAAAATAGCTGCACAACAAATGAAATAACAAAAATAGCCTCTTTACAGTGATATCCAACCAGGTCCCGCGGATCCAGCCCGCTGGAATTTTTTTCCTTTTTTTATTTACCTCCAGCGGATCCAGTCCGCTGGATCTCAATTTTTCTTTTTCTTTTTTAGCGACCAACGATAAGGAAACAGAAAAATAATGCGCACAGGAACCTCCAGTCGATCCCGTTCGCATAAGGTGGAGCAACAGTGACCTCCAGCTCTCCCATTTGGCTGGAGGTTGCTTTTTGTTTTTCGTTTTTGTGATTTTTCATGTGGAACCGATTGAAATGCAAATAACTTTCGCTATACAACTTCAAATTTAACAAGACAACTTTCTAAATTTGTGTAAAATCATATGGATTATGAATATGCAAAAAAAAAATCAGTTTTGATTATTGTGCAGTAAACGATGTCCAAGTCACGATAAATTCAGATTTTCTTCCGTACCCGATGTGGTTATATTATGGATGACAATTATGAATTTTTGTAGTTTTCGGTTTTTAATTTTTGGTTACTAATTTTTGTAGACTGTATAACAAAAAAAATTTGGTAGATTAACGAACGGCAGTGCCTGGCGGCCGAGCGGGAAGCTGAGCGTGAGAGGAAACGCGAGAGGGCGGCTAGGGCCAGGGCGGCAGACACCAATGGATTGCGTAAGGGGAAATATCACCGGTGCACTCAGTAGTGTACCAGAAGACCACTGTCCAAACTACTTCTGGTTTTAATGCAACCGCCTTCTATAACGGTCTTTCCGATATTTGTACATGAAATAACGAGACGTTAAATAATTAGTAACCAAAAAGTTGTAGTAAATACGAAATTTTCTGTTATGCAGTCTACAAAAAATAGTAACTAAAAATTAAAAACCGAAAACTACAAAAATTCATAATTATCATCCATAATATAACCACACCGGGTACGGAAGAGATGCCAAGACCCAATAGAAGTTCCGTTCCGTATGTTGTGTCTATGCTAATGCTCATTCGGCAGAGCGACAATAGCACTACATAATGGAGCGGGTGGAGTTAAACGTTGTTCATAGGATAAATTATTAAAACCCAGTACTAAAACTTGCACAGTTACAAAGATACCACATGTACAGTGGTATAGACAACAACTGTCTATAATGCATCTCCACATCATCTACAGACAGCACCAAAAACAACTCATTAAATGGATCGTCTATATAGCTATCTGTAATGATCTCTCATTCAATTAATAGGCTGTCTATAAAATAGTACACAACATGTGAAGCTGTCTGTAAGACTGTCTATTAAATAGTAGACAACAGCTTTCTCTCTCCTTCTTCTCTCTCCTCCACATCACTTAAAATCCTACATGGCATCTCTTATAAACAGAAGACTGTGACCACTGTACATGCCCTCAAACAAACATCTTCGTGCCGCATGTAGGGTAATCCAATATGCCACAAGTGGTGAACAAACATATCAATTCAATATTGTAAATGGTAGTCTTTATTCTTATTGGCATGGAACGGGAAAAATCTTCATTTCTCCCATACCTTCCACCCCCCAGTGCCCCCACCCCATCCTCGCCGTGTTTCCCTTTTTAAAAATTTTGAGGGGTGAAGTTAAGATTTTTTATTCAGGAAAACAGTTCGAAGAAAGTTTACTTGAACTGGCAAGAAAACAAACCTACATCCAAAGAAGCCTCTATTTGCAGACAGTGATAGAAATTTGCGAACTTTTATGATCATTTTAATTTCTAAAACATATATAATTAAAATCATGACATATATACTAGGTATATCGGAAGCAATAAATAATAGCATAACCATGAATGATAATATACCTATCTCATGCATACGTCCTGCCGGATTGATTACAAATTTAGGAATACTTTTAGCAGATGTAAGAGGCATCGCTACTACAACATATTTCAGAAGATTTCACCGTGACTCACAGTAGATTAATTATGCGACGGTTGATGTAGAGTTTGATGAAGTCCGTAGTAGGTAGCAGATCGGTCGTGGAAGACGTGAGCAGTCGCCCGAACACTTCCCAAAAATCTGATTCGCCTCAACCCGTGCATGATCTTGAGGACGAGGGTTTCGGAAACATTGCTCTCCATGCGTTGGTGCACGCCGACAAAGGGATGGAGAAGCCTGGCTGTGCAACATCAAAGAACAGAGCCAACTTGCTTGTTCTCTCTTTTCACGTTCTAAATTCATCTATCAAGGACGTCTCCTTGATCGATTTATATTAGGATGAGATTCACATTATCTCTAGAAACCGTCCTGGAGATAAGAACGTGACACATTCAAACTGCATTATCTCTATAAATCCGTCCTGGATTCTCTCAACGTGCGCCAACAAACTAACCGCACGCGAACGTGCATCTCCCAGTCTTTAGCGACATGTGGCAGTGATGATGTGTCAATATTAACACACATGATAAAAGAAAAGTACACATGGCACGCACAAGCCACGCGAATAAACGCAAAACGCGTACACGTGCACGTGTGCGTTGCATTTCACCTCCATGTCATGCTTCAATTAGGTAAGACCAACATTTCTTATATGTTGGTATCATCCCACCCACCTAGACTAGCAATATAGTACTAAACTTCTCATCTCCCACCATGCATGAGTGGGCCTTTAAGATTTATGGGAATATTTATTTGGGCCAAGCCCAAATATTCCAGCAGACAGGCTTGATGGATGAGCAGCTTTTAAAATGTGATGTTTTGTCTCATCAATCAATCTTCAAAACAGGACAAGCATGCACTCTGAATGCCTCTGTTTGTAAAGACCAAAGATAACAATGAGAAAAACAATAGTGTAGATATCATAAGGGTCAGCTAACAAAAATTGTCTTTTGGACATGCCCAATGTTGCAGTCTGCAAAGTTCCAGATGTAACTAAGCATATTTTGTCTTCGCTTGAGCAGAGTTTCCCCAAAGAAGAAAGACTAATCCTGATTTCTTTTGTGATATGGTCTTAATGACAGCATCAGTAAACTGCTCCCATCCTTTCTTGTCATGTGAGTGGGCTTGATGTTCCCTCACCGGTAAGACAAGATGAAATCAACAAGCTAGTTTCTAGCAAGATATAACTTTCAAAAAGGTTGATTATACTGCAATAGAGGATGAATTTGAATAGTAAAACTAAAGGGCAGAAAGATCACTTATAAGGGCATAGAACTATCACAAGGTTATACTTTCACACCAGCAGAAGTGAATGGGACACGAGAGAAACACAACTCCTTCAGCATTAAGGGCATACAGAGATAGAATGTATAAATTACAGGACTATTTACCATGCCCACACATAACACAAATTGCTTGTAACTGAGAGTTTGATAACCAACAATGACAGGCACTTGTGGTAGAAATTTTTAATTTTCATAATCAACTTGTGACGAGTACTCATACCATGGGTACCCCCAGCGGCCGGAGAAAACGAGTGGGCCGCCCCAAGCCTAACTTCGGCCGGAGGCCTCGCTGGGCCACCGAGGACAGCTCGTCCCCGACCAAACTGGCCAGGGGGCGGTCCGACCCCCGTGGGTCGGACGTCCCATAGAGCTTCGACCCAACCAAGGCAACCTCCGCCAAAGATCAAGACGTCGGGCCCCCGCCAGTAGCTGGCCACCTGCCCTACAGACACGACGGCACGGAGTGACCGCACCAGGGTAGGTGGCTCCTTCCCAAGGCGGCAGGAAAATTGCCAAAGTCAAGCACCAGTCCTGTCGTCCAATTGTACCCAGTGGGAGGAAGCGCCCCCTCCCGAGGCGACACCAGGCCAGCACGCTACTACGTCAGCACCTGGCCAACGCGCAGAGGTTAGGTACGCTGCTTCTCGGCGCGACAGAGCTCCACGCCGCTCGATGAGTCTACCAACCCAGCATGGGATGTACAGACTCTAAGGCATAGGACACCCCATCCTTTTCTTGTAAAAACTCCCGTGCAACCTGCCCCCTCCGTCCATATAAAAGGAGGTAGGACCCTCAGGGAGGGGGGACTTTTGACTTCTTTTTCTAGCAAACAACATTCACACCCACGCACACGCGAGGCGCTCGGAGCCGACACTCGGCCCTCGCTTGTAACACCACACGGTCATCTGCCCCCGAAAGCAATACAGATCCACCCCACGAACTGTAGTAGGGATGTTCAGCCCGAACCAGTATACATCTTGGACCCCCCTGAGTCTAACCATTCGAGGAGAGGGAGCGCGCGACCCCTAGACAAAAAAATCGTATTGCCGGTGCACGAAACACTGACAACCTGCATAATTGCATTGAGTAGTTTGCCACTCCAAAAGGAGGAAATTTTTAAGAATGACCAAGAGATGTAGAGCCAGTTTCTTATAGTTGACAGCAAAAGAACCAATCTTGAATATTACAAGGAAAATGCAGAGAAACGTCATCTTCTCATGAGAACCCTTAGATCTTCATAATGTTCCAAAACCACACGATCATGCTAAGATGAAGGGTGCTAAGGAATATGAGCCGTGTAACGATTGAAGCGTTCCCCAGTTCGCTAACTCTTTCGGACTCAATATTGCCGTAGCCAGCGGCGGCGCTGCTCCTGCGAGGGGAGGCGGCGGAGGTGGAGGCTGTCGGTTTCATTGGGGTGTTGGGACGGCGCCATGGGGCTTGGGGATTTTTGGGACCGACGAAGCGTTTTGCGCAGCTTGGTTGGTTGGGGGACTTGGGGCTCTAGGTGGTTCAGTATTTTGGAATTGGACGAAATGGGCACGCGTCGCAACGAGGAAGAGGAAGAGCGGCGGCATGTTTGGGCGTGCGGGTGCGGGACGGGGGAATTGGTGCCACGTTCCTCCGCGCTGGGGGGGATTCGCGGAAACTAGACGTATTTTGCGGTGTTCTTTGCCGTGGCTACGTAAGTGTCGCAGTGTTGGTGGATGATCTGATCATCTGACTAATTGGTATATCGGTATGTACAATTTTAACATCTAAATCGGTATAGAGTACTTTTATACACTATATCGATCGACACCGATTATACTGGCCAATACTAATCATAACGGCTTCGATACCGATCAATAATAGTTGTACCAGTGGAATTGATAATATGGTGTATTAAACTATGTATTTAAAGTCATATTATAAATAAACTTTGGTGTACATACGGTTAAATACTAAATTCGAAACGAAACGTCAATATAAACCGATACTAAAATATACCATTCCAACAACTAAATAGCTTGGGTACGGTATCGACGAGCCAGGTGTCGTGCGGCTCGTTTGCTGAAATGAAAACGCCGTGTTTGTGACAACCCTGCCGTTCGGCCGGGCGTCCACGCGAGGCCCAAATTTCAAACCAGCCTGGCTCACCGCTCCGGTTGCCGGGCTGTCACGGTGCTAGCTGACCTCCGACTCGTCCCCAAAATCGCACAGCCGAGGCCCGGCCGCCCGGCTCTCTTGTGTCGCTTCCGGCAAGGGTTCGGAAATAAGTTGGGCCGCCGACATGGTTGGGCCGAAACGAAGATTGGACTGCTGTTACGTTCTAGGTAAGAGAATCCCCAATCCCAGAGCGTATGGAAATTCGTTGTGGCGTGTTAGTAAATTGTTGTCTCTCTTGTTAAAAAAACGAAATTGCTAGGGATTAGACGTTTGATTTTTTTGCAATATTTTTTCTACATATACAACTTTTATTTTCTACGCATGCAACATTTTCCTTCGACAAACAGTAAATGTTTCAAAAGCGAAAAAAATGTTTCGAACATTAACAAAAATGTTGCAAACGCTAAAAAAAGTGTTGCGTGGGCGTCTGAAAAATTAAAAAAAATCAGACTTCCGGCTGCTAGTACTGCCCTAAAAAAAACTTGCTGTTTCTCACAAAATTACCGAATGATTTTATCTTTGAACATTGCACTTGTTTCATTAGCCCTTTTTTTTTTTTTTTTTTTTTGTATCCATGGTACCGTACGTCAGGGAGAAAGAGGTCACCGAGCGCAAATAGCTGCACAATGCAAGGAAATAGTGTTCATGTATGCCAAATACAATACATCTGGTCTTGAGAAAAGCCACAACTTAATCCTCCACTCATAGAAGATATCGCTAACCTTCCATCTAATTCTGAGGCCCCGTTCGTTTCAGCTTCTGAATATGAACAGCTTATGCTAAAAAAAACGGAATATTTGTCGAACAGGATGATTTTGGACAGCTTCTCTGAGAATCAAAAGTTGTCTTCTGAATAGAATCTGAATCTGGCTGAAACCTGATTCTCACAGATTCTTGCTGATTCTTACCAGCTCGGTCCGAAACCTAGAGTCATAGCTAGCTCAGTCTGATTCTTCCATAATCAGAAGCAGCTTCTCACATAATCCAGAATCCATAATCGAGAAGCTGAAACGAACTGGACCTCATATCAGAATTTAAGCAGGAACAGCACGCAACGACATGGAAAAGCACTAGATGATGAACAAAAAAAAAACCATGCACATCTTAATGACCCAATTAAGCAACACCAAACGAAATTCAGTAAACACGCACAAACCTAACAATCAAACTTCAAAGACGTAGATATATATCCGGCCGGCCACGCTAATTAGACACCATGCACGATGACCGGCAACAGCATCGCTGCGACGGCAATGGCACCGGTGAATCCGCTGGTGCCCGGCGCAGCGCCGGTCGGATGCGGCGGGCTGGGAGGAGCGGACGGCGCGGGCGGTGGCGCGTCGTGGCCGATGACCTTGATGATCATCCTCTGCCCACGCTCGCAGTGGCCGGTGACGCCGCTGATGAAGAAGAAGAGGCCCGGGCGGTCCAGCCGCAGCTCCGTGTCGCCGTTGTTGGAGAAGAAGATGGGATGCGACGACCGGCACATGTTGTAGTCCTCCTCCTTCACCACCATCACCGAGTCCTTCTTGTACGTGAAATCTTCGTATGTACCCATCAATGCGCACGCACGGTCAGTTTGCGAATCGATGCCATCGCCAATAGAATTACAGCACCAGCTGTATTAAGGAGGCACATGAGATCGAATGAACCGAGTCTTTCTTACGGACGCTGTCGCCAACGAGGAAGCGGTTCTTGGACGCCCACTGGTTGTACATGCCGGCCTCGTTGGCCGGCGGCACGACCCAGCCGTCGTCTCCACCGACCTCAAAGTTGGTGGCAGCGGCGAGGCAGCCCAATGCGCCGAAGAGGATCACAAGAAGCGTCACAAGGAAAACGAGATTTGTCATGGCCGGCAGGTGTCTTCCTCGCTGATCAATGCCGGTCGATCGATGCAAACTGAAGATCAATAGGCTCGGCAATAGCATGCAAGGAAAGCCAGTTGAGAAGGCCTGCTTGAGTTGAGAAGGCAACCAAACATGCTAAATATGGAGGAAGAGGGAATAGTGGAGACGGCGAGTACGTGGAGCCGCGGAGTTGGCTCGCCGCGGGTGAATGACCATCGTTGGTTGGTTGCTTCGTTCGACCACGTCAATTTGACCCCTCGCGCACGTACCCTACGTTTTTTTTAAAGATAATGGAAGATTTATTTTCTTAGCCTCTGCATCATGGGATGTACGTAGTCAAAATTTATTATAGAATCGCAGCCATACGGTTGACTAAAAAAAGAGTAAATAAAAACTATAAAAAAATTTGACATAAATCAATTCAAAGATAAAATAAGAGTTCTCTGCTATTTTGTCAGTGTACTAGCTGTAAACACAAAACATATATGGGGGTGTCTAGGGAGCACCTGAGTGTTTTTTTGGATTTGTGAGCACTCAAATTTGCAGTCTTTGGATCTAGATCTATTATTGGAATCAATTTGCCATATCTCCCCACCACCCTTCTCTTTATAGACCCCCAAGTTGAGTGCTCACAAACCAAAAAAATACTCGAGTGTTACTTAGCCATTCTCAACATATATATAGGTCAGAACTGTTGTGTCCTGCCACAGTACAGATTTCTGTGTATAACACAAAGCAGCAAGCCGGCCTTTTTGGTGCAAGAATTTGGGATTCAGGTACGCGGGAGTCGCGGGACGATCACGATGCACACCGTTTTCATGAGCGCTGCATCCTACGGTGTACACTTCCCTCCAGTCCTATCCTGCTGCAACAGATTTCTAAAAAAAAGATGGACCTAGTTAGTGTTCTATATTATTTTTTACTCCAAACGCGAAGCTACAGATTAATATTTCGTCATATTAGCTACAAGTGATATAACTAGCAATAGCTCCGCTAAGACACAGCTCCCCATGGGGGTATACCCACGCATGTATAGTACCACATTTACACTTTCGTTCTCGCTTCGTGTAAAAGAGTTAATATGGATGTGTTATGTTTGGATCTAGCACATGTTATGTATTACTACAACTCATTTTATGCAAGGATGTGAGACAAATCCTACCACCATTCTATATGGACCACATGAGCCTTCACATTAACGGACTGAGGTATTACTGTATTATGCCTACCATGTAGCTAGTGATAGCTTCGCTATCTTCCATATATAGGTACTCATGGATCAAAACATTAGGTCTATTTTAAAATTCAACATTACTAGGTCTTAATGCATTTCTTATAAACTTGAGCTATGAGGAAACATAGCAAAAGACATCATATGGCCATTTTCCAATAATGCAGTATTCATATTTTTTTGAGATTAAGTATTTTATTGCTAATAATATTGTGATATAGTTATCGGTTATGGTCTTTAACATGTTTATTCATTCGAGGCTTTACTTATATATATATATATATATATATATATATATATATATATATATATATATATATATATATATATATATATGAGAGGTCTTACTGTGAAGCCGAAGATTCATGATTTAAAACCTTTTATTAGTACGTACGTACGTCCAAGAAGAGAGCAAGGGATTCCGTATCTCGCAGCAGCAGGACAGGGCATGGTACAGCTACGGATATATGCATGCTTTTTAGTACAAGAACATACCATCGGAGATGCTCAGATGCCAAGCAAGCATCGCAAGTGTGGGGGCAAGCGCTGCTCGATAGTGTCGGGCAGGGCTCCCTCGCCTCGCTCGGCACCGCGACAGCCGTGAGCGACGACGGCAGCGACCAGCCCGGCCATACGCTTGCCGCGAGCGGCAAAACTGCGCCTGCGTGACGGCTGCAACGACTGCAATTGCAGGGGCATGGTTCTTGGCCCGACCGGTTGTTGAGTGGGTGTCGCCAACACTCTACGCCTTTCGGCAACCTCCTACTCATCGTCGCCGCCCATGGCCGCTGACATTTTGACCTGCGGTTTGCGTCCGCGCTGACGAAACGGACGGGTTTGTGGGGCAGTGGCTCCGCTTGCGAAGCGTTTCTGCCATTCAGCTCAAGACTTCTAAGTCGACGTTGCTTGCTTACTTGGACTGCGCTCTTTAAGTAGAGCGAACGTGTGTCTTGCAGCTTCGTGTCTCTCTTTTACTGTGGAATACATTATTGGGCCTTAAATTTTACTTGTTAGGGGTTGATTTTAGATTAATGACACTGAAGTTGAGGCAAAATTACTCATCCCTATCACGTATAAAAGCAAAATGTTTTTAGGGGTGAGCATTCGGTTAATTCGGTTCAGTTTATTCGGTTTAAATGTTTCAATTTTTGGGAATTGCAAACCGAACCGAACAAATTTAAACACTGAACTGAATAGTTTGTTTTGGGCGGTAGTGCTAGACTTATGGGGATTGGTGGTAACGGCTAGGACCTTAAATGCACTAGGTCTACCATTGGAGCCATGGCCGGCACTACCGACCCTCAATGGGTGGTAGTGCTGAACACGGCGATTTTTTCTAGAAAAAGCCTCCAACGGCTAGTTTATTTGTGGGGGGGGGGGGGGGGTTTAAATACCCGCCACCTGCATGAAGGGTTTGGTTGGTGACCATATTGAATACTCTCTAAGTCTTTGCAACTCTCTCTACACTCTTGAGCATTCAATTCTCAAATTGTGAGTTGCGGAGAGATGATTGAGTGCATTGCATCAATTGAGTCATTAGAAGCACTCAACAACTTCAAGCAAGCGTCAAGTCTATTTCTCTTCGAGGTTGTCGCCTCCTAAACGGCTTAGAGGTGTGGAACCGGTAATCTTCTCAAAGAAGATTGTGAGAATGCCTGATTGGTTATGAAGGCAATGAGCTCATCTACCCGGAGCGGGGAAGAGCTACCACGAGTGACCAAGGAAAACTCAATTTGCACAAGAAGCCTGTTTGAGTTGGTCAAACTCACCTCAACGTGGATTAGAGGAGACCAGGATAAATTCTTGTTTCCATTCTCTTCTAGTTTATTCACTTATTTTTATTTCAGCAAATTTACTTTCATAGCTTATTTTGCTTGCTCTAGAAATTAGAATGGTGTTGTTGCTCAATCTTAGAATTATTGGTATACTTTAGTGAAACCTAAAAAGATTTAAAATTTGTTTGTTAAAATTCTCAATTGTAGTATAACTTAATTTATTTATTACAATTAGAGCCGAGAATTTTAAAAACATTCTATTCATCCCCATCTAGTCGGCTATCCTTGATCCTACAGGGGGAGCCGAAGAGGGAGGGAGGCGAGGGGGCAGCGTGGGGAATGGCCAAATGGAGGCGGGGCGGCGATTCGATCTAGGGCATGTTGGGTTAGTTCAGTTGGCTCGGTTTTCGAAATTGCAAAACCGGATCGAAAACCAAAAACCTAACGGTATGAAAATAAAAACTAAATTATAAACCAAAAACAAAACAAAAAACCCGATTTTTTTGTTTAATTCTACCAAAAACGAAATCAAAGAGTAGAAATGCGAAAACCAACTAGAAGCAAATAGATTTGTAGCAATTTGTTCTCATCTGTCAATAGAATGAATCGACCAGATTTGCAAATCAAAGGTAGAAGCAAACGGTAAGATTAGACAAACGAAAAAGAGATTGAGTAGTAGCTGTTCTTATTCGGCCACTAAAGGAAGGGAGAAGGCCGAGCTAGGGTTCGACCGAGGGGTGAGCAGAGAAGAGAGAGGGGAGGGATAAGGGAGTAGAGGGAACCAAGGGAACCGGTGTGGGAGCGCTGAGGCTAGGCGTCGCCAGAGGGGGAGGCGGCGTCGGGTCGCCAGAGAGGCAGGCGGAGAGACTGGGTGAAGAAACCAAAGGAGCCGAAGGGCCAAGCCAAGGCTTCGGCCAAGGGCAACTAGGGCAGGGCGTCGGGCAGAGGAAAGAAAAAGGGGAGAGGAAAAAGAGAAAAGAGAGGAAAGAAGAGAAAAGAAGAGAAAAGAAAAGAAGAGAAAAGAAGAGAAAAGAAAAGGAAGAGAAAAGAACAGAAGAGGGAAGAAAAGGGAAAATTAGGAAACTGGCTATTTTCGTGCGACTCTCGTAAATTAAATCACGATATTCTGAACCGTAGGAAAAAGCTTCTATTTTAATTTCTAAAAGCCGTGGTTGAATCAAATAGAAAATATGTTAAGTTGTAATAATTGTGTTAATTGTATCTGCTAATCTGGATTACTGTAAATTAACGGAAATGTGGGTTAGTTAATGGGTTTTAATTGGATTGACGCTGTCGGTAGAGAATAGGTTTCGGTAACGTGTTGAGTTGAATTGTCGTAGTAATCCCTTATTATTGTCAGGTTTTGAGTCGAACCCGCCAGACCATCCCCCTAGCAGTTCGAGCGAGGTCGAACCTTTTAGTTCTACTCTAGGCAAAAGCCCTTTGATCCATGTTTGTTTAAAGTCTTTTAAATTGATTTCTGTATAATTATGTGTATCATTCATGCATGAAAAACCTATGTTAGATTAAAAATCTTAAATCGAATGCGGTTGAATATGTGGTTGAGAAAATGAATTGGTTTGGTGTCATGTGACACAGAAAAGAATTGGTTTTGATTTGTTCACGGAAGAATCTGTGGTCTTATAATTATTATGGTGGGTAGAGAGCGCCGATGAGAAGGATTGCCATGCCGGTGGGGCCCTCTACATAGGATAGAATATAAGGACTTTACAAACTACACTTGGGCATAGAGCCGTAATTACAGTATCAACCATAGTGTGGAAACGATCAGAAAAGGTTATCCTATGAATGACTTAAATCTCCACATTGGGTAAGTTCTATAGGGTGTACCCCTGGGATATGCCGGGAGGCCCGTGGGGGTACAGGTCCCAAGAAAATGGCGGTATATTTGAAGCCACAGGTAGAGTTACTATCGACGACTGACTGTCGGAATACAACTGTTAGCCGCGAGCCGATGGAACTGCCTAGGGAAGGAGTCCACGACTCGAGCAACAGGGTTGGAGATCTACTTCCGGATTAGTGATAAACATTCTGGAGCCTCTCCGAGGAGGGTCACTATGGGTAAAGTGGTACAAACCTGCGCAGGGTTAAAAATCATGAATTTATGCCTGTCTCCTGGATTGGAGGCTACGGAAGATCAGTCTGTCTCATATACAAGTGCTAGTAGTCAATCTTAAAATAAAAGTGGCCAACCTTTAAAGAAAATCTAATTTCAATAAAAACCTAAGTTTGAGGGAAAGTGAGCTTTTGTGGAAAAAGGAGGGAAAAATTCATGTCATTATGTTGCTATTAGTGTTTGCTGCTCACTCTTGTATAATTCCCCCCTTGCTTAGAAGGCGAGCATGATGGATCCACAGTTGAGGAGTGGATTGAGGGTGATGTGCAGGAACCAGGACTTTAGGAGGATGCCTACTACTACTACTACAATCAGGAAGGCTAGAAGATTGTAGCGGATAGGTTTCTTCTTTTGGGGCGATCACCAGGGAGTGTGATTGCTGACAAATACTTTTGTTGTACTTAAATCCGTTGTAAGATTATGGTACTGGACATGTAAGCCATGCATGGCTAGAATGTAATATATTTCAGTTTAGTCTCTAATTATTGTTCTGCTGCAATATTCTGAACACGGTATGGTACCTGACAAAGTACTGGACTACCCGGTACCTTGTTAGCTACTATATCGAGATTCGAGTAATTAACTTAGGGTAATGCTCATGTGGAGGTTATTTACCCTAGGCTAATTACACGGGTCGTCACACTTTTTTAGTGAGAAAATCGAGTAAAGCCCGGTACTGATTTTCGGAGAAAATCGCTAGAAAATCACATGGTTTCGAAATACACATTTTTGAAAAATAATAATAAAAAAATCACGATTTTCTCTCAATTTTCACCTATTATCGCGATATTTTGACCGGCCAATTGAATGTTTCTCAAAAACCGATTTTTTTAGTGATTTTCTCTTGATTTTCATCAATTATCGTGATATTTACGTCACATATTTTTTTTTTGAAATTTTGAATTTAATCGATTTATCGGCCGATTTTAGATGTCGTACCCCACTGATATGTCCGAAAATCATGATTTTCGCGCGATAATCATCGAAATTGTGAACCGTGGGTGGATGTATTATTTTATTTAATAAAAGTACATATATGAGCATTTCTTGTTGGCTATATATCTAGTGCTAATGAGACATTAGGTGCTAACATGCTAACTTTAACTATCAGCCATTTGATCTATTGTGTATGGTTGAGATTAGCAGAGGTGGAAATCCACCTTGGCACTTAAACCTTTTTTTAGAAAACCCTTTAGAGTTTATTTACCTCTTAGTGTTGGATAGAGGGTTTCCACCTTCTTTGATCTAGACCATCCAAACACAATCTAATGGTTACTATCTTAAGTTATCACATTAGCATCCAATTAGGCGTTAGCTATAGATATCTTGCCTTTCATATATTTAATACTTGTTTAAACTGTGCGCGTAGTAGACCGTGGACACATATAGCGAAATGGGATGAGAGGGAGTGCTTTCTAATAGTGCACGTGGGCATAGTGATTTAAAAACTTTGACTTGTTCTCTCAGCAGTCCCAATATGTATCCGCGTATCAGATCACATGCTCATAGTCTTTTAATAACAACTTGGCAAGTAATGAGATTTCGTAAATAGTTGCCTATGGCCCCGCGCAAATAAATAGTTGTCTATGGTTATTACAAGCTCCAAATAGATAAGTCGATCAAGAAAAAAGATATCCACACAAATTCCTCCATGCCGCAAAATTACAGAGCCAGGTGGACATTTGCAACAATTTTCCCACATTTTACTGGATTCCACATTTCCAGGAGGGTGCAAAATGCAAGCATTCTCTTATGTGGTCCGAGGTTAACAAAACCGAAATTCACAAATTAAAAATACCAAATAAAAAATCACTTAAAAGGCATCAGAAATTGAATGGTTAAGAATCTTTTTTTTTAAAAAAAAAATAAAAATCAGCCAATTTTAATCGGTTCCGACTAGATGCTAACTACTGACGTATTAGCATACAATTTTTGACAGAAAACCGATCGATTTTGTGTTGCATAAATTTTTTTATTTTTTAGTTTAACCAGTTTATCAATCGCCTTATATATCAAACCGACTCGATACTAACGCAAAATCTTTATATTTTTTAATTGAACCATTTTATCAATCGCTTTATACGTCAAACCGACTCCATACATAAAAACTGCAAAAATCGATCAATTTATCGTAGTTTTGGAATAGGACGTGGCCAACTTGAGTACTTGACACAGAGACAATTAATTACCAGACTCGCCCAATGCAAGCTAAGGGCCTGTTTGGCAACAAAGTATTTTTATAGTTTATATGCAAAATCATGGTTTTAAAGAATACCATAGTATTTTTTGCCATAAGGTGTTTGGAAGCAACCAAAAAAATCCTGTTTTGGCCATAAGGTGTTTGGAGTATTGAACTCCACTCATATTATTTATATCAAAACAGTTTCCATACTATGGTTTGGAGTATTGAGCTTTTGACATCACTTCATCATGCAAAAGACTTAACTTCCAAACAGTTTCCATACTATGGTTTTGTAATACCATAGTATTTATACCAAAACAGTTTTCATGCCATAGTTTTGTAATACTATGATATTAAAAAACTTTGCTTCCAAGCAAGGCCTAAAGCCATCCACCCAATGTTGCTCTGCACCTGTAAAACCATGTATACAGTAACATACGAGTAGAGCTACATAGCAGTAACGGCTATTTACATGTTATTTCGGCGGGTCCCACCATGAAGCTGCCAAGCTCGGCGTTGCGGAGGCACAGCGCCGCGCGGAACACGCCGTTAACGGCGTCGGACAGGCGGTCCAGCCGCATCGTCAGCTCCTCCGTCTTCTTCTCCACCTCCTGCGTGGCGGCCTGCAGCGCCGCCTCGTCGTTGTCCCCTTCGCTGTCAAGAACCGACGCGAGTTTGTCGACGGCCTCGTCAATGGCGTCCACCTCGCCGGTGTTGGTGGGTAGGGCGGAGAGCTGGCTTGAGACGGCGTTGAAGGCTTCCGCCCACGGGAAGTCACCGGAGACCAGGGGGAAGGCGGCCTCGAGGGCGCCACCGCCGAGGACGGCGGCCGCGGCTGCCGCTGCTAGGGAGGAAACGGCATCCACGGCAAGGAGGACACGCGCCGCGGCAGAGAGGCGGCCACGGGGTTGATCAAACGGGAGGGAAGGGAGCGGAGGGGGAGGGGACGCCGCGGCGCGGTCGTCACGATCGGCGAGCGCCGCGCGCGCGCGGCGGATCGTGCATGGGGACGGGGAAGCCGAGGATGACGAGAGGAGGTGGAGCGCGAAGCGGGAGAGGAGGCGGCGGCGGCGGAGGCGGTCGAGGCGGGCGGCGATGGCGTTGCAGGCGTCGAGGAGCGCGACGCCGGCGTCGAGGTGCGCGGCAACGGCGGCCTCGTCCCCCTCGCCGGCGAGTGCGGGGACGGCGTCGCCGAGGGTGATCGCGAGGAGGTCGGCGAGGCGCGCTAGCGCCGCGAGCGGGGAGGCCGGCAGGGGCAGCAGGCTCCGGAGGCGCGCGGCGAGCGCGGCGTCGATGCGGGCGGTGGGTCCCGCCCTCGCCGTCGCCTTGCCTGGGTGGTTCTTGGAGGCGGCGGGGTGGAAGGGGAGGAGGGAGTGGTACTTGTCGGCGAGGAACATCTGGCTGGCTGGGGGTTTGGGTGGGGCTCGCGGCGGCGTTGGATGGGAGAGGTGAGGACGAGGGGAGACGGAGGGGAGGGGATATAGAGGTGGCGGTGGCGTCGGAGGTGTGAACGATGTCGATGTGGACAGGAGAGCGAGGCGAGGAGGAAGCTTTTGTCCCCGGCAAGAACGCGTTTCCGGGAAGGAGGGTGATGGGAGGTAGCATCGTGGGGCCCCCGCGTACCGGAAACGCCTCTTCGCCTTTTCACTCCTTGACGCTTCTTTCTCTTCTTGTCATCGTCGCTTTTTTTTTTTCTTTCTAAAAAAAATGAGAATGGCAAAACAGCTGGACCATTTTGCTAGCATTTGGATTGTCCTGGCAAAAACCTTACCATTTGTTTCCTTTCTTTTCTTCTTGAGCAACTACGTAGCCTTTATCTGTCCCGCGGCAAAAAAATCAACAAACACCCCTACAACCATTGATTCATCTCATCAAACACGTGTGCGTATATCTCCTTACGTACACCGAAAAGGTCCTGCACCGAAGCGTCGTAGAGCGGTGCACGCGATCGTCGGTTCTCGATTCGGTGATATTTTGATCTTATTGGTAACTGGACTGGGATCACTGGCTTTTTAGTTCTTAGCACTTACCCACTGGTAGCGCTTTCGTCTTTATGAATTTTGATCTCCAGGCACTCGAGCTTCAGTTAAGTCGCGCCTTCTCCACGGGACCACGGCTCACGTCGCACCCTACCACCATCGTACTAGTAATTTTCAGTGCAAGGCTTGCACTCATCCACAGTTCACACAGTACTAAAAGTTAGTGCCACATGTCCAGCAAGTACCCACCCAGTTAGAATGCTGTAATAAATAGGATACGGGTTACTTAGAGCATCTCCAGGAGAGAACCCTAAAAATAAGTCTTAAATTTTAATTTAGGACCCCAAACTAATTAGATTTAGGGCTCCAACGAAATATTCACTCCAGCAATTAGGCCTTAAAATCCAACAAAGATAGAGCTCAATCACAAAGTTGCTAAATATAGCTACTCTCTTAGAGGCCCTAAAACAATTTGCTAAATTTTAACAATTTAGGGCCATTGCTAGAGTTAATCTTTTCCCCAAAAGCCCTATAATTCAAATTAGGATCATATTTAGGGCCCCTCTTGGAGATGCTCTTATGGCTCTATTTGACAGAGCTCTAAATCCCAGCTCTACTTTAAAGCTGAAACTTGTAGATTGAAATAAAATGACTTAAGTTTATAATTTTATTCTAAAATATAAACAAGATAACCCTCCTAAACACATTTAATATATCCACAGCTCTAACTCCATGAATATGATGAAATTAGAAATACCCAGCTCCACCAACTCTACGAATTTAGTGGAACTGGAGCTCTGCGAAACACCACCTGTATTCGACCAGGGAGTGGAAGGTCCCACCCACGCGAATGTTCTCGGCGCTTCTTCTCTTAAGAAGTCACGGCTGTTAGTTTTGATCGATGGTTTCGGGAAGATTAAGGCAATCCGAACCAACACGATACAAGTTTGGTACAGGGAATCAAGCGTGCATGGCAAGTAGGGATGGCAAAAATACCCGTGGGTCCGGGTACCCGTGGGTACCCGACCCGATGGGTCCGGGTCCGGGTCCGGGTCCCAGTTTGGACCCACGGGTATGTTATTTCGGGTCCGGGTTCGGGTCCGGGTCCGGGTCCGGGTCTCATTTTGGACCCATGGGTACCCAGACCCGGACCCGACAAGAAAATATCCATTGTATAAAATAGAATTGTAGATAACAAATATCATCTATTGTTGCTTATTGTTGCTTTGTTATTATATGCATGTAGTCTATTTCTTAATCCGAGTAATAAATGAAAATATTTGCCTTAAAATTTAATCAAATCCTATAAACTTTAGCTACTCGAACAAATAAAAATAGAATTATATTTTCGGGTCCGGGTACCCGTTCGGGTCCGGGTACCCGCCGGGTCCGGGTCCGGGTCCGAGTTTGGACCCGTGACTAACTTCGGGTCCGGGTCCGGGTCCAAACTTCGGGTCTCGGGTCCGGGTCCACGGAGGTTGGACCCGGAGGTACCCGGACCCGTTGCCATCCCTAATGGCAAGCCAGGCAAACAATGCGTCATGCACTCACACTAAGGCCCTGTTTGGTACGATTCCAGATTCTAGTAGAAACAAAAACGGTTTCAGATTCATGACATAAACGTTTCAGGTAGAGTCAAAATTACTGTCTGAAAACTGTTTGGCTAGCTGTGTGGATTCTGTGAATCGGGGTGGGACGGGGTTGAGAGCGATTCGGCCCCGGCATGGAAAAAGAAGAAACGTTTCGAAGAGAATCGTTTTAAGCTTTAGCCCGTTTGATTGTTCGGTTCTAAATTGCCAAACAGGATCGAAGTAGCAAGTACAAAACTCACCACTTTCCACAAGCTTCGTACCGGGCCGTTTTAGCTAAGCTATCTCCAGCAGCTTCCCTTCAGCCTCCAAATCCCTTCACGAACAGATCCCAAGTGTTCCAGCGGATTCCTTTCGCGATTCCCTTCGGACGGGATTTGGAGAGAGAATCTGGATAGAAAATGATTCTCTCTCCAATCCCTTCACAGATTCTCTTGAGGGGAAGCTGTTGGAGATGGTAGGAAATAAAGGGAATAGATATGGAGAAGAGAATGGGGAAGGGAATGGAATGAAGGGAAATTGCTGGAGATAATCTAAATAGACGTCACGTACCTGGATCGTGACGACACCAGCGTGAACAGCATGAATTTTTATCATGATTTCTGTTTTTTCTTTTGCCTGTGTATTGTGCCATTTCATCATCTCGTTTTCCAACCTTTTTTCTACTTACCGTGAACGCCACCGAAACCGAGCACAGGCAGTGGCACATCAGTAGTACATCACTTGAGCTGTAGGGAAGAAGATTTCCCCCCGTGCAACTAAGAGTGTGTTTTAGTTGTTTATACTAAGTGATACATGTATGTGATGGTTTAAGAAAAAAAGTCATCCATGTATGTGGTTGTTTGAATGGAACCATCTCATCCTAGACAAAGTGATAAAAATTTAAGAAATATTCTCTATAGATGCTGAACTATTTCAGTCATCCAAGATAATGAAACCAAGTGGTCCAAGACCATTACATCCCATTCAATCTCATCTCATCAACCAAATACATCCTAAACTATAGTTGTCTGGATGTCCAGATGCGACCATTGTTCATGACGCTATGCTACAAAATAATGCACAGGCACTCCCTCCGGCCACAAATACTCGTGGTTATATAAATATATGTATATATATATATATATAGTTAAAATTTTGAAACTTTAATTATTAATCTTTTTAAATGTTTAGATCAGATATATTAAAATCAAAGTACACCTATAATATTATAATTTATCTGTTGTCGGAAGACAGGCGGGCGAAAGGAGTGACGTGATGCCCATGGCCGCGGATGAGATGATGGTTTCGCTTTAGCGCCTGCGCCACGCATCCGAAACGGTGCGAAGGAAACGTGGGCGCCGGATTCGCCCATCGACTTTGACCTGACGATAACTTGAGACGCACACAACATATGGATAATGAGCAAGAATGGCAATAAGAAAGATTATAAGCCCGAAATTAAGGATTCGTTGATGTAGACCCTTTCAATTCAGTTGATGTTTACATGAGGGAAAGGCACGCCTTTAGTCTGAAATGTACAACCTTAAACTACAGCAGCCTGTCGAGTCACTGAATGTTCCAAAGCCTGCGTTTCAGAAACAAAAAAAAGAGATTTAACAAAGGTTTCGATCGAGCAGTCAGAAACAATGCTACTGAAGCATTTTGCATGTAACATATTGTAGCACTTGGGGAAGATACAAACGTGTAACTTGCAATGATGGAAGAACATCAATGGAAGTTAAGAACATGAAATAAGAACGGCGGATCAGAACACACGCTGTCGATTCAACAGCGAAAACAGAGTACTAGATACTGAACTTGATGCATCAGCTACTCATTCGACTTTGATAGTAACTTGATGTTTTGTGTTGGTGCCATGCACAAGCATATATGATCTGTTTTGCATTAAGGTCCCACGAGGCCATGGCTCTATGACAATTGGCAAGAAGCCCTAAATGCAACTGTAACATATGACTGACACCCATGGATTTTTTTTTCTTAAGTAATACTTTTAATTTTTTTTTATAGAAATAATGCACCGGAAAAATGACAGAAATATATCTCTATCACCAAAAAAAATGACAAAATGCTAATGTGGTGTCCAGTGAGGATCTCTGTTGCCGTTTGGAACGGCGATAGAGGACCTATCGTCAATCCAAACAGCGACAGGATCTGTCGCTATTTAAAATAGCGACAGAGATTCTGTCGCCAATCCAAACGGTGGTGGCAGAACCTTATATGGATTATTCAAAAAATAAAAATATTTTAAGCTAGTTCATACGAATTTTGGAAGAAAAAGAATCACCCAAATTAGCCATGTATTAGAATAGAGTAATATTTTTCTTAAGGGAAGGATACCACAATTGGCCCTTTCTATCGCTTAACCCAAGAGTTCCTTGTATGCATGCAAGGATGTTGATTGATGTATTTTATGTGAACAGACGGGATGAAGTCTGCCATAGCATTTGGTAATATAATGTGTGAATTACATGGTACGTAGAGTTTGATTAGATGCATAAGTTCATCTTGCTACTCATACGATACAAATGGCGATACGTACGGACCATCAATAGAAAGTATAGGTAAGATATATTTGTGCCTTTTGGAATAAAAAAATACTCAGGGGATAGAAAAGAAGTCAAGTTTACAGTCATAGATCCTATCGATCGGTGCCTTTCACTTGGATTTTCCGCGGGTGTAGTGTAACATCTCAAAATTTCACAAGAAATGAAATACAAGCATCCAAGTTGACTTTTGACCTTATTATGAATTTCCTGCACTTTCTGGATTTTCTATAATTGTATATGCAATATATTGTATGAGTTGCCCCCCCCACCCACCCTCACAAATAGTTATTATTTTGGATATAGGTGTAATTAAACTTTTGAAACTTTGACTACCAATATCTTTTTAAATATTTAAATTGGATGCACGAAAATCACATGTGTAAATTTGTCTCGAAAAGTACTTTCATATTATTATATATTTTTTAGATTTTATAAATATATTATGATATAAATTAGTGAACAAGGCTGTGTTTTAGAGACTGTGTTGATGTTCAAAATAACACCTACTTGTGACCAGAGAGAGTATGGAGCTATCTGGTTTGCTTCCAATGGTCGGTTGGTCACCAATGCTTGCTTTACCAAATTTTGGTAGCGTTGATCAAATTTGGTAATCATTTGGTTTGGTGCCAAATTTTGGCAATATTTCATTCTCTCTTGGTTCGCTAATTTATTTTCTTGCTAATGTTTGGTCAAAAGATTAATAGGTAATTTGATGATATTTCAGTAAAATTTAGTAAGACACAATTATTATCAAACCTAACAGGCCCTGTGTTACAGTCTTACAGAGAACCGTTGTCACCGAAGGACATGCCCTAACCTAAGGAGTGGCCTATGTCCCATCCAGCCATAACTCGGTCATACGCAACGCCAGACCGTCGTCCCTCCCGTCCGGCCATCCCTGCGAGGCTCCGACTCCCGCAACGCTCCAATCCCTCTCTGGCCTACGCCATCACGTATCCCTGGTTTCTCGCAAGGTTTCCCTCTACATCTGTCGCACGTTCGTCTCGGTTCTCATCGAATTTATCTCTATTTGGGTTTGGCAGCTGGAGTGCGATGAACGGAGTGGTGATTTGTTCGGGTGCTTGATCTGGTTGGATGCGGTGATCTTTTTGAAGGCTTCGTGATCTGGACTGTTGCTAAGTGCTGATGCAGACCATGCAGCATTGCCACGCTAGTGCTTGGGGCGACTCCCTCTAGCTGTTCGATGAAATGCCTCATTGGAGTGGCATTTGGCGCCTATCATTCCATGGCTTACTGGTATTTGCCATTTGCAAACATATGGAGCCATTGGCATTTATTTGCATGCATTGGATCTTTGGATCATTAGCTTTAGTCGCAGCTTACAAATAGCTAGCTTTGCAGTATGCTCATGTGTGTAATGTTTAATTGTATATTTGCTATTATGATTTATGATTACTGAACAGGTTATCTAAGCAGGACCAGACTGTAGTGTTTTTGCTTGCTTTTTCTTCTTGTTTATAGAGCCATGCAGGGGGGGCACGAGTTAATCTGAAGTCTTGGCAACAAGCATCTGTTGCACTTGGTTCTGCATTTGAGGCCTTACTTGACCCTAGGAGAGCTGACCTGATAGCTGCTCTTGGGGAGACTACTGGGAAGCCAGCATTTGAGCATGTCCTTCAGTGAATGAAGAATAGTGCTGAAGGCAAGGTAAACCCATACCGTCTCCTCCATTGTCCGAAACGAACATGTCTCTATGTTTGGACATTTCTTGTTGTTTTAGACCATTGTTTTGTTGCCCTTGGTACTAGCAGATTTTGTAGATGTTATATGCAGAACTGCTCAATTTTATGAAATACAATTTTGTCTCATGTGAAAAATGTGAATGAATACCAACTGATGATAGATACATACTAAAAAAAATGGTTGAGGTGTAGTGTTTTCCTATTTACTTGGTTTGTTTCAGGGAGTCGATATAATCTAGAAAAGATTGGATTGGGGTACAGGGTTTCACAATGAAGCATTTTTTTGTGGGTTGCTTTCTTTTATTGCTGTATTGTTCATTTCCTTGTTGGGCTGGAGAGCAACTTTGTTAATATTCTGAACAATTTAAATCTTCCATTGCTATATTCTGATGCAATTGTTCACTTACACCCCTGCTATGCAATTTGCATATACATGGTAAGGCATGGCAACTGAAGATACAATTCTCTACAGTTGTGCTATGGAATTTTTTCCCAGTCTATCTTACTAGAATAGCTTATTCATCCAGGAAGTTCTTTTGGAGCTTCCTCAGGTAATATCCACATGGGTTTCTAATGCCTGGGACATGCCTCAGAACACATTTGGTGCAGCCTATGCTCAGTTCATGGGATCAACGAACTTCTCACCAGACGACCGCCCGCCAGTTCGGTTCATGGGCACGGACGAGCTCGCGTATATTGCGACTTGTGCCCATGAGGTGCATGACTTTTGGCACGTGTTGTTTGGCCTGCCAACCAACCTTATAGGAGAGACTGCCCTTAAGGTGATCGAGTTTGAATAGATGTTTCTCCCAATGTGTAAGCTCTCAATTGTTGGGGGCTCTGCAAGGTCAGTGAGAAACAAAGGAGACTGTTTTTCCAACATTATTCCCCATGGGTAACAAAAGCAGGTTTGAAGTGTACAGATCTGATGTCTGTGTACTATGAGAAGCACTTTAATGAAGATTTGGAGGAAGTGAGGAGAAAATGGGGCATTGTACCATGCACTGATTCAAAAAAGAGCAGTGTTTAGACTTCAGACCAGTACATTTTGCATGAAAATGTCTGTATATGTTAGTTGCCCTTTCTTTGAGAACAAATACACGAGTTATGCTACTGATACATTAGCAAGATAAATAAAGTGATAGCTTTGCATGACAACAAAGCATGCAATGTTGAATTTGCAGTACCCCCTGAGTCGAGCTATTGTATGTGATTTATATAATGTTTACTTGAATGTCCTTTTTTCTAAATGGTAGCTTTAAATCAGAGTTCTACATAACTTGAGACATAAGGGCATCAACATAAAGTGGAAAGAGTTGAACAATAAATTCGAATAACAATACTTTGCTTTTTCCTCGGCCCTGTTTGTTTGGACTTTAGGTTTTTTTTGTTTATAGCTTAAAGCCAGCCTTTTGACTTAAGCATGTTAAAAGCAGTGCACATTTAAGCCAGGGTGTTTGGTAATCTGATTTTTTTTTTTTTGGCTTTTGAGTTCTAGCTTATTTTTGAATTGTCTGAAATACTTGTGCCTAAACAAATAGGACCATCGTCGATGATAAACACTGTGCCATTGTCCAAGTTCTTGAAGACACTCCACACCTCCCCGTGTTGGCGCCACCGTCGTCTGACACATTCGGCTCCTTTCTCTTATATGCAAGACTAGGGACGGCCGACAACAACTCAGCGCTGGGATTGCCCGGGAGGATCTCTTCGGTGGCATTGGGCCTCGAGCACGACTCCTCATCAGGCCGGGTGCCAGAGTGGCTCGGATCCAAAAGGATCAAGGACCCGATGAACCTTTGGCGACACTCATGGATGCTGCACCGTAGAGCTACCTGGAGCTCGCTAATGACATGACCTCCTTCGAGTCAAAGAATTCGTCCTCTTCCTTCCTCTCCTCCCCCACACCCAAGAAGCGCGCACGCTCAGAGGCGATGAAGTTGGGGGCTGGATCTGAACGTCTCTTGCGACGCCACCATCGGATTCGGCCATCTCCCACTACAAGCCGGCAATGATGAGGGTTGGATCCGGCCGCATCACCGCTGGATCCAGCCACCTCCCATCGCACTCACATCAGATTTGGCCATCTCCCACCACAAGCTGGCGGTGACGAGGGCTGGATCTGGCCATAGACTAGAGGGGGTGTGAATATGCGGTTTTTTAAAAAAAATCTCTACGAATAAATTACTAATCGGTAATCGCCTAAGTACTTCTATGTCAAAACATTGACATGTATAATGCAGAAACGATAAACTAAGGTTTTGACAATTAAGATCTAAAATAATTAGGCTCACTAAATGCACTAACTAACTAAAGACAAGCAATCAAAAATAGTACAAGAAAGATAAATTGCTTGAATGAAAATGAGGAATTGCAAGTAAAGCAAATAAAGCACAAGAGACACACCGATGTTTTACCATGGCCTTGGAGACTTGCTGGTCTCCGCTAATCCACGCTGAGACAAGCCCAAACTACTTTGGACCGACTTCACGAATTGAGCACCCACCTCGAATCCACTAGTGGTTACTCTTTCCCTCTCCGGGTAGGTGAGCACCAACCTTCACATTTTGCTGGGCCTTCTCAAAATCTCCTTGAGAAGGTCACCAAGCACGACGCCTCTATACGTCGTCTAGGTGTCGGTAAGCACCAAGAGTAATAAGCAAAGCTTTCTAGCTTGAGCTCTACCAAGTACAACACATGCGCAAGGCTCTCCTCAAGTGCAACACATACACAAGAGGCTCTTAATCCACTTCCTAATTGCAACATGCAATTAAGGCTCACTCTTAAGCTCAAAAAATAATTGTGAGAGTGCAACACATGCACAACCTCACCCAAACACTCAAAAAGCCAACAAAGCCCAAATGCCAGCCCCCAAGATTCCTTTTATAGCCTCCCTCATGAAAACTGGCCGCTAGGGGGCACAACAGGTAAAAATTAGTAAATCCGGCACTATCGCCCTCTAAGGCCCAGTAGTGTTGACCTCGACCTCCAACAATCGGCAACGGCTATATTCCCGGTACAACCAATGGCAAACGCCCGGTAGTACCGCTCAAGCAGCAGTACCGACCCCCACGGGTGGTACTACTGGCCTCAGCGCACCTCCAGAGCAACCTCTCTGAAAAATAACTACCGGTGACTTGGGCATTTGAACACATTTGCAAACCACGATTGCAAGCCCTATTCACATGCTGTAGGATCGAAACATATAACCTCTAGCTTATTTGCAAAACACATTTGCGAATAACAAATCAACAACATAAATCAAATTTGCTTGAGCATTCTATCTTTGAAACACATACAAAACTTAGCTCCAAGCAAAATCGAAACAAATCGAATGCATGAGCTCTCTATTTGCAACACATGCAAATCCAAAACTCCATGCAAACTCCAAATTAAATAAGATTTCAAATTAAGAACCAAGAATGAATTTCAATATTTGCAACACATGCAAACATGAACTTTATGCAAAATCCAACTAATAGAGTGAGCTAGAGTGAACCGGATTGAGCTCATCAACACATGATGAAGCTTAAGCTAAATGACTCAATCCCTCTTAATTATATGACAATCCTAACTAGAAACCCGGTCTCCTAACCAAACACCGAGGTTGATAAAAAACTAGAAAACATCCTTAGCCTATCTAGTTATATCTTTTGCCACACGGTAATTGTCGATGTTTCGAGTACCGGCAATACGATTTGTAAGTCTAGGGGGTCGCACGTTCCCTCTCCTCGATGGTTGACTCAGGGAGCCCAAGATGTATACTGGTTTGGGCCGAATGTCCATACTCCAGTTCGTGTGGGGTTTTGTATTGCTTTCGGTTGTGAAATTTACAAGTGTTTCTTGCCTTTAGAGGAAGAAAGGTTCAACGGTCGATCCTTCTAACTCTCTTCGCTTGAATCGATCGATCTCCCCCCCCCTTCCTTGAGGGTCCTGCCTCCCTTTATATAGCCGGAGGGGGCAGACGACATGGGGGTCTAAAAGAAAAGGAAAAAATAGGATGGAGTCTCCCAGGCCCGGGAGTCCTAGGGTATGTTTGTTTAGGCTGGCGCTGGAGGAGAAGTCTGAGCCGGGAAGAAGCTAGCTGACTCTGGCTGGAGCCGGGAGGTCGGAGCCGAAGAGACTTCTTTGCTCGTTTAGTTCGGCTGGTGAACCTGTGGTTGGTGCTGGATGGGAGTGGAATGTCTGAAACGCCCATGTGTACTACAAATTCTATTTTAAGTCTTGAGTGTGCTGATTTAAGGGTAATTGACGAGTTTAAAAGTTGTTTTAAGCTTGAACTACCTGATTTCGACGGAATTTAACTGAAATTATGTATTTCATTTGGATTTATCATAAATTACCTGATTTCAATCAGATTTAAATGAAATTGAGTGTTTTAATAGAATTGAAAAACTTTAACAATGAGAATGTCATACATGAAAGATTACACATAATAGAAAATACTATTAATAAAGTCATTGTCATAGTCCAATTATATATCATAGTTACACCAAAAAGAACCACTAATCATCATTATTTCATACTCCAATCAACCTCTGGTAGCCAGCAGCCCATCAGCAATAGCTTCACGAGCGGCGATCATGTCCACATTGCCTTCTCCCTCACGGTTCCCCCCAATTGTGGAAACCACATGCCCTGGAGGCATATTCCATACTCTAGTGGTGGTTAACTGGTTAGACACAGTTCCTACAGGTAGAAAGCTAAAATGTTGGAATATGACAAAAAAATTATTCACATTCATAAACTTATTTGCCGATATAAACTCACAGTTGCCATTTCATACGATTGAGCTTAAAATTTCAAACCTTGCCCCTAGGCAAGTAAGAAACTGGTGATTGCTCAACACATCAATTAACCATACGAGAAGCACATAGTACCTACAGAAAGAAAATTTCTTACTAGCCTGACACAAGTCACACAACCAAATAGTTTCATATCACGAAAACACGCATAGTTTCAACCCACCGCCGGCTCCAATAACTGCAAAACACGCATGAGATGGACTCCTGAACTTCATGAGCGCTTTGTGGTTGCCAGATATAAGATGAAAACACATGTTTTAGCCGGTGCAATGATAAATCTTATTATCTTCGAGTGTTAACTTTCTGATTAAGGAAGCTACAAGAAAACTAAACCTTTGATAAATATTGGACGAGTCTTTTCTGAAAATCGTGGATTCGGATATTCTACTTGCAGCCTGCTCTTCTGTAGCATTACTAATGGACAACACGGAAGTTGGTCCATGAATGTGTCTTTCAGTGTCAGGCAATGAACTTCTATAGAAAGAAGAGAATTGGATCTCACGATGTTGAGGAATCCAATCAATGTACCCAAACACATTTTCTGGCAAAGCAAAACACCAACACATAAAAAGAAAGTGAACTCAATTTGTACTGAAATATCAACAAGTCACTTCGCTCAGAAAAATAAAATAAAGCAAGTCTGAATCCCACAAGATTATAATGAACCAAGACATAAGTCACACAACCAAATAGTTTCAACCCACTGCCGGCTCCAATACCTGCAAAACACGCATGAGATGGACTCCTGAACTTCATGAGCGCTTTGTGGATGCTGTCAATCTACTTGTTGGCAGTGAAAGTTTTCTTGCAAAAAAAAATCACAAATTCCCTTCCTCACCTTGGAGCAGAGGGGCGCAGGCTAGAGCAGAAGGGTGCGCTGCCGGCTGGAGCAGGTGGGCGCGCTGCCGGCTGGAGCAGCTCTGACGAGGCGGGGCGGAGTGCGGAGGTCGCGCCGAGGACGTCGGCGGCGAGGAGCACAAGCGGCCCGGCGGCGCAGCTCTACCGCGGTCACGTCGCCGAGAGCACAGGAGGCCAAGAGAATTGGAATTGGGGATGAAATGTCTAAAAAACGATTCGTTTCTGATAATAAGGGGATGGCATTTTTTTGTAAATAAGAGTCAAGTTGCAAGGGTACCAGGGAAGTGGGATTTTCAGAAGCTCCAGCCAGCCCGAGAAGCATCGTTTTCCTTGCTTCTCTCGCGTAGTGCAAATTGGGCTGGAGCTTCTCCTCTCCAGCTAGCAGAAAAATTACTGTTTGTTTTGGCTTGTGGCTTATGAAGGCCTAAAAGCCAAATAAGCCTAAGTAGAAGCCTAAACAAATAGACCCCTAGTCTCTTGTGATTGACGGTTGCTTGTCCGTCCTGTGCTGGGTCAGTAGACACAACGGGTGGTGAGGTTTTCTGCTCCGTTGGGAAGTGGCGTACCTACTCTTGTACATCTGCCAGATGCTGAGGTGAGGCTTTGACTCCAGTACCATCTCGAGAGGGAGCGCGCCCGCCTGCTGTGCCTGTCTGGGTGATGGGACGGATGTCTTGACTTTTGGTGACCTTCTGGGGAAGGGGCCACCTACCCTCGTATGGTCGCAGTGAGTCGTCGTGTCCGTGGGGCAAATGACTTCCGGCTGGCGCCCAACACTGGCGCCCTTTGGTGGGAGTCTTGGTCGGGTCGGACGCCACGAGGCGTCCGACCATCGAGGAGAGGCCCTCCCGATCGTCTCGATTGGGGTTGAGTC
Source organism: Rhipidocladum racemiflorum (assembly GCA_036346355.1). Lineage (NCBI taxonomy): Eukaryota > Viridiplantae > Streptophyta > Magnoliopsida > Poales > Poaceae > Rhipidocladum > Rhipidocladum racemiflorum. The sequence continues at coordinate 1,786,775 of CM070575.1, read as the reverse complement.
GCACTTGGTGGCCTACTTGCCCTTCGGCCATTGTTGGGCCTGGATCGGCCCATCTATCGTTCTGGGCCGCTGGGGGTACCCATGGTATGTGTATTCGTCAGTAATCCTCTTGAAATTTTTATGATTTGCAGTCATCTTCTTCAAGTATGTCAACTCTTCTTGTCCATCAACACATGATGAGCACTCTCTAGCTCTAATACTTTCTTGTCTTCAGGATTCACCTCTTGATGCCCATCAACACATGATGACATCCTCTTCCCGATTCTTTTTCATCTCGTTGGACTCAATCTACTTCACAACTCAATAAAAATATTAGTCCAACAATCATGGTTGCCTCAATCATCATTGCACTTAATTAACACATAATGGATGCCCCAAGATTGATTGAGCACAACCCAAGTCAATTTAAATGATCAATTGTGTCTTATGTACTTTGATGCAACTAATGCTTTATTATACTCAAGATCTTTCTTTTTGTCCTTAATCAATCAAAGGAACACCATCAACACATGATGAAGCATTCTTTGATGATTAAAAGACAACCGAACACAATTTAAATTTTATTTAAATTGATATGAGTACATATTAACTACACACGTTTCATATACTCATTTTGATGGTTTCCAAGTAATGATCCAAAATATATGAAGTGGTGCAAAGAGATCAATACTATTTAGACCATCGACTATAGGGGAAACTCCACAGAGATGTGCACATATATATACATACGTACACACACACACACACACACACACACACACACACACACATATATATATATATATATATATATATATAATTGGCATGGAAACAATATGCACATATTCAATTTCGATTGCATTGGAGTTTATCCTATATTACCATGAGTGTACTACAACTACATAAGTTATATATACTCAAGGGACTATTTCAAAGTATTGATCCTTGACTTGTGTGGCAAGACGAAATATATCAATACTATTGAAACATCAAGACAAAGCATGAACTCTTCATAGATGTGTGCATTCATGTATATATATAATTGAAAACATAATGCGCATCTTTGAGGTTGAAGGAATAGAAAAGTTCATCCTTTAACTTGAATCCTAAGTATGCAAAAGGATAATAAAATAAATACAAGTGCATATCTTGAGTTTTCCATTATCCATCCAAATTTGAGACTAATAAAAACAAAGCTTAATAAACATGTTAGTAAAATAAAGATTAGATTTGTCATTAAATAATGATTAAACATTAAATTAAAACCAATCACCAAAATCAACGGAGCTTGAACTTACACCGTCTCCCACTGCATCACCACCGGATCAAGCCATCCCCCATCACAAGCAGGTGATGACAAGGTCCTCTGCCTAGATGCAGCCTCACCTTCTCGAAGTTGGGCGAGGGGACGATGAGGCCACCAACATTGGTCCCAGAAAGGGCCTAAGACTTTTTGCTTAGCTTTGGTGGGCGTCGGTGAGGTCCTAAGGGCCTCGACGGTGTCACGGGAGGCTGACGGTTGGGCGAGGTCATGGACGGGTGGCCCATCTTTGGTCCTTATGCGAACCCTAGTCACCCTTTAGGCGAGTCGGCGGCGAGTCGGCAAGTGGAGACAGGAGGGGAATGGAATGGGAGTGAGGAGAGGTTGGGGTGGAAGTTTTATATATGATGATGTTATTGGTGGGTAATTTTGACAAAGTTGAGTGGCGAAGGTTTATTTCTATCCCGCTAAAGCCAAAAATAGCACTCTTTTTCTAGCTTATGGCTTATACTTATAATGTGGCTTAAATTTTTTTATAAGAGAGCAGCTAATCAATGGTATACCATCGGAATTATTTCCAATGGTATAGGAAAGTTTTACCTAGTTTCAATGGGTTTCATCTGTATTTTGAGGTTTTAGCAAGTATCAAAGGAGTTTCAAATGGGTTTTTATAAGGTTCCTTGTTTCAACAAATTTGAATGGGTTTCAAATATGAAACTATAAGTTTCATTCAGTTTCATATATGAACTTCGATTAAAAATGAGTTTTTAAAAAATTTCGACCAACTTTCAAAATAGAGGGGACTAGAGAATGATATACCGTTGCGATGGTATAGAAATAGGTTTCACGAAGTTTCTAGAAGTTCCATGATAATATTTGAAAAGTTTCGTGTTTCAACAAGTTTCACATGTTTCTAGAAGTTTTCAAAAGATTTCAAGTAAGTTTCAAACCCAAATTTCAATGAGTTTCAGATTTTAAAACTCAAGTTTCAACAAGTTTCAACCAAAGAGTTTCAAGTAAGTTTCAACCAAAAGTTTCAAGAGGTCTCAACAAGTTTCAGTAGGTTTCAACTAAAAATTTTCAACAAAATTCAATAGGTTTGAAATAATTTCAACCAAAAGTTTTAAGATGTTTCATCATGTTTCATTAAAAAAAATCACCGCAATTACTTCATGCCCATTGGTACGACGTGGCCGTTAGCCTTCCCACCTACCACTGAGCTTCCCCTCTCCTTGCTCCCCAGTTCGTTATGGTTTCTCGTGTTCCCACGTGCTGCCGAGCTCGCCTTTGGCCGCCCCTCCTATTTGCGTCACTTTAGTTGTGCCTTATCATCGTCCCACCCGTTTCCGCTCGCCGCACGCTATTGTATCCCATCGTGCCAGACTGCGGCCTCCCATGTGCTTGTAGCCGCTTGTAGGACCAAGAACCAGCCCAATGCTCGTCGCACATACCATGTTTCAGCAAAGTTCTAGATTTCAGAAGGTTTCAATAAGTATCAATTATTAAGACCCATGTTTCAACAAAAGTTCATAAAATGCAAGTTTCCAAAAACATGATGTTTTAGCAAGTTTCAAATACTTTTTAGTTTGAAAATTCCTTGTTTCAGCAAATTTCAACTACTTTCAAGTTTGAAAATGCTATGTTTCAGCAAATTTTGATGGTTCAAGATTCAAATAAAAATTCAAAAAAGTTTCAAAATATAGAGAGATTTTCACAGTTTTAAGCGAAGTTTCATTTGTACTTCTGCAAGTTTCAACAAGTTCTCATGTTTGAAAACAACATGTTTCAACAAGTTTCAGCTAGTTTCAAGTTTGAAAATGCTATGCTTCAAAGGGTTTCATTGATGCTTCCAGTTTCAAATCAAAATTCATGTTGCACAGAAGATCCAAATATAGAGTGAGTTTCACAGAGTTTCAAGCAAAGTTTCATTCGTGTTTTCAGCAAGATTCAAAGAAATTTCATGTCTGAACAAAAACCAATAAACTCAATACAAATTTCAAAAGAAAAAATCACAACATTTCACTTAATCACGTTCCAATGTGACATCCGCAGAATCAACACTAGCCTCACCAGTGATGAACACTACTAGAGCCTCAGGTAGGGGATGACAACATCGGGGCATCAATCGCTAGTAGACAAGCTCGTGTGGACCGTTATGTGCAGAACTGCAAAGACGGTAAGTACTCAGATCTCAACTGCAATTATGTGTGAAACTGCAAAGACGGTTGTAATATCTAGCAAAGGTGAAGGTGAAGGTGCGAGTTGTTGGAAAAAACATGGTGGGGCAAACCATGTAGTCCTGACGAGCAAGTGGAGCTCGGGGGCTGTACAAACCTATGGCAGGGAGGGCTGTTGGAATATAAGGTGTGGTCAACCAAACTACACAAAGAAATATCTCTCAAGTGGAGGATTCAGATATCCAAATCTATTTGTTTTGGAGGAACTAGGAAGACTATATAAACTTAGGGGTGGTCATAAAGAATCGAAGCAACCAAGAAACCACAAGCCAACTTATCCAAAACAAAAGGTGTATAAGTGGATTAGAGGCTATGTTCTTCTTTAACACTAGATTCTTGTATATGTCAAAGATCCAAGAATTCTAAAAGATCGGAGAGGTTACGAGAGATCAACAATCCATTATACTCTTTTGAGGTTATGTTTAAAGAATATATGGTCCACTTCACCAAATCTTCTGTCTTGTCGCCGTTGCTTCAACGTCGTTATTTTAGTTATCTTTACGAGATCCATCTTTGTTATTGAGGTCATGCATACTCGCTCCGTATTTTACAAAATTCTGATTCAATCCGAAACTACTGCGTATAAGGGGTACATGAGTATAACACATAAGAAGAAGAAAAAATAGAACAAAGGACGGAATTTGAATGGTTTTTCTTATAATAGCTTCAGAAAGAACGATTCTGTCATGAACTTTCGATGATCTGGCAAACGTGGCATTGAAAAAAAAAATGCCGTACAACTTTGCTCAAGGAATCAACTGGTGCACCAAATTTAAACAGAACTCTTCTTGCTGAGGACATGGCTTACCTCAAAAGAATCAACCTATTGTACATATGTATCACGCCAAAAGGACACAATAATTACAAGGCTCAAACTTACAACACATGAGAATATGGATTACACAATACGGAATAATTTATGCAGCAGCTGTAGTGCACAACACACAGCGCATTCGCGACTCGCCGGACGGGGAACCATCGTCTTCCTCCGAGCCATCGTCACTATCCTGAGCATCATTGTTTGATTTCATCAAGTCTAACCCACCTTCGAGGCAAGACAGATGATATGCGTGGCAGCAATAGAACACGATGACCGAGATGTCCTGGATAGACAAAGGATCAAAGCACAAGCAACATCGGGCACCGCATCTCGTTCTGGATTTGATCTCTAAAGTCCGCACACTCGATCTCTCGCTTGCTCGTGAAGATCCTTCAACAACTCTGGTTCCATGCACCTCCTCATCCATACTTGCCATGTAGACTCCACACCGAGCCTCGTGGTAGTATTTAACCAAAAGGTTAACACAATCAGTCTGTATTAAGCAGGGCCAGCAAACGTTAAGATGGATGACAGATAGGGCAGGGTAGTGAAATTGAGACATTAACCTTAAGCATATCGTTGCATCCATGTCTCAGTGAAGTTTCTGTTCGATAGTCTGTCACAATTTTCACAAGGCGATCCCGCAACCTGTCAAAAGCACGAGGATTCATTAAATACTTGAACGGGGAAGGAAAGGGTTGCGTTAAAACATGGCGTATACCAGTTGGATTCTACAGTATCAACATAATCCTATAATGGCCATGATAAGGTCGCAAAGGGGTCACAGGAAACATGTTTATGAATTGTTGGTGAATCCTGATGAAATAAATTCATTTGGTAAGGACGTGAAGTTTCTGTTACGTATGGTATTTTGTAGGATCTCATGATCTTTGGAAGGTAGATTTTGGTGACAGCATACCTTGGTATTTCTAGCCCATCAGGAACCAAACTGACAATGTACAAAGGGTCAAGATTGCCAACGGTATGCTCCAACAGCATCCCAACCTGCTCAACAATCACAAAGTATGAGTGAAGATATTGAAGAGTATGTCTCAGGAAGATTAATCGGAATCTGATTCAATTACCATTTCAGGCTTTTGGAGACACTGTCTTATCAGTTCCTCCCATAGTTCATCGTCATGTTGCTCCATAACAAATTCAACGGCCTGCATACAGTTCAAGGTTTCTGTTATTTTAATGCAACCCCTTAGACTCGAGTTGGTTAACATAGCACAAGATATCTTCAGAAAATGAGGATAACCAGGTTAGGACCTCCTGTATGTCTTCCAGTTTGTTTATAATTGTAGAAAGAGCTTCCTTAGAATTTCCCATACGACCAAGGACAAAAACTTGCTCTCTTACAAGTTTTTTTTGTGCAAAGACTTCATATGCCTGAAATAACCATGCATCATTGCTTCTGTAAATAATCAACAACAGATATTTTGATAGAAAATTTTTAGAATCAGGACCTTGTCAAGCCTGTAATGCTGACTGGTACGGAGGAAGGGTAGTAGCATCTTTGGCTCATAATCTGCATAAAGCTCCACCTATAACACAGATAGTTGGAGTTACCAGTTCGTGTCAAAACACAAAATAGAGGTACAAAAATAGGGAAAATGGACAGAATGAGAAGGTAGATTGTATGGTAAAGACTATATTAAAGAGGAAACCAAATACCTGCATATCATGAAAATCTTTTCCAGCATTCATGTCTGTTTCAAACAGAGCATGCAAATATAGATGCAATAAATATTTCTTGTTGCAACTTTTACTAGTATGCAACAATTGCCCCACAACTTCATATGGGGGAATGATGTCACGATGTTGGATCAATAAGTGAACTGCTCTTTTACTATCCAATATCATAAGATTGACAACCTGCACAGTATATAAGATCAATAAGTAAATACGTGGAGGATATGGGAGGATTAGCCTTTGTCTACATATGTCTCTGTAGGATGCAACTTTATACAATCAGCTAGATTAGATAACAGACTAGGCTTTATTGCCGCATCTAATTCTACAACTTTCAAAGTCACAAATGCAAACTAAAAATATCGGACTTGTGATAAGTTTTATCATCCTTTTGGGAATCATTACACCATACCTTATCATGAATGGCATGATGCAAGTCATGCTTCTCGATAAACTCGAATACGTCTGGCTTCAAGAGCTGAACGTAATGAGGTTGGATTAGCAATACAGACACGTGTTGAAAATAAACTACAATTCAGGATGTACTTACCTCAGCATATAGAGAAAGGGCCTTTTCATGTTGACTATTGATCACATATAATTCAGCTAAACCCTACAACACAAACCAAGATATCAATCTTCTAAAGAGAACAAATAAATAAGATGTATAGGTTTTACATGCATTAAACATTGTTCCAACTTCCAACCCTACCTCCTTCAATGAATCAGTCATCGAGGAAGAATTTAGCTGTGGCTCAATGGCAGATATGACCGGTGAAACGGAGTATAATGTTGGTGGCCAACTTTTTATGGTAGCCAGGAGAAGTTCATGAAAAGAAGGATTGGCAGCTAAAGCTACAAGGGCAACCTACATAAACCAATCAGAATAGTATTACAAACAGGTAGGTGCTGAACCCCCAAGGCCGAAAGTGCAAGCACCTCATAAGCAGTATCACTCAGCTGAGGATTCACCGTAGGTATGTACGGGACCAACACAGGAAGTTGCCGTAGATGAGCAAAGTGAAAGACCCACCTGTGGCACAAAAGTTTTGGTTACTACATCTAAACAATGCTCAATTAACACATGTAATGCCTATCAAAATCTCATTCTGTAAGTATTATTCTAGCTCACATAATGAAGGCAAAGTGTGTATCTACATATTTTCCTCACCTCTCCCATGCTGAAGGAGATCCTCGCAGCAACTTTGGACAGAGTTGCGCAGCTTCAGCATATTTTCTTTCAATTATCAAGTGATCAAGGTATCTTGAACCCACCTGAGACGAAATAGTATGAGCAAAATTTAATAATTCAACTACTTCCTTTTGTAGTTAGGTCTAAACATGAATATGATAATATATAAGATGGGAAGAAAACAGGTATTTCAACAGTTTATGAATACTGTTTTTCATTTGCTAATCAAACTTAACTATTTGCTGGTTTACCTCATCAAGAAGATCAGTCCGCCCTTGTCCTGCTTCAACTGCAGCCAATGCCTTTTCATGCCAACCATGTTGAAGAAGCCAAGCAATATGATCTTCAGCATCTCTAATTAGAAGGCACAAATTATATCAGTAAAACATCAAAAACAATGTCTTTAAGATGAAATTTGCCATGGATTTTTGTTGCAGTAAGGACAGAAACATACACAAAATGAACAATATCAAAAGAAATTCAAATATCTAAGCAACATGGCTATAATTCTTGTAGTTAAGAGAAAAATAAATATCACTGTATTAGATATGTTACTGAAGTGATTTATTGTTAGTGGCTATCACAGTTGCATATTACAATTACATCATGTAGGCAGAATGACTGAAATCAATGAGGTCCTCCAAGATGACAATCAGAGAAATATGCCAATGAAGGCCACCACATTTTCAAAAAGAATAAAATTTTAACGATTACTGCCTTGTTTCATTACCAAGTGTGGGCTTATAGGCTAATATGAGTTCTTGTTTTTCAACATTTTAACAAACCTTGGCTTTGCGACAACTATATCCTTAGGAGACACAATGTAATACAAAGGTTCATCGCCAGCAGCCCACTGTCCACCTGCATTGCTACTTCCTGGATGAAAAGACAAGAGAGGGTTCCTTGATTAGAAAATTTCGGTGAAGAAGAAGGAAATGTTCATTCACTGTTAGAGCACAGTCCGTTAAACCTGAGAAAGGCGCGTGAGCAAGAGCATAATCCTTTGCCTTATAGTGTTCATAACCATGAATAGGCAGAGCATCTGTAGTAAGTTCATCATTTTTCCACGATACAAGATGTATTTCTGGACGTTGTGCAGTTCCCTACAAAATGCTCCGAACATAATGGAAAATCAATACAAGAAAAGAAACAAATAATGTGAAGGACAAGCAGTGATGATTACCTGGTGTGAAGGAACAGAAGTACTAAAGTTTTTCTCTTTGCCATCCTCTTCAGGAATATATGCAAGCACAACCAAAAGATCACCAAATGGGGCAATCCCAGATATGTGGTAGCCTGTTTGGAATGAACCCACGATATCCACATACTTCTCAGAACTTGATGTGGTTATACTCCTCTGTATGCCATTGAGTCCTTGAGATAAATCTGTTCGAATTGCTGCAATCTTCACACTTGTTCCCAATCCAATAACTAATACTGTATCATCCTAAGTATGCAAAGACCAATTAGTATGCAGCATGTACATATTCCCTTGAACACAGACCAGAAAAGAAAATATTATAATTCTATTGCAAATCAGACATACTAACAGCAAGGTAGATGTATATCCCATTTCCTCAGCAAATAAAACAGCTATCATGCTACTAGACATACGACAATATGTTCCACTCATACAGAAACTGATGTTCATCATGTGCTTTTCTTCTTCTTTTGGCTATTCTCTATCTTCTTTTTATTGTAGATATTTTATATGCTGACCAGATCAAAATGTTCCAAATTTGCCGTACTTGGTTGAAATAAAGTGTGCATCATTCATGTAAATGAAAGTGTTATTACCTGCCAGACCAAGTGAGGAAGTAAAAACTCCGGCCGGAGAGTTCCTTTTGGTCTCTCTATGAATGCAATTCCCTTGTCCGTTTTCATATCATGCACTTTCACCCCTACATCATTAGCCCAAGCAAGAAGGTCTGTTCTCCACTTCATCACATGAATCGGTCCTTCACCATCACGCAAAACCTACAAGTAGGGATATGAGACAGCAACCATTAGAGCTCACTGGATCTACCAGATTATCTTTTATCCCAGGGAAACCAAGTGCACCTTTTTGTGGTAGCCTCCTCCCCAATTCTTTTTTGTCAGTACAAGTACTTGGCCTGCTAAGCCACCTGTAGCAAATCTTCTGTAGTTCCGGGAATAATTCGGGTCTAAAGCAATTGCTTTCATGGGGCGATGGTACTCAAACTTCAGTTTTTCATCAGTGAAGAGGCTGCTTATTACTACTGTGCCATCATCTGAGCAGCTGCCTATATATTCACCATCTGCATCAAAACTGATGTCGTTGATAGTTGCTGTGTGAGCAGCAATTTCCTTTACCTAGAAAACATATTCGAATGGATGGCAACAGATGAATATCAACACAAGAATATGGCATTTCTAGAGATGGAATCTACATGGGATGACAGAGGCGTCAGAAGTTCTGAACACAGGCTTCACTTTACACACCATGTATCATTTTTCGGCTCTATAATTTCCATGAACCCATTTTTAAAAAAAAGAAAGTGCAGCTAAGTTTTCTTATCCAGACTTAGAACCTAGAATCGGTCCAATTACTTGTAGCGACATCATCTTTAATGATGATGTTACATTGTTACATAGCATGAATTCAAGCCATGACGAAGCTAGCAGGAACTTCAGTTTATTCCAATATATGCTGTTAGTTAAAAGCGGTTCGGAAGTTTCTCAGCACACGGCTACCTCAAGTCAATTTCAGAGCTTAGCATGCTATCCTAATCCGAGGTGTTCATATAGGTAACCAGAGGTAATCCCTCACAATTTCACAGATCGTATTCCCCACACCAACCCTGTCCTTAACATATCTTCTGCAAAAGCTTTCGTGCGTCCCCCCAAATTCCACCTTTGTAATGCCTCTTCCACAATTGGCTAGTATTTTTGTAAAACAAAATCACTAGGCCAATGCTACAAGTCCGGACAAGTTAAGAGGAAGGTTTCAGATATCACCCGATGCTACGAGAGCCTGGTTGCCTCCACACCACAAACCCCAATTCCGCCAGCGCCCTATCGCGAAGGGTACCTGATTGCCCTGGAAGTCGAGGATGTGGAGAGTGCCGTTGTGGGTGCCGAGCGCGACCATGCGGTCGGCGACGGCGATGGCCGCGGCGGCGTCGGTGGAGAGGATCGCCGGCACGCTACCGCCCAGCCGCTGGTACTTGAGCCGCGGCTCCTCCTCGACCTCATCCTCCTCGCCGTCCTCCCCCTCTCGCTCCCCCTCCTCTCGCTCGTCGTCCCCGTCGCCGCCCACGCCGTTCTCCTGCGGCGGGTGGGCGCGACGCGCGGTGGACATCCTCGCCCGCCGGCCGCCGCGGAAGATCACGAGATCTCTCGTTCGCAGGCTTTCGAAATAAATTTCTGGAAAGCTGGGGGTTGCGCCCGTAAAATTTTCGGCCCGGACTAATTTGCTTGTGTTTGGATTGGTGTTCGTTTACCAATTTGTCGTTACGGCTTTAAATTTTACGGGTGCACGACGAGTCCGGTATTATGTTTCGGACTTTCGGTCTCCGAGCCGACTTCACACACCATCTGGCGGTCGGGTTCGGGTCGTAAGTAGACGGGTTTGTTGGTTGGACCGTAGAGAACGTAGACACGTGGGCCTCCAGTACCTTCTGTTTACTTGGTAGTGGTTAGTATATTAGAAGCAATTAACACTGGCGATCCAAGCCGATTTATTATTATTAGCCATCTATTACAATCGGGAGGATTGAAGCTTAAGGAGGATGTCCATGTGTCATCTGTCGATTTTTCGAAAAAGCCCCTCCATCCTTTCAAATTATGGATAAGTCACTGCAAATTATGAAAAGATCCTTTGCGATTTTTTATGAGGGTAAGAAAAACTTTTCTAAATTGCGTTTGGGTCCCTCGCTCGTTACTTTACGGTAAAAGCCTCCCGTTAAATACAAGTTGCGAGCGAGCGCTTTTCTACTTTTTCGGAATAGCGGTGAAGTCCAAAAATATAACAAACGGGTCACCGGTTCTTACATCTATGTCCTTTCTCCGTTTTCCCTGAAAAAAATATTTCCATCAACATAAATATGTGTACCTTTTTTTCAACTCGGCCTCTAATATTTTTCGAACCTCCAAAATTTGGAAAATGCATCTAGATCTATTTTTTCTTCAGAAAAAAACGCAGAGTTCACGCGTGCAGCGTGCGGCGCGTTTATTGGCCTAGTTTAATGTGGTTTGTAGCAGCATACGCATGATATGATTTAGCAGGATGGGCCGCGTCATTTCCTACTCCCGCGATCACAAATATACGCCTTCTATATATATCTTTAAAACACAATTTTGATTATTAATTTTTTATTGTATATATTTATAAAATATAATAAAATTAGAATATTAGAAAATAATTTTCGAAACAAATCTATCCATACAACTTTTATGTGTCCAATTTAAATATTTAAAAATAAATAGATATCAAAGTTTTAAAAGTTTAATTACACGTGTATCTAGAATGATAATTGTCGGCGTACTAGCCAACAGGCACCTCCGAGACGGGTGCTTATGAGGTTCCGACGGGGGGGCTTTCGGGGCAATCGCCTCAGGGGGATGACGGAGACGACCGGAGTACCCGGAGGCTCAGGCCAATGAGGGACGCAAGGAGTTTTTTACCCAGGTTCAGGCCCTCCGGAGAGTAATAGCCCTAGTCCTGCCTTTCTTGGTATTGCTTGTGTTCTTACTAGAGAGGATGGAAACCTTACAGCCTCCCGAACCCAACCGACCCCTTCTCCCATGCACCCCGGCTTCCTTTTATACTTGGGCTGCTGGGGGCGCACGGGAGGCTTACACTGCAAGCCATACTCATTACACTGCCACGGGCGTATTTAATGCGTCCGTCACATCGTTTCTTATGTCGCATTAATATCCGCTTGGTAGTCACAATCTGCCTCGGGCCCCATGTCCACCCATGCCGCCTGCCGTCATGGGGTGAGGTGTAGTTGTGACGTCTCCGTAGTTATGATGCGCTGGGAAGGCGCGCCGCCATGTCGCGGCCTCTAAGCTTCCACATTTAATGCGCACGATTCGCATTTAATGTCCTTGATCTCGGCAAGACTATCCCGGGGATGGTGCGCCAGTGGCTAGGACTACATGCCACGTATCCACTGGGCGACCACCTTCCTAGACGCCCAACGGCCTGGCTCAGACGCCACGCGTCTGGCTGGGCGACCACCTGCTGGCGCCCGGGCCTGGCTCAGACGCCACGTGTCCGCTGGCGACCACCTGCTGGCGCCCGGCTGCTCAGACGCCACGTGTCGGCTGGGCGACCACCGTGGCTCGACCACTGTGGGGCTTTTTCTCTGGCCGTGGCGGTGGGCCCAAGCACGCCCTGGCCGCCACTTGACCGTTTTTTAGTGCGGGGGAGCGGGTGCCTTGGTGTAGAATACGCCGACAATAATGTATTTGCGATTGAATACGCAACACTATCGCCAACACTCATAATGACGTTGACGGGAGGGGCGATGACGGGAGGGGCGGAGGTAGGGGCGGTCAGAGGAGTGGAGGGCAGTGATAGGGGCAACGGGAGGGACAGAGGGAGTGAAGGGCGGCGAGAGGCACGGAGGTCGGCAATAGAAGGGAGACGGAGGGAGCAAGGGGCTGCGGAAGGGGCGGAGGGAGTGAAGGTAGGGGTGGCGATGAGAGGGGAGGAGGTAGGGCGGCTGGAGGAGGGGAGGGCGGCGAGAGGAGGCAGCAGAGGGAGTAGGGTAGCGGCGAGAGGGACGCAGGGCAGCCGTAGTATGTGACTGAACGGGATACTGTGAGAGGAGTGGTGGTTTGGAGGAGTAGAGGAAGGCTGGAGCCTGGACGGGAGACTAAGAGAGAGGTGAGCTAGGGTTAGAGGAAGGCTGGAGCCTGGACGGGAGACTAAGAGAGAGGTGAGCTAGGGTTTACTTACTAAGATTTCAGATATCTAAATTAATTAGTTTTGATATATCCGAAAACATTCTCGGAATATACCGATATGATGGATAGTGATCTCCCAAATCTGAATCCGAAACAAAAATATCTGAAACCTATTCTGAATTCAAACACTATACGAAAAAATATCCGAATCCGATCCGAAGCTATCCGGTCAGTCGGTCTATCGAAAATTTTCCGATCCGATTACACCACTAGCAAAAGGTGGAAGAGTTGATCGATCATGCAACGGCCTATTTGGATATAGGTCTTCTCGATCAGACTTTTGATTTGAAGAGGCGAATATTATTTGGAGGATTCCTCTTCGTGACAATTTTGATGACCATGTTGCATGGTTCTATGATACGGAGGACCGTCTTTTTTTCCTGTGAAGTCAGCTTATAAGGTGCATCTTAATTCTTAAGGAGAGGGTGAGAAATAAGGACATCAATTAATAGTTTTTTTTTTAGTGTATATGTATCATTCGGATGTTTTTGTTTTAGCTAACATCCAAATTTTAGACCGTTGGATACCTCACTCGGATATTACCGGGTCGTCAGATCAAATCATATAATCGGATGTAATCGGTACTCCCGAATCTCAACAATGATCCAATAGTCCTAGATTTGGGTGATTTCAGCAATAAAAGCATCCGGATAAAGTTTATCAAATCCTTTTTTTTCAGTGCAGTAGAATCTTGGATGGAACTTTTCCTGGTAAGATGAAGCATTTTCTCTGGAGTTTTGCATGCAATAGTTCGCCATTGTGTTTACGCATAAGACGCCGTGGAGTAGAACTGGATACTCGGTGCCCTCTTTGTTAGACTTGGTGAAGATGGTGCTCACTTATTTATGAAAGGATTTGATAAATATTATTTAGATTTTTTTTTTTGCCTAAAATCACCTAAATCTAAGATCATTGGATCATTGTTGAGATTCGAGAGTATCGATTACATCCGATTCTATGATTTGATCTAATGGTCCGGTGATATCCGGGTGAGGTATCCAATTGTCCAAATTTTGGATGTTAGCTAAGACAAAAAACATCCGGATGATACCACACCAATTGTTGATAGAAGGTGTTCGTACCAAAAGTTGCTTTAGTGTGCTTCAGCGCAAGCTGTGATAGAGGAAATATGGTGTTTATAGACCGAGGAACAAGAGAAGGTCCTGTCGATGATCGGGATACATGCCCTCCTGTCGAACATATGAAAAAGTACAAAGAAAATAGCACAATCAAGTAGAGAGTTTATTGTTGTGGAGATAAAAAAATATTACACGAATGGATTCGAAATGAATGAGATGTATTATATGGCACGCAAACCATCCTATTTATGCATATTCCCTCTGTCCCATAAAGAGTGCATTTCTAATATTCAAAATTTGTCTCACAAAGAGTGCATCTTTAGTCCGTAGGGCCCAGCTGTAAGTGTATGCATACTCATTTAAGTGCATGTGGAAACCGAAGCACCAGCATGCTATAAGTATGGAGTAATGAGGGTCACATTAGTCATTTACCTTGCACACTAATCTGTCTTAAAAAACATAAAAATGCACTCTTTGTGGGACAGAGGGAGTATCTAAGAAGTAGTAGTTAATGCTGTTAAAAACGCCTTTTATTTTCTGCATGTGTCTTTATTAAATCTTAAACTGTTGTATCCTTTAATTAACCGTTGTTCTCTTGGCCATCAATCATAAATTGACAGATGTACTAATAACTACTTTCACATTAATCATGTAGGTAATTGTCTTCTCTCCCGATTAGTTTACATAGTTAGTGCTCATAGAACCATATGATTGGTCGTCATTGCCTATGGTTGGTCGTATTTTGGTTATAACTGGTCGTTGTTGGCTGCCGACTAATTTGTTATTAAGGGAGATAAGGATTTCTTTAAATCAGGGTTGTAGACATAACATTTATGTTAAGTGTGTCTCTAATATATAGGCACGTGTTGTTAGAATTAATTTATGAAAGAAGTCAAAGGGGTGGTGAGTTAAGAGTATAGGAGTTTAGTACCATATTGCTTAGCTAGGTGAAGTGAAACCAATTTATAAGGGGAGTTTATGCATGGACTCTAGTATGAGTTGATGGCAAGGCTAGATCTACACATATTTGGCTACGCAAGGCTATGTACACACACGCGCACGTATATCACCTATTTCGTGTGACTTGCGACCTGCGTGACCGCGTTTGAGACATGCTAAACGTACTAAGTGTACTTAACATTTTGTCACGTGTACCGACTATGTCACATCAGTTTACACCTCAACTACCGACATGGCACCGCAGATGGGGAGACACACGTTCGTGTGCGGTTAGTCTGTATGCCCACGATGCGATATTGTGAGGAGCCGCCCAGACTGTCCTCGAGCTATTGGAACACTCAGTTAACCTCGTTGGATTTGGAGGCTAGCAACGATTCGCCGATGGCGCTCGCGATGCTAGCATCCAAGCCCAAATGAGATAACAGTGGAACCATTCAAATAACTCGACCACAGCCCCGGTATTCCCCTGGTATGCGACCGAACTCGCCCAGGATCGCCCCACATACCGGTTTCGACTGCCATATCAATTCAATTTGCATAAAGGGGACAACGAACTCAAACCCCACAACCGGACACGCAACGCAGAAGCACCACAAGACGACTAAAACCAAAGCACAAAGACAAACCCGACAACCACACAACAAATTAACTCAACTAGCATACTAGACAATTATGATGATGCAACCTAAACCATGGTAGCACAAAAATTCGAAATTTCGGCATGACCTTCCTAGATTCTAGGACATCCACTCAGCAGACAAAAGAGCAGTTGATATAGCATGATAATATGGCATGGATAAAAGCAACATACAAGCATGATAAAGACATCACAACACATCAACGATCCACAAGAGGAATACCAAGTCTTCAAGCCTCACAGGACAGGGGATATAAAGCTAGCTATACAACAAAAGTGAATTTAACTGACACACTAGCAAAATACGGCATCTCCGGAAGTGTTCTGCCCCTGAACACTTCCGGGCGTGTGCGACATCGCAAGTAACCTCTACTCGGTGCCCCGCCCGGACACCGAGAGGCAGTAGGGGCAGAACTCGCATCCCTCCTGATCCTCACTTGAAAACCACAAAGCAGAAGCATGAGTACGAAGGTACTCGCAAGACTTACCCGTGGGTCCATATATGACCGACTCCAAAGGGTTATGCATTTGGGTGCAGAAAGGAATAAAGCTGAAGGTAATAGTGCGGAAAAAGCATTAACATTTGTAGTATGAGTATGACAGCTAAACCAATTACAAATTTAAAGCAGTTATTGACCGCACCTACTTCTAATATGAAGTTGAAAGGTAACAACACTAAAGTACAGCAATTTCAACCATTTTAAAGCTCAAGTACAACGACGAGCCAGGAATTTAAGTTATTACTACGTTGAGTGTCGGATGACACGAGCGTGCTCATAACCGAGAGCGCGGCAATTCGAATTGCTTAATTAACCCTGCAGGGAAGCGTTGATCGCATGATATGTGCCACAAAGTACCTCATGTCAACCCCCTCCCATCCATACCCATTCGTTGAACCATCTTCATGCGGTCCGAGCACCTAGCACCCCCTCGAGCGGCCCAAGCTCGGCTTGGTCCTCGAGGGTCGGCCTAAGCCTCGCCCTCAACCACGTCCAACCGCATGAGGGCATGATTCATCGAACGGCATGCGATGAAAGAGTGGCTTACCCTCCATAATCAGGCATGCGATCAACCTAATGGTGCTCGATCAACATGGCACACAAACGGATCGGTCCTTAATTGACACAGGCGGGACTACGCCAATTGAGTCTCCATACCCAATGGATCCTACTCTCCCGCCCGGTCGCCAATTATTAATATCCATCCAATTAACATAACCGAAACCCGTTTCCAAAATAGTTCACGTGTGTAACAATGAGTACTCTCAAGTGATAGAACCGTCCACCACTTGGCCCAACCCCATTTTCTAAGCAAACTAAGCATGGACTCAGTTATATTACTCGTAATCTAGTTCCAAAGGATGTGTTCAACAAATGCCAAGGAGTGTATGTGCAGCAATTAGGATCTAGCCCTATCCCACAATTTAATTCCTCATGCAAGACGTAATCGATCAATTAAGCAGTTTATTCACTAAAATAATATCACATAGAGGTTGAATATGCTTAGGTGCTTGCCTTGTTCTTCTGCTTGTGGGTCGGCAACAGTCGGCTCTCCGGTAACACCCTCGGTCACCACGGCGTCAGTCTCCGCGGGATCGCTCTCTACACGAGCACAATGTATGCAAAAATGAGATGCATGCCATGCATATGAACATGGAATGAGAATTAAAGACAATACCGTAAGCATTCAATCAAGCCAAAATGGCATACAAATTGCGAAATTCCACAATAACAGCCAAACTACATTATGAATGGCTCAACACTATTTCGATCAAGATCTCCATAGCTAGTGATATAAATGTTCATCATCCACTAAGTTTCCTATTTGGCACCCACCCCACTGTCATCGATACCCAAAGAAAGTACTTAGGTACCCCCACGAATAAAAGCACAGAGACACCAAGCACATTCATTCCACATAAGCCTCACAGGTCACGGACCATAAGCACCCCAACGGAGTTATTTATCATCGACTAAAGGCTTCGGCCATAGGAAACAAAACCTGGACACCAACCTAGCACAACCCTCACAGATTACATCCGAAGCATCGTGCTCCAACCATCCCAGTTAACTATTACAGGCACAACCGTGGAAAAGTGAATTATAATAGAGCATAAGCAGTAAGGGTTGAATGAAAAGAATAGGTACTTGGTCCCCAAATTTGAAAACGAAAGGGTTGCATCACGTATTCAGTTAGCCGCACACATCCCTAAGCCATACAACCTGGAATACACTACACCTCAGCTTACATGACATTATAATAACATCTTCGCAACACCGACCAAAAGACATCACTCATCCTTAGGTCATAGCATCAAACTTCAACACCTAGAATGCAAAGAATCCATTAGCCATACCAGCACTACGCTAATTTATATTCCGAATCTTCGATACTGCTTAGCATTAACCAAAACAACCTACCATGAATCAAACCTTGATAATGCAACTATCATCATGCCCAACTCAAACATTTACAGGTCATTTACCGAAGCCTAGAAGCAACCCATATTCCAGTTACCAAGCCCACCCATACTGACAATTCAGTGCCAAACCCTCTAGCACCAACATCATGCACAGTCCCAAACCTCCCTCTAGTTTGCCCACAAGACTAAGTACTGACAATAGCCACACCCATACTAGCACTCATGCACATTCAGAGAACACAATCATCAATTTGGGGCAAAATCCCCAAATACATCTCAAACCCTAGCCATGGCAAATCCTAAACTCGCATTCGGCCAGAGAGAGAGAGAGGAGTGAAGAAGGGGGGGGCTCACCTAGCAGCAAAAAGGGGGTGGAGGGAGCCGGCTGGGGCGACGGCGACCAGGAGGGGCGACGCCGGCCGCAGGGGAGGGAGGGCAATGGCCGGGAGGATGGAGACGGCGGCAAGGCTGGCGATCGGAGGCGGGAATGGCCGGCCGGCTGCCATGAGGACGGCAGGGGGCGGCGGCCAGTGGAGGCGACGCCGAGGAGCAGGAGGAGGCGCCGGCGTCGTCCCCCAGGTGGAGTGTCGGGCGGAGGAAAAAAAGAAAGAAGTGGCGTGTGAGGGAGGGAGCTGGGTGGAGAAGGAGAGGAATTGGTTGGGGAAAAAAATTGATTGATGAAGTTACCTTTCTACCCCCCTGTCCACTCACATGGGAAAACTAGAACCCTGACAGATATTCCAGGGGGGCGGTCCCTGGAATCATGGCAATTCAAAACTCGTATCACAGGAGGACTCACGAGCGGTTTAGATATCGTGTCTTGATAAGGGGAGACGTCCCCGTACGAGAGAAGACAAGCGACAAAAAAAACCTATCTCATTCTTCTCTTGTGACCTCTGCTTCCTCCGGCGCTTGCTGTCACCCGAGTCGTTCTGTCCCTTCGCCCGTCATGCAACGGGCATGAGGGAGAGCAGTGTCTTCGATCCAACGCCGGCCACTTGACGCCCTGCACGAAAGACTGGCGATCAGGTTTCTAGGAAGCGCCCTTCCGCGCGACTGCTCGAGTTCTTCTTCGATCAACGCACGTCGCTCCTTTGCGGCTTTCCGTTCTTCATCAAGCCCTCAATAAGTGTCTCGGACCAATTAGTTGTTGGTTCAAGTAATCTTTTATTGTGATCAAATATGTGTAGATATGCCTTTAATACTAGCAATCTTTATATTTTTAAATATCTACTGGTTGCTAGTAATTATATTGTAGACGCAATGTTTACCTTCTTGTTTTTATTGCTTATATTTGTAATTAAATTAATGATGTGTCATGTTAATTTTCAACAGGTTTTTTCATGAAAAAAAAATTGGAACTTAGAAGCTGAGTTCCATGAAGTTTTGATTTCGTTTTGTCTGTGTTCTTGTAATGAAGTTGCTCACTGTCTTGCGGGTGTCGATAATAATCTTGTGCTCTGGACAGAGGATTTTCCAGATTCTGTAATGCATCTGGTTAATGTAGGGGTGGAATCGAGCCGAGCCGAGCTCGGCTCGGCCGAGCTCGCCAGTTTTCGAGCCGAGCCGAGCCCGGCTCGTTGCATACATCGAGCTCAATCTTGAGCTCGGCTCGGGCTCGCTCGAGCCTCAAGCCGGCTCGCGAGCCGGCCTACAAGGGCACTGGCAAGGGCCTAAATGCCCTTCATTCTCACAAAAAAACGAAGCTCCTCCATCCATTCTCATCGTTCTCAGGCTCCAGCCTCCTCTAGGGTTCGGTTAAGAAGCAATTTCACATTTATGGGATGCCTTTTTAAACACAGATGGTTAGATCGCTTCTTCAGCTTTATAAAGCGCAAACATGTAATCTGGAAAAGAATACTCCGCTTACTTTTATCTCGTGCAAAAGTAATCAGAGACCCAATACAAGACATTTGAAGTACTAAGAAGAGTAAACTCAAAAGTAAGGTAAGACAAGCATTGCTCATTAGATGTCTAGCATTGGGTATACTAATTATCAGACAGAATTCATACCTTATATAACTCAATGACTGTCGAGCCTAACGAGCCTAACGAGCCGCTCACGAGCTGGCTCGGGCTCGGCTCGTTGACCAAGCGAGCCAGGCGGTAGGCTCGGGCTCGGCTCGTTGGCCATGCGAGCCGAGCCGAGCCGCACCGAGCCGAGCCGAGCCTCGAGCTAAAATTCCACCCCTAGGTTAATGGCGATACCAACGTGATAATGGAAGCTTTTCCGTTTTTTTTTAAAAAAAAACACAATCAACTCCTGGCTATCACAAATTCGCAGGCTTGGAAGTTCTTACTCTCATCTCCAGTATACCACTTAAACGAATGTGTTATATTCTTTTATCATTTTAAATATATTTTAATAATAATTCTAAGATACTACAATGCGATACTGGTGAAAAAAAATTCATCATAACCTTTTTGTTTTTTACTATATACCTTTTTCCATATGTAAAAAGAGTACATAAACAAATTATGCTATAAATAGTAAACTTTGATGAAATTTTTTGTAGAACTCACTTTGCAGTATCTTATAATAAGGTGTAGCGTATACTCAAGAGGATAAAGAAGTATAATAACAACATCATTTAAGCAATATATTGATAGTGGGAGTGCATACTCCCAAGGTATGGAATCATTATATATATATATATATATATATATATATATATATATATATATATATAAAATTACAATTACATGGAAATCACCAATAAAATCAGCAAGCCTTAAAAAATCAGCAAGGAAAGCGGTGGCCCTGTTAATTCCATCTCACTGAACACTCGGTAATAAGTTGCTAAATAAAATCAGAAAGGAAAGATGCGTGATGAGTCGTAGAGCAACCTGACCACGAGGGCACGCTGTGACAGCGTGACGTGTGGTCGGCCATCTTGCTAGCTCCACGTCAATTTATGATGGAATAGACAATAGCGATAGTGTGGAGTTCATAGCTTTTTGACCGACTCGACGCACCCGATTCGTAATATCCTAATGCTTGGGACTTGTTAAGTTGTCACTACTTCATGCATTCCACATCCTCGTGCATCTTTCACTGTGAGGACTTGTTAGTTCCTACCCGGTGTTGCATCTTGTGTCATTGCTCAGCAACACCTAACTAGACTGCCATGATCGTATATCTGAGTGAGAAAGTGTGCGCCTGTACCAGGATTCCAAATGCCAACTAATTTCAACCGAGATTCGTGAAATTCGATCAAACCGATCCGTGTCGAAAAGGAATTTCATTCGTTTTTTCGCTTAAATTCAAATTCAAAAGAAAATTTGAAAAAATTAAAGTTTAGAGATGTTTCTAAATCGTTCAAAACGTAGAAAATAGGGGAAAAAAAGAAATTAGAAGTATTTTTAGTAGCAATATTTGTTCAAGTGTGTCAAGTAGCAATATTTCTTCAATTATGTTAAGTAGCAATATTTAGTATCACTTTTGCAAGATTAAACATATGCATTGTTGGATTAATGGCTAATAAAATTTAAAAAGTTCGAATCTTGAAATGTATGGATGCCTTATAAAAGTCAATGGAGTAATAAAGGATCTTTTAGGGGTGAAACCGTCAAAATGTATTTGGATTGTTTTGGAGCCGACATTTAGGTCAAACCCGCCAAGTTTCTTTAACGCCAGCTTCTCTTAGAACCAGCTTTTTATTTAGTATCAATATTTGTTCAATTATATTTAGTAGCAATATTTGTTGAAGTATATTTTGTAGTAATATTTGTTGAAGTATATTTTAATATGTTAATGTTATCCAATATTGAAAATTTTCCTTGTATTGATATGTGATATCTTTCAATTATTTAAACTATAGCAAATGTATGGTATTTTTTAATATATTAATGTTATCCAATATGAAAAACTTACTTGTATTGCTATGGTATATTTAATATGTTAATGTTATCTAATACTGAAAATTTTTCTTGTATTGATATGTGACAACTTTCAATTATTTAAAATATAGCAAAGGCATATTTTAATATTTTAATTATGTGAATGCCTATTTTTCACTTGTATTGATATGTTAAAATATGTTAATGTTATCTTGCTATGGTATATTTTAATATTTTAATTATGTGATTATGTGAATGCCTATTTTTGCATTTGTATTGATATGTGACAAGTTTTAATTATGTGAATTGAGTTTTACAAATTTTACAACATTTTATTTGCAATTTTTCTCATTTTTTTTTATTTTTTAACCTTTCGTCGAAATTCGACGCTTTTCGACCGAATTTCGATGCTTTTCGACCAAAATTCGAGCTTTTCGTTGGAATTTCATTCGGCTATTTGATCAATTTTTAAATGCATTTGAATTCCGAAACACTTCGATTTTTATCAAATTTCGATTGAAATTCGACGAATTTTGGTACTGGTGGCTCCTCAAAAAATGGTCCCGAAACGAGATTTAAAACCTTGCGCACGACCACCACAAGCTCGAATCCCTCTACTATTTGACATTGTCAACGATCGGGATCGCCTAACCGCATAAATGTTAGGGGGTTGATGTGAATGCGGAACCCAGTACTGACTTTGCTCAAAGAGGCTGGGGGTTCACTGCTTCAATGGTCGAAGGAAGGAGAAAGAGAGGGACACCGAGAATTATACTGGTTCGAGCCCCCGGTTCGGGTAATAGCTCTACTCCAGCCTTGCCCGGAGGCAAAGAAATCCACTATGTTTTAGTACAAGAGGTGCTCTCTAGCTCGAGCCCCTGTTATTTATCTTATGAGTATGTATGTCTAGTCCTGTTTGCCACCCCTTGCTTGTTCGTCTCAAGGAAGTTTTATACCTCTCCCAACCGTTGTTAGAAACGCCCGGGAGAGATTCCTGGGGAAGTGGCTTCATGCGCACTAATGCCAAATCATAACTGTCGCGGGATTACCGTTCACGTCTAGCTTAACTCCATCATTTAAGAATCTTGGTAACTGATGACGTGGATGTCCGACCGATATCCCTGAGTTTGATCCCTCGAACGGGAGCTAGCTCCTTGCTCTCTAGCTAGAGCTCGAGCTAAGAGTCTCTGACCACGTCGTTGACCGCACGGCTCCCGCTCGACCTTGAGCTAGGGGTTTGTTGACTGTACTGTTGACCAGACAGGGGTTTTCCAGTACACAACAGACATACTTGAATAACTATTGCTACTAAATATAATTGAATAAATATTGATACTAAAATATATTAAAGTAAATATTGCTATTTGACATACTTGAACAAATATTGCTACTAAAAATACTTCTAATTTCTTTTTCTTTTTGGAGTTTTTAATTTCTACATCTCAATTTTTTTGACAAAATTTGACCAAAATTTCAATTTTCAAACAAAATTTTGAATTTTTTGACAAAATATCATAAACAATTGAATTTTTGTATAAATTTGATTTTTTGATAAATTTTAACCAAAATTTGAATTTTTAAACAAAATTTGATCACAATTTGATAGAAATTTAAATTTGATCAGGTACAAAGCGGACATCAACAATACACGCACATTTCCCACACAACCAAAGAGGCACATACGTTACGTGCACATCTCTCTGAACATACTCCCTCTGTCCCACAAAGAGTGCATTTCTAGTGTTCAAATTTTGTCCCACAAAGAGTGCATTTCTAGTCCGTAGGGCCCAGCTGTAAGTGTATGCATGCTCATTTAAGTGCTTGTGGAAACCGAAGCTAAAGACGCTTTGTGTATGGAGTAATGAGGGTCACATTAGTCATTTACCTTGCACACTAATCTGTCTTAAAAATCCTAGAAATGCACTCTTTGTGGGACAGAGGGAGTATACACTAAGAAGTTAATCCAAAGTTTCACCACCTTCGGAAAGCGCACACGTGTATATAGAACAGGTACTGTTGAGTTTGGGGTGTTCGGTAGTTGGGCTGTAGCGATTACATTACCGTTCGCGGAGCACGAAAGGGCACTCATTCCGCGATCGGAAGGGGGGCACGGAGGGCAAATCCGACAGGAAAAAAAAAAAATCGACCGGCCAAAGCTTTCTGAAGAAGAGACATGTGAACAGATGTGATTAGTTTATTTTGGTTAAGCGGGAAGCCTCGAGAGACCCCGCCGCCGAGCGTTTCCTAATTGCCACCCCACCGGGCCACCACGTACGCACGCACGCACGAACCCAAAACCCAAATTCGCTTCCCCAATTCCTCGCTTTTTCCTTCCCCTGCCCTCGTCAGATCCGCTTGTTTCCGTAGGTACGATAAAATCCGTAAGCGGCCGGAATCCCCAATTGGTTCTTCGATTTGGTCGCTTGCTCCTCCCGGCGGTCTCATCGACCGCTCTCTAAGGCGAATTTGCTTTCCTCGTTGGTTTTCCTTGCAGCTGCAGGTAGTGCCTGAAATCCGAATCCATGGCGGCTGCGCTCGCGGTGACGGACGAGCTGGCGTTGCCGCTTCGCGCGGTGGGGGATCTGGCCGCCGCCGCCGGGGTCTCGCGGGAGGAGGTCGTGGTCATCACGCAGTGCGCGTCGCTCGGTGAGCTCCTCGGCGCTGGCGCCTTGCCCCTTTTTCCTGTTACGCGATGAAAGAGTCCGAGTTCGCGTAGGGCCGCAGAAACGGATCGAACGTTACCAGTCTGTTTGGAATGGTGGACCGTCTGGTCGGATTAGGATCATGTTGCACGGGCTGCGTGTTTAGAATCAAATTTGAGGGAAATTTTTTTCTTGAGGAGCTGTTTAGAATCAAAACTCGAATTTACCATTGCTTGTTAGCATCTTGTGCGTTGCTGGTTCTGATTTGGAATTGTGTTCCAAATTCGTAACTATTCAATCCATGGCCACGGGCACTCCCTGATAAACTTGATTGGAGTTGACTGACTTTTGCTTTCTAGTTTCTGACTTGATGGTTATGCCTTATTTGCTAATTGCTAGCTTTATAGATTCAGAAGTGTTAATCTATCCATCCATCCATAACACGTAGGAGCTTTATAGATTCAGAAGTGTTAATCTATCCATCCATCCATAACACGTAGGAATACTCAGAAATCGCACACTACCAGTCGACAAAGGGCAAAAAGAGGTCACTATTCTCACATTAAACATGAGAAAAACATAACGTAATATCCTACTGAACACTTCCCAATCGTTCATAGATTCAGTATCTGAATTCATGTGGTAATAATACACAGTTATGTAGGGACCCTAGAGTAGGCACTGTTTTGATTTCTGTTTTGCTTCAGTATGCCATGCCCTTGTATGAACCATAGTTACAGGATTCGCTGTAAACCCTCTCGAATCGCGAACCGGATTCATCGAACCCAAACCGGTTTAGGGTACGGGTTCATGTTCGTAGTGGAAATTGGAAGAAAAAGTGGCAAACCGCGAACCCGAATCCCGTACCGCGACTCAGACGAACCACGTTTCTGGTAACCATGGTATGAACTATGGTTATGGTATGTCGTAAACCTGTTTTAAACCTTTGTTGTTGACATGGGTCAGGTGGGAAGTTGCCTTTTGATGACGCATCAGTTGGTGCTGTTCTTTCTGTCATTAAAAATGTGGAAAGCTGGGGGGATCAATTTATTGCTGAAATTAGCCGGGTGCTGAAGGCTGGGGGAATGGTACTGGTGCAGAGCTTCACACCCTCCTCTCATCAGAAGGTAATTTATTTCAGCTGGTTTTGCCCACCGCTTTTATTCTGTAATGTTAATTTATCACCCCTAATTTTCTAATTTCTCTGCATTAGCCGAACAACTATATCGAGCGCAAGCTAC
Source organism: Rhipidocladum racemiflorum (assembly GCA_036346355.1). Lineage (NCBI taxonomy): Eukaryota > Viridiplantae > Streptophyta > Magnoliopsida > Poales > Poaceae > Rhipidocladum > Rhipidocladum racemiflorum. The sequence continues at coordinate 1,760,833 of CM070575.1, read as the reverse complement.
TGATGGGAGGTTTTGTTGAAGTGCAAGCTTCTGCTGCAAGTTTGCAGGATAGTGTGCAATCTGTTACTGTGAGCAAATCTAGTGTCACGCTGTGTTAATGCTGTTGTACAGGCTTTCTTTCTAGTGCTAACTTGAATTTCTTGCAGATTAAGGCAAAGAAGGCCTCTTGGAGCATGGGTTCTTCCTTCCCCCTTAAGAAAGCCACAAAGGCTCTTCCAAAGATTCAAATTGATGATGACGCTGAACTGATTGATGAAGACAGCCTCTTGACGGAGGAGGACTTGAAGAAACCACAGCTTCCAGTTGGTATGGTCACAAAACCCTTTGACTTTGTACAATTTTTTGTAAATCTCTACTATATAAAGTGAGAGTTTCTTCCCACGTCACATTAATTGTCATGCTTAATTGCCCTACTTAATTGCCCTGCTTAATTGCCCTATGCAAGAAACGAAGCGTTGCTTTAATTAGCCAGCTTTTGCAAGAAACGAAGCGTTAAAGATAGATGTTTGATCTTATGAAATAATTTTTTTTTATTTTTTAATCTTTATTTTCCGTTATCAATTTTGTTTCTCGTAGCAACGCACGGGCATATAACTAGTAAAGTTTAGTTTAGGTTTAGATCCTAAAAAGTTCATTGTTGTTTCATCAGTTGGGGATTGTGAAGTGGGAGCCACAAGGAAGGCATGCAAGAACTGTACTTGTGGTAGGGCTGAGGCTGAGCAGAAGGTGGAGAAGCTAGAGCTCACTGCAGAACAGATCAGTAACCCTCAGTCAGCTTGTGGTAGTGTAAGTAAAATTATTGCTTTTAGATATACAACGCCACTGATGATTTTCTGTTAAAATCCTTAGTTGTTGAATGCATTTGCACAGGTCATTGATTGTGTGTATGTTATTTCTCTTTGAAATGATAATTGCAGTGTGGTTTGGGCGATGCGTTTCGATGTGGTACTTGCCCATACAGAGGCCTTCCAACTTTCAAGTTGGGCGATAAGGTAATCATTTTACTTATATTCTCGATTCATGAGAAGAGATTCAGGATATGGGTTGAGGCGTTGAGCTAGTATTGATGCAAGTTTCTCACACTGTTTCTTGATTGGCAGGTTTCATTGTCAGACAACTTCCTTTCGGCTGACATATAATGGTAGAGAACAGCAAAACGGCAGCAGATAGGCAATGAATGCTTTCTTTAATTTGTTCGTTCGTTACAAAGCTACGTTGTTCGTGAAGTATGATTGATGTTTTACAGCGAAACAACTGCATTCGAAGTAGTTCGTGCGCCCATGCAGTTTCCAGGTTCAAATGTTCAAGTGAGTGCGACTTGTCCGTGCGTTTCTATTTGGGAATACATGTAATTGCTGGAGCAAATATGTTGGAAATATTTTTTTTCCTATCCCTTTAAGCTGCACATTTCAGTACGCTGTTATCGTTGATCATACAATGACCAGGGGAAGAAGAGTAGAACGGATGCAATCAAATGTTCAGCCCATGTTCGTAAACGACTAGTGTCATGATGTTTAAATCCTGTACAGAATGGTTCGGTTCAACCTGATACAGCGAACCAAACAAACGCACTCTTAGTCAATATGTTACACTGGTACACCTGCACAGCTGGCCTGGCCATTGTGGAAAAGAGCTAGCCTATAATTGTGGATTGAGAGGTGTTTTTATGCTCTTTCTTTTAAAAGTTGCATAACTATTAAAGTATAAATGAAGGGTAGATGGTGATTACTTTTCCCTTCGTTTACTTTAAGATTTGTGCAACTTGTACTACAAGGAAGAATATAGAAGCACCTCTCTCGTGGATTGGAGTGTCGACTGATATAGCTAGTAGATGGACACCGCGCGCATTGCGCTTCTGTCCTCTCCAACGCCTTCTCTTCTTGCCGGCTCCCCATCGCTCGCTCCTTGTCCCGATTGATTCCTTCCCCTGCACCGCCGCCGTGCCGGTCACCGTTCTAGCAGAGCTCCCAGCTTACATCTCCGGCGCCTCCTTTTCCTCTCAACGCGGCATCTCGTCGTTTTCTTCTGGGGTAATTCCTCGTTTCCTTCCAGGTAATTTCTTATTATATGCCCCTAATTGTCAGTGACACATTCAGGGATTTTTTTTTTCTCCTCAAATTCTAGTGACTAATTCTTTTCTTTTCCTCACCCATACTCTAACCTTGCTGTGCATCAAGTATGTTTGTTTAGGAGCAACAACTACAATTGCATGGGCTACCCTATTTTTTTTTACACATTTGGATGGGTTATTTGTTGATTTGCTTGCATTTTCTCTTTCAAAAAATAAATAAATAATACTCCGACTCGCTACGGGCTCTCAAACGCAACAAGGCCGGCTGGCCGCCTGGGTCGCAGAAATTGTCGTCCACCCCTCCTCCGTCTTCGTCTTCTTTACCTTTTTTCCTTTCTCGAATCCTCGTGGAACTCACATGTCGAGAGATATCCACCGAAACATTATCCTTCTCCGCCGCCCAAAGCTTAATCAGACCCCTGCGAAATTTCCGACCACCACCAACGCCGCCTCCACCGATCCGAGGACCTCCTCCTTTCCAACCGCTCGTTCGGTGGATCTGCGTGGCGGCGATGGAGGAGCGGCGGCGGCCGCTGCTCGAGGTTGTGCCCCCCTCATTCCTTCCTCCTATTTCTTCCATGCTCTCGTACTATCTCCGTCTGGCCGTGGGGGTTCCTGTTGTTCTTGTGTGGTTTGCGCTTTGGGGCGCGAGTTGGGTCAGTGGTTGGGAGCATCCTTATCCTAAACCGTAGGCTCGGTCTTGCCAAATTTTACACCCATCTTCTTGAGCTTCGTTGCCAACACACCAGGGAATTTCTTGCCTAGGATAGTACTGGGTTAGTGTCTCACTGTCTCTACTTGCTATTTACAGAATTTTCTTTGTTTCATGGGTATGTGACGAATGAGTTGGGCTATGAGCTTGGGGTGTACCTTTGTATGTTCTTCGGTTGTCCTTGTCGTTCTTTCGATTGGTTTATGAGGGATAAGGATGATGAATAACTCAAAATGCTCTACTAATGAACTAATGAACTATACTGTTGTGGTGATTTCGAGTATTTTAGGTTGCTGTAGATTGATTCGGTTAGGATGCTTATTGCTACAGCAAAAGCAGGCTGTAGTCACATAATTTTTTTTTGACGGCCACATAGTTTTGTTGATTAGGCTGAATATAGCACCAGATTATAACCAAGGTCACCACTTCGGGAAAATAAGTAGTCAGACAGAAATGATGGATATAGCTGTGGTAACTTACACACCACTTATGCTCTACGACCATGTGCCCGGAAAAGTAAATTCTGACCTTTTGTTGGTAAATTTTCTGGAATAGCTAGTTTAGCTGCTCAAATCAAGGGCATAGTTTGCCTTTAGTGCAAATTACAGATATGCTGTTAGCTACAGTGAACTAACTGTTAATACGTCTTAGAAGGAGCAAACTGAAAATTGCTTTGACACTGAACATCAATCATGACACATGAATGCAATATTGCTGTTTTCGTTACTTGAGATGTGTTCTGAATGGTGTGCTAAGTGCACTACAGTCTTGGACCTACTTGAAGAATACTTTACATATATAAAATCTAGTGCTTTGGCTCACCAAAAAATCGATGCAATAGCAGTAGTTTACCTTGACTAATCTTCTCTGCAGCAATGTGCTAATTGCCATCTTTTTTCCATTTAGGTAGAACAATGCGTCACATCCATACCAGAAGATCATGAGGCCACTTGCTGGGGCTGTGGACTCCGGCTTGTTTTTGCAAGTTATGCACCTGTCTTCAAGTGTGGCTGGTGTGGAGCAATCACACAATGCAATCAAACTTCAAGAAAACCTGACAGTGTATGCTTTTCTCACTGGAGGCGTTTCCGGGACAGGTTCTTTGTGACTGTGCTCACCCTCTTCATGCTCTTCGTCATATGTAGGTTCCGAATCTCTATCCATCAGCTTCAGATATAATTTTCCTTCTCAACTTATCCATGCTTATCTGCTTGTCGATTCAATTTATACCGGTAACATTTTTGAGACTCCATACTGTAGTTTTTTTGTTAATTTATTCTTTTCTTTCTGTTTCACAGGTGGTGGGGTCTGGACGGTATATCCAGTAGTTTTCTCAATCAGCAATTTTTGTGGCATCTTCCACTGCATAGTAACAGCTATCTTAGCTGTATTTACCATCACAAGTTATTGTTTGGCCTCTTTTAAATCTGCTGGTGCGCCGGTAAAGATACGGTGGGGCAGCTATCCCATGGTTGGGAAAAGCGATCTTGAGAACTATACATTCTGTACATATTGTAGTAAACCAAAGTCCCCAAGAGCACATCACTGCCGATCTTGTAAAATGTGTGTGGTGGACATGGATCATCATTGCCCATTTGTAAGTTGGATAAAATTTGAAATATTGCTGTCTTGATATATTTCCATTCTGCCGTATCATTATTTTGTTGCTAATTAGATTTGACTTGTTGCGTTTCCTTTTTGTTGTGTTCATTGCAGATTGGAAACTGTGTGGGAGCTTCAAATCACCGAGCTTTTGTCATTTTTCTTATCTCTGTGGTCATTAGTTGTAGTTATGCCGCTATTATGACCATTTATGCGAGTTATCATGTATGGCCCCCTGTGGATTTCCCAAATCTAGCATCTTCTCACCATTCAATGGGTTCTTTGAAAGTACTGATGGGGATTATTACTGCCTTGGTGAGCTCCGCATTCTTTTTGTCAGCAAGGGGTCTAGTTCTGTTATATCTTGCGTTTGCCAGCCTATCAGTTAATGCTGGTATAGGTGTGTTACTGTGCCAGCAACTTAGTTACATATACAAGGGAAATACATATCTTAACCGTTTAAGTACACCGAATGTCATGCATGGGGAGAGAGGGTTGCAAAACCTTGTTCGATTTTTTCGGTGCCTATACTCAGTTTCCAGAGTATTTCCGGACTACTCGAACACGGGCAAGTTGCAGGACAATTCAAGCTCAAAACTTCTTTAGAGGTATAGATCAGTCTCTACAAGCAATGTTTTCTTACCCAGTGGCTTCATTTCATATCTAGGCTTGTGCTTATCATAAGCCAATTGTCCTTCCAATTGTCACGCTTCTGCTAATCAGGTACACCACTGCAGCAAGTTTTTCTTCACTCGGTCTTGTGAAATACACACAGCATCCTTATTGCTCTATATTATCGGCTTCTAAGGTCCCTTTTGTGGATTCCCATATATGCATATTTCAATTAAAGTAGATTAATCCACAAAAGAATAATTAAAAGAAAGGAAAAATTGGTCGCTAGTCTCCAGCGGTGGGTTACAGGTATACCATCCTGGGTGCTCCTTTGGCGTTAGTGATGGCTAGCAGTATAGCACTGTATGCATAACTATTTTGCTCACCCTTAGGAGTATCCCCTCTCAATAGATTTTGTAAATTATGGAATGCAAACTTAATTAAACTAATTAAACCTGCCACCTCTATAAAATACCACGATGTTGTTAATAACGATGCATTATGCTGATTTTACAATCTTATCTGTTTGGCAGATGTTGGAAAAATGATTAGACTAAGGGATTACCATCAGTTTCATTTTCTGTGAGATACTGAGATACATAAGTGAATGAATGATCGTGCATAATATTGAGTACCCAGTTGTCGCCATTCTGTTTTTTTAATTAACTTCAGCTAGCTCACTGCAACCGAAAGGAATAGAGCCAACTTGTAGCTTGTAAGACAGCCGTAGATGATGCTAATAGTACTTCAATCTGCTTGGTTCCTTCACGCAAGTCATTCATGATCGTTTGCAATCGTTCTAATCTTGAAACTAAAACACAGGTTTCATTTACATGTAGGTTTCAGTGTTCAGTTTATATTCCACCACTTGAGGAGACATTTATGGAAATATTTGCGGTCATAATGGTTCTGCTACCAATAGAACAGTGGACACACTTCTTCATTTGACCATCAATAGCCAATTAGTTCGTATAAATGAAGCTGGAAATGATCATAACAATGGAGTAAATGATGATTCGTAGTCTGGAAGATAACTTCGTTTTGAAGGAAAAAGGAAAGGACTATTGGCCATTAGTCTTTAGGTGGACATTAAACTCACATTGATTTACCGAAACAATTTCAGCAGATGCTAAAGTACAATGTGGTCCTATGTATTCATTGCCTACAGGCAATCACATTGATTTACCGAAACAATTTCAGCAGATGCTAAAATACAATGTGGTCCTATGTATTCATTGCCTACGGACAATCTTGAGGTGCTGATGGTCAGGCAATAAATTTGCAGTATCTGAAATCCTGAGCGCCATGAGTATTTGTTCCGAGTTAAAGATCCCATCTTTCATGCTTCGGTGCTCCAGTAGAAATCAACGTGAAGATTAAATTTGACAATGACTCTGAATGATGCTAGGAGATCGAGAGAAAAAAAAAATGCTTGGACCACTTCTTTTTGTTGTTAATAGACTGACATGTATAGGCAAAGAAACCCACACTTGTTTTTGCACCATTTACACTGAACTAGCCTTCGTAAACTGGTTGGTAATCTTTTTAAGAATCACTGGATCGTCACTTTATTTTAGAGGCTAGACTTGTGTTGCATCAGATTTCGGGGATGTTTGCAGGTACAAAGGGAGCGGCAACGTGTCTCAACTTTTGTTTTGTTTCAGCTCGTTTGTTTGTAGCTGTTTAACTTGTTCGAGTCGCACGTCAAGGAAGGCTTTGTCGGGGCCGACGGTTCGGTCACAATAAGAGCCGGCTTCTCCGGAGAGGGAGTCACGCCGTACGTGGTGGCATCGCTAGCACCATCCGATCCTTATCCCACGGCCAGGGTGGTCCGGGAGGCCGGAGACACATCCCCCCGAAACCGTGAAGGGCCGGCCGGTTCCCCGACCGAACCGCCCGGGATTAGTTCCCTTCCCACGGGTTTCCCGGCCGGATTCAGTTACTCGATCCACGGCACACGCACAGCCCCATTCTTTCTTCCTCTATTTAACTAAATAGAGTTTTCAGGTACCATCAAATTACATTTAAACTCTTCTATTTTTTTTTTATATTAATTCTTTAAACGTTTGCTTTTTTTGTTGTTACTAACTGAATGTATAATTTGGTACTCTTTACGGATATTAGAAAATTCGTGCGAGATATTCCTTCAAGCTTGTCATCTCCGTGTTTCACGGCAAAGCGTAGTTCGCAGAATATCAGATTGAGAGTTGAGACATGCCGTGATATTTCTTTAAGCTTTTGTCATCTCCGTGTTTCACGGCAGAGCGTTGTTCACAGAATATCAGATTGAGAGTTGAGACATGCTGTGATATTTCTTAAAGTTTTTGTCATCTCCGTGTTTTATGGCAGAGCGTAGTTCGCAGAATATCTGATTGAGAGTTGAGACATGCCGTGTGCCTTTGGAGAACGAAGACCGTAAGCGTGCTCTCCACAGGCTTTCATGAACGATGGGCCTGAATTGCAGGGCACCATGGCGCGCTTTTGGATCGAGCAAGCAATATGTTGCTGAACCACCGCGCGCGGCGAGATTAACTGCAGGTATGTGTGTCTCGGATCTTAATTCCATCACATGCTTTCGTTCGATCCCAAGCTGGTGATATTGCTCCTACCAATCGTCCTTGCATGCTCCATCTCTCCTCTCTCTCTCTCTCTCTCTCTCTCTCTCTCATGAATTAATCATCTCTGTTTCCATAGCCACATGGCATGTACTAGTTATTATATATTAACCCTCATCTGATTCCCTGCAACTTGCGAATTCTAGCTGGTGGTAACAAGTGCAATGTGCATCCTTCAGTTTTGCTTTTGCCGCGTGGTAATTTAAGCTGGGGGGGCTGCACGTTACGATTCCGTACACACCTAGTTCGATCGCATTCCTTGTGGAGTTCTGCTTTGGTTGCACATGCAGTGCAGGCACGAATGATGTGCATAAATTAAACTACGAAATATACGTGCTAATTATCTAGATCAACCAGCACTTGCGAAGTCAACAGCAAATGCAAAACAAAAGCCGGCCGTAGCAGAGTTAGAGAGACATGAGGAGGAAGATGAGCAGGGCAAGGCTGGCCGGTTCATGGCATGTTGCCATGCATGTGACGTGCTCGCACCCTTGCGCTGCCGCAGCACTCAACGGTGATTTTTTTTTTTTTTACAAATCTAGCCCGCTTCGGAGTAAATTATCAAAAATGACACTCTCTTTGAATATGCGACAGACGACATGTGTCATGTGCCGCGCATTCCGTACCGTGACAATATAATCCATCGTGACAACGGTAGCATCGGGACAAATGGACCTACCGAGCAAGCCTAGCTCGTTAGGTAGGTGCATGGCTAATTAGTGATTTAATTACGTAAAGTAATAATTAAAGTGATTAATTGATGAACATGCCGAGGAAAGGGAGCTCATTAGGAAAAGGAGTAATTCATGTTTAAATGAGCGGTAGAGGAATGGAGGGAAATTCAACTTTGTAATGCCATGTTGAAACTTCTGTGCGTGTTGCACCTGCGCTAATGCACACAGGGAGAGCCGACGGAGGAGGAGGAGGAGGAGGAGGAGGAGCTAGGCCCGCCTGTCTTTACAGCTCAAAGATTCACAAATTGCACATGCTCCTCCTGGCTTGCCGGCTGGCTCATCGACCGGAGGGCAGGGAGGAGAGAGAGAGAGAGAGAGAGAGAGAGAGAGCGGCGAGAGATGGAGGAGAATAAACAATAATGGTGCGGTTCGGCCCCAGATCCAACAGAAATCCGCTTTTCCGATCAGTGCCGTGAATTCGCACTCGCTCGTACGATTGCCGGCCGCCTGGGGCCGATCCATCTCTGCCTTTTCACCTTCGTGTTTTCTGCGTATTTTCCCTCCCTTTAGGCCTGGCCGGCCTGATGAAAGTTGATAATTTGTGCCTTGTTTTGTTTGGTTGCTGCTGCTGCTGCTGTTCTTAACTGTGCCCCTCGCAGCTTTAATGCTGTTGCTGCCGTGCTCTTGTCGTCGGGCTGTTGTGCTCCATCTTTCACCGTGCAAGTAATTACTTTCTTCTTATTCCGTTTATAAATACATACCATTCTAGCTTTCAAAATTCTATTTCTAACCCCTTTGCCTCTTCGCCGGGCTGCGGTTCTCTCTGAAACTAGGCACGTCGCTCTTTCCGTTTTGCGTCCTCGTATCTTGTACTTGTTCTTTTGCCATCTCGATTAATGCAAGGCAGAGCTCATGCTATTTCTTTCAAACAAAAAATTATGTTTCTAAATACTGTTAGAAATAAAGGCACATTTAGGTTTAATTTAATCCAAAAGTAAATCATGAACAACATGTGATTGACTATCGATAACGAATAACAGGAGCATACCATAGATGCATATGCTAGAAGACTACACATATATCCATCTAATGTGCTCACAATCAATAGGTTGAAAATAAACAGTAGAGACATTGTAACGCATCTTGTTAGGTGCAGATAGAGCGATGAAGCGTTGTAGCGTCTGATAAAGGTCGAGCGCGCGCCAGCCGGCGCGATGCCGAGCACCGCTCTCGAATGTCGAGGAAGACGAGCCGTGACGGTGACGTGAAGCGCCGCGCCGAGCGCTTCCCAAAATCGATTCGCCCTCTCCGGTGCAAGAACGCGAGGACGACGGCCGGAGACTCGCTTTCCTGCTTCGGTGCACGCCGGCCAGACGGACGGGCAGATTTGATGGCGGCGCAAATGAGAGGAAAATAGCAAAACCCTAGACGTGGTGTGTCGTGTTCTCTCTGACGGCAATGCGCAGATATAAAGGAATAGCCTGGTAATACCAGAATCGCGATTTATCCCGAGTAGCAAAAGAATAAATCGCAAAGGAGGCCGCGCTTCACGCAAAGCCCTGGACCGGATTTCGGCGGACCATTCACGCAGTGCCAGACGCTGCGCCCGCTTCGCCCCGCCGAGCCCGAGCCCGAGCCCGAGCCCGAGCCCGGCGAGGCGAGGCGAGCGCGCGCGTGTGTATTCTTTCTCCCTTTCTCCACATGGTTCTACCATGGTAGAGCACATTCCACTATTTAAACTAGTGTTCACCACTTTAGGCTAGCAATGTGGTACTATTGCTAGTGCACATGCCTCTTCATGAGGTGGGCCTTTGAGATTTTCTAGGATTTATTGTCTCAATTAAATGGGCTTGGCCCAAATAATCCAACAATCCCCCACCAGATCTCAAAGTCCCACTGACAGTTTTGCCTATTCCAAAGCTGTTGATATACCAAATGCTTTGGTGACAATGGACTATGCCTTGAATTGCACCTAGGACTCCAAATTACACTCACCACAACTTGAACAATGGACTAAGCCTTGAATTGCAAGTTTTGTGCGATCGAGTTTCATTTAGAGCCTTAGGCGATACTAGGTCGCCAATAGGCTACCCCTCGGGTGGAGCATATAAGTCGTACTCCATGGTCTCTTCATGAGATTATTAGAAATTACCCAAGTCTCATAGATCGCGACTTTCAACAACTAATCTCATATAGGTGTGTTCTTTCAAGATGCTCTGTAGGATGACATCTTCGCTAAATAAAGACAACGAGAACACATTAAGGCAAAAGCCAACCTCGCCATCTGATTTCGAGAGTATTGCATCTTCACTTGGAACTAGTTAGAAAATTACTCTCCTCCAGTTAACCAGTAGCTTGTTTTTCCCAGGTCCTAATTCACGGGATCTCCGATCACATAGGTTGGGTTACCGCTGTCGGCGTATTCTACACCAAGGCACCCGCTCCCCCGCACTAAAAAACGGTCAAGTGGCGGCCAGAGCGTGCTTGGGCCCACCGCCACGGCCAGAGAAAAAGCCCCACAGTGGTCGCCAATGGACACGTGGCGACAGCCAGCCGCTGGCGCCAAAGAAGGTGGTAGCCAGCCGCTGGACGCTAGCGTCTGAGCAAGCCAGTGGCGCCAGCGAGGTGGTCGCCAATGACGCGTGGCGTAAAGCGAGCCGCTGGCGCCAGCAGGTGGTCGCCAATGGACACGCGTCTGAGCGAGCAGCCGGCGCCAGCAAGAAGGTGGTCGCCCAGCAGCGTGGCGTCTGAGCCAGCCGTTGGGCGTCTAGGAAGGTGGTCGCCAGATGATACGTGGCATGCGATCCTAGCCATCGCGCACCATCCGAGATAATCTTGCCGAGATCAAGGACATTAAATGCGAATCGCGGCGCATTAAATGTGGAAGCTTAGAGTCGCAGCATGGCGGCGCGCGCTTTTCCCCAGGCGCATCATAACCACGGAGACGTCACAACTACACCTCACCCCATGACGGAACGAGCGGCATGGGTGGACATGGGGCCCGAGGCAGGATTGTGACGGCTGCGGCAGATATTAATGCGACATAAGAACAGTGACGGGCGCATTAAATACGCCCGTGGCAGTGTAATGAGTATGGCTTGCAGTGTAAGCCTCCGTGCGCGCCTTGCAGCCCCAAGTATAAAAGGAAGCCGGTGCATGGGAGAGGGGGTTGGTTCGGTTGGGTTCGGGAGGCTGTAAGGTTTCCATCCTCTCTAGTAAGAACACAAGCAATACCAAGAAAGGCAGGACTAGGGCTATTACTCTCCGGAGGGCCTGAACCTGGGTAAAAACTCCTTGCGTCCCCCTGTTAGCTGAGCCTCCGGTACTCTGGCTGCCTCCGCTATCCCCTCGAGGCGATTGCCCCAAAGCCCCTGTCGAACCTCATAAGCACCTGTCTCGGAGGTGCCTGTTGGCGAGTACGCCGACAAGTGGCGCGCTGTAGGGGCTATTGGTGGTTAGATCGCCCCTTTCTTCCGCTTTCAAAGTAGAGGCTAAGCGAAGAGGGGCGTTTGTCTTCATGGCGGATTCGCACTCCAAGCGTGGCAATCTGCCCGAAGAAAGTGGCGCTCATAGCCGCTCCAGGCATTCGGGGAGGGAACCGGTTATCCCGGGCCCCTCCGCCGCAGGAGAAGCGCGCGTGACTCCCCTGCTCGGGGGTCACCCCGTCCAGCGGCGCTTAGCGCTGGGGGATGACACTCCCGCGCGAAGCCTTCATGCGGCCCGGCTCCTTCTCGATCATCCCCGCAGCTGGGGAAACACCTCAGCCACTCGTGGGCTGCGGGATATCGCCCACCGTGGGCGCCGCACAACAAAGAAGTCGGCGGCGACCAGCTGGCTGGCGTGGCGGCAGGGAACGCGCGCGCCTAACGCGCCGGGTTCCAGCCGCCACACGATGGCCCCTCCCGGTATCAAGGGTCGGGATAAGGGGAAGGGAGTCCTGGTTGCAACCCCCTCTGCAACGGGGGGATGGGCACGTGACTCCGCTTCTTCCCGTGGTCCCCCCGAGTCAAGGGGGAACCGCGAAGACCTTCGATCGCGCCTTGACGAGAGGCGGCGTCAGCGCGACGGTGACCTGCGTCATGTCCTCCGCGAACGCCGCGAAGGCGCAAGACAGGGGGCTCCTCCCTCGGACTCGGGCAAGAGCGCAGGGTCGCACTCCTCATCCTCTCCTCAGGATCGAGGGGCTGGCGAACGACGCTGCTCCCCCTACAACGTTGGATGCCAGGCGTTCTCTCTCCGCCTTCGGCAAGCTATATGGCCGGAGAGATTCCGCCCCGCCTCCATCGAGAAGTATGACGGTACCACCAACCCGGAGGAGTTCCTGCAGATCTACACCACGGTGGTGCGTGCGGCGGGAGGGTCCGAGAAAGTAATGGCCAACTACCTCCCGACGTCGCTAACGGGCTCTGCCCGGTCTTGGCTACTTAACCTCCCGCGAGGCTCTGTACACTCGTGGGAGGAGCTGTGCGACATTTTTGTCGCCAACTTTCAGGGCTCTTACGCTCAACCAGGCGTGGAGGACGACCTCCACGCTCTGGAGCAGGCAGAGGGGGAGTCTCTGAGAGAGTTCATCCGGCGGTTCAGTCACTGTCGAAACACGATCCCCCGGATCTCTGAGCAGTCGGTGATTATCGCTTTCCGGAGGGGGGTCCGAGACCAGAAGATGCGGGAAAAGATGGCCACGCGCGTCATCTCAACCACGCACTTGTGCGCCAGGGCGGCCGAAGCTCGGAAGTGCGCGGCAAAACCTTCTGACTTCGGCGATGCTGGCGCCTCGAAGTCCTCCGACCGCAAGAAGAAAAAGAAGAAGCGGAGGGAGGCAACCGCTAGGGAGGTCTTGGTCGCTGAGCCGGAGCCCAAGTCCCGGCGTCATGATGATCAGGACCAACGGGATGAGCGCCGGGGCAGGCGCGGCGACCGCAGGGACCGTCGCTCGCCCCGCCGCGAAAACGATGGCGGCAAGCCCTATTGCCCCATCCATCGAACAAGCGGACACGACTTGGAAGACTGCCAAGTTGTGTCCAAACTGGTCGGCTCAAGAAACGCCGTGGGAAAGATCACGAAGACGAAGACGACGAGGATGCGGCTCCGCTAGCCTTCCAGCAGGCGGAGCGCACGGTGGCGTTCATACATGGTGGCTCCGCCACTTACTCATCGAACTCGCAGTACAAGCGGGATTCGAGGCGGTGTGCGCCACAACGTCATCCTCCGGCGAGCCGCCATTGAAGTGGTCGGGCAGCCGATCACTTTGATCGGTGACCACCCGGAGAACACCTCCGCCTGCCACCTCCCGATCGTGGTGTCCCCACGGTCCGCACGCGGTTGGGGGCGGGTCCTGGTTGATGGGGGCATGCCATCAACTCGCTATCTGTTGGAGCGCATGCAGCGCTCCAAATCCCGTGACGAGAATCAAGGCCCGCCCGCTGTTTTACGGAGTTGCCCCCGGGGTGGGCCTCTTACCCCTGGGACAAGTCCGGTTGCCGGTTACGTTCGGAAGTTCGGAGAACTTCCGGACGGAGCTGGTGAATTTCGAGGTCACTGATTTCGACCTCCCCTACAATGCCTTGCTCGGCCGCCCGGCCCTGGTCAAGTTCATGGCAGTGGCCCATTACGCCTACATGCTGGTGAAAATCCCAGGGCCTGGGGGTCCAATCACGGTAAAGGTGGATAGACTGGAAGCCCTGCGCCTTAGCAAGCAGCTGCAGGATCTGGCCGGCACCACCTGCTCGACACGCGACAAGGATGACAACCCGGCCTCCCCCTCGGCCAAGACCCGCGCTCCGCCCAAGCCTTCGGGCGAGGCAAAGGCGGTCCCCGTGGGCGAGGACGGCTCGGGCAAGGTCGTCAAGATCGGCACCGACCTCAGCGCCAAATAGGAAGACGCGCTCGTCACCTTCCTCCGGTCTAACCTGGATGTGTTCGCCTGGGAACCATCAGAAATGGCCGGGGTCCCCAGGGAGGTGATCGAGCACCGATTGGCAACGCTCCCTGGAGCGCACCCGGTCCGGCAGAAGATCCGACGGCCGGCGCCAGAGCGACAGGATGTCATTCGGGACGAGGTGGAAAAGCTTTTGTCTGCCAATATTGTGCGGGAGGCCGCCTATCCGGAGTGGCTGGCCAACCCCGTGCTCGTGAGGAAGTCCAACGGGAAGTGGCGAATGTGCATCGACTTCACCGACCTCAACAAAGCCTGCCCCAAGGACCCATACCCCCTTCCGCGGATAGACATCGTCGTCGACTCCACGGCAGGGTGCGAAGCTTTGTGCTTCCTTGATGCCTACTCCGGCTACCACCAGATCAGCATGGCGCAAGAAGATGAAGAGAAAACTGCTTTTGTGACTCCTCTCGGGGTGTACTGCTATGTCAAGATGCCTTTCGGGCTGAAGAACGCTGGCGCCACCTATCAGCGGGCCATGCACATAGTGTTTCGGCCCCAAATAGGGAAGAATCTGGAAGTGTATGTCGATGATTTGGTGGTAAAAACAAAAAAGGCTGATGAGCTCGTTCAGGACCTAGCAGAGACCTTCTTTCGCCTCAGAAACTACTGTCTAAAGTTGAATACCGAGAAGTGCGTGTTTGGTGTCTCATCCGGAAAGCTGCTCGGTTTCCTGGTCTCCAGCCGTGGAATCGAAGTCAACCCGGAGAAAATAGAAGCAATCGAGCGGATGCGTAGCCTACCCGGCTCAAGCAATCGCAATGCTTGATCGTCGGCTAGCCTCCTGGCGGGTTCATATCGGCTCGGGAAAAAGTCTGCATTGTTCAAGCTATTGAAGAAGACCAACTCATTTGAATGGACCCCAGAGGCGCAGTGGCATTCGAAGATCTGAAGGAATACCTCTCCTCCCCAGATTAGTCGCCCGAGCCGGCGAGCCGTTGTCGTTATACGTAGCGGCTAGCCCTCCGTGGTGAGTGCACAGTGTGGTGGAAGCAGAAGGGATTCAACGGCCGGTCTACTATATCAGCAAGGTGCTCCATGACGCGGAAACGAGGTACCCTCAAGCTCAGAAGATGGTGTACGCCGTGTTGATAGCGTCGAGGAAGCTGCGCGACTACTTTCAGGGGAGAGAGATCACCGTAGTCTCCTCCTACCCCCTGCGCGAGATCCTCCACAACCGGGAAGCCGAGGGCCGCATCGCAAAGTGGTCTGTCGAGCTGGGGGAGTTCGGCATCAAGTTCGCCTCGTGATCGCTATAAAAAGTCAAAGACTAGTGGACTTTGTCGTCGAGTGGACCCCGGCCGAGTCTGAAGCCGCTGCAGCTCCCGCGCCCTCCCCCTGGACGCTTTTCTTCGACGGATCATTCAGGCTGGAAGGCGCGGGGGCCGGGCTCCTCCTGGTCTCCCCGACTGGGGACCTCCTCAAGTACGTGGTCGTCCTCGACTTCAAGGCTACCAACAATGTCGCCGAGTATGAGGGCTGTTGGCCAGACTCGAGCCGCCGCGACCATCGGTGTCGGCGCTTTGCAGTAAAGGGCGATTCCCTATTGGTCATCAATCAAGCAAGGAAAGATTTCTCCGCCCCGACCCGTCATGGCGGCGTACCTGGCGGAGGTCAGAAAATTGGAACGGCACTTCGAAGGATTGGGATATACCCACATCCCACGGCGCGACAACCATCTGGCAGACGAGCTCGCCCAGCTCGCCTCAACCAGATCTCCTGTACCGGTCGGGGTCTTTGAAGAAAGGCTTCCGCGACCGTCCATCGCAGCCCCCGTTTCCGGTGGGGACGATGGTGATGCCGCTTCAGCCCTTGCCTCTGGAGGGGAAGCGAATCCGGCGGAAACGCCCGGCCAGGCGGAGTACCCGGACGACCACTTCGTGGTCGCTGTACTTGACCGGGAAAGCACATGGATGGATCCGATCCTGGCCTACCTGCGGGATCAAATGTGCCCCGATGATGATCGCCAAAGAAAGAAGGTAGCACGAAAGGCCAAGTGCTATACCCTGATGGGCGGGGACCTGTACCGCCGGGGTAAGAACGGAATTCTTCTGAAGTGCATCACTCGGGAAGAGGGGAGCAGCTTGCTCTCTGATATCCATGGAGGCGTGTGCGGGAGCCATGTGTCCGGGCGAACGATGGCGGGAAAAGCTTTCGTCAAGGGTTCTATTGGCCGACCGCTTCCAGGATGCTTGCGAGCCGTGAGGAGATGCGGCGTGCGATTCCACGCCAAGCAGATCCACCAACCGGCCCAAGCTCTGCAAACTATCCCGCTCTCTTGGCCCTTCGCGGTCTGGGGGCTGGATATCCTGGGCCCGTTCCCGCGGGCCACAGGGGGCTACACCCATCTGTTCGTCGCCATCGACAAATTCACTAAATGGGTGGAAGCAGAGGCAGTGAGGTCCATCACCGCCGCAGCTGCAGTCAAGTTCATGCAAGGGATATTCGCCCGCTTCGGAGTCGCCAACCGCATTATCACCGGCAACGGCGCACGATTCACCAGTAGCGGCCTTCTTAGATTTCTGTGAAGAAATGGGCACCAAGGTCTCGCTTTGCCTCGCCGCCACCCCAAGAGCAACGGCCAGGTCGAGCGGGCCAACGCGATCTTTGAAGGGCCTCAAGACCCGGCGTTCGACCGACTCCACAAGCGTGGCGCCCGATGGACGAAGAGCTCCTACCGTGTTGTGGTCACTTGAACCACTCCTAGCCGCCACGGGGAAACTCCATTCTTCTGGTCTACGGCGCAGGTCGTTTCTCCTTCCGAATTGGGCCAGGATCACCGCGTCGCGGCATTCACGGAAGAGGAGCAGGAGGGTCTGCGCCGGGACGACGTCAACCTCCTGGAAGAGGCGCGAGATCGAGCGGCTTTACGCGCCGCAAGGTACCAACAAAGTCTCAGGCGGTACCACGCCTCCTGGGTCAATGAGAGAACGCTGGCAGTGGGCGACCTGGTCTTGCGAAAAGTCCAGTCGCATGCCGGGTCGCATAAACTGTCTCCCCAGTGGGAGGGACCCTTCAAAGTGGTCTCAGTCTCTCGCCCCGGGGCGGTCAGGTTGGCCACTGAAGACGGCGAAGAGCTAGCAAACTCCCAGAATATAGAAAATCTGCGCAAGTTCTACCCCTGATCGGTTGTAAGTCCTAGGATTTGTCCCCCGACCGGCCGGAGTGTGTCTTCCTCTCCGCCGTGGGTCGGGGGGGACCTTATGTTTAAATTTAAACATTCACTTTCTTTATCCGAAGTATTTGTTCTTTCTACCCTCTCTTCGGTCTTTTGCCCACTGTTGGGCAGAGCCAAGACACCCACCCCTGGTGCCCTGCCGCCTTGCAAAAACCCAGTAGCAAAGGCGGAATCGCTAAGTGAGAGCGGCGTGCGGAAATGGGCGGTTGGGCCATGGTGGTTCGACCCCCAAGACGGCCATGACACTCCGGTGTCCCCGTGAAGTCGGCGACTTGAGCACCGCTGCCAAAAGCCCAAGGCCACATCACGACTCACTAAGTGTTCGTTCCTAGAGGCTATCCGGGGGCAAATTTTGCTAAGGCGAGGGGTTTGAGGGCCGAGGTCATGGCGCAAGACTTTAAGTCTTTAAGCGATTATATGCTCGTTAAATGCGAGCAGGAAAAGTTGCGGCAAAAGCAAGCTTTTAAGCAACTTGGCAGGGAGCTTACACTTCTACTTCATTCGGAATGATAAATGTCTAAAGTTTTGCAGACAAAGGCACGACCGAAAAAGAAAAGAAGAAAAGCTACTGAGGAGGTGCTGGAGGGTCCTCCGCGTCATCTGCCGCCTCCTCGGCTGCCGCCGCGTCTTCAGCAAGGGGGGCCACGTCCAGCACCATCGCCACGTCCTCCGCCACCACCTCCATCTGGGGGTTCTCCATCGCTAGTGGCGGCAACTCGCTCGGAGGCTTCGTGAACTCGCTCCTCCGCTGCGCTTGATCGCCCTCAAACCCTTGGGCGGTAGTCGCGGGATCAAAGTTGGCGTCCACGGCGCACAAGCCAAAGACGCATTTTTGCCGTGGCAGCCGCTGCGCGCCCTCCTGGCGGACCGAGCGGAAAGAAGCGGCGGGCAGATGCGTGAGGAAGTCCGCGATGCAGCAGAGGCAAAAGGCGTAATGCCGTGGCCTCTCCTCCCGCGGACCGGCCGCTCGGCCCAGTGGAGCAAGCGCCACCGTCTGGTTGAAGGCGTGGCGCAAAGCATCCGCAGCGTCTCGCCTCCGGCCGAGCCCGATCGCTCTCTCGCCTCCACTCGGAGAGCGCTCGGCGCGGCGGGTGCTTTGCTCTGCCGCTCGCTCCCTCCGCTGCGGCTCCAACCCCGCCCCGATCGCGAGTCCACCACCTCCTTGCGGCGGTTGATTTCGACTCCGCCTCCGTCAACCGCTTCCTGCTCGTCACCAGGCGATTGCTCGTGGCCGAGTAGAGCTCGCCGAGGGCCGCCACAGAGCATCTGCCAGAAACGGAGGCGCGGGGAGTTCTGGGTAGGGACGGGCCGAACGGCCTTAGTTCTGAGCGACGGCAGCAGAAGCTCCTCGGGACCCGCCCGCCGCCTGCCGCCTGGGCTCGGCGACCCCAACTGGCGCAGCCCTGACAGCCGCGGCGCCTTGGCCGTCCCCAGCACGGGCAGCGGGGGTATCCGGAGTAGGAACCCTGGACAAAGGGGGAAACAACGGTAAGGATTAGTCTTAAAAAACTTGAACTTTTGTATTGCATTTGTGTCTCCTGGTGAGTACCTAGGCGCCGGCCTTGGGAAGCGGGCACGCTTCGGAGCGAGACCAGCCACATGGCGCTGCCAGCCGCCGTGGCGAGAGAGATCCGCCTGGCCATGGCGGTGGCGGCGGCGGAGGCGGATCTGCCACAGCCGGTGGCGGCGGCGGAGGCGGAGGCAGACCCGCCACTGTTGGCGGCGGAGGCGGAGGAAGATCCACCGCTGCTGGTGGCGGTGGCGGTACAAAGGACCGGCGGCGGAGAGTCCATCGTCGTGCCGGCAGGGAGGTGGACGAACCCCACCGGCCGACGAGCCCCCGCCACCATGGAGGAACCCGTTGCCGCGAATCAAGAAGCCCCGCGGCCGACGTGGAAGTCCCCGCCGGTGAGCCTGTGAAGCGGGGCCTCGAGAAGGATGGGTGGAGTCGTCGTCATCGCCTGGCGCTGCGCCACTTCTCGGCCGCTTCTCCTCACGACCACCGGCCGGAGGAGGATCCGGATTGTAAGGGTCGCTGGCGTGTCACGACCAGGCGAGCCCATGGCATCCATCGAGGCGTGGCGCGGATTATCGCCGCGCGCTTCCCGGGACAGCCGGCAAAGTGGGACGCCGCCGGAACGGGCGGACAGTGGCGGATAGGCCATTGCAACATCCACTTGCCGATCACATCGTCATCCAAATTCCGTATTTGTCGGCACCAAAAGGAAAAGGAATCGCAGGAGGGAGGCGATTGTTAGAATCAGGTTTTGCGAGAAAAAATATATAGAAGTAACAAGGAGTGATGCGGTAGGAGCAGGTTACCTCCGAATACTCCGGTCCCATCGCTCGCCCATGTCTTGCCAGTGGCGGACGCTGCGGCGCGAGGGCACGACCTCCGGGTAATAAAATCCGGATTACCATGGCCCCGTCGGGCCAGCCCGCCAGAATCGGTCGACGCGGCCAAGATCGCTCGAGCTTCGGGCGCATCGCTCACCGGAGCCCCAGTTGGGGTTCTTGACCGCCGGGCGGGCGGAAGCTCGGCACTTCAATGCCGCTGTCGTCCTCGACGTCTGACCACTCTGCGCCAATCCCTCCAGTTGGACCGGCGGTCCAATGGAAGGTAGCGGCAGCGATCCGTCCACGGCCGCGGTGTGACTCCTCGAGACCTGCGGGGCATTTGCGCCGCGAAGGGTGTAGAAGAAACGAAAAAGGAGAAGGTTGGGCAGCACTCCCACAAACATCTCGCAGAAGTGAGCAAAGGCAGAAAGAAGGATAACAGAGTTGGGAGGAAGGTGGATATGGTGAATGGCGTAGAAGTTGAGGACAGAGAGATAAAAGTCGGAAACCAGAATAGCAGTGGCAAGGAGCTGCCATCCGAAGAAAACCACTTCCCAGTCGACACGAGGCTCAACGATCCGTAGCGGAGGCGAAGGGCGCCCGGTAATGTGCAGGAGAACTGACGGCCCTCTCCTCCTCGATGATCGAAGAAGGAAGTACCGGAGCCATTGGGAGGAGAGGGGTATCGGAGTGCGACAGTAAAGGGGAAGAAGCAAGGGAACCTAAGACGTCGGAAAGAGACGGAGTGTGGGGAGATGGAAGGAGGAAGAACTACTCCCCCTTCGATCGGCCTCTTATAAGGCCGTGGAAGACGAACCGGCGGGAAAACCGAAAGGGCGCGGCGATTCGAAAAAGAGGAAGTTTAAGGGCCTCATAAAGGGGGGCGCATCCCAAGGAGCGTGCGGCGGTTACAAGGAGGAAGTAACCGCGCAAACCGCCTGGAAATCGGAGAAGCCGGAAGATCTTCTTTGCGGGACGCGCGGACCTTTGAAGGGTCCCACCCGGGAGCCGGAGCAGTTCTCAAGACGCCAATTAAAGAAGAAGAAGAGCAGAAGACCAAAAAGCGCTCCAGGGTGGGCCCGGGGGCTACTGTCGGCGTATTCTACACCAAGGCACCCGCTCCCCCGCACTAAAAAACGGTCAAGTGGCGGCCAGGGCGTGCTTGGGCCCACCGCCACGGCCAGAGAAAGAGCCCCACGCTGGTCGCCAATGACACGTGGCGTCAAAGCTGGCCGCTGGCGCCAAAGAAGGTGGTAGCCCAATGGACACGTGGCGTCTGATCAGCTGGCGCCAGCGAGGTGGTCGCGTGGCGTCTGAGCGAGCAGCCGCTGGCGCCCAGCGAGGTGGTCGCCCAGCGGACGCGTGGCGTCTGAGCCAGCCGTTGGGCGTCTAGGAAGGTGGTCGCCAGTGGATACGTGGCATGCGATCCTAGCCAACTGGCGCACCATCCCGGATAGTCTTGCCGAGATCAAGGACATTAAATGCGACCGTGCGCATTAAATGTGGAAGCTTAGAGCGCGACATGGCGGCGCGCTTTCCCCAGCGCATCATAACTACGGAGACGCCACAACTACACCTCACCCCATGACGAGCAGGCGGCATGGGTGGACATGGGGCCCGAGGCAGGATTGTGACGGCCGCGCAGATATTAATGCGACATAAAACGATGTGAGCGCATTAAATACGCCCGTGGCAGTGTAATGAGTATGGCTTGCAGTGTAAGCCTCCCGTGCGCCCCCAGCAGCCCAAGTATAAAAGGAAGCCGGGGTGCATGGGAGAGGGGGTTGGTTCGGTTGGGTTCGGGAGGCTGTAAGGTTTCCATCCTCTCTAGTAAGAACACAAGCAATACCAAGAAAGGCAGGACTAGGGCTATTACTCTCCGGAGGGCCTGAACCTGGGTAAAAACTCCTTGCGTCCCCCTGTTAGCCTGAGCCTCCGGGTACTCCGGTCGTCTCCGTCATCCCCCTGAGGCGATTGCCCCGAAAGCCCCCCCGTCGGAACCTCATAAGCACCCGTCTCGGAAGTGCCTGTTGGCGAGTACGCCGACAACCGCTATGGTATAACTCACATGGGTCTCATGCCTAGTTCCTTTGATGCGTTATCTATCACATTCCGTGATAGCCCTTTAGTGAAGGGATCTGCCAGGTTTTTCGCCGTCTGGATATAATCCAATGCTATCACTCCGGAGTTTTTCAATTTCCTGACAGACTTCAAACGTCTTTTCACATGTCTTGAGGATTTCAAGTTATCTTTAGAACTGTTCACTTTAACAATAACTGTTTGATTGTCACAGTTCATAAGAATGGCCGGTATTGTTTTTCAAGCACCGGAAGATCCATCAAGAGTTCACTAGCCATTCTGCCTCGACAGTGGCTATATCCAATGCAGTCAATTCTGCCTCCATAGTCGACCGTGTCAAAATAGTATGTTTGCAAAACCTCCACGACACAGCACCCCCACTAAGTGTAAACACATATCCACTTGTGGCATTAATCTCATTAGCATCAGAAATACAATTTGAATTACTATAACCCTCTAGTACTGAAGGGTACCTAGTATAGTGTATTCCATAATTTACTATACCCACCAAGTAACGCATAACTCTCTCGAGTGCACGCCAATGATCATCTCAGGGTTAGAAGTAAATCGGCTCAATTTGCTTACAAAGAAATGAGATATCAGGCCTTGTTGCGCTAGCCAAGTACATGAGAGATCTAATGATCTGAGAGTATTTCATTTGATCTCTAGCAATTCTCTTGTTTTTCCGAAGAATCACACTTGGATCATAAGGTGTTGGAGAAGGCTTGCTATCCGAATAGCCAAACCGACTCAAAACCTTTTCCACATAATGGGATTGAGAAAGACTAATCCCATCCTCACCTTTGACTAACTTGATGTTCAAGATCACGTCGGCCTCTCCGAGATCTTTCATATCAAAATTTCCAGACAGGAAAGACTTGACCTCATTGATCACACCAAGGTTTGTTCCAAAGATCAAAATGTCATCCACATATAGGCACAGAATAACTCCCTCACCCCCACCATGGCGATAATACACACACTTGTCGGCCGTTCTGTGAAGCCGGCTTGTGTCAATGTTCTATCGAACTTCTCATGCCATTGTTTAGGTGCTTGTTTAAGGCCATAAAGAGATTTGATAACTTACACACCTTGCTCTCATGTCAGGTAGCACAAATCCATCTGGTGATCCATGTAGATCTCCTCATCTAGCTCTCCATTAAGAAAAGCTGTCTTCACGTCCATTTGATGGACAATGAGACCATGAGAGGCAGCCAAGGATAAAAGTACCGGATGGTTGTGATCCTAGCAACAGTGAATAAGTATCAAAATAATCCTCTCCTTCCTTTTGCGTATAACCCTTAGCCACAAGTCTAGCCTTGTACTTTTCAATAGTACCATCAGGCCTTAGTTTCTTTTTGAACACCCACTTACACAGGTTTGCAACCATAAGGCGATTCTGTGAGCTCCCAAGTTCCGTTAGATGTAATAGAATCCATCTCACTCTGATCGCCTCCTTCCAAGAGTCTGCATCGAAGATGCATAAGCTTACGAAATAGAGGTGGGAGTATCATCCACAAGGTACACAAGTGAAATCATTACCAAAGGATTTAACCATCCTTTGTCTCTTGCTCCTCCTAGGAGCCTCACCATCATCCTCCTCAGATTTTGCTCGGTATCTGCTCGAATCCTCGGTTTGTGCAATAGGTTCGGAATTATCTCAGGGTTTTGACTAGAAACGCTATGCAAATCTTTCATGGGAAATATGCCCTCAAAGAAGGTGGCATCTCTGGATTCCATGATTGTACCGACGATCATGTCGGATACCTCGAGACTTTACTACTAAAAATCTATAGGCAATGCTCAGATGGCGTATCGAGAAAGACACAATCCACCGTCTTAGGTCTAAGTTTGCGCTTTTTAGTTATGGGCACATTGACTTTCGCCAAGCAACCCCACGTGCGCAAGTATGAAAGTGATGGTTTTCTCCCTTCCCATTCTTCATATGGGGTTTTCTCCTTATTCTTAGAAGGAACTTTATTCAAAACGTGACAAAGAGTCAAACAGGGCCTACCCACCATTCCTTAGATAGACCCGCAGTGTCCAACATGGCATTTACCAAATCAGTTAGAGTGCGGTTCTTTCTTTCGGCAACCCCATTAGACTGGGGCGAATAGGGAGGTGTCCTCTCATGAATAATTCCATGTTCCTTACAGAATAAGTCACTCAGTAGAGAAGTACTCACCGCCACGATCTGACCTAAGCCTTTTGATTTTTCTTTCTAATTGATTTTCAACTTCAGCCTTATAGACTTTGAAGTAGTCTAAAGCCTCATCTTTTGCTCTCCCGGACGCCCGCGCATCCGCCCCTACTGCGTGCCGTGTGCGTGCCTGGCGAGGCGAGGCGAGCGCGCGCGTGTATTCTTTCTCCCTTTCTCCACATGGTTCTACCATGGTAGAGCACACTCCACTATTTAAACTAGTGTTCACCACTTTAGGCTAGCAATGTGGTACTATTGCTAGTGCACATGCCTCTTCATGAGGTGGGCCTTTGAGATTTTCTAGGATTTATTGTCTCAATTAAATGGGCTTGGCCCAAATAATCCAACAAATACACATCATTCTACAATTTCGAGGTGACGTTGTACCATTTTTTCATTCTATATATCTCTCTTTTAGCTATTTCTAATATTATTTACTATTCCCTCTATTCACTTTTATAAGGTTTTTTTTTTTGAATGGTTTTGTTTACAAATATAAAGCTTGCATGTAGATTTAATGAGGTATTTTTTTCTATACCCCTATTTATTCTCTTTCAGCCATACACATTGCATTTATTCATTACTACCCATACAAAGTATATCTTTTATCTTCCAATGCAATTAAGCGGAGGCATCTAAGTCATTTTCTCTCATACCTTTCTCAATTTCAATAAAACTTTAATCATCGTGCAAAATCAAAATATACCTTATAAAAATAAACGGAGGGACTATCATAGACTAGAGTAAAACACACTATCCAAAGATATAATGAAGATGATTAAGATAATCTTTTATAGACATATCTTGGTGAAAATGCAAGAAACTAGAATGACAACTATTCAGAAACGGAGGAAGTATTCTTTTAGAGGTAAATAAAGCCAAGGCACAACAGGTGCTTTAATTAGTTACTCATGCAGGCATGTAATGCAAGCTTTTGTTGCCATTAGAATTCAGTGCTTTTTTATTGTTGTAACTTCACTGAACTGGCTGTGGATTTTCACTGCACATTACCCTTTTGTCACAACAGGCCAGCCATTATTCACCTCTTTCTGCAACGACAATGATATCCTTGCATGCATGGTTAAATCAATCATATGGCGAGGCGAAAGCTGTGTGGTAAGTGTCATACGCTCTTGATGGTGACTGACAAGGAGCTGCGAAAAAAAATTTTAAATCATGGGAAGGTACTTGCCATGTCGCAGCAAGTATTCATCAGAATTCGTGACACCAGCAGCAGATTAACAGTGTACTTTTCCTCAAGGGGAAACCGGTTTAAACAGTGGCTTCACCATTTCCCCCCTCACAAACAGTGGCACGTCCATTTCCCTGACAGTACATGTGGTCCAGATCTGCTTCAATATTAGTGCGTACAAAAGCCTTGCATCAACCCAGGGGCATAAATTAGCCTGTCAGTCACCTCTAATTGGTTTAGTTTAACCGGGGAGATGGAGAGGATTGTGCAGCAAACACATGGCCATGGTAGTGAGAGCAGAGGCAGCCGAAAGATGGATTAAAAAATGTTGGAGCTGGTTGTCTGATAGCTGAGCCGGCTGGGCAGCACACAGTCATGACACAGAAGAGCTGCCCACTAAGCTGCACGAGCACGACATGCGATTGCTAAAAGGAACTTTCTTGGACAACTAGGGCGTAAGTTAAGTGATTTTGGAAGAATGGTAGGAGAATATGTGCCTTCCTGCTGCCTGTGCTCAATCGCCAGCTCGTGGTTGGTGGTTGATATACCTCTGTACCTCTGCTGATTTGTTTCACTTACCCAACTTCCAAGTGGTAATTGGTAATTGACTCCCCCACCTCCCCTCCCCCCTGAAATAGGTAATTCAGCGCATTGTGTTTTCGTGTTTTGCAAGGGCCTGGCAATCTGATGATACTGTACATATTGGGAATTTTGGATGTCTTGTCTCGCAGACATCTTCTTATCATGGAAGGAAGATGAATGAATCACAGCAGGCTTCTTTTGATCAATGTGCGGCAAGCATGGCAGTGTACATATGAGAGTTTTCAGAATTTGACACACTTTAAAATTCGCATTTCGGAATTTGACACTCTGGCCCACTGTCATACACACAGACGGTCCCATATGTCATCCAAATAAGCCGAAAGGCCTGCGAATTGAGTGTCAAATTCTGAAATTACACGTGTACATATAAGAAGATTTTGCAGATCCAGAGTCGGCCAAATACATACATACATACATACATACATACATACATACATACATATCTCTGTCTGTAGTCTGTACCGCATTATCTTGCGTTGTGTCGAAGATAAGCAGCATGTGTGAAGTGTCTTGGACGACTCCGGCTGACAGCAGCCATCCACCAACCCACCCACGAACATCACGCCGCCTGAATGGCCTGATACGATACATGCAAGGCAGGCGAAATGGCGCTGAAATCCTGCCTCCAACTTTGTCTTGGCGTCGAATTCACTTTATTATTTACTTGTGCCACCAATTCATGGCGCGATCGATCGAGCCGCATGAGGTTTACCCTTGTCTGTTTGTCTCGTCGAAACAAAGCCAGCAAACTAGTAGCTAGGCTTGCGTAGCTGATGAACTGGACCAGGAGATTTAACCCGACTTGCATTGGTCTGCCCTTAACTTGGCCGGAGCTAGTCCTCGCCTAAACGTAGGCTCCGGTCTGATAGAGCGATTTATTCCAGTTATGCAAACAACAGCTCCATCGTACCACGCACCCACCGCAAGTGGTTGGATCAGCGTTCAGTAGATGCGTGCAGCATTGCAGTTCATCTTCAGAGACGGAACTGTTTTTACAGGGATAAAAACACAAGAAGAGAAGAGAGAGAGGTCAGAGAAGAGGGGGGGGGGGCAGATTGAGGAAGAAAGGAGGAGAAAAGAAATCTATATACTGCTGTGTGCTGTGCTGTGCTGTGCTACTCCTCCATGATCCACTCAGTATATATGGATGGGTGGATTAATATTCCCGGTGCGGTGCCGGCAAGCGCACGGAAAAGGAGGGGAGGGGGGATGCGTGGGGCTCCGCTCTATCGCCATGAGGCTGCCTGCTGCTGCTGCTGCTGCTGCTGCTGCTGCGTACTATATACCGGCCCGTGCCGCTGTCCCTGCCACCACCCTCCCCGGTTAGTTATTTCCACTCCACTATTTATATCCCCCGCTCTGTGGGCCGTTGCTCTCACTCCAAAGGAACAATACTTGTACACACACACATCTCTCTCTCTCTCTCTCTCTCTCTCTCTCTCTCGGCTGTTGCTGCTGTTGCCTTGATGTGATGAGGGCAGGAGATCGCGAGAATCCCTTCGTCCGATGGGAAAGAAAGATGTGCGGGCATGCTTTCCACAGGCTTTCTTGAACTGTGAACTCGTGGGGTGCGGGCATGTGGAATGTGGTGGTGGATGGCATCGTGTGAGTCCAATTCTCTCTGAATTGTGGAGCTCTCCGTTTCTCCCTTGTCACCTCTACCTGTTGATGGTTCAAGAAAGCCCATGGAAACCATGCAGCGTCTTGCGTTTCGTTCGTGCCGTTCCGCGGAGAATTCTGGCTAGCAATTATGTCTTTCTTTTTTTCTCGAGTGAATTCTATGTTTCTGTTCTGAATGTTGGTGTTTCTTGGCTCTCTGGGGGAGTAATTCTACGACGACTCAGGGAACTCCGTGTTTTTGTTCTGAATTTGGTGTTTCGTGCTTCTCTGGGGGAGTAATTCCGCAGTTATTCCTTGGGCAGGCATTCTTGAACCGTGAAGTACTTGTTTCTTACATGGATTCTGCCGTGCGTGGGGGAGAATTTTGGTGTTAACTGTCTTCTGTGGTTCAAGAAAGCTCATTGCAATTATGCCATGCATTTACTTTAGTTAAATTCAGCAACAGGATGGTTCTTGTCCTCTGAATTTGGCGTTCTTACTTCTTAAATGCGTATTCAGATGCAATTGAGTAAAGATTTCCTTGCTTGTCATTATAGCTTCTCTGGATCTTGGTTTTCCTCGTCAGTTTCTTTTCCTCGATCTTGCAATTTTGTTTGAAACTGATGTCCTGAATTTCACCTTGCGATCGAGCAAATGCCACGGATAATTGCTGAAACGGTTTATCGCGCTGAGAATTCAGATCAGAAGTACTCTCAGAAGGTTTGTCTAAGCAATCTTCAGAATTTGTTCACTGAAACAATTTTCAGAATTGGCCTCACTGGGAATTCAACGAGAATTCAGATCAGAATCGCTCTGGTGGTTTCAGAGCTGTTCTACATTTTTGCCCTTAATTGCTGAAAGAAACCGGCCGGTACAATTATCGTGTTCAAATTTCAAATGCAGCATTTTATCTGTGTTCGTTTGCGTAATCTGAACCCTGACATCTCGTACTTGTCCATTCAGAAGACCACAACTGGAAACTACTCTGACACTTGATTTCCAATTTTTAACACCTGCAAGAATTAGCACACAACGCATGCAGCTTGCTTAATTACTGCAGCATTGACGACAAAAACACCTTTTTTGAGTTGCCCTCACAGCCTCACATCCCTGGGAAAGAAACAAACAGAAAGGCAAGCTGCCTTTGCCTTTGCCTTTGCCTTTGGTGTTTGTTCTGATCAGTCTCTTGTAGCAGCAGCAGTAGTAGTGCATTACTGCTGCTGCGTTACAGTTTGGAAACCCATCCAGTTTCATCTCCATCCTGCCTTAAAAAAGAGGAGCCCCAGCAGGCTGAGCAGTCAGGGCGGTGGGGGTGCATGGCGTTCTGTCCTCGGCAGGTGGAAATCACGCTTCTGCAGAAAGAGATCTGAGAAAAAGAGGGCAGCAAAAGCTAACATAACCACCACATCATGTGATTCCCCCAGCAAACCATAAAATCTCAATCTCACTGCCTGCCTGCCTCGCTCCCATTTACTATGATTTACTACTACCTTACCTGCTCTGCAACTACATGCAGCAACAACCCAGTACGTACGGACCAGCTCTGAAAGAGAGGCGATTTTATTTTCGCGCTTCTCGAGGACAAAATGATGAGTGACTAGTGAAAGTGTAGTTTCAGTTGCTGTTATATATCCTCTCACTTTGTGATGGGAGGAGGGTGCATGAGATGACATCGATGGAGATTACTGGAATCTGCATCTACACATCTGCCGACCTGCATTGCATGCCGTGCAGGGCAGCGCATGCATTCCTGCGACGCAATGTTCTTTGGCAATTGGCAAGAGATCGAGTGAGTGTCGGATTAATTAGTAGCATTTGGGTGGGGATGAGTTATATGGATCACATGACTCGATCGCGATGATGGAGAGGCCCTGACCCACGCTGGGCTGTGCAGATCCAGACCCTTCCTGCCCCGTAGGGGACCAGCCAGATCTCTCACATGGCATATGAGATATTCTTCGCTGTATTCTCCGACCTACAAACATGAAACCTACCTATCTCTCCTAGCTGCGAGTTCAAGATGAGAGGAGGAAACCATCCAGCAACCACCACCGATCCATTCGTGCAGCCCAAAAGAAAAAAGATGAGTTAATTGTATTCTCCTAGCTAGTTCAGTGGCTAATTAAACCAACCAGAAAATTAAGGCATGCATGCACTTGAGTGTTCAGAGCTCGATCGCGTCTGATTCTAAAGGAAGATGAGCAAGACACACGAGGCTACCTAGCTAGCTAGCAGCACATTAATAATGTGTGCGTGTGTTACTAGCTCATCGATCGATCAGCTGCTGGCCGGGTCTCTAGCTAGCTAGGTGAGGTAGCTAGGACGAGAGCGTGCGGAGGAACTCGTCGACCTGGGCGTTGGTGCCACGTGACAGGAACTTCATGCAGATGGGCGGCTTCACACCGGCGAGGGCGAGCACCGACTGCGGCAGCGTCCATATCCCGTCGCCGCAGATGAGGCCGGACGCGACCGGGGGCGCGAACGCCTTGGCCTTGGCGCTGTCCACGCGGTCCCACACGAAGCGCACCAGGCTCCCGATGCACATGTCGATGCCGAAGTAGGGGCCGAGGTAGAACGGGATGGCCATCGCCATCGGCAGCGGCACGAACCTCGCGACCTTGGGGCCCGCGAGGTCCCTGCCCAGGTTGATGACGATGGCGGCGACGAAGAAGGCGATGCAGAGGTCGAGGCAATGCCTGGGCAGCGACCCGATCCCTTGCACGCCGAGGATGGCCATGTTGCGGTACACCAACGCGTTCGGCGACGGGTACTCCGACCCCGGCATGCCGATGTTGTGGAAGGCGTTGTAGAAGAGCCAGAACACCGACGGTGCGATGACGCAGCCCATGGCCGTGCCGATCACCTGGCTCACGAACATGGACCGCGGCGACGCCAGCGTCATGTACCCCGTCTTGAAGTCCTGGGTCAGGTCCGACGCCGTCGATACGATGCCGATCATCACGCCGCACGCGGCCAGCCCGGCGATGATGCCGCCGTGGGAAGCGCCGGCCCACGCCCCCACCGTGAAGATGGCCAGCTTGCCGTACGTCGTCGCGAGGGACCAGTCCGTGAGCCCGCAGCCGTAGGCGTTGCAGAAGGCCAGCACCGGCGCGATCACGTACGTCACCGCCACGTGGTACCACTTGAGCTGGTGGAAGATGTGCGGGACCGTGGCGGTGGAGATCACGGCGATGACCACGTACGAGCCGAACGCCAGAGTGTTCGGTATCTGGTCCTTGAGGAACAGCTCCGTGCGGCGCTTGTCGTCGAAAGTTTCCGCTGGTGTCTGGACGGAGCTGCCGCCACCGCTGCCATTAGTGCCTGAGATTGGCAGGGTCGGCCCCGATAGCATCCCCCGCACCTGCACCACGAGCGCGGTGATGGTTTTGGTCATGACCTTCAGGAAGTTGTACAGGCCGTCGCCGAGGATGAGTGCAATGGAGACGAACACCTGCATCACATAGCAAAAGCACACTACTGAAGGAGCGATCTAGTGATTGATTCTTACTACAGCTAAGATCAATATATACATAGATAGAACTATTATACTGTTAGTATATACTGAGGAGTAGAAATTAGATCGAGCCATAAGGGAATTTCTACGACTCTATTAAGGAAATAATTAAACGAATTTGAAAGAACTACACGTGCAGCGTCTACGTACGTACCCGGTAGCCGACGATGCCACGGAGGCTGCTGGGTTTGAGGTCTGCAGGGTACCAGTCTCCCTTCTTCTGTTCGATGAGAGGCCACATGATGCCCCACGAGATGACGCCCCCAAGGAGGACGGAGATGTTGACGAGGTAAGGGCAGATCATGCCGACGCCGACATACGTCGCCGAGAAGTCGAAGAAGAACCTGCAATCAAGAGACACGTTGATTATTTACTGAAGCACAACAAGAGTTCAGCAGTCATGAAATGTGAACAACTGCTGGTGTCTCAGCTTTGCAAGCCAACTACGTACTTGTTTCTGTAGGCCTCGAGGCCCAGCGTCGGGAACGCCATGAATCCGCAGCCGTCACCGCCGGTGTAGAACCACTGGAAGAAGCCCCAAGTGAAGCTCATGACGAAGAACTTCCCCAGTGTTTTGACCTGTTTCCTGCAGGAATTTGACCAGCATGTAGCTTGTAAGGTGCAGGTAATTAATGGACATGCATGCATGCGTACAAAGACACGACACTGTCTCCATGTATGCCAGAGAGTACGTAGCTACTCAATGCAATGTAGGACCATACTTGGCAAGCTTTGCACCCTGAGGAGTGTGGAAGCTGTTGATGAGGTGAGCAGTCGCAGTGCCACTAGGGTAGATGAGTTTGTAATCGATGATCATTATCTGAAAACAATAATTGACACCATGATTCTTAACTACTCTCTTCAAAGGAAACGAAACATATATATATGCGAGCTGGTTGCTAGCTAGAAGGAATTAATCGCGGTATATATCTGAGCTAGCTGATCGCGAGACGAGCAGTGTATACGTGCCTTCCTGAGGGGCACTACAGAGAAGAGCCCGAGGAAGCTGACGATGAAGAGGAACCCAATCATCCATCCCAAGCTTGGGTTCTTGATGTTGTGCTCGTCCCTGACTTCTCCTGACTGGTCGCTGATGGTGTCGCTCATCGCAAACATGTAGCTTCCAAATCCGCCTGTCACATGGGTAGATCACCGCTGTAAAGATTACTGACACCAAGCACAGCGAGATCGTGAGCGCCGTGCAGAGAGGACAAGGTGCTGATGTCTCACGCGAGCGTAGTGAACAGTGCGCTCTGTCGACGTACTGCTAACACTGCCAATGTACGCGCAACATCCGTACAGGCCAATCTCTAATGGGTCGCTAGAATACACTTGGGCCGGGATCAAAATGACGCTGGTGGAGGAGAGCATCTAAATCCATTCCAGCCCAACTCCAGGATTGGCACAGAAAAGGATATGCGGCCTATATAGACATCTACAGGCCCAAATCACGGTCCAGCACGGTCCAATTTCGCGCAGTTCGAGATTTGGGGTGGAGAAAAAACTGTCGCCAATCGCGATCCAGTTCCAATTTCGAAGTTTCCAACCCATGCAAGCAAAGCGATGCGGCTGTGCAACCAACCAACGATCCATGGAGTGATCGAGCGCGTCTGCAAGCAAAAATGCCATCGAAATCGATGGACAGGCGTGTGCATGCTTGCGCGCGTACGTACCGCTGAACGCGATGCCGGAGCAGGCGACGACGCACGTCTGGACGACGGTGTTCTCCTGGCGGGTAAAGGGGCGGACGCGGGCGACGCCGGCCTTGTCGAGCAGCTTGGTCCAGGACGTGAGGAGGAAGAAGCCGAGGAGCCCCGCGGAGACGTTGAGTGAGGGGATGATCCCCGTGGTGAGGTTGAGCTTCATGACGATGACGCTGAACATGGCCCCGAGGAGCGCGCTCACCGCCAGCGCCCGCGCCGTCAGCTGCTCCTTCCACCCCGGCACCACCCGCCCCTCGAACATCCTCTCCACCGACTCCGCAGCCGCCTCCTCCTCCTCGCGCTCATCGCCTCTCCTCGCCATGGCCGCGCGCTCGCGGGTGTGGTTCGATCGATCGCGGCGGTTCTTTCCGACCGTTCTCTCCCGTGCCGTCCTGCCCGCGGTGGTACGTAGTAGTAGAACGCAGGTGTGGGCGTGGACGCGAGAGCGAGAGCGAGCGCGCGTGTTTGTGGGAGCTAGAGTACTGGACCCCGCATGTCAGTGGGACGCATGGTCATCTACGAGAGAATGACATGTGGGGCTACCAGTAGCGATTTTGCCGGGCAGGGCAACTTGTTCTGTCGGGATCCGGTTCTCTCGGCTAGTGCCTCTCGTCACGCTCGTCTTCACGTGAAGATAGCACGCGGTTAAAATTGGCAAGTTCAAGCCAAAAAAAAAAAAAAAAAAACCTACTCGAGCTAGCCTCTTCCACAATCGAATGCCCAAATCCTGTACGGGCATGGAGCATCGTCGCACCGTTGGCCAGACGGAGCTAGCAAGCCACAACGAACATGCTGCATGTGTTAAGTGAAATGCCCCGAAAATTTCAAAACCAAAATCAAAACCCTAATTCGTGTTTATTGGAGTTAATCCCGTTTAATCCGTTCTTAATCTCGGTTCTTGGATTCGTTTGGGAGATGGGGTTGGAGTTGTTGAGACTTACCTTGGATTCCTCCGCTCGGACCGGTCCGTTGCTTGCCGCCCGGTCGTCATCTCCACCGGCTCCAGTCGCGTCGTCCTCCCCGTGACCGGTCTCCGCGCGCGCGTCACGCCCGTCCTGTCGTCTCCGCGTGCGTCGGCTTGGCGTCGGCCGAGCCGCCTTGTCACCTCGCCATCCCTCGCGCTTTCGTCACCTCCGAAGCCCCGTCGCGTCGTCCGTCTTCTCCATTGGGCGGCCGCGCTGCCAACTCCCTCGCGTCGCCTCATCGCCTCATGGCGTCGCCCGGAAATCACCGTGTCGCGCTCCGCCTCCGTCTTCCTCGCGTCATCCTCACTGCTTCCGTGGTTGCCTCTCGCTGTCGCGCTTCGCTGTCGGCGCCCGCTTACTCCGTCGCCCTCCACTAACCCCGCGTCACCCCACCTCACGCCGCGCCGTCCCCTCACCGACTTCCTCCCTTCTCTCGCCGGTATAAATACCGTCGACCCTCCCGCCCCGCTCCTTGCTCGCCTCTCCAGCCCCTCGGTGAGGCCCACTTTCCTTCGTTTTCCTCCCCGGCCAGGCCCCGCCACCATCCCCTCGTCTTCTTGCCCTCCGGCCGAAGCCGAGCCGCCGCCACCTTGCTTTTCCCCATCGCCCTCACCCCGCCCGTCTTCTCCCCTCGACCCGATCCGGCCGTCGCCTCCGTGCTCAAGCCCCACCGCCACCCCCTCCGACTTCCCCAGCCCCGGCCTCGCCCCCGCCGCCCTCGCCTTGCCTCGCACGCCGTCGCCGCCATGCCCCCCCGAACCCTAACTCCCTCTCCCTCTCCCTCGATCTCTCTCGCTCTCTCTGTCTCTCTGCGTCTGGGACCCACCGGTCGGTCACCTTTTGGTCTCACCTCGCCCTCTCCGTCGGTCCCACCCACCAGTCACCCGTCTTGCATTGCCGCCGGCCCGCTTTGTCTCCCTCGGCAGCGTGGCGTAGGCAGGCGACCAGCCATCTCGCCCTCGCATGCGCGCGCCAGTGGGCCGTTAGCGCGATTTGAGGCCAGTGCACCAGTGCCAGCGTTTTCCTTTTCTTTTCTTTTTGGATTTTCAATAATCCAAAAATCCTTTTTAAATACTCCAAAAATCCAAGAAATTCCCCGAAAAGTCCAAAAATAGCCCAAATACACTATCTCAACCGTTTCGAGCCACTGAGTCCAAAAACACTCTCCGTTCCGCCTTTTGAAGTCCACAAAATTCTAAAACACCCAAGAAGCCCTCAAACCCTCCTCCGGCCCTTTTCTCTCTCGGTTCCTTTTTCGTTTTCTTCCTTTTTCTTGTTTTTCTCTTTTCTTTTCTTGTTGTTTTATTCGTTTACTTATTGCTCGCTTCTTGTACGCTAGATCCGACCTTGGATCCCGTCCTGGAGCGGTACGAGGAGCCGAAGAAGGAGCCGGACGTGACCGTCGTCGAAATCGACTACAACGACGACAATCTAGGACTTCCCCTCGCCTCGCAAGGCAAGCCGCACTCCTTGAACATGTTGAACCCATGTTAATAATGTACTATTAATTATTTTGCTAATGCATTATGTTAAGTATGTTAAATGTTAGAAATGTTTATTTTAGAATGCCATGATGACCTAGGTAGTACCTAGCTTGATTAAAGACCCACTTTGTATTGTTGTGCCATATTTCCGTTGACAACCCTAGACTTAGCTATTGAATTTCGTATACTAGTAGTTATTAATTAGTTAAACATCAAAAATGATTTGTGTATTAAAATAAAACCATCAAGCAGGAGACTTGATGTAGACTATGTTTCAAAAATATGCTACGGTGAGAGGACTTTGGCGGGCAAACCACTAGATGGCTACGTGCCCGAACCTCGACCGTTGACAAGGCCAATGTGTGTGGTGTGGATTTGTTGGTTTGGAATTGGCTAAGTCTTGGGCATAATTTTAAGTAATCACAACCTTGGGTAAAGTAAATAACTTGGATCGCTCAACCACAAGTTGGGTCGATTGACCTCGTTGACTCGATCCAACCTAGTTCAAGATTTGAACTTTCCCTTGGAATACTTATAGGCGAGAGGTTCCATCTTGTGGGCGTTAACCAAGTATGCCCGCGGAAGGAATGGGGTGGAATGGGGTTGGCCAAGCGGTGTCACTGCCGCTATCCACAACGGTAGATACCCTCGGGGATCGGATTGTGCACCCGCCGTGGTTCGCGACCCGAGCATCAGGCGGTTTTAAAACTACCGGGTAAGTGCTAAAGAGGGTAGTCCAACGAAAAGCTTTGATGGTCTCGGCAGCGCATGCATTTAAGTTGCATGTAATCGCGTGGCATGATGGTCGTAGATATCTTGTGGGTAAAGCTGAGCAACTCTGCAGAGTCATTTAAATGGTATTCGAATACGCCGTGCTTCCGGTCAATGAAGCTGAGTTTGAATTGGGGTGAATCCCGTAACCTAACCTAAGTAGAATTGTTATTTCCAACTTGACGTAATGATGAACTTGTGAAAACTCAAAATTTGCTTATTTCTATTATGTATGGTTTGTGCTTCAAATGTAAAATGTCTTCGAAAATAAAATTGCATCCACAATGATAATAACCATATTGCCATTTCCTTGTGAATACCCCTGCATGTAATATTCAGATATTTCCGTGCTGTTTGTTGAGTACTGTTGTGTACTCAATCTTGCTTTTTAACCTATTTTTGAATCGGAAGACGCAGAAGAACTCCAGAAGATCGTAGATGGCGATGTAGTTTGGTTTTAGGGTCCTTTTTCTGTGCTCAGGCCTTGCCTGTGCGGTCTTTTGGTAATGTAATCTATTGAAGCCCGCCGCTTCCTTTTGTAAAGCTCTGGCCGTTAGGCCTTATTTGTATTAAAACTGTTGTTTCGTTCTTATGCTGGCAATGTATGACTTGGTTCCCGACGGCTAATCATCCTGGGTAGCCGTTGTGAATTTAAACGCACCCCCTTGAAAAAGGTGGTCCGTCACATTAAGGACGCAGCGCACACGATTGAGATTGTTTCATTGTTTGTGCACACATGCGGCCGGGTGGATGCGTGCATGATTACACATGAGGAGCACAGGCGCGGCGCACGCGTGGCTCAGGGGCACGCAGTTGCAGCTGGCGCAGCACCACCCGCGCGCACGCTCTCCTGCGAATTTTTTTACTGATCTAGCTTGTTTGTTAATTTTACTGAAATTTTATTTTTAAATTTTTTATTGTATTTTCAGCGGTCCCCGACCGCTTAATTTTTTTTTTAAAAAAAATCAGCGATCTCCTCCTGTTTGATATTTTTTTTGATTTTTTTATATTTTCAGCAGTCGTCGATCGCGGGAATTCAAAAAAATATTTTGGTATTTTAATTTTAAACGCCGTCTCACTGCTGGATTTGAATTTTTTTTCCCCGGCTGAATTTTAAAAATATATTTTTTTATTTTAGCGAATTGAGTCCAATGACCGCTTAAATTTTTTTTAGTGGAACCATTGAAGTTTTTTTTTCCCTTTTTTTAGTTACCTTTTCCGGCTCCAATCTGCTTTTAGTCATTTCGTGGTCATTTAAACATTAAAAAGTGATTCCACTAAAAAAAAGTAATGAAAAAAAGGGGAAAATTTTTTTCAGTGGTTCCACTCAAAAAATTTTAAGCGTTCAACAGACTCGGTTCGCTAAAATAAAAAACATAATATTTTTTTAATGTAATCGGAAAACAAAAAAAGTATTTTTTTTTTCAAATTCAGCAGCTTAAAATTAGAAAAACCCAATTTTTTTTGAATTCAAGCGATCGGAGATCGCTTAAAACTAAAAAAACCAACTTTTTTGAATTCCTACGATCGGTGACGCCTGAAAAAAAAAATCAAGTGGTCGGGACCGCTGAAAAATGAAAAAAAATAATTAAGCGGTCGGGGACCATCGAAAAAACAATAAAAATTTTCAGCGGTCAGGAACCATGGTATTCTACTGTTTAGGTGCTATTTTTAAAATTTTGTCGGATAACTAGATCCGGAAAAAATATTAGCAAACAGGCTAGAACAGTAAAAAAATCCTCTCCTGCATAGGATGGCCCTCGAGGCCTCGACGCAAGCGCAAACCTCGCCGCAATACCAAGTAGAGAAAGGACAGGCACGGTAAAGAAATAGTTTCCCCGTTTGTTTATTGTTTCGCAGCGACAGCAACAATAAAAACAGAGGAGGACTTGCCGTTGGAAGCCATGGAAGAAGGTGCACCGTTCCAGGCTTCCAGCCACAATACCTGTAGCACGTGTAAGATGAAAATGTCATCAGGGTATCAGACGTCACTCAATCCTGGCTTTAAGGTTCCATTTTATTTCAGCTTCTGCTTTAGAAAAAATGGGTTATTTATCGAACAGGAGGATTCTGGATAGCAACTCTGAGAATGAGAAGCTGATTTCTATATAGAATCAAAATCTAGCTGAAACATGATTCTCACTGATTCTTACCGGCTCGATTTGGAACCTAGAAGTTGTAGACAGCTAGACCCGATTGTCCTATAATGAGAAGCAACTTCTCCCATAATTCAAAATCTATAATCTAGAAGTTGAAACGAACCGGGCTTAAGTGTAACTGAAGGCTTCAAATTTTTTTTGTTATGGTAGTTTGATTGTAGGTATGTGCTGATTTTATATATAAATCAGCAAAGCATTTGATCTAAATTCGTTTAAATCTTCGAATTCGAGTATATTTTTTAAATGTATGCATTTTATTTAAATTGTAATAAATGGGTATAAAATCTAAAACTAAAATTTCTGTAAAATATACCTAAATTTAACGTGAATGTGCGCATTTGAAATATACCTAAACTAAGCCTCTTGCTCGCGTGTGGGAACTGGGAAGACCCATCCAACCCACCATTTCCACCTCGGTTCCGCCATTTTTACCCTCCCCGAGCTCCCCTCCTCCGCCCGCACCCCATGACCCATCACTCTCAAAGTCTCAATCGGGCTCCCCTTAGCCCGAGCCGGCCTCGCCGCCACCACCGTTGCTTCCCCTCACTAGCACGATCCGCGTAGCCGTGATTTTTGGCTAGATCCTCGTCACAAGAACCATCGCCCCTCCCCCTGTTCCTCCATCCTCGTAAACTAATGTTGGAGCATTTCAGGTTGTTAGATGCGGTCATGTTGGTCAGGTGCCTCTTCATTTCCCGTTTTCTATATGCACGCAGCGACTACATGGTACCCTCGTTTTCCCAATAACCATCAGGTAACCACGCTCAAGCTTCTTTTCCTCTTTTGCTCTTTTCCCGTTATTTTGCGTTATTATCTGACCACCAACTTGAGTAATGTGTGTGTGTTACTGTCTTAATCTTTCTTTTGTAGATGTACGGTGATTGTGGTTTTTTTCCTTATCGAGAGAGCGGTGTGATGTATGCATCTTTGATCAAGTATATTGGGTATGGTAATATGGACACCAATTAGGAGTGAGGTTGTGGAAGAAATTATTAGACAGGGAAGGCTGGTCATGGAAGCAAATGCAGCAATTAAGATTCATCCAACCTTATGTGAAATAAACAAAGGGGTGCCTTAGATTCTGAAAACCTCAAATGCTGGATAACCATCATGTAGTTACAAAATATAGCATTCACTCTGGTAAAAAAAACATGTTGTTTTAGATATGGGCACAATCTGAAAACAGAATTTTGATCACTAATTTCTATTGTAATAATTTTATAAAACATAAAAAATAATAACAGTATGAAAATAGTTTTTGAGATGAATCTACATATACGATTTTCATATATTGAACTGAAATATGTAAGAAAATATCAATTCAAATAATATACACTCATATGAATTGTGATATCGACTCAATCATTTGTCATCATTGACCTATTCAAAATGCGACACGGTGATTGCTCTAGATATGCAATCCTAAGAGCATGTATAATGGGCTGACATCAGCTGTCTATAAGAGATGCCACATCAGATTTTTGATGAGATGGAAGAGAGAGAGAAAAGAGAGAGAGTAGTCGTCCTTTCGTGAAGAGACGGGCTGAGATGCGAAAAAATCGGAGGAATCAACGATGCAATCTGCGTTGTATGGAGGTCGTCCGTCTGTGACAAGGCTTCGGCACGAACAAGATGATCCCGTGCGCCGTCGCCAAAACCATGGCGCCATCCCTCTCCAAACTCCCGCGCAACCTCCTTTCATTACCCGCCCAACCCTATATCTTCCCAATCCAACCCAATTTCTTCTACGCACAACAGCCAAAACCTACACCGCCAGCCCGCCACCGTCACCTATGCCTGCCGCAGTAACCCAAGGATGCCACGACGACCTCCTAGGAAGGATACTCCACAGGAGAAACCTACACCTCCGCAGATGGTCGCCGACGATGCCTCCACAACAACATCTGCCTTCTCCTCTGCTGGCAACCCTGATCTTTATTCTCCTGAGCTATGCAGTGAAAAGTGCTTAGATCGGGCAGCCATGGGCTATGTCTCGTCCGCCCACGCAGATGTGCAGCTCTGGTAAGTTGATTGAAGTCCGTTGTTTCATGATCTAGCATCAGAGATTTGGGTATTTT
Organism: Rhipidocladum racemiflorum; assembly: GCA_036346355.1. NCBI lineage: Eukaryota > Viridiplantae > Streptophyta > Magnoliopsida > Poales > Poaceae > Rhipidocladum > Rhipidocladum racemiflorum. The sequence continues at coordinate 1,720,750 of CM070575.1, read as the reverse complement.
CTCTATGGGGTTGATTAGGGATGCCTTGTGAGGGGACTTCTCTGAAATTCCTAAATGGTTGAGCTATCTCTAATTTATTATTTCTTTCTACTGGACATTAATTTATTAGAAGAACTAGTACTTCGTCATGGAGAACTACTTTGTATGGGACCAAAACGTTTGATGCGCTTTAGGTTCCTAGTATATGATGGAGATAAATTATCGACTAGTATATGATGGCCTTTAGGTTCCTAGTTTTATTTCCTTTTCTTTATTTCTGGAGGTCCTATTTTGAACTGCCTAATTTTTTTTTCTTGATGGGATATTCTATTACTCACTTATCCAGTTATCCTGTTGATGCTAAGAAAGCTTTGTGTGATACGTGTTAAAATAACGCCTCTATGTTTGCTGATCACATGATGTATGCATATGTTCTTTTCTTACTAGGGGGAAGGATCTTCATCCATCCGGTGCTTTCATGAGATATTTTCAAAATCCATCGAGTTTCTCCCTTCCACAACAATATCCTCATCGAGTTTCTTCTATTCGTGCCCGGTCAACACACACACAACTCAAGAAGGATTTAGTCGAGCATATTTGGCAAAACTTTGGGAATAAATAAAATCAATATGGCTACTTTGAGTTACCTTATAATATAACATTTTTCTTTTGGTACTAGTCAATTTCGATAGTTACCGGTTCCCTACAAATGCAATTCCATAGAACTGTGCTTATCATATTTTCTATATTTCACTCAATCAATTTTTAAACATGTATTTGTACCAGTGGCCCATGCGTAAATGTATGGGCTGAACATTATTCTCAAACAAAAAAATTACGGACCCACATGAAGTTCTCTCTTTGTCCAGTGTGTGTGAACTAACCCCAATCTTATATACTCATATTTGTGTTGAGCAGTAAATCCATAATGTTATTCACACATGCGTATTTATGTTGTGGCAAACAAGCAAAACAATAGACCACAAATATGTACTTTTGTGTTGATCAACAATTTTTTAAGTTTTATGAAATTGTGGGGTTCTATATAGACAACAAAAAAGACAACCCATTGTAGGAGATGTCTTTAATACTATCTATATATGACATGGAGAGGTATTATAGACATAAGCTGTCTATACCATTGTACATGCTCTAACTGCTTGCATTACATGGCGTCTCACGACATGTCTTTGCTTTAGTCAGTTGCGTCTTGCGATATTACCTCCGAGCGCAACGTGGTGCCGCGCTTCCTCATCTAGTATACACACATATCCTCTTTTTTACTCTCTAAAGTAGTTACCCTTAGTATACAAGTATATATGACTACTTAGGTGATATTTATATATCTTTTAGAAGTGATATATATATACTCCTTTTATGTACATATATAAAGGTATTTATAGAATACACTAAAAACTATATACTCTCTTGCAATTTTTTCATGTGGTTCGCATTGGAATATTACACACACACACACACACACACACACACATATATATATATATATAGGAAAATGGTTCCGTACCCCTGGGAGTACGTACTTCCACTCTTAATATACCGTTTAAATGATGTTATTATACCTCTTTATCCTTTTGAGTATACTCTAATACTGATTATAAGATACTCTAAAGTGAGTTCTACGAAAAATTTCATCAAAGTCCACGTCCACCATTTATAGCATAATTTGTTTATATACTCTTTTTACATATAGAAAAGCGTATATAGCAAAAAAAAAAGGGCTCAAATGAAATTTTTTCAACAATGTCGCATTGAAATATCTTCTAATTATTATTAAAGTATACTGAAAGTGATAAAGGAGTATAACACATTAGTTTAAGTGGTATACTGGAGGTGGGAGTACATACTCCTAAGAGTACGAAAAAGGCTTCCTATATATATATGGGAACATATCCAGTGCTAATGACCTACTAGGTGTTAAAATGCTAACTTCTGTCATCAACCATCTGATGAAGAATCAGTGGCCCTAATCAATCAAGGTGGAAATGCCCTTTACCACTTAATCAATTTTTCACAAAACCCCTCAACTTTTTGCCTCTCTCGCTGCAACTTCCCTCTGTTCGATCTCATTGGAAACCTTTCCAGCCGATCACCCGGTGCGCCGTCCGCATCCTCCCCACCACCGGTGCGGCCGCCCGCCTCCACCCCACCGCCGGCGCTCCGCCCGCCCCGCTCGGCGCTGGCGCCGCTCCACCCCACCGCCCGGCGCTCCCCGCCCCCGCTCTCCTCCCCGCTCCCGGCGCGGCTCCCTGCCTCCTCCCCTCTCCCGGCGCAGCGCCCGCCTCCTCCCCGCTCCTCCACGACAGGCACATGGCGCCGCCTCCTCCCCACGATGAGTCCCAGGTGGCGCACCTCCATCCCGATGAAGCAGTAGCAACAATCATGAATCATGAAGTGCGAGCGCAGTTTGTTGTATTTTTTGTATGAAATCAGCAGTGTGCCGACAAGCAATTTGTATGAACAAATGCGACAATCACATGGTTGTATGTAGTCAGTTTTTTGTAGACCATTATATAATCACTTCTGCTGCAGAGAAGTCAGTTCATACCTCATGTATGTACAGAGACCATTATCAATCTAAATGTATGTACAGACAAGCAATTTGTATGAACAAATGTATCAATCTAAAGGAATATTGTTGCTTCTTCTATAATTCTGCAAATCCATTCATTTCAGGTGGCATAACAACATTAGTGGACATGCCTCTCAATAGCTTTCCTTCAACAGTTTATGAAGAAACCCTCAAACTGAAGGTTATACTGACACTACGTGCTTGATTGTCAGCTGGAAGCAGCTCGCGATACACTATTCCAATATCACCACTAAGTAGAGAACCAGGACAGTCTATTCATTTTCCAAACAGTTATACTGCACAAAGAGTACTGCACAAAGGAAAACAATAGATATGATAAGAGATTCATCCACTAGAAACATGACTTCAGCAAAGGAAAACAAATACATGGAATAGAGAACCATTTTGCAGAAACGTCACTTCCAAAGTTGCACAATTGTTCCCAAGTGCAACCGAAAACTACTGCTGCTCAGTGTTTGAGATCTTCAAAGTTCAGATAAGTAAGTAGTACATAATTGAGAATGCGCATCTGCTCGCTACAAAAGAGCAAAAAATAATTGAAAAGACGAGTTGGCAATATGGTCCTGAAAGTGCATCTAGGCCCCTCAATTTGTTTTGGTGATTAATGATGACACAATTAAAGAGATCTAATGTTTTATCCAAGAATACTGCAGAGATCGAGATCTTATCGAGCTTGGAACGACATTGGACGCCCCTACAACTACTTAAAATCAAAAGGACGGCATCAAGACCAAAGTTGTAATAATCTTATTTATTTGTGTCTTAAGGATAGCCGTACTATTAAGAGGGTATGACGAGAAATCGACTTTAGGATGTGCATGTGCTCAACATCATTTACTGCATCTCTAATTAGCACTCCTACACTTGGTTTTGAAAAGTTTCAAATTAAAACCGACCCAGGTAACCCGAGTCTCGGTTTCAAATGAGTCTCGGATTCAATCCGAGTATCCGGACATTTGGTCCGAGTCTCCGGTTGGACCTCTCGATTGCCTCGGTTCACTGGTCCGAGTATCCGGACATTTGGTCCGAGTCTCGGATAACCCGAGTCTCGGGTTATTTGTCCGGACACTCCGGCTGTTCAAAAACAGGAGTAACGGCTAGTTTTCAAAAAGGGTATTTAAAGCCTCCACTCCACTCCAACGGTTAGGATCTCTATTGAGCTCATTCATAGCAGCATTCAAGCCATTCCTAACCATCTCTAAGCATTCAATAGAGCCCTCACTTCCTCCCACCAATTAATTTGGTTGTTGATTCTTTTGGTGAGGAGAGGAAGAAGCAAAGTGCTAGGTGCATTTATTTCTAGTTGTTGAGCACTAGTTCATCCTCCAAGCGATTCTTCGTGGTACTTTTACTCTTGGAGGTTGAAGGTCTCCTAGACGGCTAGGAGTCACCGGAGCTACCAACTTGTGTGGTGAGCCCCTGGCTGCGTTTGTGAAGGCGAGTCTCGCCTCCGAAAGGAAAGGGACAAGAAGTGAAGCCGGCGAGTGCATTTGTGCAACACCGGAGGAAAGCGGGTTGAAAGAGACCCGGCTCAAGTGTGACCGAGCCACCTCAGCGAGACGTAGGATTCCCTTCAAGAATCAGAACAGGTGAAAAATCGCGTCTCTCTCTCTCTTTTACTTTCTAGTCTTGCTCCTTGGATTTGAATTTGTTAAGTTAGATCTAGCTCTTTGCTTAGCTTTAAATTCAAATCCTTTCTAAGCAATTGTCTAGGTTGTTCTTGCCTTCCTTTTCTAGTAATTTATTGTGCTTGCTAGAGTAGTTTACATTGCGCCCCGAGCCAGCTAACCCGGAGAGTCCGGTCCCAATACCGAGACTCGGACAAGCCGATATCCGGACCAAATACCGGACAGTCCGGGTTGACCTGCTCGGGTGTTTTTATTCCGCTGCGTAAATTTTATTCCGCCTATTCACCCCCCCTCTAGGCGACATCGTTGGGCCTTTCAGGTCCCTTCGGCGGCCTGAAGCAACATAATCCCTCACTACTTGGGGTTCTACTTGTCCCTGCAACTTCATCTCATTGGTTTAGCACATTACAAATCTGATTCCTTGTGGCATTCTTTTTCTCGCTTTGTGAAACATGCTGAGCACAGCATTATCTATAAAATACACATTAGGAAAACAGTGCACATTCATTGCATCCAACATGTCAACCATCATTTCTGAAGAAGAAAAACCTAAAAGACGGTAAGAAACGGTTGAGTTGATTCGGTTTTCTGCATATTTTTCTGTATATGCAGTGTGCACAAAGAGTACTGCACAATCTGATTGTATCACTATCTGTTCCCACTAATACATTTTCTACACTATCTGATTGTATCACTATCTGAGTTTGTTTACATGTTGATTGTACCATAACATAGTTAAAAAAAATCTAATGCTGATTGTTTCACTATCTGAGTTTGTCTTGTCTCACAACATGCTGCTGCATTGTTTAACAAATTATCATCTTAACCACTTCATTTCTCCAGATCAGATCTGCATACAAAAAAATATATATTAAAACATGAAAGGATACATGTTATTCACTTGAAAGGCACTGTTGCATTGAATTGAAATCTATAAGAAAACTTGATACCTTGAGCATTATTCTGACTTTTTTTTTCTTAAAGGGCAATTGCAATTTGTCGTGGATACGTGATCTCCTTGCAGGACCTACACATACACAACCCTGTTTTCTTGTTCTCCAAACTCATGGTTTTCTTCCCGTCCATCTTTACCTTCTATCTCGGCCTTACTCTCTTGCACCTACCTACAGTTTTGACATCACTAGGGGCTTTTATGGTTATTTCAGTTGGGAGGGAACAACCTACGAATGATTCAATTTGTTTCGCTCGAGTTAGCACATTCTCAGAAATTAATGGAGCCACGTCGTCACCAAATGCAGAAAACCTATCCCACAAAATCTGCAGGCCATCCTCCGTTGCTCCAGCATGGTGAATTAATTCTTCCATTTTGCTGCGTATTTTTGATGCTAACTTCTCTTTTCCTGTTTGAACCACATCTCTTTGTTTCTCTATCAACAAGTTGCCATCTCCATCAAAGACATCATCCTTAGTTACTAGCTTGGTCCATCTCTTTAACACAAATTGGGTTGGAACCTCTTTTAGTGAAGGACTTTGCAACACACGGATAACATGGCGGCAAGGAACACCAAATGACTCGAAGAATAAACAAGAGCATTTGGTCTCATTTGTTACTATGTTGCAACGAACAACTCTAAATTTTTGTAGCCCATCATTAACCGTTGAAACCTTCCACTCCCCCTCGGTTGTGATGCTCTCCACATTGCAATGGTCCCTAGCAGCAATAATTTCTTTCTGGAATTCAGTAAATATGGTGAATGTGAAAACTTGACCTCCATGCTTCTCTATTGCCCAACTAGTCTCAGAATACGTGCATTGTATGCAAGGTGGCATTGTCAGCTTCTAACTCATTATGACGTTGTTCTTCCACTGCATTCACAAACCTCATCCAAAATTCCATCAGTGAATTTTTGTATCCAATGAAACGATTAAAGAAAGAGTTTGCACTTTCTGACCTAGAAGTTGTTCTAAGGATTCCAGCCAAAAATACATCTTTAAAGAAAGCCGGAACCCATGATGCACGAATTACATACCGAGTAGTCAACCATTCATTGCCTTCCAAACCAAAATCAGAAATAATGGAAGACCAATTGTGCTCAAATTCTTCTGGAGTTTCAGAAGCCCACACACAAGAGTTAAACCGCTATTAAAGTAAAGGGTTATCCCTCATATGGGGTGGTACCTTTGCTGGAAGCTTTTGCAAAATATGCCACATGCATAACCTATGTGTGCTAGTAGGGAATACAATATCTATTGCATTCTTCATGCTTGTAGCTTCATCTGTAATGATAAGCCTCGGTGCAACCCCCATTGCTTTTAAAAAAGTACAAAACAACCAAGTGTATGTTTCAGTTGTCTCATTGCTTAACAATGCTGCACCAAACAAAACAGATGCCTTATGATGGTTAACCCCAGTAAATGGTGTGAATATCATGTCATACTGGTTGGTGTTGTAGGTAGAATCAAATGAGAGAAGGTCTCCAAAGTGTGAATAATTCTTCCTACAAATAGGATCTGCCCAAAATACATGGACCAATCTTCCCCTGTCATCAATGACATAGTCAAAATAGAAGGCGGGATTTATTTCACTCTTTTTGCTGAGGTTGTCAACAAACATCTGAGCATCCGATGTATTAATATAACTTCTCAACTCTTTGTGATAGTTTTGTAAATCTCTCCTCGTGCATCCCACATTCTCAAATCCACCCTCGCTAATACGGAGATATCTATATGCTCCACTTGTGCCGATGCCTCCCTTGTGACATGTTATCAATGCACGCTTGGCCTTCTCATTTATCTTTCTATTGGACCTTATCAAGTGTTGTTTGCTAGGTGTCACAAACTCGTGCGTATGTGATTCGACAAATGTTTCTACTCTAAACTTATTATCTTAGTGCGTTTCACAGCCATCATTGCCTCACAGCCACACCTAGTCAACTTTCTAACATGTTTCCCTTTGTTTGAATCCACCTTTTCTTTACCTTTTTCTGATCTAAAACCTTGTCGTGCGCACATCCATCGCTTCCATATCCTGAGGCCTTCCACATCAGTATGCGGGCCAATACGGACTCCAAATCCAGATGAATGCGCATATGCCTTATAGAATTCCTCTGCTTCATCCAAGTCATCAAAAATTTTACCAACAAATGGCTTCACAGCTTCATCAACATTAGGCGTGTAACAACCACCCTGCAATCATAATCATTTGTCAACAACACAATCAAAGCAGGCATGCTAGCTAGTCCTCAATGACACAATTGTTTAACACCTTACCATGAATGGCCGAATGCTTCTCCCTTTTTGTGGCGTGCCAAGATGGATCACTTCATTCGACTGACCAAGATGGGCAAGGCTTTGAGGCTCAATCACGGTGAAATTAGGTGTACAAACATCAAAGGCTCCATCGGGAGGAGGCGGCGCCATGTGCCTGTCGTGGAGGAGCGGGGAGGAGGCGGGCGCTGCGCCGGGAGCGGGGAGGAGGCAGGGCGCCGCCGGAGCGGGAGGAGAGCGGGGCGGGGGAGCGCCGGGCGGTGGGGTGGAGGATGGCGCGCCGGAGCGAAGTGGTGGGGCGGAGCGCCAGCGGCGGTGGTGGAGGCGGGCGGCCGCACCGGTGGTGGGGAGGATGCGGACGGCGCACCGGCCGTGAGGTCGTAGGTCGCAGGCGCACCGGGCGATCGGCTGGAAAGGTTTCCAATGAGATCGAACAGAGGGAAGTTGCAGCGAGAGAGGCAAAAAGTTGAGGGGTTTTGTGAAAAATTGATTAAGTGGTAAAGGGCATTTCCACCTTGATTGATTAGGGCCACTGATTCTTCATCAGATGGTTGATGACAGAAGTTAGCATTTTAACACCTAGTAGGTCATTAGCACTGGATACGTTCCCATATATATATATATATATATATATATATATAGGGGGCATATTCGGTGCAAACCTCCCTTATCGTGAAAACTCTGTGAAAACCACGTGTAAAAGTTTTGAAAAATTCTCAAAAAATTATCATAGGTAGGGGAGGTGAGGTTCTACAACCCTGTAAAATTTGAAGACCAAACTCAATCGCATTTGGAAGATATGAAAAAGACAAAGTGCAAAATGAATAGTGCTAAACAGTGAAAAATTACTATTCATACTGAATTTGTCTTTTTCATATCTTCCAAATGCGATTGAGTTTGGTCTTCAAATTTTACAGGGTTATAGAACCTCACCTCCCCTACCTATGATAATTTTTTGAGAATTTTTCAAAACTTTTACACGTGGTTTTCACGGAGTTTTCACGGTAAGGGAGGTTTGCACCGAATATGCCCCCATATATATATATATATATATATATATATATATATATATATATGGCATCATATCCAGTGCTAATGAGTCAATGGATGCTAACATACTAACTCCCGTCATTAACCGTCGAATGGAGAATCTATGGCCCAAATTGATCAAAGTGGAACCCCCTTTACCACTTAAACCATTTTACACGAAACCCCTAAAATTTAATCCTTTCTCGCGAATAAGTCCTTCCGACGACTGACGACGGGAGTTAGCATGTTAGCATTCATTGGCCTATTAGCACTTGATATGCTGCCTATATAAATATGTGTGCGTGTGTGTAGGAAACCCGTTTTGTACTCCCGGGTGTATGTACTCTCTATCTCTATTTGGTTAATAATAACTTCCTAATTAAGAGGAACTAGTTAACAACTTTCATTTATGGAATGTGCTTCCACTTGTGTAACACGGGTTGATATACACGGAGTAGGGAGTACATACTTCTAGTAGTATGGATATATCTGAGAGAGTGAGAGGTGCTTCTGTGCTTTCCCTCCTAATACAAGTTACACAAATCTTGAAACAAACGAAGGGGTAAGTAATCTTCAGCTACCCTTCATTCATGCTTTAATATTTGTGCAACTTTAAAAAGAAAGAGCATAGAAGCACCTCTCTCTCTCTCTTTATATGTGTGTGTCGGTTGCGCTTACCTGCTGAGATCAATGGTGGTGTTGGTGTCAACGGTAACCCTAACAAGCAGCAGCATAATAAGAGAATAAAAAAAACTATTCTACGGTATTACCGTTGCAACGGTATAGCACTGAAACTTGTGAAATTTTTACACTGAAATGCATGAAGCTTAGCACCAAAACTTATGAAACATGAAACTAAACACTGGAACTTATGAAACCAGATGAAACTCATCACTGAAACTAATAAAATTCAGGTATACCGTTGTCTAGTTCTGCTATAAGAGAATATAAAATAAAGGCCAATATTTAGTAGCGGTAGAGAAGGAAAGATGAAGCTAATTTTAAACGAAATATGAAATATATGTTATATTTATAGATATAATTATTTAAATACGCTTGTATGTTTGGACGACTCCACTTTATTTCAAGAAAACCATATATTTGTCTCGTGTTTGGTTGCCTGCATCTAGTTTTGAGCCTGGCTCTTTGGATGCAAGATTCTCCATGCAGCCTGGCTCTAGAGATACGCAGAAAATAGGTGCATCTCTGGATGCAGCCTTGTGTTCTGCGCAAAGGGCCACTGTCAGCCACAATAACAAACCATGCATGCGATGCCACGTGGGTATGTAAAAGTTTTCTTTTTTCTTTTTTGTTTATATCTTTTGACTAGCATCTCCGATTACCGAACCGATTTCAAAAATGGGTTCCTGACATTTTTTCGAACAAAACTAGACCACACTTGCTATATAAATTTCTAAATATTTCAATTTCAAAATACATACGTACTAAACACTCAACCAAACACTGTCTCTGCATCTTTGCATACCGTATCTCATCAGCCTGGCTGAGTCGAACGGGCCAGGCTCGCGAGAGAAGGCAACCAAACAGCCCCTTGGAGTACTGGAGACCGCGCAAGTTCCAAACTGATTTTGGTACAGAGGAACTCAGTTCTGTTCGGAATTACAAAAACCGGATATGGTATATCCAGAATTTTAAAAATCGGGTATGGCTAATATACCCCAAAGCCGAGATTTGAAATTCTAAATACGCTAAAACCAGGATTTGAAATGCCACGAAAATGTAAACCGAAATTTGAAATTTCGGGTATTTAAAAACGGAATTTCAAATTTCGGGTATAAGTGATTTTTCTATAAATACACAAAAATATTATATCATTTTATGAATACGGATCAAATCTGGTATCAAATACACAAATTTCTGCTTTTTTTTTAAAAAAAATATTGACCAAAAGCTCTGGCATTACATAAGAAGAAAGAAACAACAGACCAGCACATACCTTACCGACGACATCAGTTGGTCGTAGACTCGTAGTTGCCTGAGCGGTTGAGCATCCATGGCAGATCCAACAGGGCCCAGAGTGTACAAGAAACCTGACACAACTATATTTTTCGTCAGAGCATCTCCAGCAAGGGCCCCTAAAACAGGGTCCCTATTTTGGATTTAGGGGCTCCCCCTATTTTTTGAGGCCCTGTTTTCAGAACACAAGTCCAAAGAATAAAATTTCTAAATCTCAGCCCCTATTTTACTTTTTCTCCTATTTTGACATATCCGCTATGTATAATCTTCATTTGACACCACTAAAATTCAATAAAAAATATTTGTAATACATAAAACATAAGCATATTAACATTTACAATTTAAAAACATGATATTTCAAATTTAAATTTAAAATTTTCAAAACATGATAAAATTTTCGAAGCCTCTCATGTATTTCCCTATCTTCAATAATAGGGGTTGTACTCGTGTCCCTGGGAATTGGGGCTGAGGAGGCAAATTTAGGGGCCTCCTAATTTTAGGGGCTTGAGTTGGGGCCCCCTGGGAATTGGGGCTGAGGAGGCAAATTTAGGGGGCCTCTAATTTTAGGGGCTTGAGTTGGGGCCCTGCTGGATCTGTTTTTTTTATTACACTCCCTATTTTAAGTTTTAGGGGCTGGTTTAGGGGCTCTACTGGAGATGCTCTCAGTATACCCACTCGTGAGCAGTACGTGACACCCATAGCCCAACTGAAGGGACACACGGCCCCCGAGAAGACAGCCAATCGCAAGGGCGCGGCCCACCACTGAAGCCTGGAGTAGTACTGATGAGTCTGCCCACCGAGACGTACCGAGTGCCGCACAGGAGGCTACTTCCGATTTCTTTATTTCCTATTTATTTCAAGTACAGTGACCAAGTGCGTGATTTAGGGACTCGATTTGATTATCACGTATGCCATTTACGTCGAATGAAGTATTTTAAAATTACAATATTAACTTAAAATTATAAATTTAGCTTAGAACTGAATGTCTCATCGTAGTCGGTACCCGGCGTTGAGAGAAGCCTCGTACGACCAACCATGCTTTATACGGAGTGAGAGTACCATCGGAATGCGGCTATAAAGGTATGCCACATCAGATTTTGGATGATGTGGAGGAGAGAAAGGGAAGAGAGAGAAATATGATGTCTACTATTTAACAGACGGTCTTATAGACAGTTTTATAGTGTGTATACCATTGTACAGACAGTCTATTAGTCATATGAGAGATCATTACAGACAGCTATATAGACAATCCATTGTATAAGTTATTTTTAGTACTATCTATAGATGATATGGATGTATATTATAGACAGCTACCGTCTATACCACTGTAGATGCCCTGACGGAATACCTATTTACCGGAGACAACATTTGCGTGGACGGCCGAGGGACAAGAGACCATGTCTCATTTTGCATGAGAGCGGTTTATTCCCTGTGCATCTCGTTGTATCAGTTGGGGTCGGAGAGCACGTACCTGAAGATAGGAGGTGGGGGCTGGAGAAATATCAGGCGTGGTGGAGGCAGAAGGGTGTTCAGGATCCACTTCGGTTGAAATATCAGGCGTGGTAGAGAACTAACTGCCTAACAATCTGTAAGTGAATCAGGCTATCAGCACCTGAACACAAGAGTAACAATTCCTAGTTTTACCACACGATGAAACAATCTTATTGTGTTCTTCTTTTTCCTGGCATCGCTGAATACGTCTGTGGCAGGCATCGTGTCATGCTACAAATAGAGAATCTTACAGACTTGGCGATACCAAGAAGCATCATGCCATTGCCATGCTTGCTGCAAGCATGCAGCAGAGCGAGCTAGCAGAACGCATGCCCCAGCGAAGCAAGACGACGACCCTACATCTTACTGCTGCTGCCCCTGCGCGTGGGCCCCATCTCCTTGGCGAGGTTCCGGAGCACGTACTTCTGGATCTTGCCGGTGGAGGTCTTGGGCAGCTCGGCGCGGAAGACGACGGTCTTGGGCACCATGTAGTGCGGCATGCGCTCCCGGCTCCACGCGATGACCTCGGCCGCGGTCACCGCGCCCGATGCGCCCTCCTTGACGCTCACGAACGCGCACGGCGTCTCCCCCCAGAACTCGTCCGGACGCGCCACCACCGCCGCCTCGTTCACCGCCGGGTGCCCGTACAGCACCGACTCCACCTCCACGCTGCTGATGTTCTCCCCGCCGCTGATGATCACGTCCTTGGACCGGTCGCGGATCTCCAGATACCCGTCCGGGTGCATCACCCCAACGTCCCCCGTGTAGAACCACCCGTTATCTCGGATCGCCGCCGCGGTCGCCTTGTCATCGTTGAGGTACCCCAGCATGATGCACCCGCCGCGGAGCACGATCTCTCCCATCGTGGAGCCGTCGCGGCGCACGCTGCGGCCTGTCTCGCCATCGACGATGTCCACCTCGGCCATGCCCGGCGTGCGCACGCCCTGCCGCGCCTTGAGCCGCGCGCGCTCGGACGCGGGGAGCTTGTCCCACTCCCCCTTCCAAGCGCACGACACCACCAGTCCCGCCGTCTCAGTCAGCCCGTACCCGTGGCTGACCTCAAAGCCGATGGCCTCCGTGCGGTGCAGCACGGCGGCTGGCGGCGGCGCGCCCGCCGTGAGGATCCGCACCTTACCTGGGAGCGGCTTCCGCACGCTCTCGGGAGCGTTGGCCAGCATGTTGAGCACGACCGGCGCGCCGCAGAGGTGGGTGACCCCACGGCGCGCGATGTTGGCGTACACCTCGGCGGCGTCGACGCGGCGGAGGCAGACGTTGGTGCCGCCCACAACGGCCATCCCCCAAGGGAAGCTCCACCCGTTGGCGTGGAACATGGGCAGCGTCCACAGGTACGTCGGCCGCAGCGGCATCGCCCAATCCTCGAGCGAGTCAACTGTGATCAAGAAGATCCCGCGGTGGCAGTGCACCACCCCCTTGGGCGCCGACGTCGTGCCGGAGGTGTAGTTCAGTATCATCGGGTCCCATTCGCTCGCCGGCCGGACCCAAGTGAACTCCGGGTCGCCCTTCTCAAGAAACCTCTCGTATGTCAAAGTCGTGGCAGAGGCGGGAGGGAACTCCTTTTCGTGGGGGTCCTCGACAAGGATGACGCTCGGGGCAGGATGTCCCGCCGGGAGGAGCCGGAGCGCATCGAGGAGGACGGGGAGCAACGCCGGGTCTGCGAAGATGAGCTTGGAACCGGAGTGGCGGAGCAGGACGGCGACCGTGCGCGCGTCGAGGCGCGTGTTGATGCTGTTGAGCACGGCGCCGCTCATCGGCACGCCGAAGTGCATCTCGTACATGGCCGGCACGTTCGGCAAGAGGACGGACACCTAGCTCAATTCGGGTGGTCACCAATTTAATTTCACGCATGCGAAGAACACACACATATACGTGACGCGTTCGAGGAATTTATTGAATTGACCAAGGAAGGGATAGTGGCTGCTTACGACGTCGCGGCGGGAGATGCCGAGAGAGACGAGGGCGGAGGCGAGGCGGAGGCTGCGACGGAAGGTCTGGGCCCAGGTGAAGACGGTGTCGTGGTAGACGACGGAGGGGCAGTCGCCGAACACGGTGGCCGCGCGCTCCAGGAAGCCCAACGGGGTGAGCGGGCACGAGTTGGCCGGGTTCGCTCCGAGCTTGTCCATGGTCGTCGCGCCGCCGGACGACGAGGAGGCTTGGCTGGTCACCTGTGTGAACGGCGAGGACTTCGGCGATGACCAATCACGGGTGGTTGGGGAGGAGATAGGCACAGAGCAAGCGTGGCAGTGAGATACAGTCATACAGGAAACGGAGAAGCTTTGCACTATTTGTTCCCTTCAAAAAAATTTTCTTTCCATCTTTGTCTCTATTTCTAATTAAATTAAAAATATACTCTTTTCTTACCGCATAAGAATCGGTAAGTGACACGTATCACTTATCAAACTTCTCAATCATAGCAGATCACCGACGCTATAGCTCTTCATCCTGCTGAACTCAGGTTCCGCAGTACCTTGTTCTATTGCGTTATCCTAACTCGGCACTAAGCTCCTGCCGTGAGCCCGATCATCCATTATGGTATAGAGATCAAGGTTTCAAATTTCGTTTTCGGTATATATCTCAGAGTTGGCCAAAATCCGAAATATCGACGAGATCTCAGAATTTCAAATAAAATCCAGACAAAATCCCAAAACCAAATTTGAAATCCGGTCATTTTTCCACCAAAAAATCTGTGATTTCGACCAAATTGAAATGATAAAAAATTGGTAAATAAATGTCAAAAAAAATTTAAATTTTTTGTGAATGATCTTGACCCCAATTCCAATCAAATACGACCAACAAAAATAAAAAACAGGCAAAAAAAAAATCTGAGATTTCGGCTGAAATCACTGAGATTTGAATAGTTTATGTAGCATTTTGAATTTTTTTTAAAAAATTTACCCGACCGAGATTTAGGATCTCCGGGGGGCCCGAAATCCGAAATTTCAGCCGAGATTTTTGAAATCCCGTCGGGATTTGGATCCATAATAGAGACTAGTTAGAGTCGCGCGCTTCGCCGCGCCGTGCGAAATTTGATCCAAAAATGAGGAAAAGCGGGTAAAAACGGAAAAATGACGGACGAAAAACAAATCTACATTTTTTTTTGGGAAACGGCCAACGAAAACATTTTTTCCATGTTCTGGAGAAAAAACGGTTCACGGAAATAATTTTTTCAGGCAAAACGAAGAAAGAAAACGGCTCTCCATATTTTTTTTGTGGGAAAATAGCCACCGAAAACATATTTCTCATGCTCCGAAGGAAAAACGGATCATGGAAACATTTTTTCGGGGCAAAACGGAGAAAGGGAACGGTTTTCCATATTTTTTATTTTGGAGAAACGGGCAACGAAAACATTTTTCCCATGCTCCGGAGAAAAATCGGAAGACGATTTTATTTTTCCGGGCAAAACAGATAAAGGAAACGGTCTCCCAAATTTTTTTTGGGGAAATAGCCACCGAAAACATTTCCCCCATGCCCTGGAGGGAAAACCGATCACGAAAACATTTTTTTCGGGCAAAACGGAGGAAAACTGATCGCGAAAACATTTTTTTCGGGCAAAACGGAGAAAGGAAACGGTTTTACATTTTTTTTTTGGAAAACGGCTCCCGAAAATATTTTCGCATGCTCTGGAGAAAAACGGACCCCGAAAACAATTTTTTGGGACAAAACGGAGAAAGGACCCGAACGTAAAGCGCGAGGTCCTATTTGTTATAATTTTGGACCTGTTCGCTATTTTGAAAAATTAGGAAAGGGCTCGCGCGCGATTCGCACTTTACGGGAGGGCCTTAACGCAAAACGCCAAACCAGGGACCTAAATGCGAAACAAAAAAATATCTCCCTCTCACATGAAATTGCGCAAGGACCCGAACGTAATTCCGAAAAAACCGGGGGGCTTTTCGCAAAAACGGCGGTGACACGTGGGGGGACCGGTTGGCCCCCAATGTCTTCCCCTATAAGGTGTTTACGATGCGATATGCCACTATTTTTTAAGTTCGGGAGAGAATCGTTTTTGCAAATTTACAACACAGAGCAGACTTTAGAATAAAAAAATGTCAAAAGCTAAAAATATGCGGGCAGTGGAGGCACGTGGGGCACGCGCGTGCGAAAAGTGAGGACATGCGGGTCTGGCCGCATGTCCGCATCAAATTTTAAATTGTTCACTTATGTGTCCCTCTCTCCTCTTTTTTTTTCTTTCTTTCTTTTTTTTGCAAAATTGGCTTCCCTCGAAAAAATTGTAAAAGTGGCCCTTTGAGCACCGTGGAAGGCACCTTCTGTGCTATAGTACAACGGAAGATGCCTTCTGCGTTGCGGTGTCGTGGCAGGAACACGTGGCGTGCCACTGTGGCTCAGGGCAATCAGCCTGCTACTTCGTGGTTCCACGGCAAGTCGCCTCCTCCTGCGTTATGATTTCCTACACTGTGGTACCGCGGTAACTTGGCCTCCTGCAGTCCCTCGGCGTGAAAGGAGCCAGGTATCGTCTCTTACTCCTTTCGCGGTGGGTAAGGAGGTTATTTTAGCATAATTTTTTTAAGAGTGGACTATTTTTACAAAAAAAAAAGAACAGGTAAATAAATAGTTCTCTAGTTTTCCGAGGCCTCGCTAGAGATGGCAACGGGTAAATACCCGGCGGGTATCACCATCCCGTACCCATACCCATATTCGTAAAATTCACCCGCTAAAATACCCATACCCGCACGCGAGTACAAAATTTACCCGTACCCGTACCCGTGCGGGTACCGGGTACCCGCGGGTAACCCACACCCGCAATCTAATTGTGGAAACTCAAGAGACCAATGGTTTCAGCAAGATGCAGTACTATAACATGAATACAGCAAGCAAGATCACAAGCAGAAGTCTGCAGACACCAGCCCACTAAACTTCATAAACATCAGTAGAGACTAGAGAGCAAACCCTCATGGGTCACGTACAAAACATATTACAAAACGTCTAGCCTCTCGGAACCTTTGCTGCATGTCCATATTGGACATTGCTAAAAATCCTCAAAGAACTGCCATCTCCTATTGTGGGTTGCAAGCGAACATTTCAGATGGATGAAAGCAAATTAAAGTGCACATTAATTGATGCAAGGGAAGCAAATTAACAACCACATATCTGTGAAGCAATAAGCTAATCCGGTTCCAAAGACAAGAAATCCGGTGCCAAATTATCAATGGATCAGACCCACGGGTGAACGGGTACGGGTAACAGTAGAACGGACCCGTACCCGCTCTACCCGCTGGGTACTAAATTTTGCCCGTTAATAGACCCACAGGTATGAAAAATAATCCATACCCGACCCCTAATAGAGTAAATACCCGTCGGGTTTCGGGTCCCCGTTGCCATCTCTAGGCCTCGCTCAGTCGAAGCACACATGCAAGTCACCAGATGATAACAAGAACTGATCTGGTGACCGATATGCTAGTATGCGACTAGCACTTCGCTTTCTTGGATGGGATCTACAGTTCTACACGTTAGGAGCTCTATCACTTTTCTACGAGTAACAAACACTCCAAAAGTTGATGTTCCAAAATTGTCGGCTGATGTAAATACATACCTCTTTTTAGTAAGGGAAGACGCCATGTTTCCATTTACCGGAAAAAAAAATGCAACGGTTTTGACATTTAGGCCCTGTTTGGAAGCAAAGTTTTTCAATACCATGGTATTACAAAGCCATGGCTTAGAAATTGTTTTGGCATAAATACCATGGTTTCACCTACCACCATTGAAACCATGGTTTTTCTTGGAACTATAAACTGTTTGGCTACAAAGTCTTTTGCATGGTATTTTCAAAGTATTGACAGCTCTCACTCTCTACACCAACACCAAAAGCCCAAAACTCCACTTTGAGTGGAGTTTTCAATACTCCAAAAATACTATGGTATTGGCAATACCATGGTTTTCAAAACAGAGTTTTTTGGGTTGCTTCCAAACACCATGTTGCCAAAAATACCACGGTATTATCCAAAACCATGGTTTTACCTAGAAACTACGAAAATACTTTTCCTGTGGATAGACAGGCAGACAGATAGATGATACAGATCAGCAGACGAGCAAGGACGAGCATGGTTCATGATATCGATGGAAAATCGTAAAAAAAAATCACATGATTTTTTTTAAAATAAGATAAGTTGAACCTGAGGGCGAGTGCATCGCCAACTGATGCTATTAACTTGGCAAGATCGAATCATGATACATGACAGTCCAAAAGATCAGCTCGCTCTACTTGGACCAACCATGGGTCACCCCTCACCCGTATATCTAATTATCTATGTCCCGTGCGGCATGGAAGTGATCATTTTTTAGTCCCTCTTATTTTGTTGTTTTACAATTCTAATCTCCTGAGCGGAATCGTAGATTCAACGCTCTTCCCTACTATGAAAGACGTGGCAGGCGACTTGTAGCTGCAGCGTCCGAGGAGCGTGAGAGTTGGGAGCAGTTTTGCTACCGTAGCCGACGAGCACAGGAGGTGCCTACCACGGTCAGTAGGGGGTTAGATTTGCAATTCCACTCGAGATGGAGCTAGATTTGCAAAAAATCAAGTGATCACTTTTGCCGCATGGAGTATGTGTTGTTGCTTTTGTTGTAAATGATTGACAATGCATCTAGGCTTCTAAGTGGTTTTGAATAATTAATGATAAACGATTAATGGACTAATGGGTTCGATGAGTAAATGAACAGGTGAAAGTCCCAAAATAAGATCATCTACGGACGTTGGTGACCCTACAAAATGAGAAGAAAGAAAAATGGCAACATTTCGATATTGTTTTGCATTTATTGATTGAGTCAATAGGTATGCCATACTATTAAGAGGGGTGTAAAATAGTTGATCAAGGATATGTCTCTATACTCAGATGAATACTAGCTAGAAAAGTTGAGAGACACGAGTCACAACACATTCATCGGAATTGGTTTTGATTTTTTCAAAGTTTGGATTGGATGTTCCGATCATGATATCGGACATTCCGATCATTGCATAGTTCGGACCGCTCCGATCAATTGGATCAGACAGTCAGATCTGGCTTAGTCCTTCTCTGGACAGATCGAATATTCCGATTAGGGTAAAAATTGAAATAGTGCTTCTTGGACAAATCGAAAGTTTTGATTTTTATAACCGGATAGTCCGATTAGGCTTAGAACAAAAAAGGTGCTCTTTGGACACATCGAATATTCGGATCCCTTGATCGGATGTTCCGATGAGAGGTTTTAAATTAGGTACTCTCTGGACAGATCGGATGTTCTGATCATTGGATCGGACATTCCGATCAAGACTTAGAAACTTTTCAAGAAGTTTATTTAAATGTGTTTCTCTGGATATATCGGACATTCCGATCGTGGATATCGGATGTTCCAATGTGTCGGGGATTGGCTATCTGGCAAAAGACCACGGTACCCCCGTGAAAAGCTGAGCCCACCGACCAGGCAATACTGAAAGAAGATGCTCGGGAGAATGAAACGAGCATCCCTCCTCCTCCTCCGAGCATACACGTCCGCACCTTTACTCGCGGCAATACCAAACACCCCCCCACACGAGCAAGCATGCTCGTAGAGACCACGACCTACTTAGGTGTTTGGTCGGTGGGCCCGGCGAGCGCTACGAGGAAGGAAGGAGACAACCAATCAGCCGAAGATCAAGGGAAATCTTACCCGAAATTCAAACAGCGCACGAATCGAGGACGGCGGATCACGAATATGGGTACATAGCGTGATCCCAGGAGGTAGTTGCCTTCTTTGTACCTATAGTCGTAGTATTTAAACCCCCCTGAAGATCTGTAACAGGGAAGGGACTGAGAGATAGAACACAATACACTGGAGTAGGGCTGTTATCTCGGCAGTGAGAGGCCCGAACCAGGATAAACACCGTGTCCCCCTTTCTCCCGACCTTGCATCGCTCGAACGACCTCCTCGGTCCATACGACGGGGTTCTGTTGATCCCCCATTCAACAAGTAAGCTCGACGGGAGCCCGTTCTCCAACCGTCGACACGATGTGTATTATTTTGACCGTTGGGGTTTGTTGTTTTCTGGAACTTTAGTCATATCGGATATTCCGATGTTAAGTTCGAAAGTTCCGATATATGGCTGAGTGGAGGCATAACGGCTAGTTTTTGCCTTCCTCTGTAAATATCCCTCTACCTCCTCATTTAAGAGGCTGGCTTTTTGGCTGGGTACTTTGTGCATTCAATACACATTCTTCTTATTATTGTTTCTCCTCCTCCTCTTGATCCTAGTGATCAATTAGTGAGTGAGTTGCAAAAGGAGATTGAGTTCTAAGAGTAATAGGTTGAGTCATTCATTTTGAGCACAAGAGTCAAATCCAAGAGCGTGAACTATATTACATTTGTTACTTTTGGAATTTGAGGATTCCTAGATGGCTAGGAGTCACTCACAGGCAACCAACGAGTGTGATTAACTACATTGCATTTGTTACTTTTGAAATTTGAGGATTCTTAAACGGCCAGGAGTCACTCACGAGCAGCCAACGAGTGTGGTTAGCCGTGAGAAGCTTGTGAAGATCGATTTCGCCTCCAAAAGAAAAGAAATCAAAAGTGAAGCCAAATCTTAAGGGCAAGGGCGTGGGGGTGAAGTAGGCGCTGTGTTGTGCCTAGTGATGACGAACTCCGGTGTTGAGTGGAGTGGCATAATGCGGCGAGCATAGAAGTGCCAAATGTGGGGGGCGCGCAAGCACGGGGCCGCAGGCGCGGCAGCCGGGATAGACCGTCGGGGGATGCGGTGTGCAAGGCGCTGGTTGGCAATGGGCAGGCAGGGATGCAGTGTGTGCGGCGACAACCGGTGACCAGTGACTTCGGTCCTCACATGTTCCTTTTTTTTTTCAAAACCAGTTTATGAACAGTTATTGACCCTAATTGCTCAAGTAGATTAACTAACAATTAAGAATGTTTAATCTAGGTAATTATAGAAATTAATCTATAGATTAAAAGACTATTCATATACAATTAACTTACGTGCTTCGAACTTACATACGGCTTGTAGTATATTTAATCGCTTGATGTCGATCGAAATTCGATGCAGTATAGATTGTTCCAGGCTTATGATCTTGATTGGTCTCAAGGAGCTTCATCCTGATAACATGTTGTAAAAATCACCGTAGATAAATCACAATGCATTGATGGAGAATATATGAAGAATGCACAGAATATAAGGAGACAAAACACTCTTCTTTTTGTTTGTTTGATTTTCTTGTTATATGGAATTCCATATTTTTGGTGAAAAATAAATAAATATAGATTTGGATTGACATGTAAAGAGATAGAGTGTAGTTAACGGTTTTCAGAGTTCCGCTTACTTTTCAAAGTTCCGTGTAGGAAGACACTAGTACTACTTTTCGCTATTTTATCGCTTCCCGACTCCTATACGTCTCTTCTACAGCCGGCCCAACAAATCTGTACGGCGTGGAGGTGTAAAATATCAAAGACAGTAGCACATCATGGGCGTTGGTCAAGCAGGTTAGGCTCTCGCAGGTCCAGGAGTTGTTTGACATTGTTTTCCTTTGCTATTTAGACGATGTGTTCCTGTAGCACGTACCTGTCTACAGGGTTGGCATTTTCGACGAATTTCATTCAAAATTTGAGAAATTCGTGCTTACCGCAAGGCATCAAAAAGGAATTTCGTTCGGTGTGCCACTCAAATTCAAATTTTAAAAATAAAAAAATAAATTTATTCAAAAATTTCCTAAAATTAGTATTAATAGTTTTATGACCTTTGATGTGATTTTTTTTTGAAAAAAATGAAGTTTAAAGATATTTCTGAACCATTTAAAATATAGAAATTAGAAAATACAGCAAAGGCCATGCTGGATTTTTTTTGTTGTGTTTTCGCATATTTTTTGGGCCTTTAATGGCCTTTTACAAATTTAACAATATTTTTTTTGTAGTTTTTTCATTTTTTTACATTTTTTCTCAATTTTTTTAACTTGTTGCCAATTTTCAAGAAAAGCTCTCATCTTTTCGAGTAAAATTCGACCTTTTCAAGCGAATTTCGCTCCGCTGTTTGATCATATTTCAAATTTATTTGACTTTCAATAATCTTTGTTTTTTTTTTAATTTCATTCGGTTTTTCGCGAATTTAGTCATCGTCCATTCGAGCCACGCGGAGAGTGACTGATTACAACACCTGCAGAATCTATTAACCAATCACATCGCCGCAGTTTCTTATCTTCTGTAAGCATCGACGCTTTGCACAAATACTTCAAATTAGTCGTATTACGGAATGTAATATGTTCTTCTTCTTCTTCTTTTTAAAAAAAGACGGAACGCAATATTAATATTGTCATATGCAGTTGAAGCTCTTCTTAAACCAAACATATAGAAGCGGAATGATGTCACAATGTTCTTCTCTGTTTCAACTTCAGAGAGACAAACACACATAAAAGGAGGGAAAGACCCATGCTATTTCCAGCAAGAAACGAGCATACGTTTCAAAGCAGTATGATAAAAATGCATGATATTGCTTCGAAATTATAGGCCCGTTTACTGAAAGTAGCATGGAAGCACACCTAAATTGGATCGAGAAAACAAAACTCCGGTAGTGTCATTCTCAGGCCGTCTTAATTGTAGCTGACGACGGAGATCTTGGCCGCGGGGCCGCCCTGGATGTAGACGATGATGAGCTGCTCGCCGGCTTCGAGCCTCGCGAGCCACGAGGGGAACTCGTACATGTCCTTCCCCGTGGCGCCGGAGACGCCGTAGATGGGCCCGGACAGCCCCTTGATGTGCAGCTTCAGGTACGTGATGGGATGCCCGCACGTGTTCTTGGCCGTCACGACGTGCCGGTAGTAGTCCACGCCGTCGGTGTTCCACGAGCTGCTCACCGTGTGCACGAACTCCAACGGAGAGCCACCTGACACACACAGAAACAATATCAGCTCTGCTGTATTAGAATCAACCTGAGATGGAGATCGATCGATGTGCTAGCTTAATTACCCTTTGATGGCGAGGAGTCTTGTGGCGGCGCGTAAGCCGGGCTGTCATCTGCAATTAGTTACGACGACAACACAGTCCATCGTTCAGCAGCCAATGCATAGTAATAGTATCTGAATTCTGAATGTGATTGATCCTGCATGCATATGCTGCGTACGTACCGGAGGCGGCCGTTGGTTCGGCGGCGAGGCGGGCGAAGACGCCGCAGATGGGCGCGTTGCCGGCGAGGGTGGGCTCGGCGTGTTGGTAGTTGCAGCGGTCGTCGACGAAGGCGTCGTTGCCGTCCGGGCCGCCGACGAGCGCGCCCTGGAGGACGTTGGAGTCGGCGCCCTTGCTGTTGTAGTACTTGTCGAAGCCGTCCATGCATCCGACCATGGAGTTCATGGCGTAGATGGACGGGATGGACGCGCCGCGGTGGTGCACGTGCGTCGGGAAGCTGCTGCCGTAGCCCACCATGTAGCTCATCCCCTTGGGATTCTTGCCCAGGATGTAGTCCACCTGGGACTTGGCGAAGCTGAGGATCTCCGATGGCTTGACCTCGCCGTCGGGGCACTTGAGGGTGCCCTGCGACACGGCGAGGTAGTCGGCGTAGACGGTGAGGAGGAAGGTGGAGGAGCTCACGTACTGCATGTTGTTCCAGTCGTCCACGTACAGGAGACCGCCTACATACATAACATCAGGTTGACATGAATGATCGATCGATCGATCACGAGTAGGATTAATTCAAACACAACTGAATCGAATACTGTACCAGGTGTCATCCTGACGTTGTGGCCGTTGTTCTTCTGGAGGCAGGAGCAGAGGAAGAACTCGGCCTTGGCCTGGTACTGCTTCAGCGTGTCGGCGTAGCCGGCGCTGCCGCCCTCGAAGAGCACCTGGCGTTCCATGGCCGGCGGCAACGAATCCATGAGCTACTTATAAATATCGTCGAGTGATCGATCGATGCAGCGAACTTAGCGGTGCGCGCGTGGCTGTCTGTACCTTGGAGAGGAGGACTTGGAGGCCGGCGTACTTGTTGTCCCAGGAGAACTCGAGGACGGCCCAGCCGGTTCCGCCGAAGGCCTCGGCGTTCTGGGAGACGTAGTGGAGGTAGCTCGCGTCGCCGGTCGCTTCGTACAGCCACGCCGCCGCCCACAGCAGCTCGTCCTAAAAATCATTTTTTTTTTGTACGTCTCGTTTTGGCATCAGACATCATAGTAGGTGTATCCCCATCTGAAAACTCGACAATGCAAACCTGCAAAGTTAGTTACCTGGTAGCCAGAACCGGAAGGATAGAACTTCTTGGCGCTCTGCAGGGAGTCATCGTATCTGCCTCTGAATGTGTCGGCAAACGTGAATAGCTGACAAGCACAACAGTAACATTTCAGTTCAATGCTCTTGCCTCTGAACTTTAAGAAGCTTCTACTTGATTGGCTTGGCTCTCTTGCACACTCTTTTTTTTAATATATATTTGATCTCTATTTAAACGAAATTGCAAATCTAGTCCATTTCCTCACCACAGAAGCAGCGGCAGGCAACACGTGTCACCTGCTGCGCGCCGTACTATAGCACCTCGCTGACCGTGGCAAGTGAAAAAAGCTACCGCGTACCCCGAGCTCGGCAGCACGTGCTAAGCATGCCTTCCTCGGTAGCTTTAGGAGTAGCACTTAGCTAAGGGATTAATCATCAATAATTTGATTGGTTAATCATTAATTAAGTGGTAAGTGGTTGAATAGTGCTGCAGGGATTGCTACCGCAGAAGGCTTGCTCACAAGGACCTGCCGAGCACCTGCTTCGCGGTATGTGTTACCGAGCTCAAGATACACGGCAGATGGCATGTGTTGTCTGTCACTGCTTCAGCGGTTGGTGATAGGACTAGTTTTGCAAATTTATTCACACGAGGACTAAATGTGCAAACAAAGTGTGTTGGGAGGAAAAAAAACTAGGACGCCGAACTCCAAATCTCGTAGTGATGCGGCATGTACTACTGTACCACAGGGCTAGCTCCTGACCCGACTCATGCGTGTACTACTGTACCGTACCTGCTTGGCGTGCAAGAGGAGGAGGTCGGAGTACATGGAGTCGTAGGGTCTGAACGCCTTGGCCGCGGCAGCAAGCGCGGCCGCCGTTTCGCCGGCGACCTCCGATCCCGGGTGGTTGGTGTCGATCTTGTAGGCCGTCCTCGGCGTCGTCATGTCCTCCGCGCGCTCCCAGCACAGGTGGTCACTGTCCCCATCACCCACCTGCAGGTCCAAATTAGTTGCAAGACTGTGAGCCAGCAGGCGGACATGGACTGAGCTTGCAGGTTGGAGCAAGTTGCGTGGAGGGTGGGCATGCATGGCGACCTGGACCCAGAGGCCATTGGGCTCGGTGTGGGCCTTGAGGAAGTAGTTGGTGCCCCAGCGGATGGCGTCGAGGGCGCGGTTGAGGTTGTTGGCGGCGACCATCTCCTTCTCGAACTCGAGCACCCCCCACGACAGCATCGTCACCGCGTACGCCATCGGGAACCCGAACTTGACGTGGTCACCGGAGTCGTAATACCCGCCCACCAAATCCACCTGCAGATGTGTGTGTACAAGCACGCGCAAACATATGAATTAATCGATGGCTCCGATCGCAATGGATGGATCGGGCGTGCGCGCGTACCCCCTGGGAGAAACCGTCGGTGAGGGCGGAGTCGCCGCGCCACTGGACGCGGCGGTCGGCGGGGAGTTTGCCGGACCGCTGCGCCTCGAAGAACTGCAGGCACTTGTCGAACGCGCCGGCGTAGTCGAACGTCGACGACGCCTCCGCCGCGAGGAGGAGCGCCGCCGCTAGCAGCAAGGTGGCCGACGTCTTGGTGGTCAACCGTGCCATGGCTCGACCTTAGGTAAGGCAATGTCGTCGTCGTCGTCGTCGTCGATCGTCTGCAATGGCGGGAGAGCCCGGCGCGGCTGGCGGGATTTATACGGATCGGGGAGTGCGCGGCCGGCCGTGACATGGTGCCTGGCACGTAGCTAGGAATGGAGAAGAGCGAGCCTGAGTTTGAGCCATGCACGTCTTGGAGCCTGGACACAGAAATGGCTGCAACTCATCTAGTACTAGTAGTATAATAATGGAGAATTGACAAATTGTGTCGGCTCTGAGCCTCCATATATCTATCTATCTATCTATCTATCTATCCATCTATCTATCTATACCTCTACTAATTAGGCAATCTTAGAGAATATAAACCACAATCTGGGCTACCAAATCAATACGACAACAACCAACATGAAACAGGAAGTTAGTTACAAGGTATGTGCAATGTTTATCATGGACTGCATGGTAAGAGAGTTCTTTGAGTAACAGAGATTCCGATTCCGCTTCTCCCACGGGGAAATCAAGCCTTTATTTATCTTTATAGTGATTAGTGAAGCCAGCCTCTTGGGAGAAAACAAGGCGATTGTCTATTATATTATTAAACGGTAATGCTTCGGTCCGGGGTGTTCCGTCCGGACGTTTCACTTGCGTAGTTCCTCCCATTTTATCCTTATCCATCTATATCATCCCAAACACTGACAACCCATTTTAATATATCAGATGTTGACCACCAAGCCGTGCCCATTCTCTTTGAAGCCTTCATCCACTCACTTCCTCATCTCTCCACGTAAAGCAGAGCATGAGCTTCCAATACCCTATCATCATTTACTCCAGAACAATCATATGAACTTGCTTTTTCCCTTCCCCTGATTCTCCTATTCTCCCTCCTCCATGGCTTACAACGCATTAGGGGGTTCATTGGTGTCATTCTTGATGACGCCGGCGCTTGCAGCTCCTCCCCAGGGCACCCTCCTACATCTCTCTTCCTCTATCTATTCCCTAACTCTTCTCTCTCTACCTCTATCTATTTGGTAAGGATAGTGAGTGAGTTGAAGGCCGGATCCACCGAGCATGGCGTGGGGGCTCGCCGGATCTTGAGAAGAAGATATACTTGAATTTTTGGAGAAGCTAGAGGTTGAAGAAGAAAGTATTTTTTGGACTTAAACATTAGCTTGGTATTTATAAAACATTGGGTTTTGCTTTGTGAAACATGTTGTTAGCTTTGGTTAAACACTTTATTTGTTTATGGAACATTGGGTTTGCCTTACTGAAACATGATGTTTGTGCTTGTGAAACATCTCGTTTCCTCGAAACATTTTTTTTCCTCATGTTTCTACTGAAACATCACATTTGCTCTTGCCCTATCTTGAATGTTTCAGTAGCTTTGTTTCAATGTTTCGGTAGGCTAACTTAAATGTTTCACCATATTTACATAAATGTTTCAGTACATTAATTTCAATATTTCAGTGTCTTAATTTCTTCTATTGAAATATGTGTTTCACCCTTCGGAAACATTGGGTTCTACCTTTTGAAATATTTGGTTCTGCTTGCTGAAACAAGTGTCCAAATTATTTTTTTTTCCCAACGTTTCTGTTTTTTTTCTCTATTGAAACATGTGTTTGCCTACTTTGTTTCAGCACTCCAAGCGCGTTGTTGCATCGAACGATCTGTACGAGTGTCCGATGGGAGCACTCGTGTCGGACTTCCGACGCTTAGTCGCACCTATTATTAAAACAGAGAAAAAGAAGCCATCATATTCACTTTGAGGGCTAGAAATTTCATGTTCATCGGTCGAAAAAGAGAGACCTACTCATCAATTTTTTTTCTTCGAAATTTGCGGCAGGAGCTCTGCCAATTCATTTCAGCAAGGAAGAAAAATAATATCGGACAGAAAGAACAACAGGAAAACCACCAGACATCAGTGGCGTCCCAACAGCTCAGAAAGAAACCTAGATTCCAACACTAAAGCTTGCAACAACAAATGTCAGCCGTTTGACGTCTTGGCGGCGGCAAATTGAAACGGAGTTGCCGCATAGCTTGGATCGATGACGGCGGTGGTCGGGCTCGCGCACTTGTGGGGTGGGCTGGTAGGACAGTGAAGACCTTGATCGAGGATAACTACCGTGCGTGCGTTCGGTTAGATGTACGATGGTGAATAGAATGAAACGATACAGGAAAGATGTTTGGTTGTTTAGGTGAGATGATCTGGATAGTTTGGTATGCTGATTGGTTGCTTAGATCAACGCAAAGCAAGAACCATATTTGAGATAGCGCATCAACTCAGCTCATGCTTACTGTTTTTACCTCCATCTCTGCAGTCTATCTACAGCATCTGTAGGTTTCGGATTCCACATTACAGGTAGTGATCATGAAACTTACGTGTGTTATGATGCCATCAAAATTCATCTGTAGTAAGGTTTCTGATTCCATATTTACCTGCTACTGGAAGTATGACGCGTTTCTAACAGTGCATCTGCAATAAGTAGGACCGGCATAGCTGAGGGCTAGGAATCCTTCGAGGATTGTTTTGCTGAAGATGATTTCACAAACAGTACACAAGTGTTCTGTGTTCCGCAAACTGCAACTGGTACACGTTAGATAAGCAATCCACAGATATCTCAAATACAGTCAACATGATGCATCAAAACATTTTCCACCATAAGCAGTCCACTGACATCTCAAACACAGTCAACATGGTACATGTAGATAAGCAGTCCACACACATCAGAAATCTGAGCAAGCTGTATTATGTTTTCACTAGCTTTCAGTACAAACCAAGTAACCAAACAGACATTCTCAAGGCCTGAACTACAAACTCACTAGATCACTTCTGACTCTAGCAAAAAAAAAAAAAATTATCACCTTCCACCTCTCTATTCTGAATCACTCTTCATGCACAGAGCCTTCAAGCTTCTAGCCTTCTACAGATATTGCTCACATTAGCAACCAGCAATAATAAACCTATAGACTTATATTCAAACTAAAATCTACAATATATATTACTTGCAACAAAGGAAAACAAATGAAATCTAGGCTTGTTCTCATGCTAGGCATCTGGTGCTTCCATAGCAAAAGGATATATATATCTTCCGTCTAGCAAATCTGTGGTGCATACTAACCAAGGAAAGGCAGCCTTTATCCAAGTAAAGGCATCAACTTGAAAGAAAGTGGTATAAGCTGGAATAGTAGTGAGAATCTTACGGCGAGAAGCAAGCTAAATGGATGTGGTGACTGTTACAGAGTACGGCAAGCTCTATTCTCTCTGATCAAATCTTACAGCGAAGATGATATTCGCTAGAGTATCAAGTACAATGTCTGGGCAAGTACTCCTAATGGAAACAAACCAGGTAGTGCACATGAGGAAGTGCACATCAGGAAGCCATGTTCTTCTAATCGATTGTTGTTTGTGTGTTAAATTTAACACAGGTAGTGCACATCAGGAAGCCATGTTCTTTTCTTATCTCTCTATGTAATACTCCCTCCGATTCACAAAAACTTGTCGGTTTGAGATACGTGTAGTCAAACTTTTGAAACTTTAGCTAGCGATATCTTTTTAAATATTTAGATTGGATGCTTGAAAACCATGTGTAGATTCGTCTTGAAACGTACTTTCATAATATTATAATTTTATTAGATTTTTTAAATATATTATAATAGAAATTAGTGATCAAAGTTAAGTTTTAGGGACCGTGTCGATGTCCAAAACGACTACTATTTGTGACCGGTGAGAGTATTATACAGTTATAATGCCAATATGCCATGATGGTGTGCCTGTACATGACATTTGATTATTTTATTTCGTTGGTCTATATAACTTGAGACTTTTGTATCAGTAATTACTTCAGTCACTAAGCTTGAGTGCCATCAGTTTTTGTTTCAGTAATCGTTTGCATATAAGATATCATGTTGTTTCCCATCTGGTACTCCTTATTGGAGAAACAACAAATCCTATTTGTGCACTGTGTGACAAAAGGCTTGTTTTGAACCTTTGACCGACTCATGAAGTGCTAGCCAATTTAGGGGCTGTTTGGTTTGTGGCCCAAATTTTGGTATAGCCATCTACCCTACCAGTAAGTCCCCTGAAAATCGGAGATCATGTAATAACAATGAGATGATCCATTTTTCTCTATGTTTTACTTGGGGAAGGAGGATTTGGTGTTGTTTACAAGGTATTGATACGCATTAAGCATTTTTAACCGTCAACAAAAACAGAGCCCTTCCAACTATACATATCTTTCAACAAGTACTACTTATCACCATCTCCATTTGTGCAGGGATCCTTACCTGATGGTCAAGATATAGCAGTAAGAGGCTCTCACAGAGCTCCGGGCAAGGAATAGGGGAGCAGAAAAATGAGCTGGTTTTGGTGGCCAAGCTTCGGCAAAAGAATCTTGTGCCCAATACATGCCCAATAGAAGCCTAGGTACCATCCTTTTTGGTGCATTTTCTAAGAATTTAGCACTACCGCACCTATTGTAATTTGCAAAAGCAATTCATGCTTCTAATGCTTCTCATTTCAATGACAGATCCTGACAAAAGCAGTTCGCTAGACTGGGGAAGGAGGCTGAAGATAATAAACGAAACTCGAGGATTGCAGTACTAGACTACAATTATAACTCCAAGATTTTCAGATTTAACTAGAATGCATTATCACTTATCCACCAAGAGAAGTTTTCGTGAAGAGAACGTTAGTACAATACAACTAAACTGCTGCTTGGTGTGCATTTAAGAGAAACATATACTAGTCACATGGCATCGAGTTCAACTTTTGATCTGGTGGTCCAAAGGATGATTGGGCAAAAATGTACTTAAAGAGGGGTCTTCCTAGACAAGAAAGAGAGCCGCAGGTTTTGCTTACAGAGGATGGTGATGCCACTGACAAATATTCCAGAGTACCATCTTTGGATTCTTTGAGTAGTTTTTGTGCTCAGCCCAAAGTATAGAAGAAGGTAGAGAAAATTGTATCCAGCAGACCTTGTAACATCCAAAGCGATCAGCATGCAAAAGCTGCGAGTTCAGTCAGCTGAATATGTCGCAGATCACTGGATTTCTTGTAAACATACTGAAAGTGACTTGAAGCTGGTGTCAAGCTGTAGCGGCTGTTGAAGGGAATTGAAACTTGAACAACCGAAGATTTGGTACCTCTACATGAAAGACAATATTTTGTAATTCTAACAACAAAAGGAGGTGGCATTACTGCATATATAGCCCACATAAAACAATACCCTACTGTCAAAGTGAAAAGAACACTGAAATTCACGAAGCACATGATAACTACTACCAAAATTTTCTTTGGCCTACACAAAACACCTAGAGGATCTACCTGCATGACCTATACTCCCATACTAAGCAAGAACATGCACTGCAACATTACAGCTCATCGAACCCACCAGGTATCATGAAGTAGTAGTCATAACGGTTAATTAAAACATCTGAAGGGAAAAAAATACCAATTGAGTGTCAAGCTACTACCAGAAAGAAACAAAACTCTACTTGCAGCCTTGCAATGGCGCCATGCTAGATTAATTTGTGAAGGGTGAGATAATGCAGGTACCTCTCTTTTCTAATGCTAGCTGTAGAGGCCCTGGTTTGTATTGTCCAACCATACAGTTTATTTGGAATGCAGTGGATAACATGCAGCCCAGTTAGACCGGGATCGGAAGAACTCATAATCTGGATGACGGTTCATAGACTCCCCATTTGCCTTGGGTATCACTGCACTTGCCATAACTGATGCACCACGTCTTAGTGTTCTCAGCCTCTCTTTTAGGATTTCTGCACAATCGGCTTGGGGGGCATCATTTAATGACAATGGCTTGAAATCTGGATCCCTCAGTTGAAACCACTGCACATCCTATAAACAAAAGTTAATAGTGAGGCTGAGTTCAGCATCAAAATTTCTAGAAAGTATCAATAGGCAACATAAATTTCTAGTGCTCAAGACCAACGTTACTTCCCCTCTGGTGTAACTGTAAAACTAAAACTACCCGTAGCAATTATCTAATGTAGTATTTGACAGTTGATACACTTCATCTGTTCGCAACCAAAAGTAATATCTGGTTCATAACCAGATGGGGTAAGCTTGTCATTATCGGATTGGACAAGGAGATTAGGCAGGGTAGTCATTAATTGTTATTGAAAAAGTCCTTAGATGTCATACCAGAAATGAGGCTTACTGCTGTTCAAACTTCCTCTCAAGTTATACTTAAACGGCTATATTGTTTATTTTTTACCAGATGATACTAATAACCAGTACTGTAATTAGTTCATTGTTGGTAAGGGTATTTATGGCATTTCCTAGCATTTTAGGGTTTACTCTTATTGCCTTATATAGGTTTTTCTTTTGTACCCTTATGTATATGTATATATTATGAGCTATTGGCCTCATTAAATACAAGTGCTATTCATAACAACATGATATCAGAGCAAGGTTTTTAGGGTGTTAAGGCATATACTGCATTGTATATATCTTGCCTTATATAGGCTTTCCTTTTGTACCCGCTTGTACATTTATATATTCTGGCCTATTGGTCTCATGATGAATACAAGTGCTATTCATAACATACTATCAGAGCAAGGTTAGGAATAGGGTTTTACCGGCATTGCCCTTGCGTCATCCAACCATCCTTGCTGGCCATCTCTACCCGTCGACCGCTTCTCCATCCACCCTACCGGCCACCTCCGCGATGCTCCATCCACTCCGTCGGACGAGCTCCTTTCTAGCCACGATGCATGCGGCTTCTTCCCGGCAGACCACATCGAGCTCTTCCCGCTACAATGTCTCCGCCAACGTCACCTCAGCCGTTCCTCGCTGACCAACTTCACCGTGAAGTGCTTTGCTGGCCGTCTTCACTAGGGGGAGCTCTGCCGGCCGGCCGTCTGCCCGCGGCGTCCGCTCCAGCCGCCACATCGCCTGTGATACCTCCGGCCACACCGCACCGCCTCCGGCCCGAGCTCCGGCCGTGACGCCGCCTACCTGCCTCCCGAAATCGATCGATCAGATTTCAATCAAATCTCAAAACTGAATTTAATCCAATCGATCGGCCAATGTTCAAAAAAGCGGGATTGAGCGGTGCCTAGGCGATAAGCGGCGAGTCTCCACCTCGCCTAGGCACGTAATCGTGCTCTAGGCGGAGCTCGGCGGACACGCAGGCGGGCGGAGGTGCCGCTGGGCGAAGGCTAGGCGGAGGAAGCAGCGCCTAGGCGCTCGGGGTGAGGAGAAAAGGGGGAAAAGCGGGAGAGAGAGGGGAGGTAGGGTTACTTGATTTGTCAGCCGCCCGCCTGCGCGTCGCCCGAGCTCCTCCGGTCTCCCCGCTGCCGAAGCTACCGGCCACGCTCCTCCCCGCCGCCGAAGCTGTCGCCTCCCGCCCGAGCTCCTCCCTCTGGTCGCCGTGCTCCTCTCCGAAGCTCCGACCGACTCAGCGCTAACGGTAGGTGAATATGTGATACACAGTATTATTGATTGATCTGTATTCTGCAGAAGTGTAGAGTATTGAATCTATTGATTATTGAACATCAATGTATGTGATGCATAGTATTCTTTTTTACTTATGTTTTCTTGATTAATTCTTCATTATGAATTTATGATCAGCTGCTTTTATTATTATTTTTCTTCAGCCTTCTTCTTTACTATTCTCTGATTGACTCTATGTAGTACTAAATCTCATAAGTTTCTAGTTGAATAGTTAGGGTTGAAGTCTAATTCATGAAGTTTGCACTAAATTCATTGTTTGTTTAGTATTATAGAACGCACAAGTTTGCATTTCCTACACTAGAATGTCGTCAACTGGATCAGCGGCAACTAATGAGACCACGGCGACTCTTAAGAGGAAGTCGGATAACGTAGGATGGGCTTATGGGGTTCTGGTCGATCCGTCCAAGTTGGATAGAGTGAAGTGCATTTTTTGTGGCCATGTGAGCTCGGGAGGGATTTATCGTCTTAAGCAACACGTTGGCAAAGTTAGCAATAGTGTTGCTAAATGCAAAATAGCCTTAGAAGAAGCTCAAGACAAGTGCAAGAGTGAGAGAGCTTCATGATGATGATTTCCAATCTGAAGAAGAGGAGGGCAATGAGGAAGAGGTGGCTATTGAGTTCGAGGATGACAAGATGAAGTGTTGCCACGAAAGCTCTATCCTTTAGAGGATTGATCATTTCATGATCATTGACTCATTTATCATATTCTATCTTTTATGTCTGTCTTTCACTCTTTTGTGAAACTTAGTTATGTGTGAGACTATGTTTTGTCATTTGTGACTATTATGTGTGGAACTTAATTTTGTGACTATGTTATGTGTGAGTATGACTTAGTTTTGTGACTATATTATATATTGGACTATGTTTTGCAATTTCTGCCTAGACGCGCCTAGGCGGGCTAGGCGCTAGGCAATGAGATTTCGCCCGCCTACCGCCTAACGCTTTTTTGAACATTGCGATCAGCTCGACCCATCTTGGCTCGGCTCAGCTCATCTTGGCTCAACTCGGCTCGGCTTTCGGCTCCGGCTCTTTAGCTCAGCTCCAGCTCTTTTGATCGGCTCCTAGCTCCAGCTCACTCTCAGTAAAAAAAAGGAGGGGGGCTTGATTGGCTTCGTCTTCCTTCCACTGCCCCTACCAGTCTCTCCGTCTCCTTGCATCCTCCAGCCATGACCAGCCGTCGTTGCTCTTCCACCGCCACTGCCCTTCCTTCTTTGGAGTGATGCGTTGCCATCCTCCTTTTCCTTTTGGAGTGCTTGCTCTGCTTTGTGCTACAAGCTGTTGCAGTTGATGGTGCTTCTGCGCTGCTACTATTCTAGTGTTGGTGCGCATTATTCTTTAGTCTTCCATTGCGTCCATCCAAGTCCATTGCTCTCTACTTTTTGAGTTCGTCCATGCTGTGCTAGTGCATCAATCTTTATCAGTCAGCCGATTACTTTGCTGGTAATGGTTCGTCCTTTTGGATTGAGTGTGGCTTTCTCCTTCCTTTTGCATGGCAACAACCACCGCTCTTCTCTTTGAGCCGCCACAGATCGTACAAGTCGATATGATGCCACCGCGCTTTTTCTGCACCGCGTCACCGTTGTGCTTTTAGTGCACGCGTTGCCACCATCTTGGGTTTTGATCCACCATGCTTCTATCATTCCTCCTCAAATTAATTTGACAGCTCTCTATTTGTATTAGCTTCATCGTCTTCTTTGTCATGTTATCGTAGTCGACTTTGCTCTTGCTTTATCAACCCCTATATATTGTGCTTTATGGGCTACCGCACAACCCTGGATGGAAGATCTTTGACACATTTTCCAAGAGTTGAATGCTATGACATCAACTTCAAGACTAAGACTTTGGATTTTCCCTATTTTAGTATCAACCCTTCCAAATGCAATGCTATTGCATACTCCTTACATTTTGGGGGGGGGGGGGGGGGTTAAGGGTTTCAGGGTTTACTCTTATTGCCTCATATATATATTGCCTTAAATAGGCTTTCCTTTTTTACCCTCACATACATGTATATATTCTGACCCATTGGCCTCATATTGAATAATAGTGATATTCATAACAATTGTACCTCACTAACTCTTCACTAAACTTAAAAGTGAAAGTGCACAACAAACGGATATAGTAGGTGATCATAGCCATAATGGAGAAAACAAACTGATTAATTAAACAAAATTTTACAAAGAAAATAAAATTAATTCTATTGAAACTCTTGTTAGACGAGATTTTGAGTTGAACTTTCAGTGCCATGCTGGATGCGATCATCATCACTGTTCATAACAAATTGCAGATGAGCTGTACTACAAAGTACAAAGACGTACCACCTGTATGAAAACAAGAATGCTTATGGTATGGCTGAATTAGTACCTTGTCATTGTAACTCCACAAACCAACAACTGGAGAAACTACATGAGTAAGCCTACCAGCCATATCTGGCAAGCAAGTTTGTGGAACTAATTTGCCCAAGGAGTGGTATGTCAGGAATGTGGCACGACAATTCACTTGAGGTATACGACAAATAGGATACCAGGCAACACAGAACCTAAAAATGGAATACAATAATATCGTTACCAAGAGTTAACCAAATGGTTAGCACTAACAGGGAAAGAAAATAGCACTAGAAATATAGTAGTCAGTGGGCAGAAACAGACAATATCAAGAAACATACCAGGAAGCAGGATGAAGTTCACATAATTTCAGATTTTCCAGCTTCTTAGGATCCCCAAATATTTGGTAACCAGAGAGATTTACGCCACTAACGAGCTGTTTGATCCTATATTACATTGCAGCAATGTTCTTGGTAAGAACAAGAAATAGAAAAACTCCAAGACAAAGCTTCAAGATTCTTTCCTCGGCAGATGGATGCACAATGAGATAAGAACAATGTACTACCACGAAAATTTCAGGAAGTAACAAATGTGATAGGCAATTAA
Organism: Rhipidocladum racemiflorum; assembly: GCA_036346355.1. Taxonomy (NCBI): domain Eukaryota; kingdom Viridiplantae; phylum Streptophyta; class Magnoliopsida; order Poales; family Poaceae; genus Rhipidocladum; species Rhipidocladum racemiflorum. Next base: position 1,684,639 of record CM070575.1, on the reverse strand, counting down.
TGAGAAGCTTCAATTAATGACTGATAAAACCTAATAAATCTGGGCAGAGAACAAACTTGGAGGGGTGTCATTATTTGTTCAATGTATTTGGGCACTGAGTTTTGCTCCATGTCCCATTCAATATTTCTGTAGACTGAAAGCATACTCCTTTAAGCTGTTCATTCAGTTCATCCCGCTGACCACTCTATATTGTTACATAGGTTCCTAATATGGGTTTACCTGGTAGAATAGATGTTACCAAGACTGGTTCAGGTATCAATATGTATGCCTTTTTGCTAAATGCATCACGTTGGGATGCTAGCCACTATGGATTCAAAGAAACATGTTAATCTTAGGTTGCTTCTAATATTCGCATGTTGGCATCACATTTGCCACCTAATACTTTGGCACTGTCTTCCTGGCAAATTCTTTATAATTAAATTTTAGTTTATTTATTTTATTTTCTCTCTTCGTAACTTCCTTTTCCCCCAGTTTTCTTTTTATGTCTAGTGTAGATGACTACAGCCTTCCCCCAGTTTTCTTTTTATGTCTAGTGTAGATGACTACAGCCTTTAAATACATAAATTCAGCAATAGAAGGCCAGATAAATACATACTTCTCAAACAGTGGAGGCCGTAAAGAAGGCTGCTCCGATTCAAAGTACTCAAAGAGGAGTTCTCCATGGTCTTGTACTAAATGCGTGCCATTTGTTTGGGACAACAATAAATCTTCATCTTCTCTGTCAAACTTATGATCCAAGTTCTTCCTTGACTGTCCAAACAATTGAATAGCAGATAGAGATGGTACAAAATATGCACAGAACTCTGAGCCACTGCAGGTTGATCCTGTAGAGCTGAGACTTTTATGGATCTCTACTTCCAACCCATAGGACCCAGGTTCTTCATACCATTCCCACACACTCCTCAAGGAGACATTAGGTATTTGGTATTGACATGGTGAATTGTCAACTGGCCAATCCTGCAAACAGTTGCCACTTCTTATGCAAGATATTTGACCAATGACTGGAGTGGCGGAATATATAAAAGTCTCAAAATTGGCGATTGGATGACCAGAAATCAGGTAGACATCTGATGCAACTTGCACTTTGTAGGCTTCATTAGCAGCCTTAATCATCTCAGCTAAATGCAACACAGAACTATCAGATCTTTGCTGGTTGAAGTTGCAATTCCCTTCAACAGCTGATAAACCATAACTACCAACTTTCAAATCGCTTTCAGTAGGTCTGGAAATCTTCCAGTAATCTGCGGTGTATGCACACGACTGAGAACCTGCAACTTGCGCGTGTAGATCACCTTGCATGCTACAAGGTCTGTTGGCTACACTGTTCTCTACTCTCTTCTGTTCTTTGGGATCAACACAAGAAGAATTATTCAAAGGATCCCGAGAGGAAGCCGTCCTAGAAGATGGTAATCTAGAACCTGTCTCAATGGCATCATCATCTTCTGTAACAAAAACTTGCAGCTCTCCTTGTTGCATAGGAAGACCTCTTGAAGTACAAGTCTGCTCAATAACCTTTTGAACCACCAAATCATAACCTGAACTCGATGCCATCTGACTACTATCTGTTTCTATTGAGTGAACAATGCCAGGCAGCATTTTAGTAGTACTGACATTCTCCTCTTCACTAAAACCACTATCAGCCACTTCACTCAAACTAGGGCACTTCTGGGGTTCCATCCTACGGTGTTCTTTTGGATCCAAGAGACAATTCAGATTTGTTCCTGTCATGTAATCATTTAGTGTAACTTCATGCGGAATCCATGTGCGAACTTTACTTGCTTTGTCGATGAAATCCCTGGTGAAATCTTTCGATGCAACTCCATGATGAGGTTGCGTGCAAACATTACTTGGTCTACAGGAGCAATCCATAGTGTTAACTTCCACAGGCATCCTTTTAGAAGAACTGGCATGTTTCTCATTTCGGCCATGCTCAACATCGCACATATGTTCCGCATTAGAACTCCCCAAAAGTTGCATCTTTCTATTTTTTCGGGCTCTTTTTCTAGAAATTACCAGGTGGAAATCACCACCACCAGCATTACTGTGTAACTGCATTTCTTGGTTATCACTGCAAGCAACAGTACTGTTTTTGAAACAGAAGTTTTTGCCATGATTTGACTTGTTTACCCAGTTTTTGTCACCACCATACTTAAAATCTCTGGAATCTGTCAATTTTGACGAAGCACACGGACATTCATTTCTGACAATTAACAAGCTCTCAGCATCTTCACTGAAGTTCCAACTGCTGTCAGTGCAATGTCCATCTGTAGATGAGTCAGTAAGAGTGGAATTTGAGGCAGTATCCAAACACATGAAGTTATTGCTGCTAGATTGTTCACAGAACTCAAGATAAGAAGTTGTTGGCCTAGACAAGTCCATCTCATCACTACAAGATGTACTCGAGATTGAAGCAATTGAAGAACCCCCATACTCATTATCAATTTTGCTATCAGGTCTCTCCACAGAAACTTCTCTCACTGAAGAGCCCGGGGAAGAACCCTTGAGCATTTTGTTGGTCACATGGTTGGGTGAAAGTGTCAAAGGAAAAGCTTCACCGCCAGCAACAGCACTAGAAGGAGAGGTATTCTTGCCCTGGCTACATTGCATTTCAGAACCAGGAGCATAAGTGTTCTCACACAGTACATCAGCCACATGGTTGGATGAAAGTGTCAAGGCTTCACCACTAGCAACACCAATAGAAGGAGAAGCATTCTTGCGCTGTCTACATTGCATTTCAGATGCATCGCAAACCTTTTTACAAGGCCCTCTTTTGTGCCCCTTGTTTTTCTTTTTGCTTTTCTTTCTAGTAGTTTGGTTTGTTTCCGCACTTGTCTTGGTGAAGGTGTTGACCAAGAAATCAGAATCAGGGGCCTTATCTGTTTTTGGGGAATTTTCTACTGATGACCTTGATGAACTCATTAAACATCTTCTTGGAGACTCCGAAAAATCAAAGTGAATAAATATCAATGACGATGAGAGCGATGACTCAAGACCATCTAATACCATTGTTGTGAGGACCCTGAAATTCCATTTAGCAAATCAAGTCATTAAGTGACTAATGAGTAGCATGATAAGTAATTAAGTGAGGAAAACTAATATTGTGCTTAGGATTAAGGAATGACTGTTGTGCCCTTGAGTAGATAGTAATGGAGCCAGGTGTAGAAAGGTAATTGCAGCTCGGTGAACCGGATAAGGGCAAAGCCACAGAAGAGCACCACTGTTAAAAGCCGTGAGCCAGCTAGAGGCAGCTCACACACCTCATTCCACTGCCATTGCCAAGCAGAGAGAGAGAGAGAGCTCATCTGAAGCTAGGACCACGACCACGGCCACCTCCACCCCAACCCCAGCAGCCTCACCAACTCCATCTTCTTCCTCAACACCGAACCAAGCCGCAGGAGCTCAAGGTAGTAGAATAGCAGTAGACTAGTAGTAGTAGAGTAGTGTAGTATGCAAGATACATCGATCGGGTATAGTAGCAATAGATCGGGGAAAACCACCGTGGTCTCAGACTTAGAGCTAAAAGAGGGATTGCATGCGTATACCTAGAATTCATCCCTAAGGATGAACAGTGGCTTCACAGCATACAATCAACCCGAGTTGGATCTCATGCTCTTGATCATCATAGACCCCCCACAAATCTTACCTCTATAGCGAATCATTAGACAACCTTTGGATCCCGGTAGCAAATCCCCCAAAACCAAATTAGCAAAAGTAGCAACAGTGAAACCCTAGAACCGAGCCGCAAAGGGGAACCAATAGGGGAGCCAGGCGCGGTTGTGGGAGGCAAGCTAGACTGGAGGCGGCGAGCCCAGGGAGCGAAGAGGAGAGGAGTCGAGTGCGTCGGCCGAGGAGGGGAAGGGGTAAGGAGAGAAAAGAGAAAGGGAGAGAAGAAAAAAAAAACGGGGAGAGAAGAAAAGGAGAGAGGAGAGAAAAGAAAGGAAAAGAAAAGAGGAGAAAAAAGAGAAAAGAAAAGAGAAAAAGAAAAGAAGAGAAGGAAGAAAATTGGAAATGGGTTAATTGTCGCAATCTATGGTTAGTATAATTAATTAGTTAGTTGTTAGTTTAAAAATAAAAAAGGGTACTAATAACATGGATTAGTTAAATGAACAGCTCAAAATAAGAATTAAGCCCTTCTTAAATTAATATTGCTACTATTAAAATGGTTGGACGCCATGAATCATGTTCAAAATTAATATGCTATAATTTTCAGGACAAGACCTGAATCAATCAAACTACCCTCTCCAACCTTCGAGCGAGGACAATTATATCAATCTTAATTCAGGTAAGTTCCTTTGATCATGTTTTATTAAAGGTTTTCCAATGCTTTCATTAATTACATCACTTCATGGGAAAATTTATATTGCAAATAAAACTTTAAATCGGATGCGGATCGATAGTATGAATTGAGAAATGGATTGATGGTTTGATATTTGCATTTGGTATTGGATTGGTTCATCTAGTGAATGGATTAGTTGATGTATGTTTATTATGGTGAGTAGAGGGCGCCAATGAGATGGGAATAGTCGGCGGGGTCCTCTACATATGTTATGACATAAAGATGAATAGCTAACACTCGGGTAATGAGCCGTATTACAGTACCAATCATAGTGTGTGGAATCGGTCAGAAAAGGTTGTCTTGGGAAGGTATTATGATCTCCACATTGGTGATTAAGTAGTTAACTAGGAGTATGAAGCTGGGTATGCCGGGAGTCCCAGTGAAGGACACAGAAATCAGCTGCGGTTGATCAGGCATTATATTTAAAGCCTAGTGGAGTATCAGTGCTGCTACGGTACCATGGTACAACTGGTACGCTGAGGGTAGTAGGGAACAGTCGAGGAAACCACTACTCATTGGCTACCAGGGTTGGAGATTAAATATTGTACTAGTGATAAACATTCTAGGGCCTCACGGGATGGAGTCACTATGGGTAAAATGGTATGAACCTGTGCAGGATCAAAATCATGAATTCATGTCTTGTCTCCTGAATTGGAGACTACGGAAGCTAAGTCTGCCTCTTATACGAGTGCTAGTAGCTTTTTTGGATAATTAAAATCACACACAACTTTTCTAATAAAACTATTTTATGATAAATGGATTTTGAGAGGAAATGGACTTGGATGGACATGAGAGGAATGATGTGAGGAAAAATTCATCAATTGCATTTTGCTAATAATGCTTGTTGAGTGCTTTGTACTCACTCTTGCTAAATCTCCCCTTACTAGATATTGGCTCTGGTGCTCAAGCGTCTGGTTGGTTTGACGAGGCAGCTGAGTACTACCAGGAAGGGTAGAGTGATGAATAGCCTGGGCATCGGCTTCGTCAGTCTTTTGGTGTAATTAGTATCTATGTATTATATTTTTGTTGTATTTGGATCTTATGTATAATTATGTTCTAGACATGTAGCCTGCGTGGCATGGTTTGTAATAAAGTACATTCAGTCTCTAATTATTGTTCTGTTGCTATACTCTGAACACAATGTACTAATTGATAAAACATCGGGTACGCTTGATGTTTTGATTAGTTAGTATTCCGAGATTCGTGTAATTATCTCAGTGTAACGGCAATGGTTACTGTCGTTCCCTGGGCTAATTGCGTGGGTCACCACAATTGTAGACTTGAATAACACTTGGCTATGTCCATTTTCCACATGATAGGGTGATAAAGTAGACAATGCCAGGTATAGGTCAATAGGAGAGGCTCTGAAAATAGCACACCTGGCAAGTAAGTAAATGCAATCAATCAACTAATTTAGTATTGAATAGAGTAAATAACACCTCAAAATGAATGCCATGAAAGTATGAAACTAACACTGCTCAATTTGTAAACCGCATAATAAGATGTTCAGGATACAACTTGTACATAAATAATAACATTATAGAATTGCCAGATACAACGCGAACAAAAGATCTATCCAGAGTCCAGACAATCTAGGAAGTGTGTTTTACACATGTTGATGTGTTTAAAGATGCTGGTGTAATTAAGTAATTTAAACTTATAAAACAATCACACAATAGCCAAAACCAAGAAAAGAAAGGATCCACTCATTTCTAACAGAGGGAGAAATCACTTGCCTTTTGTCATCATAACACAATATTTATCATATTTATAATTTATCACATTTATAAATGGTGACTTAGGTTTTGCCAGAAAAAGGGTAACTTAGAAAGAACACATTAATGTACCTGTGGCTCTGTTCTTGCTGCCTGGATTCAAGTGCAGCTACTTGACGTTCCTGCAAAACGATAAACAGAAAAACATTAATAAATTTTCCAAAAACATATGCATACTATAAAGATATCCTTTTCCAAGATGGTACATACAAACTGGATATTAAGTGGGCTCTTCTTCTCTGTTGAACGCCTAAATATGTGGCGAGGCCTCCTGTTTGCAGCCCTATCAACACATCCCGAAATGCTTACAGGTCCAGGCAGCATTTCGTGCAAAGCCTGCAAGAACAGTACAGTAGGGGAAATTAGTTAAGCATTCGAAAACCTACCAAGTATGCAATATCCTGTACAATGAGAGGACTCTATTTTTTTTCAAAATAAAACTCTGCAACCACCCATGTCATTTCAGAAGAAAACAAAATGTTTCACTAACAATTTTTTGCAAAATGGACCGCCTAACAGAATGGACAAAATGCTTGAAGACAACAAACAGATCACTGATTCATTAGTTGTGCCAAAGATTGACTGTACCTTTCAGAAATCTAGCTGCTACTTTGAATATTCCTGAATACAGAAGAAGAAATATTGCAAAAACCAACCAATGTTGCACACAGAAGCAACGATCTTATAGACGATGGAAGTTGAACACAAAATAAGATTCAATATTCTAGTACGAAAAACATGTTGACGGTTGTGGACACTTTTGTTGGGAAGAGCGCCGTCGCTGTAAGTCCAACAAGAACAACCATCCGGCCAGCAGTTCGGCAACAGCATAAGAGGAGAGTCGGTTAGATTTATTCTCGGCAACAGCATAAGAGGAGAGTCGGTTAGATTTATTCTATCTCTAGTTGGTTAGATATATTCTATCTCTATTTCCAATTATATCTATAATTCAAAGTTTTATTGAGAGAAGTTAATAAAGAAAATTCCCCAAAAGTATAGTAGTTGATCTAAACCTTGAGCCGCAGGGAACAAGTCCCTGCCAGCGACAAGGTGATCTGCAGTATCTATCTTTTCCCGCCAGTCCTTCGGCCTCCAGTGACCCGCGCCCTCTGCGCCTTCGCACCCTACCGTGTTGGCCTCATCCGGCCGGACCGCGACTCCGCGTGCCCGGTTTTGGCCCCTCCTCGGTCTTCTGTAGCCTCAGCCTGTGCCGATGCTTGCCTCGACGCACATCCGTGCCAGCCTTCTCTGCATTGGCCGGCTCCACTTGGCGGCTCCCTTGACCAGACGCCTCAGCGGCCCTTTGGCCAGCCTCCGCCTCTTCGATCGCCCGCGCCGCAGGCGACTTCGGCTGCACGCGCCGGTCCGTACCTTCGCCTTCACGCGAACTTTGCGTCGGTAGCCCGACGACCACTACCTCTGCGCCAACCTCCGCGCTTCATCGGGCCCTTATCCGGCCGGATCGTGACTCAGACGACTGCTCCGGCCTCGCTGTCTTCCGTCGCCACCCACGCCGGCGCTTACCTCAAGACATCCGCTGGCCTTCTTCAGATCGGGCCGATTCCACTCGGCGGCTCCTTTGGACGCATGCCTTGGTAATCCTCTTGGCCGGCCCCGCCTCTTCGGTCGTCCGCTCCACCGGCGACTTCGGCTGCACGCACCGGCCTACACCTTCGCGTGGCCTTCGCGCCGGCCAGCTCGGCTGGCCTGCACCGACCAGCCCATCGTTCGCTCGGCCACCTGCTTCAACTATCCGCTTGAGAGCTCTACCAACGGCTTCTTGCCTTTTGGCTCCAGCTTCTAATTTTGCACGTGCACCCGAAGTGTACTAGGAAGTTTTATCGGCTTCGGCTTTTTGGCTCTGGCTTATCGGCATTACCTCGGCCTCGTTAGCTCAATTTTTTTCTATAGAACCTATTTGTATTCTTCTTTCCATAGCCGTTTGTTTGGTTGTAACTTTGCAATAATTGATTGGATGTGTGCATCTCATGATGTAGAGGTTGGGAGATATCATCCTCCATTATCTAAAAATCTTTTCCTGAAAATAAACCCTAGACCACATCATTGACCAACTGCCTACTTAGTCAAAGCTTCCACCTATATAAATTGCATACAACACAATCATGTTTGACCAAACAACTTGCAGCCCAAGATTCCCCGTAGTCCTAATCTGATTTAAGATCAGAATACTAAAATGCAATCAATGAATGTATTCCGCAAACAACCACCAGAAAACAAACCCATACAGGGCTTAGAAGTTAGAACAACCAGAACTTCAGCAGTTCAGCTAAACAAGATTCGACATGGTTCGGTATGGATTCATGCCACCTTGACACAACTGCATGGATTCTGCGGTCATTTCACGAAAAACACAAAAAGATATGCTTCGTAAATCAGAAGTCCATCATGTGGTGAATGGTATTACTAGCAGACTCTAGCACAGATGCATGATCTCTACCGATCTCAAACCTTGCTCTAGCTATCAACGAGCAACTATACAACCAATTTTAAGCCATCTCACGCCTTACTATGATGAGAACGGCAGAATTAATGCACTACAAAATAGTATGCAGCCACCTAAGAAATGTATATTTTTTTTAAAAAAAGCATAAACGCGAAAGACTAAAAAAATATTGTAAAGATACTCCATTTTGATCACAAGGATAGATTAACAAAACTTAAACATTATCCTAGCCTATCTCCAAAACCTGCTGCTACTTGGTACTACACCAAACTTCCCAAAAGAGACCCCAATAGACAGCTAACAACTACAAGTACGATTATGATTAAGAAAAAACATAGTGTGAGCAGCAAGACAAAGCTAACGATCTCGAAGGATGACCAAATTCTTAGCACCGCCTGGCACTTCGCTCCGATCCAGAAACACACCGAGAATTCGTCACTCCGATCAAACTGAAAACCCCAATAGGATCCGCATTCCACACTTAATCCCTTCACACGAAAGAAAAATCGGCGACAGCGTGGAGCAATCGCTTCCCCCGCTGATCGAGGCGAGGTCATCACCGAATGCCCCCCCCCCCCTCCCCCACCCAAAAAAAAACCCGAAAAATAATCACTGCAAAAATGAAAAAAAAAAAAAAGAAGAAGAAGCGAGAGAGCATAGAGACGCACGTACGTTTGTAGCTCCGTCCAAAGAAAGAAATCCCCAAAAGGAGATCAAGTATCCGGCCCACTGCGCTTCACATGCGATCCCTTGGCGGCGACGAACTGCGATGCGATGGCGAGACCAACACAGAGAATTCTGAATCTTTGTTCGGGAAAAGGCAAAGACTGGGCGAGCAGAAGGCCGCAAGGGGGCAGAAGACGAGCAGGCAGAGAGGGGCAGAAGAGGGGAAGAGGACTGGATGGTAATTTATATAACCTGCTCGGGGGAAATAACCTGAGAGAAACACGGAGCGGAAAGCGACGCGATTCGCGAAATGGTGATTTTTGGTAACTGTGCACGTTTTCTGATGGTTTTTGTGGGACAGGTTCCCATGTAGTCTTCAATTCAAGTGACTGCAACTTAATCAGTCGTGTGTAAGCTGTTGGATCGAGAAGAGATAGCTCGGATTGATTTGAAAGTACTGTAGTAAAACAATGTAGCAATGAGTTTGAACAATCTAGCCTTTTCGTTTGCTTGATTGGACGGTCACACCTGTGGGGACTGCTTAAGTTGCAGTCTCCACAATACTGCATTTGATCCCCGGTCGTTTTTGTGGCTGCCCTTCCTTCTGCCTAGAGATGGCAACGGGTCTATACCTAATGGGTATCATCATCTCGTATTCGATGGCAATGAGTCTAAACCTGACGGGTATCATCACCTCCTATCCGTACCCGTATTAGTAAAATTCACTCACTATAATACCCATACCCGCATGCGGGTATAAGATTTACTTGTACTCGTACCCGTGCGGGTAATAGGGACCCAACAGGTAACCCGCACCCGCATAATACACAGATGCCCCTACAGGCTGTAGCAACATATCTTAAAATGCAATTCAATAAAAATGCAATGGATATCCATATTAAAAATTAAACATTATACTAGAGTGCACAGTTGGGCCTTGAGCAGCATATCTTATAAGGTGATTAGGGTTTAGAAATTTTGATGGACTGACAGGATGGGCTGCACAGTTGGGCCGTAGACAGTTGGTCCAGATCGCTAATGGACCAGATCCACGGGTGAACAGGTACGCGTAATAGCAAAACAAACCCGTACCCGCTCTACCGGCTGGGTAGTAACTTTTACATGTTAATAGACCTGCGGGTATGAAAAATGGTTCATACCCAATCCTTAATAAAGTAAATACCCATCGGATTTCGGATGTTGGGTCCTTGTTGCCATCTCTACTCCTGCCCCGATGAGCTCAAGTCAACGAGAAAGCGACTGCCTCCTGGAGGGATCCGATGCAATCCCTAAGCAGTCCCTACAGACGCGAACCATTGGACCGAAGTATTAGACAGTTCGGATCGATTAAAAATTGGATGAATAGTGTTTTGCTACAGTGTTATTACCAGTGTTTTTGCACGGTAAAATAATTTGTGCAGTACTTTTAGCCGATCCAAACCGTTCATTTCCGATCGGGCGTTACATCCTCACAGGACCAGATCCCTCTCTCCCTGCCTCCTTCGTGGGTAGGTGAGGGGATGCGAGGGATAGAAACGTAAAATCCCCCTGTTCTAAATATAACTAACCCCAGTGATGAACTGCGCTGCACTGGTGGACTGTGTCGTTGTCATGCAGTTGGGTTGAGCACTTAGCCTAATTTTGGATATTTGGTGTAAGCATGAACCACGAGGGGGTTTGGTGGGGGTAAGGTTTATCTCCGGTTCACCTTGTAATGTGCCGTGTATGTAGTATATTGATTCGGTTCGTAGTCTAGTGTATACTCTTTTCTTGTTGTTATAGATGGAATTGATTAAAGATATTAGATTGTCCGAACATATTATGGTCTTTTATAAGTGACGGCTGTACTAACATGTTGAAATGAATTGTGATCACCCAAGCAAGGATATTGTAATAAATGTATGGACCACTTTTCCTATGGATTGTAAAGCATGTCAGATATGATGCAATATGAAGGTTCTACATAACTTAGCTAGTACTATGAAATGTCTCAAAAATTTCAAAAGAAATTCAGAATCGATTTTGGGTTTTTGGTTTGTTTTCAAATTCGGTTGATTTTGGATGTGAGATTTGGAGTTTGATTTGAATTTGAGACGTACCTGGCCGATCTTCTTCTTCCACGAACCGTCGGTCCGCCCCGCGTGCGACCGATCCGTGCGTCGTGTTGCTGCGTCGCCTCCGCCACCGGTCCCGTCCTTTGCCTCGCCGACCGCACCGCGCACGTCACCCGTCCCCCGCCCATGCCGACCGCTCGCCTATTCTGCTAGCGCCATGACGCTCCCCCGCCGCCCTCTCTCTTCTGCACGTGCGATAAGAACCCCTGAGCTCCCTCACCCCTCGCCTCGCTCATCCGAGAGCCCCTCTCTCGCCCTTCGTCCCTGGGCCGGGCCGCGACTTCTAGCCGCCTCGCTGGCCGCTTCGCCCGAGAACCCTAGCCTCCCTCTTTTTCTCCCTCTGCCGTTTCCCCTCCCCTCGTCCCCAGTGCCGGCCGCCGAGCCGCTCTCTCCCTGCTACTTTCCCCTCCGACGCCGGCCGCCTCGACCTCCCCCGCCGCCATGCTCGCTCAGCACCGCCCCACCCCCGCCTGAGAGCCCGAACCCTAACCCTCTCGCTCGCCCGCCCCTTTTTCTCTCACGCGCGCATGCCGCTCTGTCTCTCTGGGCCAGCGTGTCAGCCTTTAATCGCACCAGGCCCATCGTTCAGATCCCTGCTGTTGGGCCCACCTGTCGGCCACCCAGCCAGCCAGTTGCGTACCGTGCATGGGCCTGTCTGTCAGGCCACACCCCCCTCGCTTGTGCTGGGCCAGGCCCAAACACGCCTCGCGCGCGAGCGCCTTCCCGTGGGCCGTTTGGCCAAGCTGGGTCGTGGCCGAGTGCAGCCCAATACTGTTTGACCGTTTTTCTTTTTCCTTTTTCTTTTTCGGATTTAATAAATCCAAAAATTTCAAGAAAATCCAGAAAATTCCTGAAAATCCCAAAAATTGCCAAAATACATCATCTTGACCGTCTCGAGCCACTGAGTCCAAAACCGGCCTCCACTCCCCCATTTGAAACCTCCAAAATTCTCTAAATACCCAATTTGCCCTTCAATCTCCTTCGGCCCGTTTTTCAGTTTCCGTTTTCCGTTTTCGTTCTTGTTTTCGTTTTTCGTTTTCGTTTCTCATTCATCGTTTTCGTTTCATTTATCGTTTATTTACCATTTTTTGTCGTTTGCACTAGATCTGACGTTCGTGCAGTACTCAGAGTCGGAGCAGTTCCCGAAACAGGAGCCGAACTAGACAATAGCCGAGCATGACTACAACCACTACGCCCTAGACGAACCCTCATCCCATCAAGGCAAGCCGCACGCCCTTGATCATGTTGAATCCAATTGTCTCTAAGATTGCACTATTTATTTTCTATTGCATTACTTTAATTGTATGTTGAAATATTAAAAATCGCTAGCTTAAAATGACATGCAACTTAGTTATACCCAATTTCGCGATTAGCCTCCTTGACATTGATGAACCCTAATAACCTTGAATAACCCTAGTTGATAATTATACACACCCTGTAGATATTTAATAATTATATTAGTCTCACTCGAAATCTCTAAATGAAAAACGAAATCTGGCAAGCAGTTGGCTCGGAGTATTTAAAAATGTGCTACGATCAGGGGGACAGTATTGGACTAGCCACGAGGTGGTCGTGAGTCCGATCCCTAACCGATGACGTAAGCCATGTGGGGTTTAGCTAGTGGCTGGTACGAGCAGGTACCAGGTTGGTTTGTGGATGGTTGAACGGCTTGGTCTTTGGCAACATAAGGTTAAACCCCTTTGAGCAAAGTAAATAACTTAAGATCCCGCTAAACCACAGGTCGGACCGGTCAGTTCAACTGAACCGTTTCCGACATAGCTCAATACATTGTCCATCCCCTGGGAATACCTACATTGCATGGTGGTACCATTCTCAGAAGGAGAATAGGGAGCAGTCATTTCCAATAGGGGAATGACTGATGGGTTTGGTGAAATAGGAATGAGGCGTTATTCACCGGTTCTCACAACGATAGGTACCCACTCAATATTGGAGCGCGGCTCCTGCGTTGGCCAGTGGGGTCCCAAGAACAGTGGATCCAAGGACCTATCGGGGTAGGAGCTACCATGTGGATGTTCAATCAAAAGGCTGTGATGGTCTCGATCCGGCCGCATGCATTTAAGTTGCATGTAATTCGTACGTGGTATTAACGGTCATAGATATCTTATGGGTAAAGCTGAGCAGCTCTACAGAGTCTAATTAAATGGTATTTGAATACGCCGTGCTTCCGGTTAATGAAGCTAAGTTTGAATCAGGGTGACTCCCGTAACCTAGCTCAAGTAGTTCTTAGAGAATTTTGAGAATGTGGCTTAATGGTGATGATTTTGTGAAACCCTCTCTTTACTTTTATTTATGGTTTGTGTTTCAAATGTAAAAAATCTTACAAATAAAATTGCATCCACGACACTTAAACCCTGTGCCAACCATTTGTTAATCCACTATTCAGTTTTTCCCATGCGACTTGTTGAGTACAACCGTTGTGTACCCACCCTTGCTTAACCCACCACTTTTAGAGATCCAAGAAGCTGGTGTTTACCAAGAAATCGTAGATAGCGAGTTGATTTAGTTTTTAGGTCTTAGTCTTTTGCTCAGGCACGCCTGTGCAGTGTTTTGGATGTAATCTATTTGGGGCCAGCTGCACCTCCTTTTATAAGAAACTTAGCCGCTAGGCCTTATATTCCATAAAAGCAGTTGAATTCAACTCTTGCCTGGCAATGTATACTTTGTTCCCAGCAACTAATCTTCCTGGGTAGCTGTTGAGGTATTTAAACATGCCATCTGAAAAGGCGATCCGTTACATACTAACAAATGTTTGATGCTTTTTGAATATTTATAAGATTTACATACCAACAATGCGATTATTATTTTTGGGTGATAGCTAGTGTGAATACCGTACCAAACTCCACTGGCTTAAAGAGGAACATAACAACCCACTTCCACAAATTGATAGCAAGGGTAAACACTATAATATATGCAAAATGTTGTTTCTGGGAGTTATTAATATATCGGTTTCATTGTTATCGCATCATGAGCTGTAGATCCAATGTATCACGATGGATATGTAGGGATAAGCGAGGCTTAAGTTGCTAGATGGTGGTGATTGCTACAGTGAGCGCCAACGACATGCGAGCAACACCAAGGGTCGTGTCCTCGCCCAACCAAAAAAAAAAGGACACAAGGCTGAAGCAGTTTCTCCCATATATTAATTAGGCTCAGGTAACGTCATATATAATACAGTCGGGTTAATTGCTCTAATCTAGTATTGTTTATTTGAGCAGGCCGGAATGTGTCCGACCCTAGCAACCAGTTAATCCCCATCGAATTCTCTGCGCTTTTTTTTTTTAAGAAAAAGACCATTCAAGCCTGCTGCCACGGGGTTCAAAATTTCGGTTCAGGGTAGAATCTCGTCACTCACCGAAATCAGATTTTTCGCCGAGATCTCGTTATTTCGGATAAAATCCGAACGAAATTCAAAAAGCAAAATTTGAATCCGTTTTTTTTTAACCGAAATTTCTGAGATTTCGGTTGATTTAGACGAAATTTCGGCCAAAATTTCGAAATCTCGACAAATTTTCCCGGTACTATTAGACTTTCAATTTTTTAGGGTTTTTTCAACTTCGCAGAAATTATGATCTACCGACTGTCCTATATAGGAAATGACGTGAAGAACCCAATCCGGTCAATTACGATTAAATCCGATCAACTTTTATACAAATCTCGGTCAATTTTATCGAGATTTCGGTCAAATTCACCAAAATCTCGGCGAGATATTAAATGCACTGTAACACTTTAAAATTTTTTAGGGTTTTTTAATTTCACCGGGATTATAAAACTCGGAGGGGCCCGAAATCTGAAATTTCGCCGAAATCTCGCTGAATTTCGCCGAGATTTTGAACCCTGTGCTGCCATCGATTAATCAGTATGTGTTTCACTCGCACATTTAGCACCAGTAGTACTGACAGCTATCCGATCGACCTGTAACAATTATTATCTTTTTTTTAGATAATAGAAGAATATATTAATCTTTCGGCCTCTGCATGCTGGGATGCACACAGTCTAACAATTATTACAGAGTTCAGAGTACCAGCTAAAAAGCTGTCAAGTAGAAATTCAAACGTAATAGGTTAAGAAAGAAAAAATCTTGCAACAAGTAATGAAAAAATAAAAACGCTCAAGTTGAAGACAGTCTTCTTTGAAATCTCCAGCCATGCCCAACAAATAAGTCCCTAGCCACAGCATATAGACAACTGCATACCGTAGAAAACGTCTCCTGAGTCTCCTAGTGCTGTAGTACTGACCATGAGCGCAACCAATTGATGCACATATAAATAACTTGCAACTGATTAGACATTTGTTTTCTATCAAATATAGCATCATTGCGGCATAGCCAAAGAGACCAGCATAAAGCGGCAGCCCCAATTAAACATTAAGTCTTTAACTCTTTTTCTAATCCCACTAGCCAAGTCCCAAACATATGGGTTATGCTATTAGGGGGATGCAGATTTGAAGCCACTTGTACAACACGCCATGCAAGTCAAGCAACCGGACAATCAAAAAAGAGATGTTGAATAGTTTCCTCATTATGACAAAAACATCATTGTTTGCTACCAGTCCAGTTTCTTTTACTTAGATTATCTTTCGTCAAAATCACTCCTTGACGTAAGTACCAAAGAAAGATTTTTATTTTTAAAGGTACTTTAATACGCCACAGTTGTCTATTTATAGTTGGGATATTTTGATGTAATAAAACTGCATACATCGAGTGAACAGAAAATTGTCCATTTTGATGGAGATTCCAGCGAAAAGTATCTCTTTTAGATGACAACTGTATACCGATAGTCTTTGTAATAAGCTCATGCACGGCTTGTAAGTTAGTTCCCACAATGGCCATACGAAAAGCCATATTAAGAAATCCGAAGTTCAAAACTTCAGCCACTGTGTCATGTTTTTTCTGAACAATATTAAATAATCGGGGGTATTGAGTACTAAGTGGTTGGTTCCCGAGCCAGGTGTCTTGCCAAAACCGTATTTGCGATCCATCATGAAGTTGAAAAGATCTAAATCTAAATAAGTGTTGTTTTACCTTCATTAGCCCCGACCAAAAATGCGAGTCTCCTGTCTTCTTTTCTACTTGAGTAAAGATCTTACTTCTCAAATATTTTCTAATGAGGATATGTTGCCAAACACCCTCTTCATTTAAAAGCTTGAAGAGTCATGTGACGGACCGCCTTTTTCAAGGGGGTGCGTTTAAATCCACAACGGCTACCCAGGAAGATTAGCCATCGGGAACCAAGTCATACATTGCCAGCATAAGAACAAAACAACTGTTTTTAATACAAATAAGGCCTAACGGCCAGAGCTTTACAAAAGGAAGCGACGGGCTTCAAAATAATACATTACCAAAAGACCACACAGGCAAGGCCTGAGCACAGAAAAAGGACCCTAAAACCAGACTACTTCGCCACTTACGATCTTCTGGGATTCTCCTGCGTCTTCAGATTCTAAAATAGGTTGAAAAGCAAGACTGAGTACACAACAGTACTCAACAAACCGCACGGGAAAATCTGAATTTTACATGCAGGGATATTCATAAGGAAATGACAATAAGGCTATTATCATTGTGGATGCAGTTTCATTTTCGAAGACATTTTACATTTGAAGCACAAACCATATATAGTAGAAATAAGCAAATTTTGAGTTTTCACAAGTTCATCATTACGTCAAGTTGAAATAACAATTCTACTTGGGTTCGGTTACGGGATTCACCCCAATTCAAACTCAGCTTCATTTACCGGAAGCACGGCGTATTCGAATACCATTTTAATATGACTCTGCAGAGTTGCTCAGCTTTACCCACAAGATATCTACGACCATCATGCCACGCGATTACATGCAACTTAAATGCATGCGGCCAGGCCGAGACCATCAAAGCTTTTCATTGAACTGCCCCTCTTTAGCACTTACCCGGTAGTTTCAAAACCGCACAGTACACGGGATCCCACGGGCCACGGTGGGATGCGCGTTCCGATCCTGAGGGTATCTACCTGTGAGGGAGCCGTCCAGACCGTCCTCGGGTTATCGAATGTCCCGTCGTCCACATCGGATTTGGAGGTTAGCAACGGATCGCCGATGGCGCTCGCAGTGCTAACACCCAAGTCCAATCAAGACAACGTCATCTCCATTCGATGAACTCGACAACCGTCCCGGTATTCCCCCGGTATGCGACCCGAACTCGCCCAGGATCCCCACATACCGGTTTACACAGTCGTTATCAATTCAATTTGCACAAAGGGGGCAACAAACTCGAAACTTTCGAACCAACACGCAAGCGGAAAACAAACGGCACAAAGACAAACCCGACAACCACCAAACCAAGATCAAAACAACACCAAGACTCTAAACTAGACCAGAACCCAGAAAAAAGGGACCAAGACGCCGAAAATGGAAAATTTCGGCATGACCTTTCTAGATCCTACGGACATCCACTCAGCAGACAAGAAAACACAGTTCAATATATATATGTCGAAAGTAAAAGCAACAACCACAGCACCACCATAGTATCAGCAGTTAAGGAAAACACACACGGAGCCTGACATCCACATGACCAACCATTTCCCAAATCCAAAAGCCCACCGAAACGCCTATCTATACAACAAAAGAATCAACCATCGCACTTAACAAAAGTAAAGCAATCCCCGGAAGTGTTCTGCCCCTGAACACTCCCGGGCGTAGACGGCATCGCCGAGCCGCTACTCGGTGCCCCGCCCGGTCACCGAGAGACAGTACGGGCAGAACTCGCACCCAACCTGATCCTCACCTGAAAAACCACAAAGCAGAAGCATGAGTACAAAAGGTACTCGCAAGACTTACCCGGGGGTCCATATACGACCGACTCCAAAGGATTATGCATTTAGTTGTAGCAAGGAGTAAGCTTAGGGTAAAAGTGCGGAAAAGCATTAACATTTGTAATATAAGTGCGACAATTAGACCAATTACACATTTAAAGCAGTTATAGACCGCACTTACTTCTAGTGTGAGGTTAAAAGTAACAACAATTAAAGTAAGGCAATACATAACCATTTTAAAGCTCAAGTCCAACGACGAGCTACAAATTCAAGTTGTTTACTACGCAGAAGAAGTTCGGACCAAGCGTGCTCATATCCGATAAGCTGGCAATTCGAATCGCTTATTTAACCCTGGCAGGAAGCATTGATCGCGACGACACGCACTCACGAAGGGCCTCGTGTCAACCCCTCCCAATCATACCCAATCGGCCGAAGGCCCTCCTCGTGGTCCGAAAACCTAGCACCCTCGAGCAGCCCCAAGCCCGGCTTGGCGCCGAGAGTCGGCCTAAGCCTCGCCCTCAACCACGCCCAACCACGTGAAGTTACGGTCCATCGATTCCGTATGAGAGAAAGAGTGGCTTACCGTACCATAATCGGGCATGCGACCAACCGGGGTGTGCTCGATCTTATTCCACTTACGGATCGGTCCTTAACTGACACAGACGGGGCTACACATTTGAGTCTCCATACCCAAATGAACCAACTCCCCGCCCAGTCCACATTTTAACAATTCCAACTCACAATCACATCCATTCCAACCCATCATGTGTGAGAGTAACCATTAGTATAACCGCAAGCGGGAGAACCATCCCCCACTTGGCCCAACCCGACATCTAAGCAAAACTAAGCGTGGACACGTTATAATTACCCATATATTCGTTCCAAAGGAAATGTTATACAATTATCAAGGAGTGTATGTGCAGCAAATGGGTTCTAACGCTGCTCCCACCATTCAAATCCTAATGCATACTTAATCGTCCAATTAAGCAATTTAATTCTCTAAAATAGGATCATATAAAGGGGTAAACATGCTTAGGTGCTTGCCTGCTGCTTCTGCCGGATCCTCAACGACAACTTGCTCACCGTGATCACCCTTGATCGCGGCCACGTCAATCTCCGCGGGCTCGCCCTCTACACGGTAACAATGCATATGAAAATGAGATGCATGTAATGCAAATGACATAGAATGAAAATCGAAGGTAAAATGCAAGATTCAACAAGCCAAAAAGAAATACAATTGCGAGACTCTACTATAACAGTCGAACAACTTTTGGAAAGGCTCAACACTAGCTAAAAACCGTCTACCATGTATTGAACTCTTGATAATGCCATTGCCAACATGCTCAACCCAAACGTTTACTAGTAGCATTTCACCCCGATTAATAAAGACTTAGACCATACTCTCTTTACACATGAACACTAGAGGAAGCAAGATATGACAATATAAACAACAGTCACGCGCATTATCCGCCATTCTAGGATTTCCAATGCTACCCTCCTAATCGGCATTAAATCATCTCGCTGACATTAATCTTTCGCGCATAGTCAAGTGCACAATAGTATTCCCAACATGAGAAATGCTTAGTATCAAATCATTACCCCCTACTAAACCTTCTCATTCTTCCCCAGATTCAGTTAAACCGACCCATATGAAATCCTCATGAGCACATCACGGATCGGATAGAGGTAGGATAACCCCAAGACTAGCCTCCAACATCACGAAACCCTAGCACGAAGCAATCATGGAATCGTCCCGGCCGCAATAAGGATTTGGCCATTAGTGAAAAGGGAATGACCCGTTTGGGGATAATCAAACCCTAACCCAAAACCCTAACCAATGTCATCAAACACCTAGCATGCAAGAACACCCACCTCCTAGCCATTCCATCAAACACCTAGCATGCATGGCTAGAGAGAGAGGGGGAGAGGGAAGGAAGGGAAGAGGAGGGAGAGGAAGGGGAGGGCGCACGCCTTCTGTCGAGAGAAGGGGCGCCGCTACCGGGAAGGGCGAGGGAGGGGAGGGAGGCGCCGGGTGAGGGAGTGGGAGGGGTGTTGGTGGAGAGGAACAGAGAGGGGAGGAGGCTGTCGCCCAGGGGAAAAACAAAAAGGGGGGGTGTCGGGCTGGGGAGGGAGCCGGGTGGGTTCGGCTGGGAGGATGGGGAGGGGAGAGAGAAAAGGAGAGGGGAAAAAATTACCTAGTGCATTTACCTATTTGCCCACAATCCCAATGAAGATTGGACTGTGACAAATCTCCCCCCCCCTTAGGGGAATCTCGCCCCGAGATTCAAAACAAGTACATCGCTAGGAACGGATTTACACGGACATCAACCGCGAAGGGATATGGTTGAAGCACTTACATAGTTTGGAAGAATTCAGGGTACTCGCTTTTCAAACGATCTTCCCGCTCCCAAGTAGCTTCATCCTCGGTGTGGTTGCTCCACTGAACCTTGTAAAACCTGAGAGTCTTCCTACGAGTCTTGCGTTCGGCCTCCTCCAAAACTCGAATAGGATGCTCTTGGTATGATAGATCAGGTTCAGGCCGAACTTCGAGGTCATCCACCTCGAGAGATTCAAAGGGAGTACGGAGGCACTTCTTCAACTGTGATATATGGAAAACGTCGTGGACCATCGCTAGAGAGGGAGGAAGCTCCAACTGATATGCCACTTGGCCACATCTCCCAAGGATCCGGAACAGTCCTATGTAGCGAGGTGCCAATTTCCCCTTAACTCCAAAACGACGGGTGCCCCGGAGAGGAGAAACCTTCAGATAGACGAAGTCGCCAATGTCGAAGGAGAGGGGTCTCCTACGGCGATCAGCATAACTCTTCTGTCGCGACCGTGTTATCCTCAGATTTTCCTGGATAGTCCTGACCTTTTCTTCCGCCTCCACAACTAACTCAGGCCCAATCAAGGAGCGTTCTCCACTTTCTGACCACCCACGGCGCCGACAATCATGCGACTATAAAGTGCCTCGAACGGAGACATCCGGATACCGGTTTGGTAGTCGTTGTTGTACGCGAACTCGGCGTCACGGGGAGACACTCTTCCCACTTCTTCCCGTAGGACAAGATACAAGCCCTCAACATGTCCTCGAGGATCCGATTGACCCTCTCGGCCGACCGCCACCGAGGGTGGTATGTCGAATCAGGAGCAACTTCGTGCCCAAAGCTTCATGTAGGCCTCTTCAGAACCGAGAGACAAACTGAGAGCCTCGGTCTGACACTATCCGTTTCGGTACTCCATGGAGACACACGATCCGAGAGATATACAGCTCTGCATATCTCTTGGTCGAATAAGTGGTCCGGACAGCCAGAAAGTGTGCGGACTTCGTCAGTCGGTCGACGATCACCCAGATTGAGTCATGGCCTGAGGAAGTGGTCGGCAGGCCGGTAATGAAATCCATGGTAACATCCTCCCACTTCCAAACTGGAATAGGAAGGGGCTGAAGAGTACCGGCTGGCTTGAGGTGTTCGGCCTTTACCCGCTTGCAGACGTCGCACTCAGACACATAGCGAGCGACTTCGCGCTTCATGCGAGCCCACCAAAACTGCCGTCTCAGGTCCTGATACATCTTGTTGCTGCCCGGGTGAATGGTAAGCAAGGAGTTATGTGCCTCATCGAGAATCCTTCGCTTCAACTCCTGGTCATCAGGGACCACTATGCGGTCGCCGAACCACAAGGTTCCTCGATCATCCAGCGAAACTCAAAGACTTGCCCCAATTTCAACTTATCCCGGATTTGGTCAACCTCTCCATCCCGTATGCGTGCCTCTCGAATCGATCGAGCAATGTGGATCTCAACTCGATATTAGCTATG
This sequence comes from Rhipidocladum racemiflorum, assembly GCA_036346355.1. Taxonomy (NCBI): domain Eukaryota; kingdom Viridiplantae; phylum Streptophyta; class Magnoliopsida; order Poales; family Poaceae; genus Rhipidocladum; species Rhipidocladum racemiflorum. The sequence continues at coordinate 1,662,665 of CM070575.1, read as the reverse complement.
AATCCCTCGCCGCCCATCTCCAAACCGAGTCTCTCGAATTCGGCACAGAGAGACACTGGGATCGGAGAGTAAAGCGCTTGCATTGAGCCTTGCGACTCAACGCGTCGCCTACCACATTCGCCTTTCCCGGTGGTAATGCACCTCCAGATCGTAGTCTTTGATCAGCTCAAGCCATCTCCGCCGCCTCATGTTCAGACCGCCTGGGTAAAGATGTACTTGAGACTTTTATGATCGATATAAATATTGCACTTGTTCCCGTGAAGATAGTGGCGCCAGATATTCAAGTCATGCACCATCGCCGCAAGCTCCAAATCATGGGTGGGGTAGTGCTCCTCATGATTCTTCAATCGCCGAGATGCGTATGCAACGACTCGGCCTTCTTGCATGAGCACACAAATGAGCCCAATGCCTCGACGACGCAATACACCTCAAAAGGATCGTGGATATCCGATCGGTGAGGACAGAGCCGTAGTCGACGTTGCTTGATTGTCGAAAAGGCGCTCTCGCGATCGTGACCATCCGAACTCAACTCCCTTCTTAAGCGGCTACCATCGGCCGCAATCCTCGAGAAGTCTTGGATGAAACGGCGATAATACCTACTACCCAAGAAAAATCGCGAATGTCCGTGGATGATCTTGGGCTGCTCCCATTTGAGTGCATCCTGTACCTTGCTCGGGTCAATCGCCACGCCTCGCTCAGAAAGGACGTGTCCCAAGAACGACACTTCCTCGGCCTAACTCGCACTTGCTGAACTTCGCATACAGGCGATGCTCCCTGAGTCGCCCGAGAATAATGCGAAGGTGTCTGGCGTGCTCCTCCTCGCTGGCTGAGTATATCAAGATATCATCGATGAAGATGACGACAAAAGAATCCAACTCATCCATAAATATGGAGTTCATCAGGTACATAAAGTACGCCGGCGCGTTCGTGAGGCCGAACGACATCACGGTATACTCAGAGAGCCCAGATCCGTGGAGAAAGCGATCTTCGGGATGTCCTCGGCTCGGATCTTAATCGATGGTAGCCGAGCCTCAGATCAATCTTGGAAAATACTCGTGCACCACCGGTGATCGAACAGGATGTCGATCCGGCAACGGTACTTGTTCTTGACGGCGGATCGCATTCGGGGACGGTAATCAACGCAAAGGCGCAGAGAACCATCCTTCTTGGTCACAAACAGAGCCGAACAGCCCCAAGGCGAGGAGCTCGGTCGGATGAACCCCTTGTCCATCAATGCTTTCAGCTGGGTCTTCACCACCACCAATTCGTTTGGCGGCATCCCAGACGGTCGCTTGGACACCGGAGCAGGCCGGAGCTCAACAACGAACTCAATGTCCCGATCAGCGGCATTCTGCACTCTGCCGAACACATCCGAAACTCGGACACCACGGGAATCGAGTCGGCTCTTCAACTTCGTCCCATTTAGCGAACACAAGGTGGCCTTGTTCTCATTAAGAAGTAGAGTGAGTCGGCCGCCTTCGGATTTCGGAGTGACAGGTACGACTACAAAGAATCCAAAAGCGACTGTGCCGTGTCGACCAACTCATCCCTAGGATGACGTCTATTCCCGAAGGTCTAGAAGCGACAAGTCGGCGGTGAACGGAATCCCGAATCTGAACCATCGCCTTTCCGAACCATCCGCCTTAACCGTGATCTTCGACCCGGTGCCTCAATCGAAAGGAGGTGACACTGCCATCGACCCTCATCCGATCTTTGCTCGCAAACCCCGTGCGAATAAAAGAATGGGAGGCCCTGAATCAAACAACACTCTAGCCTCATGTCCTCAACAAGGAACGTGCAGCTAGCACGGCGGAGCCCTCAGGGAACCGCCTCGGCGTCGGCGAAGGTGACGCCTTGGCTCGACGAGGCAACGGCGGTAGTCTGCCGCGCCTCGGCCGTGGAAGCGCGGCACGCCGCCCGACGTGGGAATGGGCGATCCGGATGAAGTGGCCCGCGCATAATGTAGCACGGACCGGGGCCAGGACCAGCCGCTCACTGCCGGCTGGCAGTAGTGGTGGTCGTGGCCGGTAGCGGCGCAACCGGCTGGGCCGTCGTGACCGATCGAGATGGCGCTGAGCAGACGGCCTCGGCGGCTGATACGAGACCGCCCGAGCCTCACGCGAGCCGCCGCTCACGAGTACGGTGTCGCCCGCTTCCTCTTCTTCTCCTCCCGATGAGCCCGCATCTTGAGCTCAACAAAGGATCGCTGCTCACCAGGTCATTGTAGTCGGCCAAGTCGCAGACGGACAAATTTATCTTGCATCTTCGCCGTCACCCACTCACAAACCGACCTTGCTTCTTCCGGTCGTTGTCAACCTCTTCTCGGGCGTCGCGCCAGGTAGTTGAATTCTTGCGAGTAGTCAACCACCGACTTGCCGAGCCGTCGGAGGGTGAGAAATCGGCCGCTTCTTCATGTCCATGAGGCCCTTCGGGATGTGGTACGCCCAAACGCCTCACGGAACTCAGCCCAAGTAACCGGTGCCCGGCAGTCGCATCACCCGCAAATTGGCCCACCAAGCACCGGCAGGCTCTCGAGCCGCCGCGCCGCTGAAGTGAGCCTTCTCGAGCTCCCCACGCGGTCGATAAGAGCAAACTTACGCTCTATCGTGCGCGACCGATCGTCGGCCTCCAACGGGTCGGTGGCCCGTGAGAAGACCGGTGGTCGCTGCGTGTGCAGAAGTCGAGATAGCCGGTGGGCCGACCTCGCCCATCACCGCGGCCACCATGGACCCGATCCTGGACTAGCATCTCGGGATCCGGTTTGTCGCCTCCTGGTGCTGCTCGGTCGGCTGCGCAGAATGTCCAACACATTGGGAGGAGGTGGCGAACGACACCCTACGGCTGCCGCTCGTCACCTCCATCACCCCCAGAGGTGGAAGCCCCATGGGTCCTCATTCTGTCACCAACAAGACAGACGACACAGGTTAGACTCCACAAGGGAAAACATACTTCAAGATTATCAGAAATCCTAACTCGATCTAGTTAGGACTGGCAAAGACTCGCTACCGGAGCCCTACAAGCCCATCTTACACAAAAGCATAAAGTACGATGCAAAATGACATGGTAAACATATGCATGCATGACATGGCATGAACCTCATATGCATAATATGGATGCACGATTCCAACGTAATCGTTTCTCCCACGCTCACCATTTAACGTAACTCTCCTAAATATATACCTAGGGCGGGTAATCATTACTAAGCCCTACCTAATGCATCATGCAAGCCTTAATCAATCCCTAAGTGGTCGTCAAGTTTAAGTTCGTCTTTATGCACCTTGCTCTGATACCAACCTGTGAGGGAGCTGTCCAGACCGTCCTCGGGTTATCGAATGTCCCGTCGTCCACATCGGATTTGGAGGTTAGCAACGGATCGCCGATGGCGCTCGCAGTGCTAACACCCAAGTCCAATCAAGACAACGTCATCTCCATTCGATGAACTCGACAACCGTCCCGGTATTCCCCCGGTATGCGACCCGAACTCGCCCAGGATCCCCACATACCGGTTTACACAGTCGTTATCAATTCAATTTGCACAAAGGGGGCAATAAACTCGAAACTTTCGAACCAACACGCAAGCGGAAAACAAACGGCACAAAGACAAACCCGACAACCACCAAACCAAGATCAAAACAACACCAAGACTCTAAACTAGACCAGAACCCAGAAAAAAGGGACCAAGACGCCGAAAACGGAAAATTTCGGCATGACCTTTCTAGATCCTACGGACATCCACTCAGCAGACAAGAAAACACAGTTCAATATATATATATGTCGAAAGTAAAAGCAACAACCACAGCACCACCATAGTATCAGCAGTTAAGGAAAACACACACGGAGCCTGACATCCACATGACCAACCATTTCCCAAATCCAAAAGCCCACCGAAACGCCTATCTATACAACAAAAGAATCAACCATCGTACTTAACAAAAGTAAAGCAATCCCCGGAAGTGTTACGCCTTTGAACACTCCGGCGAAACGGCATCGCTGAAGCCGCTACTCGGTGCCCCGCCTTGATCCACCGAGAGGCGAAGCAGAACTCGCACCCAACCTGATCCTCACCTGAAAAACCACAAAGCAGAAGCATGAGTACAAAAGGTACTCGCAAGACTTACCCAGGGGGTCCATATACGACCGACTCCAAAGGATTATGCATTTAGTTGTAGCAAGGAGTAAGCTTAGGGTAAAAGTGCGGAAAAGTATTAACATTTGTAATATAAGTGCGACAATTAGACCAATTACACATTTAAAGCAGTTATAGACCGCACTTACTTCTAGTGTGAGGTTAAAAGTAACAACAATTAAAGTAAGGCAATACATAACCATTTTAAAGCTCAAGTCCAACGACGAGCTACAAATTCAAGTTGTTTACTACGCAGAAGAAGTTCGGACCAAGCGTGCTCATATCCGATAGCGCGGCAATTCGAATCGCTTATTTAACCCTGCAGGGAAGCATTGATCGCACGACACGTACCACGAAGGGCCTCGTGTCAACCCCCTCCCAATCATACCCAATCGCTGAAGCGTCCTCCTGTGGTCCGAAAACCTAGCACCCCCTCGAGCAGCCCCAAGCCCGGCTTGGCGCTCGAGAGTCGGCCTAAGCCTCGCCCTCAACCACGTCCAACCACAGGAAGTTACGGTCCATCGATTCCGTATGAGAGAAAGAGTGGCTTACCGTACCATAATCGGGCATGCGACCAACCGGGGTGTGCTCGATCTTATTCCACTTACGGATCGGTCCTTAACTGACACAGACGGGGCTACACATTTGAGTCTCCATACCCAAATGAACCAACTCCCCGCCCGGTCCACATTTTAACAATTCCAACTCACAATCACATCCATTCCAACCCATCATGTGTGAGAGTAACCATTAGTATAACCGCAAGCGAGAGAACCATCCCCCACTTGGCCCAACCCGACATCTAAGCAAAACTAAGCGTGGACACGTTATAATTACCCATATATTCGTTCCAAAGGAAGTGTTCTACAATTATCAAGGAGTGTATGTGCAGCAAATGGGTTCTAACGCTGCTCCCACCATTCAAATCCTAATGCATACTTAATCGTCCAATTAAGCAATTTAATTCTCTAAAATAGGATCATATAAAGGGGTAAACATGCTTAGGTGCTTGCCTCTTTCGCAGGATCCTCAACGACAACTTGCTCACCGTGATCACCCTTGATCGTGGCCACGTCAATCTCCGCGGGCTCGCCCTCTACACGGTAACAATGCATATGAAAATGAGATGCATGTAATGCAAATGACATAGAATGAAAATCGAAGGTAAAATGCAAGATTCAACAAGCCAAAAAGAAATACAATTGCGAGACTCTACTATAACAGTCGAACAACTTTTGGAAAGGCTCAACACTAGCTAAAAACCGTCTACCATGTATTGAACTCTTGATAATGCCATTGCCAACATGCTCAACCCAAACGTTTACTAGTAGCATTTCACCCCGATTAATAGAGACTTAGACCATACTCTCTTTACACATGAACACTAGAGGAAGCAAGATATGACAATATAAACAACAGTCACGCGCATTATCCGCCATTCTAGGATTTCCAATGCTACCCTCCTAATCGGCATTCAATCATCTCGCTGACATTAATCTTTCGCGCATAGTCAAGTGCACAATAGTATTCCCAACATGAGAAATGCTTAGTATCAAATCATTACCCCCTACTAAACCTTCTCATTCTTCCCCAGATTCAGTTAAACCGACCCATATGAAATCCTCATGAGCACATCACGGATCGGATAGAGGTAGGATAACCCCAAGACTAGCCTCCAACATCACGAAACCCTAGCACGAAGCAATCATGGAATCGTCCCGGCCGCAATAAGGATTTGGCCATTAGTGAAAAGGGAACGACCCGTTTGGGGATAATCAAACCCTAACCAATGTCATCAAACACCTAGCATGCAAGAACACCCACCTCCTAGCCATTCCATCAAACACCTAGCATGCATGGCTAGAGAGAGAGGGGGAGAGGGAAGGAAGGGAAGAGGAGGGAGAGGAAGGGGGAGGGCGCGCTGCTGCTGCTGTACCGAGAGAAGGGGGGCGCCGCCGGCTGGGAAGGGCGAGGGAGGGGAGGGAGGCGCCGGGTGAGGGAGTGGGAGGGGTGTCGGTGGAGAGGAACAGAGAGGGGAGGAGGCTGTCGCCCAGGGGAAAAACAAAAAGGGGGGTGTCGGGCTGGGGAGGGAGCCGGGTGGGTTCGGTTGGGAGGATGGGGAGGGGAGAGAGAAAAGGAGAGGGGGAAAAAATTACCTAGTGCATTTACCTATTTGCCCACAATCCCAATGAAGATTGGACTGTGACACTACCGTTGTGGATAGGTGACACCATTGGTCAACCTCCATTCCACCCCATTCCTTCCGCGGGCATACTGATCAACGCCCCCAGTATGGAACCTCTCGCCTATAAGTATTCCAAGGGGGAGTTCAATTACCGAGCTAGGTTGGATCGAGTTAACGAGGTCAACTGACCCAACTTGTGGTTGAGCGGGATCTAAGTTATTTACTTTGCCCAAGATTGTGATTACTTAAATTATGCCCAAGACTTAGCCAATTCCAAACCAACAATCCACACCACACACATTGGCCTCGTCAACGGTCGAGGTTCGGGCACGTAGCCATCTAGTGGTTTGCCCGCCGAAGTCCTCTCACCGTAGCATATTTTTGAAACATAGTCTGCATCAAGCTTCCCGCTTGATGGTTTTATTTTAATATACAAATCTTTTAAGGTTCGTCTAATTAATTACTACTAGCATACGAGATTCAATAGCTAAGTCTAGGGTTGTCAACGGAAATATGGCATAACAATACAAAGTGGGTCTTTAAGCAAGCATGGTACTAGCTATGTCGTCATGGCATTCTAAAATAAACATTTCTAGCATTTAACATACTAACATAATGCAATATCAAAGTAATTAATACTATAGTATTGTCATGGGTTCAACATGTTCAAGGAGTGCGGCTTGCCTTGCGAGGCGAGGGAAGTCCTAGATTGTCGTCGATGTAGTCGATCTCGGCGACGGTCACGTCCGGCTCCTTCTTCGGCTCCTTGTACCGCTCCGGGACGGGCTCCACGGTCGGATCTAGCGTACAAGAAGCAATCAATAAATAAACGATTAAAACAACAAAGAAAAGAAAAGAGAAAAACAAGAAAACGAAAAACGAAAAGGAGCCGAGAGAGAAAGGGCCAGAGAGGGGTTTGAAGGGCTTTTTGGGTATTTTGGAATTTGTGGACTTCAAAAGGAGAAACGGAGACCATATTTGGACTCGGTGGCTCGAAACGATTGTGGAGGTGTGTTTTGGCTATTTTTGGACTTTCCGGGAAATTTCTGGATTTTTGGAGGATTTAAAAGAATTTTCGGATTTATTGGAAATCCAAAAAGGAACAAAAAACCAAAACGGGCCGTTCAGCGCTTTTGGCCGAAACGGCCCATGAGGCGACGCGGGCGAGCGCGGCACACGGCGCGATGCGTGCGTGCGCGCGGCCCACGCGACGCGGCGGCCTGGCTCGGCCAAGAGAGAAGAAGGGGGGGGGCGTCGCCAGGGTTAGGTTTGGCGGGGGTGGCGGCTGAGGGAGGTGGCGGTGACGAGCGAGTGAGGTGGCGGCGGCGGCGAGGCCGGAGCCGAGAGAGAAGAAAAGGGGGCGGCGGAGCTTGGCGGGGAAGATGAAGAGGGTGGGGATTAGGGTTGGGGGAGAGCAAGCGGCGGCGGGGAGAGCTCAATGCCGAGGGAGAAGAAAAGGGCGGTGGCGGTGGGGCTTCGGCCGAAGGGGAAGAAGTCGAAGAGGAGGCGAGGGGTCCGAGCGGCGGCGAAGCTCACCAAAGCAGGCGGGGGGGGCGAGCTCGAGGGTGGGGGCGAGCACGCGGCTTTTATAGCCGCCGCGACACGGGCGAGGGCAACGGAAGGCGAGGGCGGTGACGTGAGGCTGGCGAGGGAGGCGACGGGAGCTGGCGGAGGGCGACGGAAGCAGGCGGACTCGAGGTCCAAGGCGGAGACCGAGCAGAGGAAGCGGCGAAGCGGTAGCGGCTCAGCCTTGGCGACGCGAGGCCGACGCCAGTGGAGAGGACGGGACGGCGACGGCGATGCGCGGAGACCAAGCGAGAGAGAGCAGGCGGGCGCTGACGCGGGCGACCGCGACCGCGCGGAGGCGACAGAGGTGACGGGAGCAGCTCGGAGGGGACGGCTCGGCGGATGACCGGGCGAGCGCGGTGAAGGACCGGCGGTCCAAGCGAGGCAGACAGGTGAGTTTCAACCACTCCCCCTTTTCCAAACCCCCAAGAATCCAAGAACAGGTTAAGAACAAGATCAAACGCGATTAACTCCAAATAAAACTCGAAATTAGGGTTTTGGTTTGGTTTTGAAATTTTCAGGGCATTTCAAGTCATTTACTAAGTAGACATATATTTTTTATGTTACAGTTCTGAATACCCAAACAATTATTATCTCGGATGCTAGGTTAATTGGCCTCAAAGAGGTGTAGTAGTCAAATCTCAGCTACCTACTCGCCGTAGTAAACATAGATGATCGACCGTGTCTTATCACAAGGTAAGATGGTGATGCAACACCAGGAGAAAAAAAAAATGGCCTCATTCACAATGTCCCAACAACTTTGCTTTAGAAATATTAGAAAACAATCGCTTAAATATTCGAAAACTCGTCATCAGCTACCCTTCTGGTGCTACTTCGGTGACGCTGACGACTAAACCACACCTGAAACGAGCCGACTGAAACCAATGTAGAACATGCTATTGGTGAATTGCGATACAGAATTGAGCATAATTGAAAGAAGAGAAAATATTCAGCTTTGGAAAAGCAGGTAGCCTAACTACCCAGTAGCAGCAATTACTTAGTCTTGGTGCATTTGTACTTTGACGTTAAGTGTCAGTCCATCGATCACTGGCCGGTTTACAATACCAATTCGACCTCGAAAATCGGCCATTGCTCGGCACCGCTTTACGGTAGAAATGAATGGTTTTGAAGTCCAATCTTTTAAGCGCGGCGAAAAAAAATCTAAACAACTCGAAAATCCATAGACCAAGCGAAATTTTTCCACAGCCGGTTTTTTGAACCGATTTACGCCGCATAAAATTTCATGATTCTTTTGAATTTCTTTAATTCGACCGGTATAGTTTATCGAACCGGCTCGATACGGTCAAAAATAACGATTTTTGAGTGATTTTCGTCTATTTGTGAAACCCTGCGTACACCAATATTATCGCCAACTTTTACCTCCAGCTACTAGTTTATATATATGAATGCTACGGCTGTTATTATCTGCTTAATTTCTTAGCAGTTTTGGCGGACTGTGAAAGGAGATTTATGGACCTCGTTCAGTCCAGCCTCACCTGCGCAGTATACATAAACTTTTTTAGGGCAATTCTGTAGTGTGTGTTGTTAGGCACAAATTTCCATCGCATTGTAAGCACCAAATTAAATCAGGATCACACAATGGTTGGTTGGTGCTGTGCAGCGATGGAGTTGAAATCTATAGGGCTGTGTCGTAGTAAGCAAGTTCGCCAGCTTTACACGCACCATCAGCTCACTAGAAGCTGGAAAAGGTGAAGGAAAAAGGGGTTGTTTAAAGCGAAGAAGAGAAGAACCGGGCCTTGGCTGGTTGGACAGGTACTAAGTATGTGTTTAGTCAGTGGGATAAGATTAAATATGATGGGATGATTCTATACTATTTGGTTTTGTTGTTTTGGGTGAATAAAATGGTTAAGTATCTATAGGAAATATTTCTCAAATTTATATCCCACCATTTAGGATGGGATGATTGTAACCGAACACAGATATTTTTAAAAAAATCATCACACATATATATCACATATATATCATTTGATATAAGCAATCAGACACACTCTATTAACTCTATTAAGACGCTTTTACTTGCTTCGTGGAGTGCAAGATGGTTTGGTGGCTGCCAGAAGCCAAAGAGTTATGTTTTGCTTACCAAATCATCCACAACTTGTTACTTCCCGTAGAGGGTAGTATTTTTGTAAGAGAGAGAGAGAGAGAGAGAGAGAGAGAGAGAGAGAGAGAGAGAGAGTAGAGAGTAGTATATCGATCTGTTCTTTGCTACTGACAAGAAGGCAAAGCGATCACCGGAGCAAGGAAAAGCAGCCATATATTTTTGATACATAAAAGAAGGTTGTTGACAGGGTTAATCAAACCATTTTTAATTGAAAATCGAGATCCCGGCAGTACTGATTTACCATAAAAATCATCAAAAACCAAAAGGTTTCGAAACCGAGCGTTTGAACAAAAACAATTCAAAACAAATTAAATAACGAAAATCGTTAGGTTTTCTCGAAAAACTGATCAGTAACTTGAACCTTTTCGACGACCGATTTTTTGAGCGGTTTTCATCGATTGTTATCGAAAATCGCTCGGTTTTCACCGATTTTCGACCGGTTTACATCACATAATTTTTTTTGAATTAAATGGTTTACCGACCAGTTTAGGGTTACGATCTATCAACAAACAAATACAATATCGTTAAAAATTCTCTACAAAACACAAAAGTTTTATCGGGCTCGCGACGGAACCCAGGGCACGGAGGCATGAGAAGGTGGGCTTGATAGACTGATCTCGACAATTTCAACTCAGCGTTTTATGATAGTATGATTTTTTATATAGAGAGAGAAAGCACGGTCATTTGGTTAGTCAGTTTGTGTGCATGCCGCTTTGTTGCTGTGCCATCAGATCTTCTGTGCTTGTCGTGCATGCAACTGCAATTCAAAATGTCGACTTGCCCACCTCACTGCCCTCCAACAGTCTGCGAGGCCGCCACGACTCATGCCGCATGCGTCTACGCCCCAAATACATAGAAATGAAGGGAAATGTATTACAGATGTATCTGAACTGTAGAATGACCGTTTTCAGAACAAAAATGAATAGACTGCTGCGTACTGAAAGCAAGGGGGCAGATAGTTGGAAAAGTATTCCCTTTTTTTTGGGAGTACACTACACGACATGCAATAGTTTTTTTTTTTTTTTTTGAAACCATCTACATGCATTATACAGTTGAAAGGCTAGAATGATGCCTTCAAAGAACCAACTAAAAACCTCACTTTATCAAAACAAAGCAGAGAAAAATACAATTTTAGAGTTTTTCAGCAAGGGTGGCACTACCGCAATTCAGCCCCGGTACTGCTGGATGAGCAATACCCTTGGCACTACCGATATTGTAGCGGTATTGCCTCACTACAGTAAAATCAAGGTAGTGAATAGTAAAATCAAACTTTAAAATGAAAATCCATGAATCTTTTGATCACTAATCTAAACCCTATGAAACTTTGTAGACATCTTCATTAAGGAACCTATTCCAATATTCAATCGTAATAATTAATGTCAAAGTTCCCATCTTTTTCCAATCGAAGGAAGAGTGCACAAGAACGGGTTCAAAAACTTAGCTCTAAACTTGCTCGTGGATTCTTGATGATCAAGATGATCCTAGATGGTTTTCCACATGTCATAGCAACCTAGAACACCAAAGATCCAACCCTTAAAACTCAAGAACACAATCTACCGAAAATCCTTCTCTCAAGCAAAAAGGACGATTTCTTGCACAAACTTCGAAGAAGGTGTAGATTGTCTGGATGATTAGGATATGATCTATAGAAGATTCATCCAGCAATCTTTTATCCTTAGTACAAGATCCAAAAGCACTTAGAAGGGGGGAAGGTAAATCCAAAGTGTGGAAGATTGGAACGTTAACGGCTGCACTAGCTGAAAAGATGGCACATAATTTCAAAACTTTCGTTGTTATTATTCTTATACCATCTTAAATGTACTGCCACTCTCGTCAGTACTTACTGAGTTACTGTTCTTTTCGTTAACTTGCAGCACATTGGTGGGGTATGTTCGGTTCGAACACACATATGCTCTAGAACTTGCAGCACATTGGTGGGGTATGTTCGGTTCGGACACACCCATGCTCTAGAAGCTAGCCATACGGATCATTTCACATTGCACTTCTTTTAGCGGATGTGAGCGCAACTGGAGCACAATTACGTTCATCCATACTAAAGTTCGCAATCGACTATCATACAAGAAGCTCCATTAGTTGATGTATGCTAATTATAATCTGTGGTTCCGAATTCAAATTGAAGAAAATCAAAGGAAAACATATGCAGATGATCCATTCCAGCGTCTTATAGAGCTTACACTGTGCGATGCTGGAAATCCAATCCGATAGTGGATAGAGAAAGAGAGGTTCAATGCTGATTCCTTATTTGATGAGGACATAGAGTGACACTCCCCTCCCATCACACATTGTGACAGACCCGATTGACACTACTACATTGCGAAAGAAAACTGGAGCTGCAAGCGTCTCTGAATAGACTATTTTGTCCTATTTTTTCATATGTGTCTTACATTTTTCCTGTTTTTTTCTCACTTTTTCCAAGTTTTTACAAATTATCCATCATTTTCTGTATTTTTTCTAATTTGACGCAATTAACTTCCTATTTACACTAAGTACAATTTTCTAGTTAAATCTCTAGAAAATCAGACTAAATCGAACAATAATCAGAAAAATTGGGCGATTTTCCTACGAGTTTGCTGCACTCTGGATATATCTCTACTATTCTAAAGCAGCACTTGGTGGCAGTGGTCCGTTCTTCCCACGTCATTAATTGCCGCTTAATTGCCCTGCTTAATTGCCCTACTTAATTGCCCTGCTTAATTGCCCTACGCAAGAAACGAAGCGTTGCTTTAATTAGCCAGCTTTCGCAAGAAACGAAGCGGTAAAGATAGATGTTTGATTTTATGAAATAATTTTTTTATTTTTTAATCTTTATTTTTCGTTATCAATTTTGTTTTTCGTAGCAACGCACGGGCATGTAACTAGTATGTGCATATGTGATGGTTTATGCTCAGCTAGGTGCGGAAAAAAAACTCGAAACTCACGAGTTAAACGAGTACTCACAAACTGGGCTCGAACTCGTTTATTAACGAGTCGAGTCGAACCGTGATTTGAACTCGTTTAGATAACAAGTTAAACAAGCCAACTCGTGAGTTAAACGAGCCAACTCGCGAGTTTAACGAGTTCTTTGAGTCGGCAAGTAGCTATATATATGTGAGACGAGGATGATAACACATGGCATACTGTATAATCTCAACACCAATCCTCTTCTCAGATGGCAATATCAAGTTAAACGAGTTTAACGAGCCAACTCGCGAGTTTAACGAGTCGAGCCGAGGTTTGAACTCGTTACGATAACAAGTCGAGCCGAGCTGACTCGTTATATTACCAAATCTGACCGAGTCGAGTCAGCTCGTTATCCACCCCTATGCTCAGCTTAACTAATCTCACTGCTGTATGCAGGACTAGTCAGAGGCAGTACGGCAATCGAGGACCTCGGCCATCCAGGCCATCAGGTCCATCTCAAACTGGTGGTACCGGAGGCCATTGAGACAGGCTCCAAGAAGCAGCAGCTCGACGCAAAGCGAGATGGTTACTGGACTCCGCAGCTGAACCTGCCGTCTTCAGCGTCAGGCCCGTTGCTGATGGTGATCCTCTCGGCGAGGGTTGCGGGTTACAACAGGGAGGAGATGGCCGGAGCTGGCCTTCAGGACCACGTTGGTGGTGCTGTTGCTCTCGGAACGGCCAACAGCTTCGAACCCAAGGTCATCTTGGCCGGCGTAACTTGGTTCATCCTCGGCGCGGCTGTTCACTGGCTTGATTCAGGTGCTTGCAGGAAATCAATGTAAATGCGAAATGGGCATAGAGGAGACGAAAGGTGTAATAATATTTTAGTATACATAGAGCTGTCAACCGATACAATAGGCTGTATAGTACGGTCAACATATAAACATGTATAGCAAACTAACAAGTGTAACATCCTCAGCTTAAAAAACCATATGGCTGCTTCTATGCGGTTTGGACTGAATTAAACCATGTTGCAAGGTGGTACCATGGTAGGATGTAGAACTGTAGGTTCAGATCCAGCCTTCAGAATTTCAAGCGGTGTATTAAGTCTAGCAACCGAGATAATGAGAAGCTAAGCATCAACTCACACAAGCCAACGCAACGCTTATTAACACAAACATCGCTGTCCGCATCTGCACCACATACAGGGAACAGCCAACAGTTATTCATCTTTCGTCTTCAGAGCTGATAAATTGCCATTGCCATATTGATTAACACAATCTAAAGTTACGACAGCAAATAAGCCATTGTGCTTGCAAAAACTTCTAAAGTTCGTCAAAACATGTTCAATCAAACAAGTACTCACTGCCATCACAACTGCTTTGTTTTGAATGACACCGATTACATCTAACCGAATGATGAGGGGGAAAGATGTAAGTTCTTGACTTTGAACTGGCACTATGGACTTACTACTCTCAGCCTCAGCAAAACAAAGCTGGCGTTCGGGGGGAGCCTGGTGCAGATTTCAAAACAATTGTCCCATCTCCTGTTGTTCCTCTCAGATTGTTGACAATAATATACCTGTCCAAGGTAATAGCTCCAGACAATAATCCAGAGATGATACCTCAAGACCTATTCTTCGGGGGTTTGACCTTGTATATGCGCACTATCCAGTTTGAAGTTGTGAATGCCTCTTCCAAGTACTCAAGCTTCACATCTTTGTTGCCAATCTCCACTCCTCGCACACGATCATATCTGCATATATAATAAACAGAATAGAAGAACAAAGCATCATATCCATCAGTCGCTACTAGGGGTGAAAACAGGGCAAGAAATATCCGTCCGATCCGGTCCCGAATCCGTTTAAAATCCGTACCGATGTTATCCGTATTCGTATCCGGAAATCCGATATAATATGGGTTAGGATATGGGAAGAGTAATATCCGATCCGTACCCGAAAAATCTCATGTAATATGGGTTAGGATATGGGAAGAGCAATATCCGACCCGATATCCGGTAAATATCCGACCCGATATCCGGATAAAATCAGTTATTCTTCCATTAATTTAGTTCATTATTGGATAGATAGAATAGTTGTTTGATACTGGCACTCAAAAATACTACTTTGTTATTAAGCGTGAACTTCAACAAATTTATCAACAAACAAATAGAGTGATGACATAATGCTTTTACCTAAATTGATTTGTTCAACTTATTTGACAAACTTCTTTTCTATTCAAATTACTAGAATTAGTTGAGTCACTAAATTGAAGCATAGCAAATAAATCCAAGTAGTCCTCATTATGAGAGAAGTCTATTTTCAGTTTGTCAGAATGTGACAATTCAACACTATTTAATATCTCCAGGAATTTATTCCGTAAGGTTAAGTTTGATGGAAGAGCTCCCCTTGTTCTCTGTTTTCTTTATGTCTCGATCTCTCTCCTTGTATCCGACCTATTTGCAGCTCTAACTATACTACTATCCTACGTTGAAATAATTATGACTTGAAGCTAATGTTGTAAGGTTAATGCTTCATTCTTTCTTTTATGTACACAATTATGTATTATACTACTATCCGATTATGATATCCGATCCCAATCCGAATCCGTCAGGTATCCGCTCCGTATCCGAATCCCGAATAATCCGAATTCGTATCCGTATCCGGGACATCCGTATCCGACTCCGAATCCAGAAAAAAATATGGGTTAGGATACGGGACGAGCAATATCCGCCCGTATCCGACCCGGTTTCACCCCTAGTCGCTACCATGCATCTATAGTCGCATCAATAATAGGCTTGTCATCAAAATGTAGTCTATGAAAAATAGGATTATGCAAGCAAAAATGAGCAAATATGCCTACTTGGCTTATCTAGAAAAATCACCAATAACCAAAAGGGCAATAAATTGTATACAAATTTTATTTCAAATAAATCAAGAAAGCAGAGACATCTTCATTTTAGACCATGGTTATCAAAGCGTCACATAAACAGTAAGGTGGTCCGGTGGGGTTGCGCCACGGCCTCACCTGGGCGGTAAGGCGGTCAGGTGGAGCTAAGGTGCCAGACGGTGGTAGGGAGATGAACCGACTCACTGATCATTGTTGGCCTTGTCACCGGCCGTTGCTTCTCCGGCAAATCTGGATCTAGAATCGCCGGCCATCAACTCGATGGCGTCAGATCCAGGCTCACCGGCACCTGATCTGGGTAGAGGTGCACCATGGAGATGCACCACGCACCCCTCGAGTGCGTGTCCCTCCGGATCATCCAATTCACGTATGAGGTGCGTTAGCGCCGCCACGCCGGCTCATGTGCTCATCAGAGGTTGGGGAGACAGATCTGGAGTCAGTTGCCTCGTCTCGTCGGCCGCCGCCGCCGCCGCCGCCGCCGCCGCATCATCACTGATCGCTTAGACGTGGTCGCCAGATTTCGAGCCGGACGGCTCATCACTGACCGCCACTGCCTCGAGTTGCCGCCTCGTCTTCTCGCAGGCGCTTCTACCCTCAGGAGAGAAGGGGGGGGGGGGATGGATAAGGAAGAGCCGTCCGACGTGGGCCCATACGAACTCTACAGTATTGTTCATCTAACATTTCAGGTACATGGGCTCAAGAACCGGCAATATGAAGGTCTGTATGACTTACAAAATTGCTGATTTATTTGCTGCTATACTACGTTAGGATGTGTGTATGGCATCGCCTCAACGCGCGCCTAGCGCTTTGGCAGTAAAAAGATGGTGAGTCATCTCGCCGAGGATCTAGAATCGCCGGCCATCAACTTGCCAGTGCCAGATCTAGGTAGAGGTGCACCGTGGAGATGCATCGCGCACCCCTTGGGTGCGTGTCGCTGCGGATCCTCCACTTCATGTATGAGGTGCGTCGGCGCCGCCATGCCAGCTCATGTGCTCATCAGAGAGGTTGGGGGGAGAGATCTGGAGCCGGTTGCCTCATCTCGCCGCCTCCGCCTCGTCACTGACCGTTAGGCGTGGTCGTACTGACCACCACTGCCTCGAGTTGTCGCCTCTTCTTCTCCAAGGCGCTCTACCCTCAGGAGTGGGGAGAGAGAGAGAGAGAGAGCCATGGATAGATAAGGAAGAGCCATCCGTCGTGGGCCCATATGTACTCTACAGTATTGTTCATCTAACATTTCAGGTACATGGGCTCAAGAACCGGCAATATGAAGGTATGTATGACTTACAAAATTGCTGATTTATTTGCTGCTACACTACGTTAGGATATGTGTATGGCATCACCTCGCCGCGCGCCTGAAGCGCTTTGGCGGTGAAAAGATGGTGAGTGCCTCGCCACTCGCCTTAAGTGCTTTGGAGGTAAGAAGATGGTGAGTTGCCTCGCCTTTTTTGCTTTAGTAACCTTGTTTTATACTCCATACTATAATCATGAACTTACAAGATGCATATGAATGATCAATAACCATGCTAAAGATGTGCCATACCCTGGAGGTTTTCCATATTCCGTGGTCAATTCTCCAAATCGGTAATAACAGAGCTTGTACCTGACAAACAAAAAAGTTATAATACAGAAAAACAGAACAGATAGCTTAACATGAACTAGAGCCAACTTAATTAGAAAGGGTAGCAGTGGCATGGATTTAGAAAGGCAACTGATAACTAGAAACATGACAAATATCATGAGAGGTTTCACGGGTATGAAAATACAAAAGGGGCAACTAAAACTTTGAACTAAATGTTATTGAACATATCTTTGATAAGCATATCCCCTATATGTTGGAGGTTGGAAAGATCCAATGTGAACTACCACGCATTTTGAAGTACAAGCCAAAATCATGGCAGATCAGCTACAAACATCAAATCGAACATAATTTCTTTTATTCAAACTGTTCAAATGGTATCATCCCCATCACCAAATTTTGGCTGTGCTGCCGATACTACAGATGCACCAGCTTGATACCAGGGGGTGAGTGAAGAACCAATTAAGCACCTCTAAAATGTGTTCATGAGAAATATTAGGTAAATTTGATTGGACAGGAGTTAAAGCAAGCAACATATGTAGTAAAATTGACCAAGCTGATAGCTTCACATGGTAGAGTTTTATACTTCTATTCTAATTCAGCAGATCAATTTTGTATGGTACGAAATTTTTCACACGGAAGTTTCAGAGAGAGAGAGAGGAGGAGGAGGAGGAGGAAGGAGGGTGAGATGCTTCACAAGATAAAATTTTCTTTTTAGCTTGCTAAAATGTCGTACAATACATTAAACAATAAAGGAAAACGGTATCAGACAAACAAGTATTTGGTATCAAAAGCTTACATTAGACAGTTCAACATTTTTGGTGCCGCACCCTTATCAACACGATACTCCCCATTAACAAGGTAATCAGGCTCTTTGATTACAGGAAAAACTCCTCCACCAATGCGCACCATCCATAAGAACCTGGAAATGTGCAGCTAAGTAAGAGACATTGTTTTGCAGTTCTGTAAAAAAAAAAAGTGGCACACACTGGTTCACATCAAATCAAAAGCATCACAAGATTACTTAAAAACGGCTCACGGTTAACCGGATGAACTTACTTATTAATGTCATCTGAAGAATACCCAGTAACACCTCCAAATACAACAAGCACATAATTTACATCCAGTGACTGCATTATCTCGTATGCTTCGTCTTCGTAAGATGACATTGCACGTCCAACAGTAGCTATGTGTGTATTGTTCCATGTGTTATTGTCAACAATAACAGTTCTGTTTCCCATGGCTGTAATTTGGTATCCATAGTCCCACCATGACATAATCTTAGCATCAGGTGGAGTGTTCTGACGAAGCCAATAGTATGCCTCACGATAATCATCAAAGATAACTCTGCCTCCATTATGACCCCTTGCGGCCAAAACAATAGAAGGAGAAGAGTAAGCCTCAGATGTCACCCAAGTGCTGTGTATGGCATATCTGCTAAGCAAGTAAAAAGCACCCAGAAGTAAAGCAATAGCTGCATTATGTTGGAAAGGCAAGGATTGATCAACGGCCCCCTGTTTACACAAGAAGCCAAGTTAGTTACAGAGTGAGGTGAAAGCAAAAAAATCAAAACAGTTGACAGAAGTAACCTAAAAATCATGAAATTCTTCTCCGATTCAAATTACAGTTGGAATTTGAATTACACCAACAGTAGCAAAACCGAAACTTTTTTTCAAAGAAGACAATACTTCATTTAAGAAACCAGTATATTCTTCTCGATCTTGCATCTGGTAGTCCTAAAAAAGTACAGCCCCGCCTTAAAAATAGCAAAGTATTCACAATTCCTCAGTGACTCTTTAGATACCTGTTTTACCTATATCAAATTATGATTTATAGTTTTCCACATCTCTTTTGTGAAGGATGAACAATGCTGAACGAGGAAAAGGGATTTCAATTGTACACACTCAATTTCAATCACAAAGTCTTGCCTTTTTATTTACAACTTTTGTAGAACTTACTTATTTTAGATTTGCCACCTCATTAAGAAAGTAATTATCTAAGAGTAATAGAGTATGCATATTAGTGAAAATAAAAATTAGAAATACCTTTGATGCTGCCTTAGAGCCTGTTGCTTTTCCGGAAGCAGTCTGTGGACTCTTGCTTTTTGTACGGATCAAAGTTGTCAGATTTTTCATGGTAGCAGATGCCGCAATGGCACTAATAAGGCAAACAGCAGGTGCTGCAACAAGAATTAACCGAACCATAACACCAGCGAAGTACATACTCGTGAGGCCATACATAACTATAAATATGGTGGCATCGGACAGGCGCTTGAAACAGAAATAGAGGCCTGCTGGGAAGAGGAAAAGAAGGATGTGGAAATCAAACATGAAGGAAGACCATGCTGTTGGTTGATGCTCAGAGACAGACGCGATGATGGGTATATGGTCCTTCGCATAGGTCGGATCAAGCAACGAGTAAAACCGTCCTGTCCAAGGAGAGATGTAACCCGATGCAGTACCAATTCCAAGAGCCAGGGTGCCGACAGTAATCACACATGTCAGGGTAATTCTCAGGAATGACTTGAATAGTCTGGCATCATTCAGGAGGTATTTTACCCAGTCCAGGAAGAAGAAAACCTGAAAAAGCAAAGGGTTCATGACAACTATCATATATCGATTATATAACTTGAGAAAGTATAGGAAGACCTTAGGCTAGAATAGATAATTGTCAAGGTGGTATTCGTATTAAGAATAGCAGAACATGAGATCCACACTCTCACCATGTTGCATACAGATGAACAGTAAGTGTCAAACACTGGTGAGTTAAGTTGACCCTTGATGTATTAAAAAAATAACGAGTCAAGAGTATTGCCCAGCAGCACAAGCTGTCTAAAGATGTGTAAAATGGTAGTAGTATCTGATAGACTGATAAAGTGATAATGTTGATGCTCCAGTTTTCTGAAAGCATTTTTCACAACTCAGTGAATCATAATGGATGCCACAGTCAGCTCAATGATGTAAACAACCTAAGCAACTAACGTGCCATTTAATTTGAACCAGCAACTTTAGGTCGTGTTTTACTCTTCTACTAATTTAGTGGTTTATCTATCTGGTAAGGTCAGGTTTCCTTCAAAAGGGCATTTTTTTTCATCCCAATTCACTAATTGCTTCATTTCATACCATAATAATGTCTGAAAAACTACCTGCAACAAGAAGAAGACTCCCATGGCGGCCATATGCTCCCCAGACTGTACGTGCTGGAACCCAACGAACCGGATCTGCATCGCGAGCAGAATCCCGAGCACATACATGCAGTTGTAGGCCACGTAGAGCCTCTGCGAGTACCTCCCGGTGACGAGAAGCACGAGCACGTAGAGCGGGACCAGGTTGATGATGAACACATAGCCTCCCCACGCGGAGACCATGTAGAAGTACCCGAACGCCGAGGCCAGCGCCCAGGCGAGAGATCCCGTGTTGACGGCGCGCACGAAGAGGTAGAAGGTGAGCAGCAGGGCGAAGATGGCGACGCCCTCGTTGTCGTACGACCCTGCGACGGAGCGGGAGATGTACCCGGGGCAGACGGCAATGAGGGCCGCGGCGACGAGCCCCGCCCCCGAGTCCCAGATCTCGCGGCCGAAGGCGTATGCGACGAGCGTGGTGTTGGCAGCGAAGAAGGGCGCGGTGAGGACGCAGACCTCGCGGATGTGGACGGCGAGGGTGAGGGCGTGGAGGAGGCGGTGGAGGAGCGCAGCGGTGACCATGAGCCCAGGGAAGAGGGTGCCCCCGACGACGCGGCCGAGCGGATACCAGCTTTCTGAGTCGAACCAGTTCCAGAACTCGCTGAAGCCGTGCTCGGAGAGGAAGAGGGTGGTGCGGTAGTTGAAGTAAGGGTCGAACTCGTGGATCATGGACTCGTAGCGGAGGACGGAGAAGAGGCGGACGGCGAAGGCGAGCACGTAGATGAGGGCCAGCGCCGAGACGCGGAGGAGGAGCTCCTGCTGCTTCGTCTTGAGCCGGAGCGACCGGAGCGGGGCCGGGAGGGAGTCCAGAACGGAGTCGGCCATGGCGGCGCGGCGATCCGGATGCGGGAGATCTGGGTCACTAGGGTTTCATGCGCGCGTGGAGTGGGGGGTTTTAGAGTGGAGTTCGCTTGGTTTGGATCTGGGAGATCGGGGAAGACGAGAGAGAGAAGGGGAGTCAAGTCCAACTCCGAATGGAGGCGAAGCGATGGCCAGGGTGGTTCGGGTTTGGGATTAGAGCATCTCCAACAGTTCCCTGTAATTTAACTCCCAATAACTCTGGATTAGGAGCTTCCTAAAATTTTTAGGCATTAAAAAAAAGGACATTCTCCAACAATTATCATTTTTTCCCTAAAAATAGTTATTGGGAAAGCACACGAGCGTCCATTATCTGACCACTTCGGCAGGAGTTTTTGGGCGTGCAGAGATATTGGGATTCCGATAGGGTAACTGTTGGAGTGGTAATTTTTTCATTTGTTCCTAAAAAATGATTTTGGGAATAAGTTTTGGGAACTGTTGGAGATGCTCTAATGGATACATCCACTTGGGCAACAAGAGAGAGGGTTGGTTATACTGACAGGTGGGCCATGGTAGGCCGGCCGAGCAGTCGCTGACGTGGATGGTCGCATCAAGGTGTGACACTGGAACCAGGGCCCCACCTCCGTCAGAGCACGCGATTGGCTTGAGAAGGTGGTAGACATGTGGATTTTCCGTTCTGGTGACGCACGGCAGGGGTCTATTTTCGTGATTTTCGTCCATATTATCGCGCCCGATATCAAAAACCGGTCGATAAACCGATCGGATTTAAAAAAAATTACGTGTCAAAAACGGATCAAAACTCGGTGAAAATCAGTCGATTTTCGTCAAAAAAACATCGAAAATCGCTACTAAAAATCGATTGCACAAAAAATTCAACAAGGTTATCAATTTTCCACGAAAAATCGTCGATTTTCGTGTCGATGATTTTTGAATTTATTTTGAAAAAATTGGTTTTTGAATTTATCCAATTTTTGACGATTTTCGACTCAATTTTTGCGATTATCAAAAATTACTGTTCATCTGAAAATCGCCAAATCGATTTCCACTAGAAAATGATGGGTAGATCTGGACCATCTGGTGAACCAAGTGCCTGTGGGGTTGGTCCCACAGAAAAAAAAAACCGTACTAGAGTAAACTTGCAGTGTATCGAAGATACAAAATTGGGATAGATTCTTTGGGCACTGCAAAATTCTCAAAGATCGTGGAAATTTGCAATGGCAAACAAGGAATTTCCTCAAGAAAATGCGTATACATTGATTTTACAGAGTATATCTACAGTTTCAGTATGCAGATCAGATATATATGTGGTTTCGGATGATCTACAGAATTAAGTGGAACATAGATGATCAAATGAAATAGTATCAAAAGAATCAATCTTGTCATTTTCTGAAACCGAAACATCTTCAGTATTTGCAATTGCAAACACATCAAGCACTCGCAACCCTCCAAATGACTGGTGTTTGCTAGTAGCTATAATCCTATGCCTTCTGTGGCTCTGTGCAGCATTTAACAGAAAAAGTTAATGCAGGGTTAGTTGGGAATGTATGGTATGCAATCAAGTTTTCTTTTTTTTTTTGTAATCACGTGCAATCCAACTAAATATCGTCACAAAAAATCTGAAAAAAATTGTAAATGTACTTCATAGTTTACTCTAACTATGTTTAAAATTTCAAGTTCAAATTCATGCTATGTTAAGAGTAACAAAAAAAGAGAGTTTTGACAAATTTGAACTCTGAACATGTGTTGGATTTTTCTCTTTTTTGGTACACTTAAAATAGAATAAATTTGAACTTCAAATTTTATACATATGCAATTTTTTCGGAATTTTTTGTGACGATGTATATTTGGATAGCACCATTATAACACCAAAAAACTTGATTGCATACTATACGTTCCTGGATTAGGTGGCATCAGCAGGAGCTTAAAAAACAATCAAATATAATATTGGTAAAAATGTACAATTGAACTAGAGTAAATGAACGAATGGACCTAAGGTGCAATTGTTATGAACGTCAATCACACACACAAAAATAATGGCAATATGTATTTTTCAGTCACTTTACTTTCCTTACAAGGTGACAATTTCAGTAAACAAGAACATGCTCAAATCAAATCGCTGTCATAATAAATATATTTAAAATGCAACACGCCACGATTATAAGCCTGTTCCATGACAAACAGCTCCTCAAAAAACTAATGAAACCAACAGTTGAAAAATTATAGCAGTCGATTATAACCAAAGTTACGGTGATCAAATTACCTTTCAAATTACCTTACTATCCTTGATCTTTTTACAGATTTACTATGGGTTGTTACACCTATCCATTGACGAATGGACCCCCAGGTTGGTTGGTGCAAGTTGCTTTACAGCTTCCCCCAAATGGCTGGTAGAATTTAATCTTGGAATCTGCTCCCCTAAAGTTATGTTGCATGGTGAGACACTAGATTACCAGAAGATGACAGAGAGCTCAAAAGGACCATTCTTGTGGCTCCTAGTTTCTGCTTGGAAGTGCCAAGGATGCGCTTAGGAGCCCCAAAGAAGTTGGCCTGTCATAAGAGGATAATGATATTTAAATTACTCCATAGAAAATGTCATGATAGATTTGATTACTAAAAATACTATGATACAAACAAAACGAGAAAGTACCACATCCTTGAGCCACAGTTCCTGGTAAAGACAAATTGTCTGGCATGAGAAAGCTTTAACACAAATAGACACAGTATAACTTCAGACAAATATGCCACCTACTAGTCCAGAATAGTAAAAACTTATTTGCTCTGAAACATAGCATTGTGAAATGTGAATTACCATTGATTGGTTGATAGTAACCTTCTCAGCGCTGTCTTTCATTTTAGCTAACCCACGATTCCTTGAATTGGCTGAAGCTTTTCAAAAACAGTGGTGCCAGATTCCTGATAAGCTAATATTTAGTCCTAGTGATGTAAGCTAGTAAATTATAGCAGTCGAGATTAGCTTATCATCTCTCCAAGAAGATACGAGCAGAAAGATTCCTCAAATTTTAGGTCTGTGTCCTCAGATGCAACTAAACACTCGCATATGGTTTTAGCTTTACTGATCTGCATAGAGGTAATATAAATTAAAGAATGCAAAAATAGCAAACAGGATGACTTATATAGGCTATGAGTAGAAGAAAAAAAAAGGAAGGTACCAACTGGGTTGAAAATCCAAATGCAAGGTAAGCAAGCATCACCACGTAGAAGCTGTTGAAGTCAAACACCACCCGCTGGCTCTGAGACTCCAATATTTTTTTTATTTTTACGAGTTGTAGCCAAAGTGTCCCAAGAAACTATATTCACAATTTCAGTGGCTAATAATCTAATCATTGCTTGGTCCAAGAAGCAAGGTCAATCATCAACTCTACAAGAGGATTCAACATCAAGTCCCTGTCTAAGAAATTCAAAGAGAGCTGCAATAGCACCTCGCCTACGTTCAGAATTTTCAGGTGTCTGAGGCAAACTTAGAAGCTCTAGAGTGCAAGCAGGTGCAAGTTCTTCAAGTGATTCTTCAATCTAGTTCAGCCAACGAAATAAGTTATGACTCATGACATAATTTCATATGTAGAAGAATCCATAAAGTGAAAGTAATAACATTTTACCTGTTCAAGAAGGGGCATCTTCTCCAAAGATGGTTTTCTCCTCAAAAGATATTGATATAGCCTCTAAACCAAGAAATACTTTACTTTTCTCAAAGCTAGCTTTTGCAATAGAGCACTACAACAAAATGTATGGAATCATTGCAAATATACCAAAGAGGCGCATGAAAATTGTATTATGCGGCTATTTTTCATTAATTTTCTTGTGTGGTTCTTACTTCAGCTAATGCCATTGCAACAAGCAAATCATGAACATAGGGTTTAGAATTAGGGCGTCGTAGAGCCGCCTGACCAATTCCCAAAACTAGCTTCCCTTCCCCAACCTGCAAACCGTAATGCGGCATCTTACACAGACAATAAACATACAGACCAGCACATGATGATAAGAAAGGCACTTTCAACTTCAATGAATTGAAGCTGCTAAGAAATCTCCCTTACTTGAGCCCATAAAGCTCACAAACATCAAATTAGTCATGAGCTACCTTCTCAGCATTTTACACTACCCGGTCAGAACTCCGAAAAAGGAACAGAGTTGAATATCTGCATGTTTTTCACCATAATCATAAACATACTGACCATGAATTTGCCATACAAGTTTTTCTTTTATTAGTCTCAACATTACACACAATAAATCTTAAACCCTAGCCTTCCAAATCACCTCACTGAATTGTAATTAGTACTCTGACAAAGAAGAATACAGACACACTAACAAGAAACACAGCCAATTCTCAACTAAATATTTAGTTATTTACTGATTTGGTGGATTTTAGAGAACAGAGGATGATCATGTTAATAACTACATCATGCAAGATAGCCACTGATGGTGAAAAGGCTAAACCAAATTAAAACAAAACAAACTTGAAAACTGTCCTCTGTTAGTTCGCGTGAATATTTTGATTGAAGGGTGTTTGTGTTACACATTACCTCCTGCAAGACACACAGGGCAGCAGGCAACAACCTCCAAGGTATATGAAGGGAAGATCTGGGTGGAACTTTTTCATTTATGCTGCCTGCGTATTCTTGTTCAAAGAGAAGTTTAACTCTCACGTCTACCAGCAGAGCCTAACAAACAAACATTAAACACCATGATGCTGTGTTCCTCCATCAAACAGAGAATAACTATATCCACATAGTTCCAGAATTCGATGAGCAACCTGTCTACATGTAGACACCTCAGCTGTGTATCCAACTTCAATGTCTACATTTTTTAGCTCCATTGCTGCTTTAACAATCTCCCCTTTCTCCGCTTTCTATGTAACACCTAGAATCTGTACGGACACATTATGTCCAATCACTTTTGAACTGGAAACAATGAAATCTCAGAACCACCTTGCGACATTTCACTCCATTGCGGTAAGCATTATCAGCATATGAAATTACGGCGAAAATTTTCAAGGGCATCGTGATGCAAATATATTGAATTTGAATTACAATGAGAAAAAAAATCTATTTAATCCATAATTGCATCGGTTAAACGGAGCTAAAAGCGAAACAAATTCACCTGATAGCAAGTGACGGGGATCTCAACCATCGGTGTGGCGGGAGCTTCCAGCCTGCTGCTCTCGGCCGCCACCCTAGCACGCACCGCCCCTCGGTTTCTCCTCCGCTCCCTTCCGGTCTCCCTCCCGGCTCTCCCTCTCTGCTTCTCTATCGAACCCCCTCCCCTCTCTCTACCCCTACTCCCTCTCGACTCTCCCTCTGGACCGAACTCCCCTAGGTCCTCCCTCTCTCAGGCTGATACCCTCTCGACCTTTTCTCTACCTGGCGGCTCGGCGCCGCCCTCTCTCTCCCTCCGGCCAACTCCTCCTGGCATCGGCGCCGATCCACTGGACACTCCCTCCTTTTCCCCTGATGGATCTTGGCCTGGCAGTACCTCTCCCCCTACTCTCTACTCAGTCTATGGTTTTGAATGCTGGCTATTTTGATTTGGGGCTTTGCTGTAGAGGGTTTTGCTTCGGTTGAGCACTAATGTGAGTAATGTGGGCTAAGAGCTGCGATTCAAAGGTAAGCTATGGTCGATGATGATTCTTAGGGGTTGAACCTTAGGTTTGGAGGGCGGGGTCACAACTTGGCCACGTCTGCACGCGGAGGAGTGCACGGTGATGGCCCTGACGCTCCTCGCGAGCCCCCAAGGGTTGCTCCCCCACTGAGACCTCAAGGATTTCCCCGATCTACTTGATACTTTACTTGATCTACTCATCTAGTACCCTACATTCTATACTAATGCTGCTCTACCAGCTTACTTGTGCT
Source organism: Rhipidocladum racemiflorum (assembly GCA_036346355.1). Taxonomy (NCBI): domain Eukaryota; kingdom Viridiplantae; phylum Streptophyta; class Magnoliopsida; order Poales; family Poaceae; genus Rhipidocladum; species Rhipidocladum racemiflorum. The sequence continues at coordinate 1,635,419 of CM070575.1, read as the reverse complement.
CCTGAGCTTGGTTCGGTTCTTGGTTGATGAAGAAGCCGGGGAGGCAGTGGTGGAGGGGTGGTCGAGGTCCTCTGGCTCCTCTTCCGGTCGTCCTCTTGGTCCGGTTGGCCCCTCCGGTTCAGCAGCTCCTCTTGGTCTTCTCCTCCTCTTGGCACGGCTGCTGACCCTCCTCCCTCCCTCCCTCCCTCCCTCCCTCTCTCTCTCTCGGCCTGGAGAAGGCATTGCTTGGTTGCTCTCTTGTGGCTCTCAGGTGGGTGAGGCAAGTAAGAGAGTAAATGAGCTGAGTGCTAGTGAGCTGGTGCTCGGTTGGGTGAAAAGAGGAAAGGGAAGTGAATCCTACTGTGCCCTTGCCCTTATCTCTTCTAATGTGCCAAGTTTACCATTCCACCCTCTCCCTTAGAGCATCTCCAAAAGAATCTCCAAACAGCTCTCTATCTCCAAATTTTGGATAGCAGGTGGGAAAACGGAGCTCCAACAGAATCTCCAAAGTTGCTTCAAATGTGAAGCGAGAGAGACTCGCTACATTTAGCGATTCTCTCCGCCGCCATCTCCTCCTCGGCCTTGCTCCGCTCCCAGGCCTTGCTCGCGCGCCATGGAATCCTCGGCCTTGTCAGGCCTTGCTCGCCTCCACGGCTCCAACCCTAGGCGCGAAGCGGCCGCCACTTCCCCGACCTGCTCTCGCTCGCCCACTGACCATAAGCGTCGGCGGCGGATCCTCCCGGCGCTCCTCCGCTTCCTCAACCCTAGGCGGCGGGGCTCCACCTCCTCCTCGGCCTGCTCGCCGTCTCGACGTCGCTTCCTCAACCCTCGGCGGCGGATCCTCACCGGCGCTCCTCGCTCCCTCAACCCTAGGCGGCGGGGCTCCACCTCCTCCTCGGCCTGCTCCGCCGGCCACCGACGTCGCTTCCTCCCCAACCTCGTCGGCGGCTCCGCTTCCTCCTCACTCGCCACCGACGCCGCCGCTCCCCGTAAGCATCTTCTGCAGTATCCTTGTTTTCATCAAATGCTCGTTAAAGATCTTGTGGTGCCTTCACACAATGATCTATAATTGATGCAAATATAGCGATTTGGTAGGCACTTGAATGAGCTAATTCATCTTTGGGTGCGATTAGATAATGGATTGATTGAATTGCTTAGCTTTGATAATATCTTGTGGTGCAAATTTCACGGAAGTTGGAGTTAGCTCACGAAATTTCTGAGAGTTTGATCCGCCTAGCTCGATTGAATCGTTGTTTTCTTTGGATGGGTCATGGATGGAGAGGTGCGGAAGATGCCGCATCCTCAGGTCATTCTCACTGGCCGATCAATCGAGAGAATCGTATGTGATGAACTCCACCTATCGGTCTTCAACCACCCTACTCAATCGTATTCAATTCCCTTCACATGGTTCATGCCCGTATTCGAGCCGAACAAAACACACACGACGTCCTAGTTAAGTGCCAGTGTCAATGATGGGCACTGCTCAACGATCCTTTGCAGCTTCTTGTGATCTCCTTCAGACGAGGAATGTTGCCTCGTGGTTCATGCACTTCAGGCGACCAATCTATACCCTCCTGGAAGCTACCGGCTTTCGCCACTATTAACACAATGTGAATTGTTGTAACACGGTCTGATCATTCTCACGATCATTTACGTATTTGAGTTGTTTTGCCTCGCTAGCGATCGAGTTCATTGAATTGCCGACATGATTCAAGCAATGTGATGCCATACTGACATATAGCAGCTTGTTAAGATGCTCAACAAAGCTAACATAGAATAGTGCATAAAAACATATAGCTGCTTGTCCATTAAATGCTAAGGTGATGCTAAGCTGACATAGAATATCTACTGTCAACGTAATTTCTATCTACTGCTTTTATTTTGTCCAGGATTAGTACTTGCTTTATCATGCCTTTATTTTGTTGTCTTTGATCTATAATTGTCAATAGTTTCTATCTACTGCCTTTATTAGTACTTGCTTTATCATGCCTTTATTTGTTGACTAGCTATTTCTTGAATATGAGTAAAGATATGGTAACATATTATTCTGTTTGCTACTAGCTGTTGGAAATTAAGTAATTGAGATATTTTGTGTTTTCTTGTCCACTGTAATGCATATAAAGATGGACAAAGAATCGAAGAAAGTCAGTGCAGTGCATGCTTGGACAATTAAGCGCATAGAGGAAATCGCATGTGACATTAAGAATGTAGTGAACGATAACTTTTCTCCTTGCTCATGCGCCAGCGCAACTGAACTAAACCAAGTCTTACTTGAGATCGAACAAATTGCTTGCCGCCTTGACGAACTTGCCATACATTCCGAAGATTTGGTGCGAACGGATGGCGTTGATCGTCCTGAAGAAGAAGACAGTTCATCGAGTTTAGGCGAGCAATTGCTTCCATACGACTACGAGACCGATGATGAGGGTAAACGGGATGATCGTCAATTTAGAGAGGATGAAAGTATCAGCTCCAGTGGCTAGTGTTATCCTTATCTTTGTGTTATGTATATGAAGACTTATGATCATCACTATATGTATTGATCGACTTTATGATCATCAATGCTGTGACTCATGTTCTTTTTTGAACTGTGTTGTTATGCAAATTTTCTTAATGAAATCTTGATGTCATGAGAATATATAATATGGATGGCTTCTACACTAGTCTGTTAAGTGAGGGGGGAAGTGAAATACGTTGGGATGAAAGTCCAATTGGGGAGCAACATTCACCAATTGACCATTCCAGTCCCCAGCCGAGACCTCATAATAAAAGATCAAAAAATTTCTCAGAGAAGGAAGACAATATGTTGGTGTCGGCATGGCTTAATGTTAGTTTGGACCCAGTGCAAGGGACCCAACAAACTCGTGCCACTTATTGGAGTAGAATACATGATTACTTTCATGAGAACAAAGACTTCTTCTCAGACCGTACTCAGAATTCACTTATGCACCGTTGGTCATCTATCCAAGAACATGTGAACAAGTTTTGTGGTTGTTATGACCGGATTGAGCGTAGAAGGCAAAGCGGGATAACAGAGCAAGATAAGGTTGGTCCATATCCCTTTTTATTACAATTTCATATGTTGTGTCCATATTAAATAAGCTACTTAACCTTTTCTCTGAGATAGTCCATGCTAAAGCTTTGTACCAGGAGGAAGAAGGCCGATTATTTGCATACCGCATTGCTTGGAACGTATTACAACACCATCCAAAGTGGAATGATCATTTATCTCAAAAAAGCGAGTAAAACATCATCTAATGCTTCTCAGGGTAGTTCTAGTCCTCTTAGCTCTAATGCAGTTCATATTCATGAAGATGCTCCTACTACGTAAATCGATGTGTTGACAAGGCCAAGTGGTAGGAAGGCCGAGAAAGAATGGTTACGCCGAGGTAAAGATTCTATTGACAAGGTCCTAACAGTTCACTCTACATGGAAGCATTAGAAAACTTTAGGAAGGAGATGAAAGAATTGGAGGTTATGAAAGAGCTTAAGAGGGACGAGCGGTATGAACGAGCATTTGCACAAGAGCAAGAGAGGATTTCTCAAGAGAAAGAAAAGATTGAGATAAGGAAAAGTGAGTTCGAATTGAAGAGAATGGTCGAAGAGGAGAGGATTATGAGCATTGACATCAGTCGCTTGAGTGGGCCACAACAACAATACTACACGAACCTGCAGAACGATATCATCGCTCGAAGATGTAATACGTCTGGTTGATCACTAGTTATGTTCTACGAATTAATATCTTGAACATTTTATGCTATTGGACTATGCTATGGTACTAGCCTGTATGCGTTGAACCTTTTATAAGTAAGACATTTGAATTGTGCTATCGTACTAGTGTGAGTTGAAGTGCAGAAATTAGTACATCATATTGACGTGCAGAAGCTAGTACATCATATTGAAGTGCAGAAGCTAGTACATCATATTGAAGTGCAGAAGCTAGTACATCATAATTGAAACAGTAAACTAGCGCTCAACTAGATCCTTCCGTAACGTTGCCATAAGTGCTCGACTAGATCATCCTGAAGCTGGGAGTGAGCTTTTCTATTTCTGATGGATTGATGAGTTTGGATAAACTCAGAAAGCTCATGTGTTATTTCATGGGAGACCGCAACATTTTCTCCCATTGCTTCGTAATTGTAATCAACTGGAGGTCCATCCCTCTCATCTTCAATTATCATGTTATGCATGATGATACATCTTTGTCATGATATCTCTAAGTGTTTCTTGATACCAAAAACGAGCTGGTCCGCGAACAATTGCAAAACGAGCTTGTAATACTCCAAATGCTCGTTCCACATCCTTCCTAGCCGCTTCTTGAGCTTCGGCGAAATGTTTTTTCTTATTCCCTTGAGGAGCTGGTATTGTCTTCACAAATGTTGCCCATAAAGGATATATTCCATCTGCAAGATAGTATCCCATTGTATAATTGTGACCGTTCACAGTATAATTCACTTCAGGTGCTTGCCCTTCGGCTAGCTTTGCGAAGAGAGGGGATCGGTGAAGAACATTAATATCGTTGTGAGACCCTGGTAAACCAAAAAAAGCATGCCATATCCAAAGATCTTGCGAAGCAACGGCTTCTAGAATGATTGTTGGCTCATGCACATGACCAGTATACATGCCCTGCCATGCTGCAGGGCAATTTTTCCACTTCCAGTGCATACAATCTATGCTCCCTAGCATACCTGGAAAATCTCTTTCGTCACCAATTGCAAGTAATCTAGCAGTGTCATTATCATTTGGAGATCTCAAATACTCATCTCCAAAGATTTCAATAATAGCTTTCACAAACCTTCTCAGGCTCTCTATAGCAGTACTTTCTCCAATCCGCACATAATCATCAATAGCATCTGCTGCTACTCCATAGGCTAGCATCCGAAATGCCGCGGTAACCTTTTGCAAAGAAGATAACCCAAGAATTCCAGCACAATTCCGCTTCTGAACGAAATAGTTATCATGCGCTTCTACAGCATGCAATATGCGAAGAAATAAAGAACGATTCATTCGGAACCTACGCCAAAATTAGAGAGTGAGCCGCATACAGGATGATCAGCATAATACGCGAAGACATAAAAAACGAATATTTCCAAACCTGCGCCGAAAGAAGGTTGGGCCATAGATAGGAGGATCAAAGAAAATAGTCTTGGAACAGTCTAGCATGTCCTTCTTGTCTATTGCGATGAACGACTTGATGGCCAGGAGTAGAACCGCCATGGCGTCGAACATCCCGATCTTCCATGTGTGCTAGGTATCCTGTTGTCAAAAGAAATGCGTACTCATCATTTCTCTCAGACTCCTCATCTTCCGAGAGACATTCCAAGACTAAATTTCGACGACTCATTGAGGTGTTATTGGTAGTGAACAACAAGAAACGCGTGCAATACTTCAAGCGCAAATGGGTATGTATATATAGAGCAGAGTAATATAGCCGTTCGAATTTATCCGTTGAAAAATAGCCGTTGTAGCGTAGTCGTTACAATAAATTTCGAATTTTAAATTCCCGCATTGAAATATAGCCGTTCGAATTTACCCGTTAAAAAATAGCCGTTGCAGCGTTGTCGTTACAATAAATTCCGAATTTTAAATTCCCGCATTGAAATGTAGCCGTTCGAATTTCGAATTTACCCGTTAAAAATAGCCGTTGTAGCGTAGTCGTTACAATAAATTTCGAATTTTAAATTCCCGCATTGAAATATAGCCGTTCGAATTTACCCGTTAAAAAATAGCCGTTGCAGCGTTGTCGTTACAATAAATTAAGAATTTTATATTCTCGCATTTAAATATAGCCGTTCGAATTTCGAATTTACCCGTTGAAAAAAAACCGTTGCAACATGCTGGTTACAATAGCGGTTATGGAATATGATTAAAATATAGGGGAGAGAAAATAGAGAGTGTGATATAGAGAGTGCTGTTGGAGAGGAAGGAGATATAGAGAGTCAAATTTTTGGAGAACTCTCCAAATTTGGCTTTTGGAGAGTGAAATTTGGAGAGTGCTGTTGGAGATGCTCTTATACTAGCTACACAAGGGCACACTAGTTATTATATAACTCTATGTATGCTAATGAATTGATTAGGTGAGTAACTAATGCATTTGCTTAATTGGATTTTCAGGGTCCTTAACAAAAGCGTAACAAAATAAAAATACGGTGCATATTTATCAGGAAGAAGTTATGTAAAACACACCTCAAGAAGCAACGACAAAAAAAAACTGTGTTCAGTTTTTTCTTAATGGAAAAGCTGGGGCATCAGGTTGTGATGCCTTTTGATCTAAAAAAAAAGAAGCAACGACAACATCATAGAGAAACTTTAGAAGGAATCTGTAATACAATTAGGAAAACTACTATTTTCACCATATCAGAAAATCTTCAGGAAGGAATTATGTATAAGACACCTCAAGAAGCCACATACCATCATGAAAAAATTTCTTACTCCGAGTAATCTGTAATATAATAATTAGAAATGAAATATATTCACAAAAAGGAGTTGATTCATGGCTTAAACAAGTCACTACTGTGTTGGAGATTGTCAAGAATACTAAATCTTTGCAGTGATCAGATAATCTGCAGAGGTTCCATTTAATAGCAAAAGAGGCTCAATGTTGGTAAAGTGTGTACAATATATTCTGATATAACAACACTGACCTGCAGTAATCTAAGAGGATATGCGATATATATTTATGCAAATTGTCAGCGCATCCATAAATCGATGATCAGGGTTTTTGTTCTGAGAATAACATGTGTGCACACCGTGTACAGTTTTGTAGATGGATCATCACTGTGGTGTATCTACATCTAAGACTTTTCAACCAGTTGAAATCCTTTCTGAAGTTACGTGCTTTCTTGTATTCCTTTCGCTAGTCTTGAAATTGTCACTGTCAGAATGATCAATAATATGTGGAAAAGAACTCCCACCTGATCGTACAACCAAAGATAGTGCCCTGTACCATTGATGCAAGCAATCATGACTGTTATTTCTTCTGAGCAATTCTAACTTTCTAGTCTCATTTTTTGAAACTCCTCTTTTCACTAAAATCACCTTTAGTGCCTTGAATGTTGCATCATTTGGTGGTGTCTTTGATGCCAACATCTTCTGAAATATTTTAACAGCCTCCCCCATTCTTCCACCAGATACGTACATTTGAATCACAGAATTGTAGCTTAAGGCTTGAGTTAGAAGTCCTAAAGCTTGCATTTCCTTAGAGATCCTGTGGGCTTCATGAAAGCGAGCAACTTTCTTGTACAAGCACACCATCATCGCATGTGAAAATTCATTTGCACTTCCCCTAACCTTCAAATTTTCAAAAATCTCGCATGCTTCCTTCACCATACAATGGTCACTGTAGAGGCGAATCATGCAGTTCGATGCATAAAGATTGGTGTCAGTACCTAATGATTTCAGAAGCTTGTACGTTTCTTGGGCATCTGCAAGATACCCTGCCTTTGTGTAGAGCTTGATCAAAGAATTGTAGGTCATAGCACTCTCACATAAACCAGTTTTTTTCATTAAACCAAAATATGCTGCAGCTTGCTGGACATTTCCAACTTCAGCATATGCATCAATTACAATAGAGTAAACATAAGCATCGGCTTGGATCCCTGAAATGACCATTTCTCTAAATAGGCATTCAACCATGTGTAAATGGTCATCCTTAGCAAAGCTACTAATTACCACAGAATATGGAACACAATTAATCAGCAATTTTGCTGCTTGCATCTTTCTCAAATAGTAGAAAGCTTTCCCTGGCAGTTTAGCAGTAGACAGAAGTTGAATGAGAGAACAATAAGTCAAGTAATCAGGCAAAATACCATACCTCTCCATGCCATCAGCTATCTCACAGGCCTCATCAAGCTTTTCTACTAACCCATATGCTTTAATCATAACATTACAAACACAAGTGCTTAGCATATTCCTCTTTAGGCAGCACATAAAAACCTTCTCTGCAAGGGCTATGTGTCCTCTCTCCCCAAACGCATCAATGTTTGCAGAAAAGCACTCAGAGTTCATCTGGTGATGGAACTTCTCGAACCAACGCCACGCTTTCTCAAGCATCCCAGCATTTACATACATCCTTGTCACAGCTGACTGCGTGTATTCATCGATCACCAGGTCCCTCTCACCCATTTCTTTAAGAAGAGCTTCCACTTTAGTGAACATCCCCCTGATAGAGTATCCATACAAGAGTGTGCGGCAGCTCACAACGTCCGGCACCAATTTTTCCGCTTTCATCTTCAAAAAGTAGTACTCTGCAACTTCAATATCATTGCTTTCTCTGTACAGTGAGATCAGTATATTATAAGTCCTAGTGTCAGGAAGGCAATGGTAATCCTCCATCTTCCTCACCAATGAAGCTACTTGATCCATTCTATGGTGTTTACCCCAAACATGAATCATTGTGTTGAATGTAATAACATTTGGCTCAACACCTTGTTTCAACATTTGGTCGAACGTATCTGATACTTTCCCAAGCTGCCCGGCCTTTCCGTAAGTATCAATCAAGGTGTTGTAAGTATACAAGCTATAGTAAGGACGTCCTTCCATCCTTCTATCTGACTCCGAAGACCATCTTTTGAAGAAAAGCTCGGCTTTTTCGTACTCCCCAGCCTTCTTATATGCCTGAAGGACAATACTCATAGTGACCTCATCAGGCACCAAACCCCGCTTGCACATGTCCCCGAGCCAAAGCAATGCTGCCCTCTCTCTACCCCCTTTGCAATACACATAGATCAGTGTACCGTATGTTGCATTATCCGGCTCCACACCACAGGAATGCATCTCATGCCATAGGCCAACAACAAGGTCCCATCTCCTTGCCTGCCCAACCGCAAGGAGCACAACATTATAGTGAATCACATTGACCTCATGACACTTCTCCCTGCGAAACCAGCCAAGGATCTTGATTGCCCGCCTCCAATCCTTCTGCTCCTTGAGGATGATGGTCCTCTCACGGTTGCTCAGCGTGTCCTTCCATGGCCAGAGCGCCTCCCCAATGTCCTGGACGCGCTCCAGTGCACCCAAAATTGCCGGAATTGACCCACCGTAATGGACCCACTTGTCTTTGTCCTTCCCTTTGGTGGTCTGTCCGGAAACCGTGCATGGAACCACCAAACTGGGGGAAGTTTCGACGGTTCTTACCGGCGCAGAGACTGCATTACTTTGGAAGGTGAGGCTCTTACCTCTCCGGCGATCTCTGGGTGCCAAAGCCATGAGATTCGATGATGGATTCAGTGGCGTCGTGGAAGCATGGAGGAAACAACCGCACGGGCTCAGCATCTCGCCCTGTCTGTATCCGCCCTGAAAATTAGTCTAATGTAAATGTTGTTCAGCATTGAGGTTTGGAATTTAACTAACAAATAACTCATCTCTCCTAACCCTGAAACTCATCTGATGAATGACTTTTAGTACAGATGTTCTCTATGTGAAAATTTTAAGCCCTAAAAAATACAAGCATTTTGTGTACGCATTTTTCATGCTAGGCTTTTCCAAGATTAACAGGGTCCATTTACAATTTTCTTCTACCACTAGATGCAACAACTCCGTCAGGGAAATCAAAACACAGACTAGCATCTTCCATGAAACCAACTAGAAACCATCTCAAGTTGCTAATTCTCACGCCAAAAAATCATCAGAGCAACAGCATTCTATCAAACCAATGTGGCAGCACTATTCTAAAAACTCCAATGTCACCGAAGCAGCCTGCTTTGCCATCGCATTTTAAAATAGAGGAGAGGAACCCGGGGGCACATTTCTAAAATTCGAATTCATAGAGTTCATAAACAGAACAACTGGCGAAACAAATTCACCTGATAGCAAGTGACGGGGATCTCAACCGTCGGTGTGGCGGGAGCTTCCAGCCTGCTGCTCTCGGCCGACGGCCAGGAATCCACCTCCCGCGGCGGCGAAGGCATTGCCATTTCCGACGCCGACACGGCGCGTCGAGGACGGGGAGGCGACCGCGGGGTGAAGCGCCGCCGCAGCGGCCACCGTCGGCATCACCATGGCCGGAGACCGAACCCTAACCGGCCCTCTCCGAAGCGCACGCCTCCATGTGTGAAGGGTAGCTTTAGGTGTAGGGTTTTGGGGAGGTGGAGGTGCGAATAAAGGGTGAGAGCGTCAGTGATGACGAGAAGCCGGTGGCCGGAGGAGGGTTGGGGCTGGGGGGCGATGGATCGTGCTTTTTCCGTGGACCTGGTTCGTGCGCTAATACATGTGGACCATTCCAGGTGCTGACATGTAGCTACTGGGCCGCGCGTATTAAGAGGTACGGAATGTGACGGTCCACATGGGCTGGCACGGCGCAATTCTGCTTGCTGGGCTGGGCTGAATTCGCTGCCTGAGGAGACGAGTAAAAAAAATCGGCTCCTCGCAAACAAATCTCGCCCGGGGAAGCGAACTGGTGGCCGAGTAGCTCCTTCCAGAAGATTCCTCCTCCTCCTCCCCCTCCCCCTCATGGCCGCCGCACCAAGCACCACCGCGTCCACCCTCGTGCCCCCTCTCCGCTCGCCCTTCTCCTCAGCCCGCGGGCCCCGCTTCCCCGCCACGCTCCACCTCCCGCCCCCTCAGCCCGCGCCGGCTCGCTGCCGCCTGGCGCCCGCGCCAGGCCGGCACGCGCGCGCGCGCGTTCGGTGCGGCGCGGCGGTGAAGTTCATTGGGCAGAGCGAGTTCGAGGCGGAGGTGTTGCAGTCGGAGTTTCCCGTGCTCGTCGACTTCGTCGCCGACTGGTGCGGGCCGTGCCGCCTCATCGCGCCCGTCGTCGATTGGGCTTCCGAGGTCTGCTGCTTCTTGGTAGAAATGCCCATATGTTTGTTATGCCATGTTCGAATAGTTGAGATATTTGATAATTGCAAAAATACTAAACAACCAAAGCACGAAAGGCTAGTTTTTTGTTATGCTGGATAATGTCTAGTGTGAGAGATAGCAGCTGTCGAGGAATTAGCTAGCAGAGAATACACGGGCTTCCTTTCAGGTAAAATGCAAATTCAACAGTTATCAGCGAACGCTGTGTTTGTGGTTTGAGTTGTACATCTTAGAACAGCGAAGTTTTAATCAGTCTAGAACAGGTAGTACAATTTTGTTGTGCTAAAACACAATGGCCAAAATGCTTGCTAAGAACTACAGCAAAATCCTAAACGTTATAACCTGAGACTGCAAGGGAGCATAATGTAGGTCGAGTTGGGAAGATTTCAGCAATGATTGTTTTGATTTCATGTAAGTAATCGTAGTCTTAAGGACTTGATTCATTCTTTGTTTTGATGCTTTCCTAAATTAATGTGGAAATTTGGTGAAAGACTTTGTTTGTAACTTCCTACTTTGGTATTTTGACCTATCATGGAAAATTCTCTGATTAATTGACTAATGTGTACAGATATCCATCTGTATGGTTAATCGATAACGTGGGAAGAAATTTGTATGGTTCAGCAGAAACTGATATTTTACATTTTTTTTGAGAGGAAACTCTGTTGTTTTATGGAATTGACAGCTCTGATAGTTTAGTTTTGGTGAAATAGGAATATGAGGGAAGATTAAAGATTGTCAAGGTCGATCATGATGCAAATCCTCAATTGATTGAAGAATATAAGGTTTATGGTCTCCCGGCTCTGATTCTCTTCAAGAATGGGCAGGAGGTGCCTGGGAGCCGAAGAGAAGGTGCGATAACAAAAGACAAATTCAAGGAATACATCGATCCTCTCTTGGAGACCACAACTGTCGCTTAATATCATCGCTGCAGTCTGCAGCACTGAATCTCATATGGTTCAGAGGATGCCAATGGCATTGGCTCGCAATGCACATCTTGCATGTTGAAGAGTTTTTTTTTCCCCCATGATCATGACTGACTACTACGTATGACTGTCCTTGTTGATGGCAAAGTTCAGTATATATAATGAAGGGCTATCATGAGGATGTACCCATACTCTTCATTTTTAAGCAAGTTCAATTAATATTACTTTTCCCTGTGCATACAATGGTTTGTTGTTTATAAAACTAGCAGATTTACCTGCGCCATATATATGATGATACAATTTTTTTGATATATAACTCTACTACTTGTTATTAGAATTCAATTGCATTTGTTATATAACTCTAATATATATGATTAGTCTGCACCGTTATAATTTTGTCCTACCAAAATAAGTAGTGGAGATCTTTATCTTTTTCTTTCGATTAATATGAGAATTTTTTGGAATTTTTTTTAATTTTTTAGATTCCTGTGGAATTTTTTGCCCTCTATTTAAAGGTGATACCTTAAATATCAGATGTTTTATTTATGAGCAGAACTTCTATGCTTTTTCCTTCTAATACAAGTTGTACAAATATTGAAGCATACGAAAGAGTAAGCAATCACAATCTAACCTCTCCTCATGCTGTAATATTTATGTAGCTTTAAAAAAAAAAAGTATAAAAGCACCCTCATTGTTTGTATAGATTAATTTTATGTGGACGAAGGCGAAAGCAAACTTTGGCGCGACAGACGTGTCAACTGCAGGCATGAAAACTTCCATGAAGTCTGGGCGTCATGGCATTGAGTTCTGAGCCATCAGTAAATGGTTAGTTGGGGTGGGGAATCTGTGGTGGCGGCGGCGGTGGCTGTGGCGGTGGCGGGGTGGGAAGAGGTGGAAATGGATGGATGGCTCGGGGGCAGGGTTCACCTTACCGTTGCATGTGATTTTCGGATGAACAGTGATTTTCGGTAATCGCAAAAATCGAGCCGAAAATCGGTCGAAAATCGCAAAAAATCGCATAAATTCAAAATTCAGATTTTTTTCAAAAAAATTCAAAAAACGTGGAAAATCGACGATTATCGGTGGAAAATCGACAGTCATGTTGATTTTTTTTGTGCGGTCAACTTTTGTAGCGATTTTCGACGATTTTTGGCGAAAATCGACCGATTTCCACCGATTTTCGACCGGCTTTTGACACGTAAATTTTTTTGAATTATTTTTTGAATCGGATCGGTTTATCGACCGGTTTTTGATATCGAGCCGCAGCGATACGTGCGAAAATCGAGCGATTTTCGTCGATTTTTTGAACCCTGCTCGGGGGAGGCGGTGGAGCTGCGCCGCAGATCGATGGGTTGGGTTTGAACTAGTGGATGGCATGTCGAGATCAGAGAAGGCTGCCGAGATGAAGCACCTCCATCCGTAGTGCCATCCTTCCGTGGGGCCATGCTCATTCTTTTCAGACAAAACTAGAGAAAAAATTGTTCATCACTTCAATTATTTTTATTATCTGCTTGGTGTTTACCTCTCAGTGTCATAAGATTTAAATCAAAAAGATTCACATATACTATATATAAACTAATATATACTAAAATTTTTTGACCCAGTGTCTTGTGACACCAGGTAGGTATACCTAGTTCCGCCCCTGCCTGCAGATCGGGAGACGGCAGTAAGCCAAAGATGCGGGCCATGCATACAGTGTTCCTGGCAAGGCACGAGGAATCAGATGCTCGTTTCCTCCATGGTTTATCCTAGCGGAGCTCCTGTCCTGGCCCTCGACTTTCCCCTCGAGCACTGGTTTTTGGTGTTAGATATTAATCTTGATTTTATTTGGTCGTCAGTAGTTTATTAGTTTGGGCTGCGCATGTATAGGTAGATTAGTTTGTTTTGTTGGGTTTATTTAGATCAATTTGTTAGCTTATCTTTTTTTATATAATGGAAGAATATATTAACATTTCGGTCTCTACACCTTGAGATGCACACAGCCACAATGTTTATTACAAAGTTTGAACCGAAATGTTGACAAAGAGAAATTCATAAAAACAGTCTTAACAATCATAAAACATAGAATTCAACATTTAGAAGGCTAAGAACTATTTAAAAGAACTCAAATGGCACACAATCTTGTGCTAAACCTCCAGCCATGTGGTAAGAAAATTTCTTGGACCACAATCTGTAAAGAGCTGACGTTGTAAAACCAACTAAGAACACAACCAATTGATATACGAGAAGATTATTGCAGTGGATTATATATATATTTCTTGTTGAGGATAACATCATTTATACATAGCCAAATGGCCCAGCATAAAGCGACAGCTCCGACTAAGCAATGTGCTTGTTGTAAGCTTATCTTGTAATCAGGCTTTCTATTTAAGAGAATGAAGGAAGAAAACGAAAAGATGCAAGTCATTAGACAGCACAACAAAAATATAGGTTGTGTTCCAATAATTGGTATTAGAAACTAAAGTTTTAAATCAGGCCGTTGTCCTCTTGAGGAGGAGACTCCCGGGCGGCCATCTCAGGTGGCCATCGCACGGCTTCATCCAGGTGCTGCAGCAAGCAGCACAAGGACATGCGGTGTCCTGGTCTTCACGGACGCAGGCGCAAGGCGGCAGAAGTAGATCCCACGTTACGCCACCACGCGCTACACTAACCAGGACATCGTCGGTGGATCCAGGAGCTGCCACTACTACAAAAATGCTTATATTAGACGCACCATCACAGACGGTTTTCAAAAACCGTCTGTAATATATAATATCACAGAAGATTCTATAAACCAACCGTCAATGAAACTATCACAGACCGTTGTTAATTAACCCCGTCTGTGATTAGATAAATATCGCAGACGGTTTTGTATTCCAACCGTCTGTGATATTATCACAAACGGTTCTATAAAACCGCCTGCGTGATATAAAGTAATATCACGCATAGTTTTACTATACAACCGCTCGTGATATAAGCTACGCACGGTTGTGTTTATAAACGTCTCTGATATTGCTTATATCACAGACGTTTTGTGTTTATAACCGTCTGTGTACTGCGTTATAACATTTTGATGTTTTTATCGAAATATATCACTAACGGTTATGAATAAGAACCGTCTGTAATATTATTATCACAGACGGTTGTTGAAACCGTCTGTGATGTGGCTCTATTATCACTGACCCATTGTTAGAGACGGTTCACAAAGCCGTCTCTGATGATATTTGTGAACCGTCTCTGATAGGGTTTTCTGTAGTAGTGTGCTCGACGGTAGCATTGGCGGTCGCGTTGACCACGTTCGGGAGGAGATGCTGCTGCTGCTGCTGCTGCTACGCATCGCGGTGCTGTGCGCGGCCAAGGATAGGCCGACAATATTGTGGGACGTGGTGACCATCCTAGAGAAGCTTGACAACGCTAAGGACATCACGAGGGTGGAGTGCACCAGCAAAGAGCCTGCTCGAGGACCATCACGAGGCGCTGGCCACCATGCCAAGTGTCCGCGTCGTCCGTCGTGCCGGCCATAAGGTGAAACAACATTTTGTTTTTGTTTTTCTACCTTTTGTTTTTCATTGGTTACTAGTTGGACACAACCATAAGGTGAAAAATAAACCTCGAACACGAGGATGAACGGCATCTCAGCAAGAACGTAGCGGGTGACCCAAGGCTACACTAGCGCATGTGCCCAGAGAGTGAGATGGAAGAATATACATTTACTTTATATTCTCTATATGCATGCATCGAGTATAGTGCTTAATGATAATAATTAGATATAATCTAGTTATTTTTAATATCTTTTTTAATCTATGTGCTAAGAAGAAATTCGTACGGTAAAATCATCGACGGAGCGAGTATCCTTCTTCTTTTAACTCAAAGGCCCACATAAATGCCCATGAGAAATCCATTCGTGGCCCAGGAAAGCGACCTAGGGCCCACTCGTGCGTATAAAGCGAGCAACGGAGCACCTCAAGCTCACCGGCTCAGGCCACATCTCCTCCCCTCTTGTTCTCTCCTCACGTCTCTTCCTTCGTTCTCCCATGGCCACCTCCGTCATGTCCCTCCGCTCCCTCTCCATGGCCGCGACCGCGCCCACCGCCGCCACCCTTCTCCTCACAAGCTCGTCGCCGCCGTCCCCCTCCCCTTCCTCTTCTCCCGCACGCCTCTCCTCCGCTCCACCTGTCGCCTCCCCCTCACGTCCCTCATCGCGTCCTTTGATGCCACCGTTGCCGAGGCAGGCATCGATTGGACCGACGAGGAAGCTAAAGAGCCTCTCGAGGAGGGGGGTGAGGTTGTGAGGAGGAGGTTGTGGTCACTGCATTGGGAGGGGACGGCTATGTTGAGTCCCAAAATTTTGGGGGTGCCGGGGCATATCCGGCACCCCCTAGTTCTTCCTCTGTTTACAAGTGTGAAGTGCCGAGGGCATGCTAACCGTGTGGCCGACCGACCTAAACAATGAGGTGTGACATAGCAGAAGACTGGAAAAAAAGGAGCCATGCCATATTCCACAGAGGTGTGACACAGCAGAAGACAAGCGTGTGGCAATGAACTTCATTCATATTTTAATATTTATAAAAAAAATTAAAAATAAAACATAGAAGCACCTCTCTAAATATGCCTCATCAAATCTTATCAAAATTTGGCATTGCAAAATTTTGTTACCAATGTTTTGGCCAAAGATTGATATGAAAATAAACTAGAGAACCAAAGAAAAAGAAATCCTGCCAAAATATGGTGGCTATTTGAACAACACTACCAAAATTTAGTAAGATTTAGTAAGATGAGCATTGCACCCACGGCTCACAAAAGATGCGCCGCAATACCATACGTGCTGAGCCAAACCAGCAGCGTTGTATTCATTCGACTCCACCATCCTCGCCACATCTCAGGATTGCACCTGGGCCTTCGACCTGGAGATCCTCTACACTGATAGGAGTATTCTACTATTCTCTCTTGAAGAAATTCACCTTGCGATTGGGGATGAACAAGAACGAATTTATTTTCATTTAATATTTATTTTAAATTATTTTTTCAAATCTAATCGATGAAAACAAAAAATTGCAAAAATAGGCACCCGTCGCCCTAACGTGGAGCGATCGCCCCATATTGGGGCGATAGGTACCTAAATGCAAAATATATTGGTAAATCCACTCCTTCATGTGTCCATTTTCACAAGTGCATTTTTTACATCCAGGTACCTATCGCCCCAATATGGGGCGATCGCCCCATATTGGGGCGATGGGTGTCTATTTTTGCATTTTTTTATTTCCATCGATTAGATTTGAAAAAAAGATTTAAAATAAATATTAAATGAAAATAAATTCGAACAAGAACAGTGAGCCGGGCCTAGATCGATTTGGGCCTAGCTTTTTATCGGCCCGCCTGGTCCACCGTCGGGCCCATCTTGCTCTCCCTTTTACAGGCCTTCCACGGTCGCTTGTCGGAGCTGGAGATAATTAACCGGGTGTACATTGTTCTTCTGCCCCAAAAGAGATAAGCTTTCCAGTTGCAGTCCATCAGACCATCACTGCTTTTCTTGCCACAATACGCTTTATATACATCACTGTTCACTGGAGATGAGCCCAACCATCCTGACCGAAATATTTTCTTATCTTCCCTTCTATGCACTAAAAGAATCACTTCTGAATTCTGATACTGATATTTGACACGTTCAGGCTGGAGCTAGCGCAATGTTTGGAAAGGGATGATTTCAAATTGTTCAGGAAGCAGTTGGAGCTGATATGAGATTTGGAGATTTCTGAGAAGGCCTTAATAACCATCAAAATCATGCGATTTCCGCGAGAAATTAGCAATCCATAAGCATGCTTATGAAATTCATTCGGATGTTATTTACAAAGGAAAACGAACTTGAAACAATTTGGGGTGTGATACTCATTATAACCTTTATTTATGAGTAGTTGTATCACGTGCGTATACATCATACACCAAGAAATTTTGGTCTACTTATGTGTATATCTAGGCTTCCAAGTGGAATAATATTTTATAAGTTCTACGATATCCGAAACTGCATTTTGCCTCTGGTTTTTTTTTTTTTTTTTTTTTTTGGCCACCTACACGATAATGACCTGGATTTTGGACTGCCTTAACATGCTAGCCAGTTTCATGATTTAATTTTTTCTTGAATTCCGTGCTTGCCCGTTGCAATTTCCTGTCTGTTCCAATTATAACTTGGTTGAATTTTTTTTCCCTTTAAAAACTTACAATTCCGGAGGTGAAGTAAGACCAAGCTCATGAGCCTGTTATCCTAGCCTCCTAGTCCTAGGTCGGAACAAATTAGCTGCAGATTGAATTATACTTGACACTTCATTTATCGATCAGCTCAGGCCTCAGGTATGTTATCTGGAGCTTCAAACGAATAGGAATAACAATCATATTTGAGTTGCTCTCTTTTTACTCCTATGGATTGGGATGAAAGTGCAACCGTGCAATTGCCTGCACTTTCCATGTTAACTCATTTGAAATGTCCCTATTTGCAAGTCTAAAAAAACATCATGTACTTTCTTGCGCATCTTCCAGTTTGAACTGACCACGCCTCCTGCTGCACGAATCCTGAACACCACCTACAGAGTTGGTGAGATGTCATGGTTTTTTATGGCTACATGTAACGATCATTAACTATTTTGTGGTCTTTTAGTACGCGGTGCTTGATTAATTTTGTTATCATTGATCATTTGTCGTGTACTTATATTATAGTTTATAGTTTACTGCACCCGCCTTATTTTTGGGAAATGTCATCTCCACAATATAAATGATCTACTGCAAAGATTAAAGGTAATTATTATAATATTTTTATTATATACTCTCCTTTAATACTGAAAAAAAGATAAATAGTTACAGTATGTTATTTAATAGGAGCACACATGACTCAACAATGTTATTTAATAGGAGCACACATGAGCACAGTAGGCGACAAGACGGGTGAACATAGGCAGTCGGGGGGTGGGGTGGGGTGTGCACGCGAAAGGTGTTCCCCGGGTGTGGCAGGGGAAAGGTATCGCCTATCATTTCTTTCGCAGTGAGGGAGGGGGATACATTTGTAAATGCACACATTGAGGGACTAGATGTGAAAAATAAAACGTACTAAGACTACTGTGATTTCTTAAATCTGGACAATTCTGTTTTCTCATATATGCCCCTTTCGCTTGTTAACCGGCAAATTTGGCCTCCCCTCCCACCGCGGAAGGTGTGGTAAGTGATGCGTGTCCTCATCCGCACCTCGGGAGCGCGAAAGTTGGCCTGCACCGTAGCAAGGCACAGGGGGGAGTATGGCGCTACACCTGGTAGCGCGGAAGGAGTCCTGCTGCTGTGGGCCATGCTCTGCTCCCATGGTCAGTCGAGCGAGCCGCGAGCTGGTGGCATTCCGTGCTCTCCGAACATAATAGAAGACAAGTGTTACCTGTCACGTCTTTTATGTTGATGAAGAGACTCAAACTTGCAAATACCTATGTAGACTCTAGATTTAAAAAGAAAAACCGTACAGGACCATGTTTTCTTAAATCTGGACCATTACATATGTAGAATCTAGAATTTAAAAAAGCCCATACAGGACCATGATTTCTTAAATCCGGACCATTCTGTTTTCCCATGTGTCCCTTTCGCTTGATAACTGGCACTTGTTGCGATGCGCCGATGGTGGTGGGGGCCCTCGACTCTTCTAAAAGGCATCTGTTGTAGTACTCGTACGTTCCTCTAGTAGTACTAGTAGTATTACTTAACCAAACAAACCATAAAGAAGTTGATAATAGCACGAGATTCTTCGAGGCAGCACTGTCCAAAGCTGATGGGAGACTCACGTAAGCCTTTTCCTTGTCCTTTCGTTCATTCGTTATTGTACTTTGGTGAGAGGTGATTGTCAACCCAAATTCAGACTGTTGAACAGCTCCCAACCTTCTTTCCAACAGCAACCTCGATTCTTACGCAATGCATGTCAGATATTAATTGTTGTGGCACACTGTGGATGGCCAGCATGAGCTGATCGAACAAGCGCGCATGGCCAGTGGACTATAGAGTGTAGACTGCAACACGACACGAGCGAGCAAAGCAAACATGCCTTTGGACTTGGACTTGAGCTGATGGCGACGGTCGGCTTCGTTGCAGGTCGGTCTGTCGCTAATGGCGACGCGGATTGTGCACAGCAGCTGTGCTTGTGGCGAGGACGTCGGGCATCTCGGATAAGGTGTAAATATTTGGTCGCCGGCGCGGGCAGCGATCGCCCAACACGCGCGCGAGCACAAATCCAGCTCCGGCCGGTAGATCCCAAGTGGGGTGACTGGATCGTAGCCATAGGTCGCCTCGCCGCGCGGCACAGCCGAGCCATGAAAGCAATCTGAGCAGTGCTTTTATATTTTAAGCAATATTTCGATATTTTTTTCTTAATAGAAGTTGTAAAAATCTTAAGACAAGTGAAAAACAATAAGTAATCATCATTTACTCTTCCTTCATGCTTTAATATTTATGCAACTTAAAAAAAACACTAAAGAACCTCTTAAACAACCTACACAAGCTCTGTTCGTTTCAGTTTTCGAACAGCTTCTGCTTAAAAAAAAAACGGATTATTTGTCAAACGGGAGGATTCTGGACAGCTTCTCTGAGAATCAGAAGCTGTCTTCTGAATAGAATCAGAATCTGGCTGAAATATGATTCTCACACATTATTGCTGATTCTTGTCAACTCGGTCCGAAACCTAAAAGTCATAACTAGCTCGGCCTGATTCTCCCATAATCAGAAGCAGCTTCTCCCATAATCCAGAATCCATAATCCAGAAGCTGAAACGAACTGGGCCACAGTCGACTAGTAGACACTCTAGCAAACATTGGCGTTGTCTGGAGCAAATCTAGAGGGGGTTAGCAAAGAGGAATCTTTACTATATTAGCTGTATAAATTTGTTTTTTCAAAATGACCTCATGTGGGTATATATTACAGAAGTAGCTCCTAAACTAGCGCTACATTGCCAAGATCAGGGCACGTGGCACATGGCGCGGAACGGAAGCGCGGATTTCATGTGCCACATGCCCCGATCCTGGCAATGTAGTATAGCGCTCATTTGGGGACTACTTCTGCAATATATACCCGAGGCTATTTTTAGAAGAAAAAAAAACAAATTTATACAGCTAGTACAGAAAAAAAAAATTCTAGCAATGATGATGAAGAGGTGGAGACTACGTTTCTAGGATACTCAATTACAACAAATAGACCGGTAGATCGATACACTACTTACATGGCTGAGGATGTTAGTTGCTATATGAGAAACTAGGTCAAGTCACGCGCGATGCCGCGCTGTGTGAAATTTGGTCCGAGGTTCTTGTTACCAAAAAGAAAAAATATGCAATTTTGGTTTTCTCTATGGTGTTTTAAAAAAAATTGATTGGCTATGAGCCGATGGCTTTTTTTGCAAAACAATGGGGAAGGATCAATCCATGATTGAAAAAAACTGGTAGATGACCTGTTCACGAATATACGGAACTACTGGTTAAAATCTACGGGGTTATTTTAACCAGTGAAAGGACTTAACCATAATTTTAGAATTTGGTGAAATGATCTAATTATAATTTTATAATTTGTGGAGGACCTTTTTCGCAAAAAAAAGGACAGGCTGGTTGCTCTCCAAAGCTAGGCGATACACACACACACACACATGATTCCATACTCCTGAGAGTATATACTCCTACCTTCAATATACCGTTCATTTTGAGTATACTTTAATATTGATTATAAGATACATCAAAGTGATTTCTATAAAAAAAATTTCATCAAAGTTTACTCTTTATATTATAATTTATGTACATCCTCCTTTTTTATATGGAAAAATATATATAACAAAAAAATAAAGATTTTTGATAAAAAAATTTTCAACTAAATCATATTGGAATATCTTAAAATTACTATTGAAATATGCTGAAAATCATAAAGGAGTATAACGTGTTCGTTTAAGTGGTATATTAGAAATGGAAGTATGTACTATCGGGAGTACAGAAAAGAATATATATAAAAAGTCTGATTTGTACTCTATACCTGTATTTGATTGATCATTTATTAGTATTCGTGAGGAGAAAATAAAGGAAAAAGAAACTGAAGATATGATGTGTGTACTAATGCTAGTATATATAGTTGGATGGAAATTGAATGTATAATGCAAGAGGTTTATGTAGTATGATGAGCATAGAACTGACATATGAAGAGCTGAAACTTAAAGTTAGTTTCAATAATTGAAACCGGGACGATCGCGAATCCGGCCGCGAGTCGCCGTGGACGCCGGCCGGTGCGGCTCTCGAGTCGGTCCAAAGCGGCGTGCAGGGCGGGCGGCACTGTTTCGCAGCCGTTTTTGGCGCGCGGAGTCCGTCCGTGCTTGGCAGTAAAACGGCCTCCCATCCCGTGTCGTTGCCACATCGAGCAGTCAGTCACTCACCACGCGCCAAATGTACTGATTTCTCCTAGCCTGTTGGAATTTATGTACTACGCTCTACAACTACAAGATGCGGGACGACACGTATTACTGTATAGTACAGTAATACGAAAGAGGGAGGCGCTAGGAAGTTTTTTTTTTTATCTAAATCTGGCTTCATAAGTTTATAAAAATTCTTTCCTTCTCGACCATGATAGACACCGCAAGTGTCACATATAACCTGCCATGGCTTTGTGTAGCACTGCAAGTTTTCCTGCCGAGCACCTTATCCTCAGTATGTTCATCAATTAATCACCTTAATTAGTCTACCTAATCAATTGACTAATTAAGGCACGTACCAATCAAGCATAGCTCAGCACTTACCTACTGACTACTGAGGAAGCATAGATCGGCACCCACCTACTCGCCGAGATGGATTCTGTTGCCGCGGTAAAGGAGTTATATAGGCAGGCGACACATGTCGTCTGCCACGCCTTCCGCGGTCGAGAGTGGTACTATTTCTGCAATTTTATTCAGAAGAGGGTTATATTTGCGAAAACGATTGTTAGGGCAAAAAATAACCGAAAAATTCGAGGTGCTCGTATGTATCACTATCTGAAAGTTGCACGAATACTAAAGCATAAATAAAAGGTAGATGATTGTTACTTGCTTTAAGATTTATTCAATTTGTATCGGAAGAGAAATACATAGAAGCACTGCTGTATCAAGAAAAAGAAAAGGCACTTCTATAACTGCAGCAGCGGATCGATCTGGCCTGTAGCAAGCAATGGATCGAGCCAACTTGTGACAACGAGATTGGTGGACGGGATGGCCGCACCGTTGAGATCTTGATTTTTGGGAATATCATTTCTTTTCGGGATCAGCATCTGCCTCCGTAAGATTTGCTTCACGCAAACTCTACCGAGCATTACCGTAAGCTAATGCTCACGATCCAACGTACGGCATCCTAGTTGTAGCATGGTAGTAAAAAGGTTGGAGCGAATGATTAGCTTAGCCAATTATGCCATCCTTGTGCAGAATCAGATTCGACCATGGAAGAGAGGAACCGACTGTGGCAGTTCACTATCGTTGCTTATCGTGAGCGTATGCCGATCACTTTCACCGATATTTCGTTCGTCAGGAGTGGACAGTTCCCTTGAAAAAAAATCAGGCGCATTCACAACTTACTACAAACGAAAAGGGCAAGGGCTGAACAACACCCACACACTTGCACAGTGTCATGCACCTCACAACCTCGATCCCTAGCTGCTGATTCCTTGATTAATGCATGATGACGATGACGATGATGCCATGGTGATAATAGTCTAAAGGAGGAGGGGGAGAAGATGGAAAGACAAGGGCCAGGCCATGCACGATTGCACCGGCCATGGAAAGATAAGAAGTTCTTATCACCATGGCATACACCCACTTTACAATTGGTTTTAGTTGCTGGTCTGCCTACCTTGGGTGATGGGGATCGATGCCTGCCAGTGCCAGCCAGGGACCCGTCTCACACAACTCACAAGCACCCTCCAAAATCATCTCAAATTTGAACTGGGAAATGGTGTCTGTTCAAAATCGAAGCGACCGATCTCAATCCTCGCCAGAAGAAAATTTTCCAAGTGACGACTCCTTAAAGACCAAGATCAGGTCAAGTCATGTAGTGCTACCAGTGATTGAGTTCTTTGGATTGTTTTAGCAGCAATCACCGTAGCTTGCTTGGCAGATTTCATAAAACCTAGCAAGTCAGGCAGGCTTACAACCTGTTTGCAAAGCAATTACAGCAATAGTCGCATCGATATTATTATTATTTTTTTCGAGATGCACATCGGTTTAATTCTAGGCTCGCCGCTGCGATTCTCCGCAACCTGTTCTGAAAAGAAGTAAAAGATGGGTACAAGAACGTGGAGGCATGATATGACATGCCTCCCCTGCTTAAGTGCTAATTAATCAAGCATCACGGTTAATTGCCTGAAACATTAGTTGTTCTCCCTCGCTCTGAATTGACCTTACCGAACTGCAAATGAGCCGAACTCCACACCCCTAATTAATTGAGCTCATCGGGTATTTTTGGACCAATCCTATTCTTGGTTGGTCCCAACTAAATAACACACGGCGTGCATGGACATGGACAGCAAGTATGATCTTTATTTGTTGCTGCATAGGAAAGCTTATTTTTTAGGAGAAGCAAGGGATAAAGCTACGTACGCTCCAAACTAGGGTGGTTAGGGTTCGCGTTTCAACTCTGGAACTAATGGTTGTTTAAGCGCTGAACAAACCTCTTACCGACAGTGCTCTAGTTTAACAAATGCATAAACACAGTACCTCTTTTCCCTTAAAAATGTAGAAAGTACATATACACTTGCTTCCTTCTCAGTATCATATTATCATATCGATCAGTTGGTATTAATTGTATCCCGCTATGATATGCTCACTTTGGTTTGAGCATGCATGTTCTAAATTTGTGATTAGTATTTCATTCAGAACAAAGTAACGCACCATCGTTAATTTAAACACACCGTGGCATCATTAAAGGCTAATCTCATGGAATTTGGGCTGTACAGTACTACATATGATTGCAAGGGCGGATGAAAATGTTCCCTGATGCGAATTATTCATCGATCGAGAAAGGGGATCGACGAATATCACGATCGACCGGGCGTTGTTCTTCTCTTGTTGATTTCTCGTCGCCCTTTTTGACGACAAGAGCGGACGAGCTGAACACATGCCTTGGTACAGCGAAAGACAGGAGAGAGAAAAAAAACTCGCTCAAAAATGTATTAGCGCTTCTCGAGCAATTTACTCCCTCCTATCATAAATAATTACTCCCGTCTTGGATGATGAGAGATAATATTTTGTGTGGGTTGTAATGAATAAATGCATATGGTTGAGAGAGAATAAATAGTGGTATAGTAGGAAAGACCCATTAAATTTATATATAAACTTTATATTTCTAAACAAGACCATTCAAACTATAGACCTTATATTACGCTGCTAATTAATTTCGATTCACATCTGCTTATCGCTTTCTTTTTCTTCATTTCATGGGACATCTTGATCAAGGAGGCTAATGCCGAGATCGATCCCACTAATCTCATGCGTTTTGGACTGTGCGCAACGTAATGAATTCCTCGCGGCGTCCATGTTTGGATCACGGCAGGGAGACAGAGTACAGGACTCGTTTTCCGGCAGCGAATGCAGGCCGGCAGACAGGAAGCTAGGTCGTGGTCAATCTACTTTGACAGCTTCACACGTCGGCGTCCGTCCAAAACGGGGACGTGATCCTGATCCGTCGCAGCGGCTGCCGACTGATGCAATGCAATTGGCGGTGACATCTCGCTCGACCCATCCATCCATCCATCCATCCATCCAGGGCCGTTCCTCACATTTTGGAGACCCTAGGGCCCGCATGACAAAGAGAAGAGGCCCCATGTGCTACTATAAACATGTAACAATATGCTTTTCCTAATTGAAAAACTAAAGTTCAATATATTACCATTGAATATTGCCAATAAACTTAGTACATGAAAAAACACAAAGTATTTATTAAGGACAATCCAATAGCACATATATATTATGAATAAGTTTAAGAATACTACAGCAAAACATCGAGGGCAAAGCAATTCAAGAGAAAACCGCTTTAGCTAGAGCAGAATAGTAGAGAGCCATCAGACATCATCGATCACATGCCAAACAAATAAAAAAGGCATGAATATAATGATAATACAAAGCAATTCCTTCTAACATTTCTAGATACAAAGTCACTGATAATAGTATCAACATCAATCTGATCCAACATGTCCTTCTCAATGCATATAGTAGTCAAACCATTCAACGTTTCCTATGACATTGATGATTTCAAATAGTTTTTCAATAATTTTAACTTCGAAAAACTTCTTTCAACTGATGCTATAGTCACATAAACAATAAATAAGATTCTATAAGCAATTAAAACATTTGGATATTAGTTTATATCTCTAACAAACTCAAAAATATCCATAGCACACATTGGCCCATTTGGCAAAGTCATTTGCAACATCCTTAATTCAAAACAAAGTTTATCTAAATCAACATCTTCAATTTACTGCAAGGTAGAGTCACTGTATATGGATGGACGAGCTGGGCTGAGGGCCCCTAGATTTTGGGGGCCCTGGGCGGTCGCCCCTCTCGCCCATGCCTAGGAACGGCCCTGCATCCATCGATCCCTTCGCCGTGGTAATTCCATGGTTGGTGGCAAGGCCAGGTCCTAAGCTCTCTCTCTCTATATATATATATTTTAAAAAATATAGTTCTTTTCTAAATAAATTTATAAACATAGTTTCCTACTCCATGATGAAAAACAAGGTAAATAACACGTATAACCTGTCATACTTTTGTACCACGATAAGATTTTCTGCCGAGCTCCCTTTTCTTGATAGGATTGTGCCGATCAAACAACCTTAATTAATAAGTCACTTAATTAATCAACCAACCTATCTACTGAGGTGGACATGCTCGGCAGGTCCCAGCTACCAAGAGCTCTTACCGCACAGTTGTGCCACTGCTTCTCCGGTTAGAAACGGAACTAGTTTTACAAATTCGTTGATACAATGTTTAGATTTTTAAAAAAAAATAATTGAAAAAAAAAAGCTTTTCGGCGTCGAGAGGAGGGAGGCAAGAAGCTTCTGGAACGCCTGCCGCTACCCATCACTTTTCCAAAAAAAAAAAACAAAAAAAAAAGAGAAGAGTCGAACCATCCATCCATTTCTGATCTTGACGTGCTGTGGATGAGCCGTTTGCTACTACTCTACTGAATCTGAATGTCCTCACCATTTCTTGTTCTTTACTTACTCCCAGGTAAATACCGAAATTTTGCCGTTTGATGATCGAGTTGGTAATCCCGATTAGTATATACAAATCCTAACGGTTTGGTTCAAGACAGAGTGCCTTTCCCACCTGCTCTGATTGGCATCTACAGGTTGGGATGATCTGGATCGACCAATGCGGTGATCCAAGATAAGCATTGTTTAGTACACACAACAAGTTGACTTGCCAGAGCCTGATCGGTGTGTACACTACACTCTCCCCCACAGCCTCCAGTGTAGTCAAGTCAGGGGACTGTTACTTCTGTGGCATCAGGTTTAGACATTTCTCAAGCACCGAAATTAATTATGGGATTGCTACCGTCGGAAGAGAACAGTAGCAGCGCCGACGTTTGGCGGTCGTGGTTTAAAATTGCAGTGAAATCTCAAAAATCTTGATCGAAATCTCAGATTTCGGATCCTCCGAGATCCTAAATCTTGGATGCATAGGAAATTTAAAAATTCAAAATGTTACGGTCTCTCAGAGATCTCAGCGAGATTTCGGCAAATTCGGATGAAATCTCGGACATTTTGACTAGATTACAATTTTTATGGACAAGATATTATTGAATTTGGGATCAAGACCATCCACAAAAAAATTGAAATTTTTTTACGTGTTTTGGCTATTTTTCGGTCGGTTCAAGTTGACTGAGATCTCGGTAATTTCGGTTCAAATCTCGGAAATCCAGGTTGAAAAATAACCGGATTTAAAATTTGGTTATTGGATTTCATCCATTGTCCAAAATTCTGAGATTTTGCTGAAATTTTGGAT
Source organism: Rhipidocladum racemiflorum (assembly GCA_036346355.1). Taxonomy (NCBI): domain Eukaryota; kingdom Viridiplantae; phylum Streptophyta; class Magnoliopsida; order Poales; family Poaceae; genus Rhipidocladum; species Rhipidocladum racemiflorum. Next base: position 1,607,732 of record CM070575.1, on the reverse strand, counting down.
TTTGGCCACCTCCGAGATATATACCGAAAACGAAACTTGAAACCTTGTTGGTGGTCTGATCTTATCTGATTTGTGTTAGTAGTATCTACTGATTTCCTTATTTCAATTTCCTGGCTCAACGCTCATCAATTATTTGTTTTTTCTTCTCTCCAAACGCAGATGTTTTTATTATTCAAACTTTTTTTAAAAAAAAAATTATTGTCCTCTCACCCAACTTATTTACAAGTTTGATCCTTTGATAACAACACTGCCACGGCAATCATTTTGATGTAACCAAATCCTACCACTCCATATTGTGACAGTATTGTTTTGCCATTCCACGACCGGTGGCATGGCAAAAAATTTCACTTTTAGCTCAAAGCTAGATTTAACCAGTCGTGTGGTAGTGTTATTTGTCATGCTACCGATATTAACGTGGCCAAAAGAGTAAGTTTGGAAATAAAATTGGGTGAGAGATTATTAATAAAAATAATTAATAAATAATAAAAAATCGCTCCCTAACCATGAGCAGGGTTCCCCTTACCGTTACATGCGATTTTCGGATGAACAGTGATTTTCGGTAATCGCAAAAATCGAGCCGAAAATCGGTCGAAAATCGCAAAAAATCGCATAAATTCAAAATTCAGATTTTTTTCAAAAAAATTCAAAAAACGTGGAAAATCGACGATTATCGGTGGAAAATCGACAATCATGTTGATTTTTTTGTGCGGTCGACTTTTGTAGCGATTTTCGACGATTTTTGGCGAAAATCGACCGATTTCCACCGATTTTTGGCGAAAATCGACCGATTTCCACCGATTTTCGACCGGCTTTTGACACGTAAATTTTTTCGAATTATTTTTTGAATCGGATCGGTTTATCGACCGGTTTTTGATATCGAGCCGCAGCGATACGTGCGAAAATCGCGAAAATCGAGCGATTTTCGTCGATTTTTTAAACCCTGACCATGAGAGGAAAAAAGAGATGGCAGAAAAGTTTCTTGCTGTGCATGATTAATTTACCTGTTTTTTATTGCACCAAAGCAAGCATTCCGTTACCCAGATAGGTTGTCATGAAAATAAAATTAATGAAAACAGCCAAATCCAACAATAAAGGTACTCGTAGTACGGTGCACTGCTATGCACTCGCCACCGGCCCGATGGATCACTTGCCTTTTGTTGACATCAGAATTTTCGCATAGTTGATTGGATAAGAATTGATTTGATATAATTAATTTGTTAAGAAAATATCAGAATTAGAAAATCATAAATCAATATGAGTACATCGGGTTGTATCCGACCTTAGCTTTAACATTGGATACAATGTTATAAAAGAGGCAACAGATAATATGGAAAAGGGCCAACACACAATCAACCAAACTTGTCTTTACTTTTTATTTTACTTTTCGTCGACTAGGAATAGTTTTTAGGTTTGTAATATTTCTTTTGTAACTCGTTCAATCAATAAAGTTGTGCATCACCGATTATTGATTTTGTCGACTTACGATTAATCAGGTTCGATTTTTCTCCAATTTTGTTGCACATTGCCATCGAAAAAATAACCTTTACACTTATCTGACCAGTCCAATTGGGTTGATTCAATTTATCGGTTACTTTTGTATATATCGGCTTAAACAAGCCGGTTATACTTGATCTCCGTTGAAGACTTTAGATTGGTTTAATAGACGATTAATTGATATATAATTCTCTTGTCAATTGCAAGATTAAATCGACTGGTACACCCGGATTTCAAACTTAAACCCGGTGTTTACATGTATTGACTACGATCAACACCTTTATTTTACTATCACAAAATACAACCCTACTCCAACAATCATAAATGTAGTAGTACTGAAATGTGGTAAATACGTGGAAATCATACTTACTACCCATGCCATTTCCAAGTTGAAAAGGTACAAAATTTTAAAAAACCAGCCAAGAGCTCTAACTAACATTTCACTAAAAAAAGAACACAGCCGAATTACAAATGCACAGCACGCATCCACCCACACATGCATGCACTGGTTCCATGAGGCCCACGTGTCCGAGAGTCGAACACGGCTCCAGGACCAACCGAGCTATGCTACAGTCCTCTGAAAGTACAAATTACAATCCCATTTCCATCGAAACTTCGAATTAGTAAAATTTTACAAAGTTTAAACACAAAATTAAAACCGAATGGTGGAGAGCAAACCCACTTACCTCTGCCATTCTTCCCCATAAATAGCTGCGCACCCGCTCCACTCTCCCTCTCTCTGCCCACCACCACCTCCCATTACTCCACGGCGTGCCCATGACGTTGCTCGCGGCCAAGGTGGCCTTCGCGTCCGCCGCGCTTGCCGCGGCCGCCTCCTTCGCGCGCCTCGCCGTGCCGCAGCTCGTGTCACTGGCCGGCGCCTTCTTCCCGCGCGCGTGGGCCGGCGCGCGCGTCTGGCTCGTCCCGCCCTACCTCTTCGTCACCGTCCACCTCATCATCCTCGTCATCTGGAAGCTCTCCGGCCACAAGCACTTCCAGGCGCAGCAGCACCAGGACCCGTGGCCTCACCACCACCCTGCCCACCCGCCTCCGGCCGCCGAGGAGACTTTCCACGCCGTCAAGCCCAAGGAGGAGTTCGTCGCCGCCGCCGACTACGGCGAGCCGCTTGAGTTCTCCCCGGACTCAGGCGGCGGCGAGTCCTGCGTCACGACGGAGTCTGACGAGGACTCTTCCTCCGCCGCATCCTCCTACCTCGTCGAGGCAAGGCGGAGCCTGGCACCGCCGCAGGAACACGCCGTTCTTGAGCGGGAGCTCTCGCCGCCGCCCCGAGCCGTGGCAGCCACGGCCGTGGACTGCAACGTGGACGACGACGACGACGACGACTTGGACGCCACGTGGAAGGCCATCATGCAGAAGACACGTCCTGCAGCCGCGGCGGCACCAGCTGCCCCTCCGACGCAGCCTTCGCCGCCGCCGAGAGCGCGCGACCCGTCGGTTGGCGCGGAGGAGTTGAACAAGCAGTTCGACGACTTCATCAAGAAGAACCACCACTCCTTCCGGCGGCAATAAGCTCCCTCCGATTCAGTCGAATCCAACCTAAACTCATCTCGCGTCGCAGCCGGAGCGGAGCGCGGGTTAATCGAATCATCATCTTTGGGTAACTAAATCTCATTGCGCGGGCTTTGCCTAGTTTTTTTAACCGCGACTAATTGCTCGCAGTAAAAATTTTGTGCTGCCGCGGTAAAAGTAAAACAGAGAAAGCAGTAATATAATTAATTCCTCCATGCTTGCTTGCTTGAACTGCTCGTTGCTGCTTAGCCGGGGGGATGAGTCGTTTGCGCGCGTCCGGATCTGAGCCAGGTTGCCGCTTAAGCTGTTCGCGTTGTTACTTTCCGTAAGAAAGCAAAAAATTTGGTTGGTCAGCCTCTGCGCTCGCAGTCCAGTCCACTTCTTCCCTTTCGGTGCCATTAGGATCTAGCAGATGCATGCTTACTTCTGATATTGGATGTTTCTACGTGTGGTGCCTTCTTTTTCCTCGATCCAAAAGAACTAGGGTCAAAATATATTAATGTTGGTAAATTCTGTTTCTGAATATCTGAATCTTCAGTGCATATAGGATAACAGCAACTTTAAGAAAACTGCCATGGGTTATAAACATTTTACATTCTTACAGGTGCTTCTTTGCTTTAACAATAGGAAGCTGTACTGTTCATAAACCAAATGTAGTCACTTATGGCTGGATGGAGACTAACCCTTAGCTGATAGCTCCGTTTATAGTCAGTATGATTTTCATCTCGGTGGAGCGTAAAAGATTTCCTTTCTCTTACTAGAACTAACAAGATGAGTATGGTGAAATGTAGTATTGACAAGTGGGCAAGAACCAGAAATTGACGGTTTTGTTTCCATCCCTTTTGGAATTTGCAGGTTACGAAGGTTCTCGATGGATGGTGGTGCTATGCCAGTACTAGCTAGCTAGAGATGACCTTAATGTGCTGACTGGTCCTTCGTTGTTAGGTTCTGCTTTTTAATTAGCTGTTACCATTGGTGGCCTACTGGCCTGGCATTTGTTCTTAGCTTTCCCTCTCTTTTCCTTTCCTTTTCCTACAGCTCTTTTGCTGATTATAACAGCGCTAATTGTCCAAAGCTCCCAGGTGTTGATGCTGGTGGGCAGTGGGTGTGCTTGTGATTATAAACTGTTGGTGCCACATGGGGTGTGTGTTGTCTGGATGGCTAGTGACCTTGCCACAATCTTGTTCCACGTTTCTTTTGCTGCTGTACCATGGTATGGTCATTTAGATGCATCCTGTTCTATGCTGCTATGTATATATATATATATATATATATATATATATATATATATATATATATATATACCCGCTGTTTGAAGTGAATAATCAGCAGTGCATTTGGACAACAAATCATAGATGAAAAAGATCGCACATAAATGGTCCAGCGCTTGCACATAGACAGGTCATAATAATGGCCAGGAATGGATTGATTTTGCCCTGCTGTTCCTCTTTCTCTCTCATACACTATTCCTTTTCTGCCGTCCCAGATGTAACGACAGAGAAATCCCCAGTGGTGAAAATCATTGAGCTTCAGAGAACCAGAGACTTTCTTGGCATGTAAAGGCTGCAATTGATATGACACCAATGGAACATATCTGTGTTGGTTCCGACATGATGCCCAGATAACATCCTCAGCTTCTACAGACATTCTGTTGCTATCTAGTACGCAGTAGTACTAGTGTATGCGTACTTTGCTCTGAAAACTCAGCTGTACTGCTTTCAGCACGGCAAAACCAGAATCGATTCCTGATGAGTACAAGTCATCTTTAAGGGTTACTCTATGAACTGATTACCCTATAAAAGGTTATGATAATAACTTGACAAGGCAATACTAGGAGTACTATATATCTATTTGAATATGATGCTTCTAATCAGCTGATGCCCTCTTGTGTTAGTACTATTGTTTAACCACTCCTGTCCATGTCCTAACTAGTTACTACTTTCTGTTGAGACGAGAGCTGAGAGGACTGTGTGTCTGTGTATCACGGTTATCAATACTATACTGGTATTGGTCGGTATGTACCATTTTGGTCTTTAAATCGGTACGAAATAACTCTATATACCATACCAGCCTTGATACCAGTCATACCGTCTCGATATCGATCAATGCCGGATATATCGGCTTCGATACCGATCAATACCAGTTATTCCGATGTAATTTATAATACGGTTTACTCAATTATATGTTATATTTGATAATACCATTATGTAATTTGAAGTAATATTATAAGTGAAATTTGGTGTATATATAATTAAACATGTATATACATATAAATATATATATTATATTAAAGACAAAATAGTACACCGATATAGATCGATACCGAATTATACTATTCTAAGGGTCAAACCAGCATAGCCTCCTATACGGTATTGACAAGTGTGTTGTGTGTCCCTAGTGTCTACTGAAAGTGGCATCTGAACCGCATCATCGGCATGGCTCCTAGAATCGCACTGCGAGAAGGCCCGTGAACTGAACCATCCCTGCTACAAGCACCAGGGGCAGAACTAGGGGTGCTGGGTATGCTTCGGCACCCCTAAAAATTTTAAAAATGCTACAAGATCATTTTTTTTGATAGGCAAAATTTGTTGATTGAATTGGTTTCGATTTTAAAGGTTTGAAATTTTCAAGACCTTAGAACTATTTGTATTGTGCTTTTATCAAATTTTAAATATATATGTTGAACTTATGATATTACAAAATAATTATAAAAGATTATAGAGTTGTACATGTAAAATGTATACTTTCAACAACAACAAAAATCTCTAGTCATCGCTGACAAGCACAACTGCATCATTGTGATTTGGTGAAGCAGAACAGTATATTGCTTTGCGTGCAAGGAAGCAGCGACAAGTTCTAAATCTCTATTTACCGACGCCTCGAAAGCGCATTGCGCCGATGTCATCGTCATCCACAGTCAACTCGCCAATCAGATCTGAATTCCTTCCCCTGCAATGCCCCTGGCCTGCACAATTTCATGGGCTGCATTTGTCCCAACATGGGAAGGACTGAACACATGCACTTGAATTTGTAAAGGCTACACCCTGAATTCCTACTACCCTAGACAAGATGCCACAGATCCTAATGGTTATGCAGCTTCACACATCCCTCTCCGGTAGTAACATCGATCTGAGGATGTGCCAGGGAGGAAGTATAGTCTTTGTTTGTGGCTGTTCATTGCTTGGGGCTAATAGGGATCTGCCCTAGGCTTCAATTATGACCACTAAACTATATTAGAACAGGGCTTAGCACTTCACTAACCCTGCAACAGCATTAACCACTGTTATGGTGACAACACAACCACTCCCATCTTTTCACAAATATATATACTATATTTCTGCATGAATAGCTAGCTTAGAGTGGTCCTCATGCTACTCATCACCACAAGTGTATATATGTGTGTGTATATATATATGTATGTATGTATGTATGTATGTGCTCACCACCTTGTTTTGTTGTGCAACAGCAATGCAATGTAGATAGATGTGTAATGTAACCTGAATACAGTGGCTGCTGTGTATCCTGTCCATCTGGAACTTGAAAGCGATGCAGGGAGCAAAGTGCAGCGAACAAGGCAGGGCGCAAGATAATTACATCCGCAAAGGCCTCGGCGTGATGCATCAGGCGCCGCAGGACCATCGGGGGATTGCCACTGATGTGAGGCTGCTGAGAAGCATCGCAGCCTCGCAGCGTCGTCGTCGTCCCCACCACCGCCGGCCTAGCTAGGCTTGTCGCCGTCTCGCGGAGTAATTAATTACGGTGGTCCGTAGCCGTCAAGGGCTCGATCGGTGTCTTCGGCAGAGCTCCTTATCATGAGCCTGTATCATCCAGCTACCCAAGACAATCTGAAAGAAGTAATCAGAGACAGAAAACTGTTAAAATGACCCAAAATGACATCCTAAAATAAATTGGACCTCGGTTAAGGGAAAGTTGGTGTGTCTTACTGGTTGGACTACAGCGCTCACTTGATATACGCTCCCAATTCGTTCGTGTATACTTCCACTTTTGACTATTTTATTTGTTTGTGAATACTTGCCGCACTGCAATTTACACTGCACACTTTCCGATTTGCCCTTATCATTTTTGGGAGGGACTAGAGAACGGTATACCGTCGCAACGGTGTAGCAATAAGTTTCATACAATTTCAGCAAGTTCCACTTGTTTTTAGAGTTTCTAGAAGATTTTAAGCCAAAATTTAAACGGGTTTCAGGTTTTGCAACTCAAGTTTTACGAAGTTTCAACTGATGAGTTTCAACAAAAATTTTCAAGAAATTTCAATATATTTCAAACACGTTTTCAAGAAGTTTTGGTGAGCTCGTTTGGCTACCATTGTACTACCACGGCGTCGAGCGCTGGATCCGCTGCCGACGTATCTTCTTCTTTAGCTCCGTCCCCGACTATCGTTGCCCCCGTAGAGCCAACCAACGTTGCTCGTCGCCGAATCCGTGTTTGAGCTCCGCATCAACCTCCATCTCTCTCCCCCCTAGCTTAGGCCTGAGCTCCGCCACCAAATTCGCCAACCGAAGTTAGAGATGACACACTGCGTCACTATCAATCTGAGCCAAATTTGGAGCTGAAGGTGAACGAGGAGGGCGACACCAAAGTGGAAGGAGTAGTGGAGTCCTTGGCCGTCCCGCCGCCCTGGTCCAAAGGTGGTAAGTCCATGTTTACGTTCTTAGAAATCTGACAAAAAAAATGCAGTACGATTCCATCATAGCCAGCCCCTAGGTTCTATGCAACGTAGATATTACAGATTTACAGGACTGAAGCTCTGCATGTCTCACTACTTTTAAACTTTTAATTCTGTGCAACTGCACCTGTGTGGCTGCTGGCTCGTGCTGAAATAGGGTGTAGGTCGACACACCAACTCTCTCTCACTAAAACACTGAAACCTTCAGCCTTCCTGTTGAAACGAAAAGATCTAACACGCTAAAGCCAAAGTGCAATCGCAGCATTAGCTGTCTGGATTCTCTGGAATAGTGAGTCGACTTTGACGCCTAATGATTGCCTTCTCCCAACAGGTGTTCTTGCCTGCTCATTTGGCAAGGGCAATTCTGCTGAAAATTTTCCCCTTCTTTCTTCAGAAAACTTCAGCAACTTCAGAGGTGAAAATTAAGGCTTCCAACCACCGTAAAATAATAAAATCTGCAGCCGCACTACAGGCAAACCCATCGGCCACTTGGGAAGTTAATGACAATTATCCGAATGAAATACGGCACAACAGGTCACATAATTTTTGTTGTCTACGGAATGATCCAAGTATAAACAAAATTTTACCTTTACCTTTATATATTTTTATTTTTATTTTTATATATATAGTGCTTATATGTTTTCCCTCCTAATATAAATTACACAAATTTTAAAGCAAGCGAAGGGTAAGTAATCATCATCTTCCTTTCATTCATGCTTTAATATATGTACAAACTTCGTAAAAATTATATGTATAAGTTTTCAAAAATTACTATATATAGAGGATATGAGCTTATACAACAGTGTAAAATTTAAAGACCAAACTTAATCGCATTTAAAATATAAGAAATTGCCAAGCAACGAGATAAATAGTGTTGAACATGAAAAATCGCTATTCATACTGAATTTGTGTTTTCATATCTTTCAAATGCAATTGATTTTTGTCTTCAAATTACACAAGGCTGTAGAAGTTCACCTCTCCTACATATAGTATTTTTTTGAGAAATTTTAAAAACTTGTACATATGGTGTTCACGGAGTTTACACCGGATATATGTCCATATATCTTTCCTACTTTAAAAGAAGCTAGTGGTGGTTCATCTGCCTATTCCATCTCCCTAAATATTCTCTAACCAAAAAAAATATCAAAAAATAAATTCTATCTCTGTAAAAATTCTCCAACAAAAAATTATAAACAAATAGCGAAGCAGTTCCAGATGTGTGGTAAAGCAAACAGCACGGAGCACGATGCTATCGAGCGCGGAGGCATAGTCAAGGGCGCATGTGCTAGGCAAATCGATCTCGATGATATCGACTTGACGTGTCTGATGATAATTAATATGAATTTTTGTACCGTTGTAAAACACGTTTATTCAGCTAGTATACTTACAAAGAAGGTAGTATATTCGGCTAATATATTTGAAAAGAAGGTAGTGGCGATAATGACAGTGGTGATGGTGAGTTCCTTAGTTTACCTTTCCCTCTCACGCGTCAACATGTGGGCCTTCCCTCTCACCCGTCATCTTTAATTTCTCTCACGAGCAAATCTCTCCCGAACAAATCTCTGTCCTTATAAACTATACGAGAGGTGCTTCTATGCTCTTCCTTTTTAAAGTTGCATAAATATTAAAGCATGAATGAATGGTAGATAGGGATTACTTACCCCTTCATTTGCTTCAAAATTTGTACAACTTGTATTATGAGGAAAAGCATAGAAGCACCTCTCAAACTATATATATCCCTTTAAATTTGGTTCTCTACTAATTAATTATCAAACTCTCCCGTGCACTCCGTCATCGCCCGTGCGACCCTCACGAGGACCCTGGCCGGCCTCGTGCGGCAGCGAGCTAGCTGCGATGCCAAAGCACTGTGCGGCATGGAGATCCGTCAGCAGCGGCGCTCGGGAGCAAAGCCGGCACTGAAGCCGATGTGGGGAGCGCGAGGCAGCGATGCGAATGGGCGGCGCGGTGGTGTAACTGAGGCGGCGGCCGGCGTGGCGCGTGGGGCCAGCATCGTTGAGCGAACAGGTTGCGCTGCCGGCCGGCTGTGTCGCCGTAGATGAAGAAAGGCGCTATAGCGTTGCATGAAGCTACCGATGCCTACGTACGATGGACAACGAGATCACTTAATTTCTATAACCTATCGTTGTCCAACACATGAATGCTACAGGGATTGACCTCACGGTACGCATCGTCGTTTCGGCTTTCATCGCAATATTGGCTGAATACACACCATGTACTCGTTATTAGTGGCGGAGCCAGAAAATTTTAAAGGATGGGTCAAGAATGATGTGAATGTACTTCTACTAATGACTGTAGAGTTGTGCTGGATACTAAGGGCCTGTTTGGGAGAGCTCCACTCCAAAAAAATCAGCTCCACTCCACCCACTTCACCATAGAGTAGCTCCATCATAAAATTGAAGTAGGGAAGGGAGGTGTTTGGCTTGCAAATTAGATCTAGCTTCAAGAATAGATTGGTTTGATGTGAATACCCATTTGTGCCCTTGGATGTTGAATGGAGGTGGGTAATTACCTCATATGTGTAACTAGTGGCAAAGGTGGGTAATTACCTATGAACTTCACGAGTGGGTATGCAACAGTGTTTCTTGGAGTACCCCTTGAGGAGCTCCACAAAAACCATGAAGCAGCCCCCTAGATTCGCATTTTTTCTGAAGTTGGAGTTCTGTGTAGCTGAGGTGTTTGGCTATACGAAGTTGGAGTGGAGCTGAAAATTGAGAAGCAGAGCTCTCCCAAACAGGCCCTAAACCACTAGGGCTTGGATTGCATATACATACTATCCGTCCTGGACAGTTGAACTCTTGGCGTAGTGGCGCTGGCCGCGACCGGCGAGACGCGAGAGCGACGGACGGAGTCACGGAGGGAGCATGCCGCAGGCGAGGCGAGACACGGAGGGACCGAGGGAGCACGCAAGACCGTGACACCGGCGACCGGACGCGAGAAGTGACGAGACCAACTGAGGCGCGATCTCCCGTCTGGCCGTATCCCCACGAGCCCACGTCTTCACTAATAACGAGTCCCCACCAGGCACCAGCCCTCCTGAGACAATGACGCTGACCGGGGCCTAGGCCCACCTACGCCCCGGCCTTGGTTCCGCCTATGCTGGTTAATGCTTTGAATTTAATTTTTTTTATATTGTATTGAGCCTCTTTCTATTGTGTGAATTTTGTTCTTACTTCTTACTGTAATAACTTCATTGCGGCTCTTCAGAGCCTTAACCGATCTAGAATAGTGGTGGTAGTAGAATTTGGTTAATGCTATGATTTTTTTTTTTGCAAATAATTCAAATTTATAATCTTGCGATTTGCATCCAATTCGTGCGTCCACCCACCCCAATCTCCATCTGTAGCTGGTTTGTCCTCTTCGTCAGAGAGTTAGGGCTCAAGTTCGCCGAGTTAGGGTTTGGGTTTCACCGGGACCGCTATAAGGAGAGGTCAGGGCGGTGGGAGGACCGAACGTGGACAGCGGCGGCAATGAGCTAGGTGATAGAGACGCCGCCGACCATGGGTCGAGGAGGGTAGTCACTCCCTTGATCTGATACGTTATAGCATGACGATTAACGAAAGAAAGATGATTTTTGTATGCTTTTAATGGTTTTGTTGCTATACAACACAAGAAATGATTTTATATACTCCCTCTGTCCCACAAAGAGTGCATTTCTAGGATTTTTAAGACAGATTAGTGTGCAAGGTAAATGACTAATGTGCCCCTTATTACTCCATACACAAGCATGGTGGTGCTTCGGTTTCCACAAGCACTTAAATGAGCATGCATACACTTACAGCTGGGCCCTACAGACTAAAGATGCATTCTTTGTGGGACAAAATTTGAACACTAGAAATGCACTCTTTGTGGGACAGAGGGAGTAGTATTTTGCAACAATTTGCGGGTACTTAGCTAGTACATAACAAACACAAGCTACATGCATGGCACGACATAGTTACCAACAAACTGGAAATAGATATTCTTTGGGCCAGAGCTATCACTTGCTAGAGGCCTACGGGAGTTCTTTCTGAATTCAGTTCCAATGCTACAACATGACAATAGATCATAGTTTAGGCGATACGCTCTTGACGGTTTTCAATTTCTCTCGAATAAGGCACAAAATGCACCCCTTTCTGATCCCTTTCTGGCCTCACTGCCATCGATCGATCAGGTTCTCTTGGTCTGCAAGCTCATGGCGAACCTGCATTCTTCGCTGTTCTTGCCTTCCCCCTTGCAGCTGCATTCCGGACAAGGCGCGGGAGCATTCTGCTGAACGGCCTTCTCCCCACGGACAACCTTCGAGAGTACAAAAGAGAACTGACATAAGCCAATATATAGTATTACCACGGAAGTAACTTCCAAACAAAAGTGCAACTTCAGGACAGGTATATTGGTTCTCGACTAATAGTATCAAGAGAGTTGCCAACTGAGGGAATCAGATGCTGAATAGATTGCTAGTTGTTACTGACAAAAGGAAGTGGACGATGGAATTTTGACGTACCAATCTGCCAGACTCTGAGCTTTTGTAGATGATGAGGATGTCCCCTGTCTTGAGGCCATGAGACTTCACAAATTCTCCTGAGGAGAAAAAGACACTGCAATTCATCAACATACGTAGAAGCTTGAAAATTCAGTGGTGTTTGCTTCAATGTTCAAACATACCAGTAGTCTCCAAGATATACATTCTGCTCTTGTTATTCGGCCAGAACCTGAAAAGTGTCTTGTATCAGTGTGATATAGCGGAACTAGTGAACAACAGGCAGAAATATCAACTCTAACACAATGATATTTTCATTTTACGAACTTATTGCAGACAATATATTTAACCCTGAACTTGGTGATCTGCACAACCTCCTCAAGTCTAGTAATATGCAATACTACAGTAAGATCACCTGTACTTAAAGTTCCATGTAGCTGGAAGCTTGAAGTCATCCATCTTCAGTATCACACCTTCCCTATCAAGCAAAGCTGGAAGACTAGCCTCTGCATCCTTCTACACAATTTAGAAAGATAGTGAAATTACACAGCATACTCGTAGCTCATAGTTGTGGCCGGGCTGGAACTATGGTTGTTTCCGAATACAATATATCAATCACAGATAACTTTAAGGTCGATTAATTAAGAGAATGTACTAGGATCTACCTTTGGCAGCACAATTCTTCCAATATTTCCAACATCACTGTTTGTCAAATCCTTGCGCAAGACAACACGGTATTCTCTACAGTTGAACCTCTGTTAAAACAGAGTTGCAGGAAGAAATTCAGAGTTAGTTCAGAGGGGAGGCACTGTAAACAACAACTGATGACCGTATATATAAGCTATGAATGTTAGCACAATAATTTGAAGTTCGAACTACTAGAGAGTAGTACCTTCTTCATTTCTGGAATTAAAAGATACCTAAAAATACTAAAAGAGATTTTTTTTTCTTTTGCTACTCCATGTCATAAGACCATCATGTTTCAATTATTTGCTCAAGAATTGGCTAAAGGTAGAATCAATTAGTTGAAAAAATTGTGGAATAACTCTTAAAAAAATTAATGGCATGGTTCTGCTATTACTCTTAAAGTACAATTAATGCGATAGCTTTATTATCAAGTAATGTAATGCATATCATGAACATCAGAAAACAGCATTTACAGTGTAGTAAATATGATTTAGTTCAGGAACCATGTCATGCATCAACGCATCGTGTTACTTACAGCAGTCCAACTTTCAGGGCTCTCATTCAAGCTTTGAAGCTCAACAACCGGAGTGTTATCTAGGTCATCACTGCTTTCGTTTTCCATGTCATTGCTTCCGAAGGCCCTAGGTGGATCCTGAAGAAATCTGCTATTAGGACTGCTCATGTTAAGTCAACATATATCAGCATACTCTGAAAGAGTCCGACTGTTCACCTCTAAATTCCTGACTTCCTGGGTGTTTGTGGCTTCATTGAAGATTTGCGCGGAAGAACCATTGTTCGATGCCGGAGACATTGGTGGAAAAGGTGAAGCAGGTACTAATGATGGATTCACCCTAAAGCTAGTTGCAAAACCTGCACCATAAGATGTTCACAGAGTGAGGCAATGCAAAAGAAGTGGCTTCTAGGGCTGTAAAAAAAGCTTGCCTCGCGAGTTGTTTGAGCTCGGCTCGCTCTAGACTCAATTCAAGTTCTAAATGAGCAAAACTCGAGCTTGATCTCAAGCTCGCGAGTTTCACCGAGCCGAGCTTGAATAGCTCGTGAGCCTGATAAATTTACAAATCACTTGTTAAATATTATTATATGTTACAAATCACTTATTAAATATTAATATATGTTAACTCTTACCGTGCTTACTCGAGTAAAGCGCTTGACTATTTTTTATTGTTGAAAAATAGTACATATTGGATTGTTTATTGTTACCGAGCTTACTCTAGTCAAATTCGAGCCTACTCAAACTTGTATTAAGCCGAGCTTGAGCCTAGGTCTAGACTTGGACCCTAACTCAAGCTCAACTCAAGTTTTTACTGAGCTCAAGCCTAGAAGGCCAGGCTCGCTCGAGCTCCACTCGTTTGCGGTTTACAGGCGTAGTTGCTCCAAAACAACCATATATAGTTGCATGACATGCATGGCATTTAAGTCAATAGAGTGTAAGAGACTAGCCTAACGTATTATAAAAAAAACGAGAATACCTAGACGAACTAGGTATCTTTTTAAATTAAAAAAAAGGCACTCAGATTCAAACCGAAGAGAACTTTGAACCTGGGTGGTAGAGATAAATAACTACACCTCCCATTAACTGAGATAGGCTAAGTTTATAACCTAACGTATTATGATTCAACTCTCGGGCTGGATCACTTGTACTTGGGCCAATTTAAGTTTTTTGTAATTTTTCAAGAGATTTTACATGGTTTTTCAGGCATCGCTCCGCACCAGTATACCACCATGTCAGCATACAAATGATCTTTAAGGGATCTCATGAGAGGAAAAGACCCATATGCTGATATGCCCCTATGTAGCGTGTAATAATCTCAATGTCCCCCCTTCTACATATACAAACAGGCTAGTAGTTATGAGGGAGAAACCATTTGCAACCACTTCACAAGCTATATATGTCTACTTCAGGCCCCCTTTCCACAAACTCGATATCTGTTGTTCCGGCGGGCTCTTGAGAGCTCTCCGTAACCACAACGTATCCATTCCATCCATGCATGTACAGTTTGATTAAAGCCATTTATACACATGTACCTGAATCTTTCTCATGATTGCTGTTGTGGAAGGAAGAAGCTTGATGATCCACTATCGCAGCTGGGTATGTACTGTAGCAAGGGTTCCTCAGCATGTAATGAGGCCATGAGCATGGCGTCAAATTCTGATGAAAGCCATTGTTGCTATAGGCAGCGGCCTGAGTAAGAGACATGAATGCTCTGTTGTACGTTGTCCAATCCACAAAAGCTCTGCTTGGAACCTGCTGCATATGTGCTGCAACATTGCCGGAGTCGATCCAATCTTGGTAGCTTCCTGAAGAACAGGCAAGCAAAACTAAGGTCGCATGGATGAAACAGAACAGGAAGGAAAGAACAAGCAATATGAAGCATGAAGAATCTGCGTGAATAATATTAGTACCATAACAAGATGATGATGTTGTTTCTAAAAAAACAACAACAAGATGATGATGTTGTTTCTCGAAAAATAGAAGAAGAAGATGATGCATAACATAAATGCTATATATGGTTGTCTATCCCCTAGTAAAAGGATTTATTTGACTACAAATAGGAAGCCCTGATATGATCGATATAGCAAGTAGATTATGCGACATTAAGGCGCTGAATTACACTTCCTATAATCTTCTTCAGTGATCGTCGCCTCCCGAAGTGATCAAAATCGCAAAGAAGATCCATTAACAATGTGTATCAGTGGCTCCGAAACCTTCGAACCGATTTTTACGCACACGAGAGAGCACACACAATCCTAATGAGAACAGAAACCCTAGCTAAATAAAAAGGGCAAGCAGCGACGACGACGACGCCAGATCTCACATCTAGGCACTGAAGGGGCGCCGCGAGCCAACGCACAGATCAGCGCACGCATCAAAACCCTAGAACGGCCAAGAGGAAACCCTAGAGGCGAAAGATCACGGAGATGTTCGTGCAGAATTAAGCAAGCGCGGAAGATGACGGTGCATGGCGGCACTAACCGGGGGGAAGCTGGGACGACTGGGCGCGGTGCTGCGGCTGTGGCACGAGCGGCGGGGGCACGGCGAGCTGCGGCGGCACGTAGGCCGGCGGCACGGGCACCGGCATTGGCACCGGCGGGTGGATCAGGCCGGCGCGGTACTGGTGCACGATCGGGTGGTGGCCGTGGGCGGGCTTGTTCACGGCCGCAAGGAGCGCCTGGTACCCGTGCGGGGCGCCCCCCACGAAGTCGCTGCGGCCGACGCCGCCGCCGCCGCCGTGGGAGGAGGAGCCCTTCGCGTCGGCCATGCGGAGCAGCTTCGTCTGTGTGTTTTGTATGGCTGGGCAGTGTATGTGTGTGTGAGAGGAGGTGGTGGTGGTCGCGCCGTGGGCGTGAAGGGGGGTGTGTTGTGGTGTCTGCCTCCTGTTGTTTTAATTTCGAGATTTGGGTCTCTTTGGGGGGTTCCATTCTTGTAGCTGAGGAGGACAGGAAAAAGAATCTGTGGGAAAGGAAGCTGGCTGGCTCGGTAAAAAGAGAGAGAGAGATTTAATTAGTATTTGTTATAAAATTGACGCGCACTCGATGATTTACCACGTCATGTTTTACTTATATGGTCTACATGTCAGTAAGATATAATATGGCAAATTATCAAGTGCACATCAACTTTGTGACAAAAACAATCAGTTATTCGAAAAATATTTGGGATGCAAGACTATTTTTCTAAGGGTAAAAAAAAAACCAAGGCCTGGGGTCATAAGGTTGGCAAAATATCCGGTGCAATCACCGTTTTCGTGCAACCCTACTAAAAAATGTTCCAAAAAATTCTGAAAAAAATCATAGATGTACATCTCAGCTTACCCCATCTACGTATAAAATTTCATGATCAAATATGTCCTATGCTAGAAGTTACAAAAAAAACAAATTTTCGCTTGGAATCTTGCTACAGTAGACATCACAAAATTTGTTTTTTTTTTGTAACTTCTAGCATAGGACGTATTTGATCATGAAATTTTATACGTAGATGGGGTAAGTTGAGATGTACATCCATAATTTTTTTCAGAATTTTTTGGAATTTTTTTTAGTAGGGTTGCACGGTGGTTGCACCGGATATTTTGCCCACAAGGTTACACGTTGAGTTTGATCCATCGGAGGAATTTATTCCTAGGGTCTAATCTAAAAATTAGTCATAGTTCCGAGATAAATATTTTAGAGCTATCTTACAGCACACTGACTTGAATATGGATCGTTCATTCTTTTCGATCTAATATATCAAACTAATTATAGTTTACTTATACTTCATCTGGCAGTAGAGTAATACAGATCGTTTATTCTTTTCGATCTAATATATCAGATTAATTATAGTTTACTTATACTTCATCTGGCAGTAGAGTAATATGGATCGTTCATTCTTTTCGATCTAATATATCAGATTAATTATAGTTTACCTATACTTCATACAGCGATGAAATGTCTGGTCGTTTATTCTTTTCGATCTAATATATCAGATTAATTATAGTTTACTTATACTTCATCTGGCAGTAGAGTAATATGGATCGTTCATTCTTTTCGATCTAATATATCAGATTAATTATAGTTTACTTATACTTCATCTGGCAGTAGAGTAATACGGATCGTTCATTCTTTTCGATCTAATATATCAGATTAATTATAGTTTACTTATACTTCATCTGGCAGTAGAGTGATGGAAATATTCTTAACAAATCAAATGTTAGATCCGATTTCTACTACCCACACTATGTACTACCAGTATAACATACCGTAAAATTCTCGTATTTTAACGGGGTTTCTACCTGAGAAGAATACCTATTGTCATTCCAGTCGAGACTTGAACTCACGTACGTGCGTCCATCTCTGATTTGATTCTTTCTTACAAGGATGTAGCTTTCGATCACATTTCCGAATAGCGAATTCTTCTCGCGCTCCTTGTTTCATACGAAAATTTGGAGTAGTTATATACAGATACCGCAGTGTAACGCAGCTGCCCGGATTCAATCCTTGGGTCAGCCAAGGGTGTGGGAAAAATTATGCTTGGTCTGTAGAAAACTGTTTGCACTGCAGTGTTTCGAAACAACCATAAAAAATTCTTAGTTGAACTATTGCAAGAATTGTACGATACTCCGGGGACCAAAAAAAAAAATTTGTGATCCGCGTGACAGGACAGCTCCTTCAAACGGCTCTTCGCTTTGTACCAGTAGAGTTACTAATATGTGGATTGTATTGTATCGTTGCTGTCAGCCGTGATAGCTCAGCATGACATGTGGACCCCGCTGGATGTGTTTACAAGTAAAGCCACCGGGATGAAGATACTCATGGCTCGTGAGTCGTGACGTTCATTTTTTCTTTGATTTGATAAATATTATCCGGATGTTTTTGTTTGCTGAAATCACTCAAATTAATATGGAAGCATTGGATCATTGTTGAGATTCGAAAGTATCGATTGCATCCGATCTTATGATTCGATCTAACGGTTAAATTTTTAAGAGAATGGCTAAGTAACACTCGAGTGTTTTTTTGGTTTGAGAGCACTTAACTTGGGGGCCTATAAAGAGAAGGGTGGTGGGGAGAGATGGCAAATTAATTGTATCAATGTATCTAGATCCAAAGGCTACAAATTTGAGTGCTCACAAACCAAAAACACTCACCCCCAATTTTTAATCATACGATCCAAATTTTGGAAACAAAAATATCCGGGAGCTGCCTCTACACTCTCCCCTTTTTTTTTTTTTTTGGCTTTTTTGGTTTGGGTTTGTTTCCTTCTTGGCTGGAGCATGCCTCTCAACGTGCTACTGTCTTGTTTCTTGTCCTGGCTGGTGCGGATTCACGAATTCGGCGTAGCAAGAAGGGCGGTTTCCTTTATCAAATACGAAGAGAGAAGATGGTATCGGCACACGGTCTTGGGTACATGGCTGTTTCGCAATGCAGGCCCGTCGACGCTTTGCACAGCGTTGCCCCACGAGACCACCGGGTTTTGGCCCCATGCCTGGTGCTTTACCATATCGGTTTCTACGGTTGTTTTTCTCATGATTAATGATTGGAGATTAGGATGACAACGGCAAGGATTAACGCGGCTGTATATGACGATGCAGAATGTTAAACGTTACTGTTTCCAATCTGTAATCGTTTCTCTGAAACAAAGCTGTAATCGTCGATGCTAAATTAAGCACCGTATCTCTGTGTATCTTTCAGATCCATCCCCAGTTTCGGCTGCCACGTTCTTAGAAATAATTTACCGATGGATTGCTTCTAAAAAATATACCAACTACGGTTGGATCGATCCAGCGGTACCCATTGGGTTTGGGCATGGGTACAGATTTATACCCGAAAAACTTAATGGGTTCAGGTGGGTGGCACTTTGTTTGGGTTTAGGTTTTGGTATGAAACGGTGGTACCCACCCGATTGCCATCCCTATGCCCGTGTTATGCTCTTCGTTCCTGGTAACTTTACATGTTTGGTAGCAGGGGTCCAAATTTCGGCGAGATCCCGGCGAAATCTCGGATTTCGGACCCCTCCAAGATTTAAAATCCCAAAAAAATTAAAAAATTTAAAAAATTCAAATCTCGGATTTCTGGGCGAGATCTCGGCAATTTCGGGTGAGATTTGGTAGTTTTTTTTGCCGGATTTTGATTTTTTGTGCATTGTATTTGCTTGGGTTTAGGATCAAGATCATCCACAAAAAATTTTAAACATTTTTAACATGTTTTTGACCATTTTTTGGTCGGTTCAATTTGTCGGTTAGGACTTTCCGAATTTTTTAAAAAAATTTAAGATTGATCATCTTCTGGAAATTTTATAGGAATATTACGGATGTGTTAGGACCATTCACAAAAAATTTTAAAATTTTCTAAAGTGGTTTGAACTTTTTTAATACATAGAAACTTTTCTAGTGCATTGAAACAACAGAGAGAAATGATATCTGATACTGACATTGATAGTTGGAATCAATCTGTGTATGACTATGAGAGAGAAGTGGAGTGGAAATAGTGGTACAAAAACCATTTCAAAATTATTGAATGACATATATTGAAAAACAAAATTTAAAACCTAAGATAACATGTATTTATAAATGGGTACAGTACTAACTCACCTATGTGGCTATGTATATATGGCATTGATCAGGCTTCATCAATTCAATCGCATGCACGTCATGCTAGGTCAGCCTTGAACTTCATATCACCAGGCCTGAAGTAGAGCTCAATATATATTTTCTTACTGGTCAAAACTCAAAACTGCAAGTGGTTTCAAAGAAAGAACCTCCCTCAATACATATGAACATATATAAAACTTTTCAAATGACTTGAAGTTCATTTGTTACATTTGAAAAATCAAAAATTGATTTTATATACGATTTTTATCACGACTTTACCATTGTTAGATTTTTTAAAAATTCCCCATGCTTGATCATCATCTCAAATTTTTATGAGAACATTAGTTATGTCTGAGGACCATAAAAAAAAAATTCAAAATTTTTTGACGTGTTTTGGACAATTTTTCAGACGGTTCAATGAAGACCGAGATCTCGGATTTCCCGGTTGAAAAAAAAAACGAATTTAAAATTTGGTTTTTGCATTTCGTCCGGATTTTGCTCAAAATTTCCGAATCTCGCCGAGATTTCGGATTTCGGCCACCTCCGAGATTTTTCCAAAAACGAGATTTGTAACCTTGTCTGGTAGAAAGGGGGCAAAAAAAAAAAAAAAAGGAAAGGAAGGAAAACGTCACCGTGTGACAACCACGACTGCAGTGGGATGTGCAGTTACTAGCAGGAATGGGGGATGGACTGATCCATTTACATCACAGCTAAGGTGATTAGCCGATATCTCTAAGGTTGCGAAATGGCGTCCGGTATTTAGTTGCAAATCACAGATACTGACTGAACCTCGTCTAGCCTGAAGGCCGCCATATTGAGACGCAGCATCCATCCTGAAGTCCCGAAACACTTCCGAGCAGGTGTACGTCGATCGACGGAACACAGATGATAAATACATAATCTGCAATGCCCACAAAATGCTACATCCAATAATCATTTGTAATGTACAAGAGCTTATTGATATGGCTTTATTGAGAGTTGAGACACAATAGAGCATCCATTGAAACGCTAAACAACATATAGATTATATGAGTTTGTCTAAGAAGCCCTGTAGCACTCAAGATTCAGCAAGCAGCGGGCCCTCATCCATGAGATGCAGGGGGCGGCATCGGATAGGGCATTGGAGGCATGGTTATTGGGGCACCAGGTACTACAGCTCCTGGGACTGGGGCATGCATGCCATAGGCCATATGAGGTGCAGCAGGAACAGGAAGGGTGACGGGGGTGCCGACCGCGGACACAAGGGGACCACCAACTGGCTGTCCGATTGTGGTACCATAAGCATCGACGCCTGGGGGCGTATTTGCTGGCTGTGTAGATTGCTTAGGGGATTTCCCAGGATTGGCAGCCTGCCCATTTGGTTGACCTGTGATTGGCCCCTGAGCAGCTGATGCTTCTCCGTTGTTCACACTGGTGATGTCATGTATACTTGATCGCCGCCTCTCTCTGTTCATTGAGTTCAGGCGGATAAAATACTTCTGTGCATGACTAGCTACTTGAGTGGGTGTCCTGGAGATCACAAAGTTTCTTGAGATGCTCCTCCAGTCACCTTTGCCATACTTCTCAAGTCCAAGAAGGAACAGTCTGCAAATTCAAAATCAAGTGGCAGGGCACATCAATAACAAGTAAAGATAACCTGCATGAATATCAGTAATACATTAATTCGATTATATAACATCGAGAATAAAGAAGCAATGATTAAAACAGATGGTTGGATTATGTGCATGAGAGTTACTATTTCCATATTATGACTATTTTCAGAAGCAAGAAGAAGGCTGATCGCATCATATTCCTACAGTCATGTTTCCACTTGAGTTGTCCTCAAATCATGTTGGAATAGTCCCACATTGTTGTGGGGAGGGCTTGAGCATGGTTTATAAGGGTGAGGGAGCACCCCCTCATTGAGCTAGTTTTTCGAGGGGAGATGGTCCAAGAGACCTTGGCTTGCTGCTCAGGTTGGGTCTGACCTGGGATTCGGACGCGCTAGGTGTGGCGGTCCGGCTAACAAGTGGTATCAGAGCCCAGGTGTGGCCCAGGGGGCCCAGGGGGAGCCCAGGTGTGGCCCAGGTGGCCCCAAGTGGCCCAGATAGCCCAAGTGGTTCCTAGATAATCTCGGCCCAATGTGTGAGGGGAAGATTGTTGGAATAGTCTCACATTGGTTGTGGGGAGGGCTTGAGCATGGTTTATAAGGGTGAGGGAGCACCCCCTCATTGAGCTAGCTTTTTGGGGGGAGATGGCCCAACAGACCTTGGCCCGCTGCTCAGGTTGGGCCTGACCTGGGATTCGGACGCGCTAGGTGTGGCGGTACGGCTAACAAGTGGTATCAGAGCCCAGGTGTGGCCCAGGGCTAGGGGGCCCACGGGGAGCCCAAGTGTGGCCCAGGGGGAGCCCAGGGCCAGGTGTGGCCCAGGTGTAGCCCAGAGGGCCCAGGTGTGGCCCAGGGCTAGAGGGCCCAGGGGGAGCCCAAGTGTGGCCCAGGGGGAGCCCAGGTATGGCCCATGGGGCCAGGGGAGCCCATGGGGCCCAGGGGTGGCCCAGGTAGCCCAAGTGGTTCCTGGATAATCTCGGCCCAATGTGTGAGAGGGAGATTGTTGGAATAGTCCCACATTGGTTCTGGGGAGGGCTTAAGCATGATTTATAAGGGTGAGGGAGCACCCCCCTCATTGAGCTAGCTTTTTGGGGGGAGATGGCCCAACAGACCTTGGCCCGCTGCTCGGGTTGGGCATGACCTGGGATCCGGACGCGCTAGGTGTGGCGGTCCGGCTAACAAGTGGTATCAGAGCCCAGGTGTGGCCCAGGGGGAGCCCAGGGGGCCCAGGTGTGGCCCAGGGGGAGCCCAGGGGGCCCAGGTGTGGCCCAGATAGCCCAGGTGGTTCCTAGATAATCTCGGTCCAATGTGTGAGGGGGAGATTGTTGGAATAGTCCCACATTGGTTGTGGGGAGGGCTTGAGCATGGTTTATAAGGGTGAGGGAGCACCCCCTCATTGGGCTAGCTTTTTGGGGGGAGATGGCCCAACAGACCTTGGCCCGCTGCTCGGGTTGGGCCTGATCTGGGATCCGGACGCGCTAGGTATGACGGTCCGGCTAACAAATCATACTGAATTAACACATCCATGTGCACTCGTAGCAATGATTAGAACACCCTTTAGGCATATATCAAATGCATGTCACTTAGCTGGGCCATTCTCAAGGCATTCTAGTTAGCATCCGTCACTTCTTGCACTCAATTACTTCTCATTAAATATTTATATTTATTATGATTTTCTGTCGTTGCTTTGGTAAGCTAATTATCATCCCTTTTTTCCCTTTAAGCTCACAAGCAGGCCATCTTATCGATCACACAAAACTCATTCAAAATTTACCAATGTGATCATAAAATATTGCAAATTTATCACCTTTACTAGAAATAATGTGCACAAGATTGCTAAACATGGCAGAAATAAGTTGCAAAAGTAAAGAGGATTACCTCTAAAAGGTATATGTCCTGATAAGATATTGCAAACTTATCACCTTTTACTATAAAATTAAAAAAATGTGCAAAAGATGGCTTAAATGGCAGAAATAAGTTGCAAATGAAAAGAGGGCTACTTCGAAAAGGTACATGTAGGAACATATGAACATATGCTAAATTGTTCCGGATTGAATACTTTAACACAAAGCACTGATTAATGCATTGTCCAAATGGTGCCATGCACCAAATGATGAGATGATGCAATGTGTAACCAATGAAAAACAAGGGATAGAGAGTGTGCACCAACAAGCATAAAGTTAAATATATATAATAGAAATACCTATTATGTAGTGGCACAAAGATTGAGAAAATGCTAATCATGTAGTACTTGAAGTTGGATTTAGTAAGAAAAACAAAAGTTTTTCACCTTCAAATTATATTCGCTCAACTACAGGTAATTTGACTTGTCCTTCCGCTGACATTATAAGCAATCACACAGGTGGTTTAGTTATTAAGAGAAACATTTTAGTGATTTTGGAATGAAAGAGCTAGCAGGGGGGAAATCTACTAAAATTAATCCATCACAAAAGCAGAACACAACATGGAACGTGAAGAAATGCATTCAAAATGTTCCTTTTGGTGCAACCATGATGTTTATCTTATCTAAAATGCATTTAGGGCACCTAGAAATTCATCATAAGTGACCACGGTTCTGAGTAAGGATTTTTGTGCAGAAGGTAACATGTGCCAACCTAAACCAATTAAACCAGCCTTCATCCCACAGCACATGAGTAACCACACCTACACCCAATACAGCTTGAGGATGTAAACCCTACATCCAATGATCCACCCATTTCACCGTAAGACCATCTCTACGTGAGTGACTGTTACAAAGCCGTTTATAATTCATAAATGGATTGCATATAAATAGAATAGTTATAATAAGACTTGGCCAAACTAACAAAAACAACAACAGCTCCAATGCATCCATTCCAGTTCAAAACAAACACGCAATACTTTCCATCCAACCCACCAATAGGTGAACTCCATCTGAAAAGAGGAATGCAGGACATAAGCTAATCTGGCTATACGCGCAAACCGACAAGCCTACTCGCAACCTGTTTTCCAACGAACCAGAAGCAGCTAAGCCATCTAAACAACAAATTTAAAAAATCCTCAACACGTTACGACAACTACACGAAGGAATCAACATAATCCCCAATAAAGTGGCATTCTAGCACCTAGCCCACCCAATTCACCAATCAATGAAATATCTAAAGTAGAACCGCACATTGCTCAATGAACGGAATAAAAATGGAGCTGACCTGTGCTCGTCCCCTGTCCAGGCAACAAAACTTCTTGCAGGACATAGCCTAATTCCCCAGTACACTCAGAGCCGCAAACTGACACGCCTACTCGTACCCAGTTTTCCCACCAAGAGCAGCAGCTAAACTATGTAAACAACAAATTTCCGAAATCCCCAACACGTTACGACAACTACACGGATTAATCATCAAAAACCCCAATAAAACAGTAGCGTTCTACTATCTCCTAGCCCAGCCAATTCAGCGATCGATCAAACATCCAGAGCAGCACTGCAATTTCGCTCAACAGAAACGAAGCTGAAGCCACCAACCTGTGCTCATCCTCGGTCCAGGCGATCCCCTTCCGGCGCTCCTGCTCTGCAGACTTAGCCGACCCCTTCTCCCCATGGCCCCCTCCTCCCCCGCCCTTCTTCCCACCCCCAGCAGAGCCTTCCTCGGCGCCCCCATCGCCGGCGTACACCGGCAGCGGCACCCGCCCCGACTCGATGCCGTCGACGTCCTCCACGAGCAGTTGGTAGTGCCGCCTGACCTCGTCGGCCTTCTTCCCCTCGACGGCCTCAGCTATCTTCTCCCACATCGCCTCCCCCTCCTCCTCCTCCTCCTCCTCCGCTGTGGCGAGCGCGTTCTCGAACGCCTTCTCCTGCTCGCGGGTCCACTCCCCGGGCCCCTCCTCGCCGCCGCTGCTGCTCGCCTCCTCCACGGCCATGGTCGGCTGCCAGAGCCCGGGACGACCCTAGCTGAACAACTCCGCTGAATTCGGGAGTAGGGAGGGGTTTGGGGCGACGAGATACGGAGATGGCAGGGCGAGAGAGGATTCGATTTGGTTTTGGGAAGGCTGCGGGTTCGGGGGAAATAAATTGCAGAAGGGAGGAGGAGGAGGAGGAGATCTACCGCCGCGCCGGAAGACTTGTTACCGCGAGGACTCAGGTGGAGATATTTTGTTTCACTGCGGTGAGCAGTGCGGCTGCGTGCGAGAGTGACGGGGCGGAGCGCAGTGGCGGGCCTTCCCTCTGGGACCGGACTGGGAGGAAGGAGACAGCAGCGGACGCAGACATGGGCGCTGCCGCCGCGCCGGCCGCGTATCCTGCTTCTCTTTTTCCTACGGAGTTTTTAGTTTCCTGGATTTCTGCGGAGTTTCATGGCCGGTTAAGAACCGCCTTCGTCGACCAGCTAGCTAATCATCACTCTTTGACTCTCCTTTTCATTGTCTTAAGCCAAGGTTTCAAATCTCGTTTTGGATTAAATTTTGGAGGTGACCAAAATCCACAATCTCGGCGAGATTCGGAATTTTTGGATAAAATCCGGACGAAATACAAAAACCAAATTTAAAATCCGGTTTTTTTCAACCGGGAAATCCGAGATCTCGGTTCACATTGAACCGACCGAAAAATGGTCCAAAACACGTCAAAAAATTTTGAATTTTTTTTAAATGGTCCTGACACATCACTAATGTTCACATAAAAATTTCAGATGATGATCATTCATGACGAATTTTTAAAAAATCTAACAATGGTCAAGTCGTGATAAAAACCTTATCTAAAACTTGTTTTAATTTTTCAAATGTAACAAATGAAGTTTTTTGAAATCTAATAGTAGTAATTTCAAGTTTTTGGAAAGTTTTCTATATATTCCTATATATTATATAGATAATACCTCATTAGGACATGTTGAATTGTAAAAGTCTTCATACTCGGGGTCTCTGTGGACAACTAGTACGTATTCTATTAAACATGTTGTTCTGAGGTGGAGTGAACTGATTCTAATTTTGAGATTTGTCGAGTTATATTGAGAACGTTTACAGTGTTCTTGTTATTCCAACAAAGGAACAGATGCTACGTATTCAGAAAGTTTACAGTGTAGAGTTGAAGTTTTGCATGTATTTTCTAACTTTGGTGTTGAAATTAACGGTGAATTGGTTATTTATGTCGAATGGCAAACGGTGAATCAATATTTAGGAATGTTCAAAAATTCAAATAGTGCTACTAAAGACAGACTGATAAATTTTACCTGAATGAAAAATAGTTCAAACTAGAAAATTTTAGAAATTTTTGTGAATGATCCTAACACATTCATAATATTCCCATAAAATTTTCAAATGATGATCAATCTTGAGAAATTTTAAAAATTTCAGACATTCCTAATCGACGAATTGAACCGACAAAAAAATGTTAATTTTTTTTAATTTTTTGTGGATGATCTTGACCCTAAATCCAATCAAATTCAATGCACAGAAATTAAAAACCGGCAAAAAACACCAAATTTCGGTCAAAATCACCGAGAAATCCGAAATTCAAATATTTTTATTTTTTTTTTGAATTTTTTTACCCGGCCGAGATTTTGATTCTTGGAGGCGAGATTTCGGATTTCAGACCGAAATTTGAATCCTTGGTCTAAGCCTTGTTACACAGGGAAGAATCATTCTTCAAGATATGTACAATACTACAATAACTATCTATAATATACTTTTATATCATCTATAAACATATTTAAATACAACTTATACAGTGA
This sequence comes from Rhipidocladum racemiflorum, assembly GCA_036346355.1. NCBI lineage: Eukaryota > Viridiplantae > Streptophyta > Magnoliopsida > Poales > Poaceae > Rhipidocladum > Rhipidocladum racemiflorum. Next base: position 1,580,494 of record CM070575.1, on the reverse strand, counting down.
ATTATCTATATAGTCGTCTGTAATAATCTTTCATATAACAAATATACTTTGTATGGTATAAACAGTCTAAAACTATATATAAGACCGTCTGTTAAATACTTCCTCTAGGAACAGATGCTACGTATTCAAATTTAAATTTAATTTTTTTAAAAAAGTTGGCAAAATTTATCCAAAAAAATTCTATAATTAGTATTAATATTTTTATGATCTTTGGTGTGAATATTTTGAAAAAAATAAAATTAAAGACATTTTTGGGCCATTCAAAATATAGATAATAAAAAAAGCAAAAAAAGAAAAGAAAAGCAATTAGATGTATTTTTAGTAGCAATTTGTTGTAGTATGTCAAGTATCAATATTTCTTCAATTATGTTAAGTAGCAATATTTGTTAAAGTATATTTAGTAGTAATATTTGTTCAATTATATTTAGTAATAATATTTGTTGAAGTATATTTTAATGTTTTAATGTTATCTAATATTGAAATTTCTTCTTGTATTGATATGTGACAACTTTCAATTATTTAAAATATTGCAAATGTATGGTATATTTAATATGTTAATGTTTTCCAATATTGAAAAGCTTACTTGTATTTCTATAGTATATTTAATATGTTAATGTTATCTTCCTATGGTATATTTTAATTATGGTAGCAATATTTGTTCAAGTATGTCAAGTAGTAATATTTAGTATCACTTTTGCATCATTAAACATATTCATTGTTGGACTACTTGTTAATAAGAATTAAAAATTTCGAATCTTGAAATGTATGGATGCTCTATAAAAGTCAATGGAGTAATAAATGATCATTTAGGGGTAAAACCGTCAAAGTGTATTTAATATGTTAATGTTATCTTGCTATGGTATATTCTAATATTTTAATTATGTGAATACTTATTTTTGCACTTGTAATGATATGCGACAAGTTTTAATTATGTGAATGCCTATTTTTGTATTTGTATTGATATGTGCCAAGTTTTAATTATATGAATTGAGTTTTACAAATTTTACAACATTTTATTTGCAATTTTTCTCACTTTTTTTCATTTTTTTTTTAACTATCATCGAAATTCGACGCTTTTCGACCGAATTTCGATGCTTTTCGACCGAAATTCGAGCTTTTCGACCGAAATTCATTCGGCTATTTGACTAATTTTCAAATACATTTGAATTCCGAAACAATTCAATTTTTATCGAATTTTGACCGAAATTCGACGAATTTCGGTACCGGTGGGGGCTCGAAAAATGGTTCCGAAACGAAATTAAAAACCCTTAACACAATTGCTCAATTGATATCTAGTTATGATCTGATTTTTCATGCATTCAAATTTGGCCAGCTATACAGAGTAATTAAATTCTTTAGCATGCTATACTGTTTGTAGTTTGTGTTATGCTATTTGGAAGTATCAGCTTAGCAGTCCATATAGCAAAATTCAGAATTGCAAAAATGAACAATTGCATATGCTGCCTATTTGTGTAATAAAATTTCATTTATTTGTTGGATACAAATTTGCCATAGAGGCTTGGAGCACTGGAATGCCCACCCAGCTGTTGGATCAAGACTTACATGGCTTAATTTAGGAAGAGCTTAACCCATCGTATAATAAACCATGATTTGACCTGAACTGTCTATGCACCAATCCGACAAGTTGCAATCCATTCTGTGATTTAAAGAATGCGAAGCTTTCTACCAAGTTTGAATTCACTTTTGTGTAGCACTGTTGTAACACCCTAGCATCTAGTATGCCCTGAATGTCACCAAACATAGCAATAACAGCAACTAAATACCACAATTAAGATTAAATTACAGCAAGGGCGTACATGCTTTAACCGAAATTTCGGCAGCATCTCCTTCGTAATTCCATGGGTTGAAGCAACAGTAATAATATCACAAGCAATAACATAGTGGATGTCATCTAAAATAGCAATAACATAAGGTATTTTTAGGGCATACTAGATGCTGGGGTGTTACAACTGTAACTTGATATCATGTATTTTGACACTAGCTTTGTATTGGTTATAAATGAAAGTTGCATGGTTCCCTCTGCCTCTGATGCTTTCCATTTTGTTTTTATACAACAGCACAGGAGGTCAAACCTTGGTGAAAGATTGTGCCATCCGGTGAGTTTGTTTTCGCAGTTAGCTGGCTGGATTCCTCCACTCCTTAGGGTAGATCCTACAACTTGCAAGAGGGCCTCTTTCAGCAACCATGAATTGAAGTCATCGGTCATTGATGTTGAGCTTCTTAGATGTAGCTGTAACAGTAGCAACAACAACCGAGGATTCCTCCCCTTCTTTCCCCCCTCTTTTCTTTTGGCCTTTTCTTCATTTTTCTGGTAGTTTTTTTCACTGGAGATAAAGAATCTGTACTGACTACTGATTATGCAAATTTTGCATCCAAGTGTAGTTAAGATAGGGTTGCAGGATTTCAATTTGTATGTATGTATACATGTATATATATGTATACGTATATATCTACATATATACGTATACATACATACATATGTATTACATATATATACGTATATTAATTCTGAGTGTCAAGAAAAAAGAAACGATTGCTTATGCTGTGGAAGTCAATCTTAATTCGAAGATTAATTAATTGTACTAGCTAGGGGGTTGAAAGGGTCACCATGGAATAGCTAGTACCCCCCAAAAGAAGAAGAACAAACTGGCCATCTTTATTATGTTTTCCAAAGGAATTCATGGCAAACGAAATACATGTCGGACCTTATTGCACTGAAACGTACTAATGAATATAAAGAATCAGCCAGCATGCATGGTAGTATATACCCATCTCGATCTACCACTGCCGATGCATGCCAACCAATGGGTTCACAGAAATGGAGCTGAGACCTTATATTACACGGATCCGAAATACATAGCACATGCGTGCCGTGCATGCGCCTCTCAAAAATAACACGCGGTTAATTTTAAGCTGCAGCCGACGAAAAATGCCTAGAGCTTGAGCTTAAAGCTGCAGCTGTTGGACCGGATTCGAAGCTGCGTGCCCGCCTGGAGGCTGTCCACGACCAGGTTGCACCGCGCCTTCCCCGTCATCTTCCACAGCTTGATGGCGCCGAACTTTATGCGGATCGGCACGCGCGCCCGCACCGTCAGCGGCACGAACCCGGCCTGCTGCTGCTGCACCAGCTGCCCGGCCACGGCGCTGTCCAGGCGTGTCTCCCCCGCGAGCGAGATCAGGGGCCGCACCGTGCTCCGGTGGCCCTGGTACAGCTCCGGGAACGCGCCGCGGCACAGCTCCGTGCCGTTGAACGACGCCGCCACCTCGCCGCCGTCGTAGTAGATGCCGATGCGCTTGTTCGGGTTGTCCGACGTCACCTCCACCTCGAACGCGTCCGTCACCGTCATCGCTGTGGTGTTCACGTCGAACCGGGTCACCGTGAGCCGGTCCACGTGGAACTTGGGGATCTTGGGCTTGAACACGAGGTACAGGATCCCCGCCGTGGCGCCCAGCGCGACGACGAGGACGACGACGGCGAGCAGGGTGCAGCACAGGCACCGGCAGCACCGGCTGTGCCTCTTGCGACGAGGCGGGGGCAACGGCGCAGGCGCGTACGGCGGCGGAGCGGTGATCGGCAGCTGCTGCTGGTCATGGCTGGGTTTCTTGCCCTTGGCCTGGTCTGGCGGCGCCGACGGCCGCGGCGGCGAGCCGACGGTCACCGGGTGGATCCTGTGGTGGTCTGCCATGTGGTTGCCTGCCTTGCAGCAAGGGAAGAGAAGGGGCGCGCGTACAAGACGACGTACGGCGCCGGACTGGTGGGTTTGGTGAAAAGCTACGGATTCAGTTCTCGGTCCAATTTATATGCGATGATGTCTCATGTCACGTTGGTTAATTATGCTTGGCTCCTAGACGATTGATTTGATTTGATTTTTTAGTGGGGGTCCGTGACTTGGTTGCCATGGCTGCGTGATTGACTTAAACCTTGCTTTCTTTCTTTCAAGTTACTTTCTTTCGTTTCTTGGAAGTAGAGATCACGTGTTTGTGTGTTCTCATGGAATGCTCATGGATAAGTTTCTCACGATTGTTTTTAACAAATTAATTTTTTTTACATAAATAGTATGCCAGAGTAAAAAATCTGCAAAAAATGCCCACCTAGCGTCATCTGAATTGGCGACATGTCTCTGTAATCAATTGAAATGACGACACACATATTTGTCGCCAACGCTTACACGACCAATTTAAATGGCGACATATGTGTATTTTTGCAAAATTTTGCTTTGGTATACTGTTTCTGTAAAAAAAATTAAAAAAATATTATTAAAAAAGTAGTTTTTTTGACTCCATGTACCACGCGTGACACTCCCTTCGTCTAAGTTTATAAAGCGTATTTTTTCTTGATACATAGACCAGGAAGATATTAAAAATAGCTAGATTACATTCAATTATTCTCACTAAGCACTATATTTAATACATGCATATAGAGAATATGAAGTAAAAAATGGATATTTATTAGGGATATAGAGCGAGAGAATATCACACTAATTTTACATTAGTATATGACGTATACCCTATATTTATATATAAAATCGTTTAAAAAATACTCCTTACAAACTTGGACAATATTTACCAGCCGGTACGAAAGAGAGAGATTGATTAATCATTTAATCACGTGCCCAGGCTGTTGTCGTGTTGCATTTCGATTCGAGTCGCGGAGAATAGTACGAGCTGGGCCGCGCCTGTGTGCTAGTGGCACGTAGGCAGGTGGGCTGTACCGGCGACCATAGTTCGTACGCCGCGTTGAACGGTTGTAGCCGAGCACAGAATTACCGACGAGACCAGGGCCGGGCACGCGACGCACGTACGTACGATTCAGAGCAAGGCCTTGAACGGACGGACGGCCGGCCTGCGTCACAGCGATCTCGACCATGGCATGGCTAGCTGAGCTCAGCCCTGCCGTGGACCAGAAAAGTTCCAGAATAGAATGGTGCGTCAGGAGACAGAGCAAGCTGAATAATTTTTGCCCGGAAGATGCCTCAAAATCCAATCCCTGCAGCCTGCAGGTAAGCAAATGCATGGATTGACCGGCTGTTCGCGTGTTGAACGTCCAGAGAGAGGGTGGGTTCGGAAAGCTTCACGCGTGACGTGATCAATGGCGTGACGATTAACCTTTCCCGGTTCACACATTCGCATGGCATGGCACGGCTCGCGCGTTCCTTCCTGCTCCTACCTAGCTTAACTATACCCCTTCAACGAATTCCGTGTTAAAAACATTCAAACAGAATATAAACATTTCAACGCAAAAAAAAAAAAAAAAAAAAACCTGTTCAATTCGTCAACAACCAAGATTCCAAGAATCCCAGTTTGAGCACTATAAAGAGGATTCAGATGCTATCTGTGTTGTTGTTGTTGTTGTTGTTGTATTGTTGTGCCTCTTTCACATCCTAGGTACCATGAGGTTTTAATGCTGATTTGTTGTATTACTGCTTCTGTGGTACTATCTCAACGAGATCTTTTTATAGTAATATCTCGATGTAAATTTTGGTACTTCCTAAAGTTGATAAAAAGTCTCACCTGTCCGCTCCCTGCCCTTAGGCTTTTGCCATAGCACGAAGAGAGTAGAGCCGAGCAAAAAGCGAAACATGTACCAGATCCAGCCTCTGCAGGTCTCAGCATACAAAAAGCCGTAACACTTGCTCAAAAAAGGAAGAAAATGTTGCAACTACTGGCAGCAATGTTTTTCTGCTATCTCATATGATACGCTCATGGACCATGAATATTACCTGTAAGCTATGTAGAGGAAACATAATAAGAAGACGTATGATTTAAGCGGATTTTCTCATTCGGCCAAAGAGAGGAGCCTTTTGCCTAATTCAATCAAAGGAAGCACAAGTTCCTGCAAATTACGAGGGAATCAACCAACATTAATAATCTTAACAAAAGCTCGAATTGTGACCAATCTGTATGGCACATACTGTAAGGACATGTTGCAATCTGCGGTTATCAACGAAAATCCAGGTGAGATCGATGTTTACTTAAAGCTTCAGTGGTTGTTTGATTATCTAAATTCAGATACTGTCTGAAGTTTGAAATGACCCAAAATTCAAAATGAATTTAAATTTGAATTTGATTTTGGATTTGGATTTTTAAGTCTGGATTTGGTTTTTGGGCCGTGTCTCCTTGCTTTTTGGGCCTTTGGCCCATCTCCTTTCGGCTTGCCGGCCCAACCGGCCGGCCTGCGTCTCCTCCGGCGCGCGCCGCGCTGCTGCCGCCGCGTCGTCGCTGCGTCGCGCCGCCGCCGCTTGCGCGTCGCGTCCACGCGCGCCGCGCCGCGTCGCCGGCTCGCCACTCCGCCGCCCTGGCCGTCCTCGCCCACGCCTCTCCGCCTATAAAAGCCGGCCCCCAAGTCCCACTTCCACCTCGCCTCTTTCGCCGCTCTCGCCGGTGAGCTCCGCCTCCGTCTCCCCCATCTCCGGCCGCCGCGCCTCCCCGCGCCGCCGCCTTGCCCTGCAAACCCTAACCCCATCCCAACCTCGCCCCGCTCCCTCCCCATCGAGCTCGGAGAGCTCCCCGCCTTCCCCGCGCCTTCCTCTCCCTCGGCTCCGGCTTGCGTGCCAGCCGCGCCACTCGCCCTTGACAAACCCTAAACCCCCGCTCGCCGCGTGGGCTTGTGGTGGCCCGTTAGGCCGCCCGCCTCCCCTCGCGCGCGTGGGCCGCGTCACTTTCGGCCCACAGGCCATTTTCCTTTTCTTTTGTTTTTCGGATTTTTAATTGTTTATAAATCCGAAAAGTCGATTTAAACTCCGGAAAAATCCCAGAAAAATCCCGAAAAATTCCGAAAGTCCGAGAGCTCCACCAAATACACTATCTTGACCGTTTCGATCCACTGAGTCCAAAAATGCCCTCCGTTTCTCAATCCGAAACTCCCAAAATTCCAAATTGCCCAAATTGCCCTCCGTTCTCTCTCTCGGCCCAGTTCCGGTTTTCGGTTTCGTTTTTGTTTCCGTTTCTTTCCGTTTTTCGTTTGTTTATTGCCGTTCGTCCTTTTCGCGCTAGATCCGGACGTTGGACAATTCCAGGAGCAGCCGCAGTACCTGGAGCAGGAGCCGGATCTGACAGGAGCCCAGAACGACTACGTCAACTACAGTTCAACCGATCCGATCGCCGAGCAAGGCAAACCGTACACCATTGATCATGTTGAACCAACTTATGCCATGTTATACTTAGTAATTATTTTATACCGCATTATTTTGTTGTATGTTGAATTATTGAAATCCGCTATTTTAGAATGACATGATACCTAGATAATGCCAAATTGCTCATGGAACTTCCTTGAAAAATATTGAATTCCAAATAAATCCTTGTAACCCTAGGAAGTATATATACCTGGTTAAATTAGATATTAATTTAGGTTAGTGTAATCTCAAAATCTTGGAAAATGGAAATAAATGTTGTCGAGCCGCTGGCTCGGTTGTTTTGGAAATGTGCTACAGTCTGGGGGACAGTATTGGATAAATCCCGAGTGGATGATATTCCAATCCCCGGCTGATGATTATGCCTTGGTTTGTCTGGTTGCTGGTACCGTGGGTATCGGAATGGGTTTGTGGATCGGGAAGGGCTTGGTCTTTGGCAATGTAAGGATAATTAATCCCCTTGAGCAAAGTAAACAACTTAAGTCCTCGCTCAACCACAAGTCGGAATGGTTAGTGAGCCTAACTCCGACATAGCTCAGTACATTAACCAGTCCTGAAATAAAATTTGAATAATTTGGTGGACTATTCCTGGTGGGGAATAGGGATCGGCTTCCCTGCAAGGGAGTATACCGAAGGGGTGGAACAGGAATGGACTGGAGTGTCATTCGCTGGTTCTCACAACGGTAGGTGCTAATGGAGACTGTGAGTCCAAGGTAGCTGTATACCTATCGGTTAACAACTAAACACAGGAATAGTTTAATGAAATGCTGTGATGGTCTCGACCCGGCCGCATGCATTTAAGTTGCATGTTTGTTAGCGTTTGGCATTAACGGTCGTAGATATCTTGTGGATAAAGATGATCATCTCTGCAGAGTTAATCAATGGTAATCGATTACGCCGTACTTCCGGTTAATGAAGTTAAGTTTGAACTGGGGTGATACCCGTAACCAAGCTCAAGTAATGGTTTTGGTGAATTTGGTGAATATGTATAAGTGTTGTTGAACTTTGGAAACCCCCCCCCCCTTACTATTATTTACGGTTTGTGCTTCAAATGTAAATGAGTTATAAAATAAAACTGCATCCAAATACTTACAACCCTATTGCCATCCTTTGAATAATCCCCTTGCATATAGTATTCATCTGTTTCGGTACGACTTGTTGAGTACTCCCGTACTCACCCTTGCAAACCCCGACCTGCTTTCAGAGTTTGAAGAAGCTGGAGCGTACCAGGAGTATGTAGATGGCGATCTCGTTTGGTTTTGAGGTCTTGGTCTTTTGCTCAGGCCTACCTGTGCGGTGTTTTGGTAATGTAATCTATTTGGGCCCTGCTGCGCCTCTTTTGTAAAAACCTTGGCCGTTAGGCCCTATATTCAATAAAAATGGTTGGAGTTAACTCTTTGTCTGGCAATGAGATGCTTGATTCCCGGCAGCTAGTCATCCTGGGTAGCTGTTGAGGCGTACGGTTCTGCCCCTAAAAAGACGGGCCGTCACAAAGTTCCCACAAACGACTGTACCTTCAGGACAGATACTGTCTGAAAATTTACAAGCCTGTACTTCCTGATGAACTTGTGAGCGTGCAACACCTCTTTGATGACTGCGAACCAGTAGACTCGGCGAGTGTCCTTTAAATCGAGGAAACTCAAAGGAAAACCGGTTCACTTGTGCTGTCCGTAGTAAATATATATGATAGTAACCGTAGATGTCAAGGGTTACTTCTCCGTCGGAGAGCTGAAGGGCAGGAGCTTTGTGTCCACCTGATATACTTTTTTGCAGAACTGAGCACCCTGACATTAGAGACGCCACGTTAAGGCAATCACGCAAATGCAGTGGAAATGATTGGATTGCTTACACATCCAAGACGTGTCATTGTCATGCTCATAATTCACAGTGTGTCGTATTTAGAAAAACAAAAGGTAAATAATCACCATCTACCTTTCATTCATGTTTAATATTTATACAATTTTTTTTTAAAAAAAAAAACATAGAAGCACATTTTGCATATTATCTATACGTGCTTGTCCAAGCTTTTGAGTTACATGTGGTAGATGAGAAAATGCAACCGGCCTCCGGTAGAATTGGTGAGTGCGTCGAACAGGTTACGAACGGTGACCAATCTTGATCAGGCGATCAGTATCCCTGAAACGTTCGGACAATGACGAGATGGACGGACCGGGTAAGTCGGTGGACGACAGAGGCGGCGGTGGGCGGGAGGGGAGGCATGGCGTAGTGCGACGGCGAGTCGGTCGCCGCCATGGCCGCCTGGTTGTCCTTCCTCCCGCTGTCGTCGATGTACCGGCCAAAGAGGCCCTCAAAGAGACCATCTGTGGCGGCCGGGCAGGAGGAGGCCGTATTCATTGGCGTAGTCAGGATTTTAGTTAAGGTTGGTCTAATTTTTTTTTGAAAGAATCATCTAACAGGGCAACATATAAATACATAATGTATCAAAAGCACAATACAAATAATTCATAAGGTTTTACAACAGTTCAGAGAATATTACCATACTATTTTTTCTTTTTGTCAGGCGTAACCTTCTAATAGCCATGAAAGTCTCGATTATATCATTTTCATCCACTTTAGAGAATATATCTCGCTCAATGAAGATGACTAGACAATAAAGACATACTTGAGGTAATGGAAATTGGAAAATATACAAAAAGGAGTAAAAGACGATGGCATAAAAGAACCGTTGGCTGTCACATGTAGTGCAGATGATATCAAGAATCAACGACCTATGAGGAAACGACGTTGGGGTGGTAGACTTGCGAGGCGGCGTATTCGCGTATCCCTACCAGCCACTGGCGGAGCTCCCGCGTCCGCGTCTCCCCGCAATTATGGCAGCGTTCGGCGTATCCCAACCGATCCTTGATCCAGGCAAGATGTCTCCCGGCGTTCGCGTCCTAAGCTCCTAGCGAGTGGCGGCAGGGCATCATCTCATCATCTCTTGAAGTCACTGTGGACCGGTCGGCCGGGCATTGGTTGGGCCATGGCCCAACTGTGCCAATGGCCAGCTACGCCAATGGCTGCATTGCCTGTGTCATTTCACAGTGTCTAGCTCCTTCACGCCCGCCCGGTTAGGGCATCTATACTAATACATACCAGCTGTCTAAAAAAATATATTATATAAAATTTTCGATAATATAAAGGAGAGAGAAGAAAAAAAAGAGAAAAATGATGTCTACTATTGAACAGACGGCCTTAGACACTTTTATATTATGTATACCATTGTACAGATAGTCTATTAATTATATAAGAGATCATTACAGCTTTATACTATGCATACTATTGTACAGATAGTCTATTATAATTGCATGAGAGGTCATTACAGACAGTCATATAGACAGTCTATTGTATAAGTTATTTTTGGTTCCATCTATAGATGAATCAATAGGATCCTTTTCGAGTTTCCATTTCTTTCAATCTGGGTTCTTCTATCTTCGACTTATTGTTTTGGTTTTATAGGATGTTTTCTCTTCATACTGCAGGAAAAATGATTCAAATTTCTGAATACGATGGTATATTAAAAGCAGTTATTATCTATATCACTGTACATACTTTTACGATGATTTGATGTGCACGTCGCGCCACGCTCTTGACGGATGCTTGCTTTTCTTGCCCCTCTCGTGGACAGTTGGTTTAGGTGTGAATTCCCTTTTTCTGCTCCACCGGCCTCGGGTGAGCCAGCGCATGGATCGCAAACTTATCGACATATGTGGCCTATAAAGCAAGTACGAGGTCATGCTGACGTTTTGAACATAATGATGATCAAAGTTTTGAAACTTTAACTATCGATATATTTTTAAATATATAATTTGGATACATAAAAATTATATGTGTAGACTTGTTTCAATAAGTACTTCCATAATATTATAATTTTGAGTTTTATAAATATATTATAATAAAAATTAGTAATCAAAGTTGTATTTTTAAAATTATATTGATGTTTAAAATATCAGCTTTTTTAAGATGGAAGGGAGTAACCGGAAAGTATTGGAGACACATAACGTTCCATCAGATTCCTGGAAGAGCTTTTCATTCAACTTCGACTCGGTAGATCAGATGCCAATCTTATTACCATGTATTGACATCGCCACCAAAAAAGAAACAGGAAGGACTAGCGATCGGACGTTTGATCGGAAACGTCTCATTAGATATCATCATAATATTTTTTAATAATCCGTGTAATATTTGTAATCACCGTTTACAATAAAATGCAATAAATTCATTGTAGCTACAAAATTTTTTACAATATATGTAACAATCTAGTCTCTCCACCACCCTCCTCTTTATAGACCCCCAAAGTTGAGTGCTCACAAACCAAAAAAACACTCGAGTGCTACTTAGCCATTCTAAACAATCTAACTATAGCTGCATCAAAAGGAGTTTAACCCCGCAAACAAATTCAGCACAACGCAACAACCGATTACTACCTATGCTACAAAATCTCACTCTGACTGCAACAAACCAATTGCATCAATTAAAGGATGCAACGACATTGCAATAAACAATCAAAACATATAGGATATGAGACTGCAACATTTTGATTGAACTTGTGCAACAAATCAATCGAATGCCTGCAACAAATACAACAAATGCTTGCAACAAAAAATCGTACCCAGAGGAGGCACGTGGATCCTACAAGAGGAAGGCATGTGGGTAGTGACGATGGCCGAGCTCGCCGGGGCGGCGGGCTTGAGGCGCCTGCGCGAGGAGGCTAGGGTCAGGGCGACGGGATGGCCGAGCGATGTGGAGGCACGAGGGACCCAAGGGCGAGAAGCTATGTCTGGGGCGCATGTGCGAGAAGGCTGGGCCAGGGAGATGGGATGACAGGGCGGTACAGAGGCGCGAGGAGCCGAGCCCCGGGTGGCAGTGCTCGGAGGTGGGGGACTGCAACATATGGCGATGTAAATCTAAAAGATCGAGTAGAGTAGAGGTAGAGAGAGAGAGAGAGGATCATGGCTCCACTGGCTCCAGACACTAGTGAGCCACCCAAAGGGGTGGAGGAAGAAATGTGTATTTAGAAAAAAACAGTAGAGAAATAGGGATTAATTTAAGTTTAGAAAGGTGTTTTTATGCTTTTTTTTTTTTTTTAGTTACACAAGTATTAAAGCATGAATGAAAGGTAAATAAGAATTACTTACTCTTTCGCGTGCTTCAAGATTTATACAACTTGTGTTAGAAGAAAAGGCATGAAAGCATTGCTCTTAAGTTTATTAGTCTGGAAAACGGTGTTTGTTTGGGTGGACGAAATATCTAATGCGAGCAAATGCATCAGACATGGCACATGTAGTGTTTCCGAAAAAGAAAAGGCGCTCCACAATACGACGGGCAACAGCCACGAGAAAATTGCGCAGGCATGAAACATAATCCAACTGCCTGTCAAATACTAACAGGCATAGACAGCGATAGAGCTCTACGTAATGCAGTCCTCCCTCTACTCATCTACCGGCTCAAAGTCACCCTGCAAACTGCAAGGATGATAAGGGCAATTAATTGTCCCCGAGAGACGGAGTAAAACAAGCATAGTAGCTTTGCCACACGAACCCAGCAAGATGTGGCACTCGAGTCACGGTGTCTGATGATCACTTCACAATGCAGATCTTGATGACAGAAGCGACGCCGATACGGTGCAGAGCAACAACGGCATCGCCGGGCTTGCACAGCTGCTTCTGTACAGCCGACTTCAGAGCAGCCTCCAGGATCACCTCTGTAGATTCTGAATCGGTGGCCTTAGCAGAGCCCTCGGCAAGGAGGGGAATGAGACCTCTGTAGATTAGGCTGTACCTCGCCGGGCCCTCGGAGCTGATGGTCCAGTCGAACGAGTCGGTAGTTAGCACCGGGACAACCACGGAGAGGATCGGAACCCTGGGCCGGTACTTCGCAACCAGCTTAGCTGTGGTGCCACCCCGAGTCAAAACGACAATCAGTGTAGCCTTGGCCTTGTTGGCAGTTCGTACAGCAGAGGATGCAAGAGACTCCAATGGGCTCATCGGAAGGGGCGCAGACCTGATCATCTCCTTGAAGACAGCATCGTAGTCCAGGGAAGACTCTGCCTCAATGCAGATACGAGCCATGATCTTCACAGCCAACTCAGGGTATGCTCCAGCAGCGCTCTCACCACTAAGCATGACGCAGTCGGTTCCATCAAGAACAGCATTTGCAACGTCAGTGGCCTCAGCACGAGTTGGCCTGGGGGATTTGATCATCGATTCAAGCATCTGAGTAGCAGTAACAACAGGCTTGCCAGCAAGGTTGCACTTGTATATCATCATCTTCTGTGCAAGGAATATCTTCTCAACTGGAATCTCCATTCCAAGATCACCTCTAGCAACCATAAAGGCATCAGTTTCCCTCAAGATCTCATCGAAGTTTACAACACCCTCTTGGTTTTCAACCTACATTATTAAGAAAGAAATCAGATCCACAACACCATAACCAACATGGTCAAAAGCACGCACATGTTTATATCATCATCAACCAAGTAGATTTTAACATCTTATAGCAATGATTTTCTGAACATTCCAAGAGCAATAGTATGAAACCATAAATAGCAGCAAAGAAGTTCAGTATAATCTGTATTAATGTTACGAGCACCAGGAAGTAGAATAAACCTTATCAGGGGGAATACATGGAAAAAGTGGCAGAGCCTTTGCTCAACCAATTGTGTAAAAGGTTCTACTGAAGACAACACTGTAGTTCAAGCAAGTATTATCCTAGCGGAAAACACAAAGAAGAGAACCAAATTTACATTTTACCTAATATAGCAGAAATTGGGGAATAATGCTGTTTACAACAGGAACAGTTGTGGAATGGATCGTAAGAGAGGGCCAATGAATTCATGGGTTCCAATATGTATCAACCTTGACTGAAGTGTAAAGCACTGAAGCAGCTCACTGAAAGACAAATTATCTCTCAGTTGCGCTGGTTTTATTGCACAGAATACCAGAGATTTGAGTAAATTATGGAGAGAGAAAAACTAACAGAACCAGTAGAATAGCTGACAGTGACAACATACAAACCTTTGACATTAACTTTATGCGCTTTGCATGCTGTCCAAGAACCTGTCTGACGGTCACCAAATCTGATCCTTTACGGACAAACGACAAAGCAATCATGTCAATGTCATTTGGCACACCCCATCCCAAAATATCTTCTTTATCCTTCTCAGTCAGTGTAGGAAGATCCACCACAATTCCTGGCAAATTGCAATTCTTTCTCTCACCAAGCATTGCAGTGTTCTCACATCTACATCTCACAGTTCCAGCATCTGGATCACAGGACAGAACAGTCAAGGAGATGGTACCATCTGCGCATAGTATGACATTTCCAGGCTTCACATCTACAGGGAGTTTCTTGTAACTCATAGCGATCATATTCTCGTCACCCTTGATATCATAATCAGTGGTAACAGTGAGTTCTTGACCCTTTGTTAGCTTGATAGGTTTGCCATCCTTCAAAAATCCAGTACGAATCTCAGGACCCTGCAGCAATGAAAGAAATATTCAGAACAGTCGTCATATAATGACCTAGCATATCCTACTATGGAGAATCCAATCAGAATACACACTACACATCATGGAATTATCAACAGGAGAAAACGCTGCAATAAAAGCAACTGAGTGCAGGACCAGTCACCAGTGTATTTGTAGCCTATTTGAATAACAAAGAAAACCATCAAATAAGACCATGTGAACCAATAAGATAAGCAAAATAAAATGAACTAGTTATGTATGTGATGAAACATTAAGCTGTTATAACAAACCAGTCGAATTCGAATGATTATTTCACTCCACGGTACTATAAAAGGGCAGCAGCTTTCTACTAAAAAGGGCTTTGGCACTCCTTCCGCTATTACTCGAAATAATGATAATAATGAAAGGGCAGTCGAATTTCTGACTACATCAAAGGCTCGTTTCACTTGAATTTAAAGGCTGTAAGTCCAACTTTTTGTATATTAATGAAAGCTTGCCCATGGCTGCTTTCTTCCCATTCTTTCTTCCTTCCACTAATCTAATGGTTTCATTCTCCCATCAAATATATATACCTCCATAATATTTTCTCTATGGTAAATTAATTTCATCGATAACCACTAAACATTAAGTAGTGATGTATACAAAGCTAGACAACAAACATTTCATAATACATTTGCTCTGCATATCTTTAGGATAAACGAAAACACAGTGAACAAAATTGTTCTCCTAAAGAAATCTATTTTGCATGGTTCTTATCTCGTTGAAAACATTTCGATGAGCCTTTCTTTCATTGAAGAAGTCCATGACTTGTTCTAGGTGACATGAGGTTGAACAGCCTTTAGAGAAAAATGCAACGAAGGTTACATAAGGGTGGAATGTAAAATAAAAAGCTGACCCTTTCTTTCTTTCTTCCTGAGCATTACCGATAAATATTCATTCTTTATAAGGTTGGCATGCAGTGTTATGCCAAAGAAAACTTTTTGTGTTTGTGTGAATCGTATCTTCCTGTACTGCATGCATTGACGAAATTAAGAACAACATCTAAAAGCTCCTACCAAAGCCATCAATACCAAAACACCTACCTCGATGGCTTGAACAAATTCACTTCAAACCGCCACCAGTCCCCAAGATAAGGAGAGAACGAGTGATTTGATCTTATAACCTAACAAGCAGCCAATACATCCTTCAAATAGACCAACATTCAAGTAATCTCTCGCCGACCTCGATGGCTTGAACAAATTCACTTCAAACCGCCACCAGTCCCCAAGATAAGGAGAGAACGAGTGATTTGATCTTATAACCTAACAAGCAGCCAATACATCCTTCAAATAGACCAACATTCAAGTAATCTCTCGCCGACCTCGATGGCTTGAACAAATTCACTTCAAACCGCCACCAGTCCCCAAGATAAGGAGAGAACGAGTGATTTGATCTTATAACCTAACAAGCAGCCAATACATCCTTCAAATAGACCAACATTCAAGTAATCTCTCGCCAACTAAACACACAACCAAAACTACTAATGGACAAAGTAACTTAAACAACACAGACAAAATGCAAAGTAACTTTACCCAACAAGATGTACTGCTTCCATTTCACCAACATCTTAACCGGCAGCCACGGCAAACCATACTACTTCAGAGTCCATAACCCCCATAAGATCCAAATTTACCTACATGGGAGCACAAGCGTGAGCCCAATCCAAGACCCAACCTTCTGCAACAAGGCAAAGGCACAGGCGCAGGCCAATCTAACCCCTGGTACCACCCAGCCGAGCCCTCAAAAGTCAAAACCACCAAAGCTCGAATCCTAACTCAACAATGGTACCTCCAAATCCGGGCACGCTACTCCCGATCAACAGATCAGTAGATCCCAGTGCAAATCCTCCTCCCTCGGACCTAAACGAACCCAAGCAACTCCCCAAAACCGAAGCACCGCCACCAAATGGCCTGATCCAATCAACTAAGCAGCACAACCATGTAAAGTAGGTAGAGCGGCGGCTAGAGAGAGAGAGTTTAGAGCGGCTTACCTTGGTGTCGAGCATGACGGCGCAGAGGATGCCGGTATTATGCATGGCATGGCGGAGGTTGTCAAGGGTCTCCTGGTGGTACTCGTGCGTGCCGTGGGAGAAGTTGAAGCGCGCGACGTTCATGCCGGCGCGGAGCAGCTTCTCGAGCATGGGCACGGAGCGGGAGGCGGGGCCGAGCGTGCACACCAGCTTGGTCTTGGGCACCATCGCGTCGGGGTTACCGAGCTCCAGATCGGCCAGGATCGCCGCCATGTCGATGTTCGCCATGGCTTCCGGTGGTCGCCGCGATCCGAAATGGAAGTTTGGAGAGAGAAACGAGGGAAGGATTGCTTGTGTTGTGTATAATGAGAAGGGATTTGGTCGCAGATTTTTATAGTGGGGAGTGGGGAATTTCTGCGATTCGGTGGGCGAGGAACAGCGGAGAAGGAAGACGAGAATGAGAAACCTTCGCTTTTCAACCCTTGGCAAACTTTTTTTAAAACTCTGTATCTTTTCAAATAAATTTATAAAAATAATTATTTCTTTAACGGTGAAAGTTGCAGCAGTGTTTGAATAGCTATTGAGCATTAAAAAACTCGGTGGAGCTACCGCCAAATATCGAGAGCTCGATAAGAGACCCATCAAGCACAAGACCAAGCGTGCAAACTCGTGCGCTAGAGGAGCGTGGCATTGGGATAGCCTATCACTGCTATTCGAATCGTAGGTCTAGAAAGTTACCGAGCTCCACGGGCGCGACATATTTCACCTATCGTGGTTGGAGAGACAACTATTTTTATAAATTTATTAGAAAAAATTATATTTACAAAAAAAAAAGTTTGTAAGGAATGAAAAAAACGAGTGACTTGGAATGAGGGGGAGGACACGTGGTCACCACTCAATTCTTTTTCTTTTTTTTTTTGAAAGAGAGTGAGGTGGTCACTGAATTCTGGGACAGCTTTGCATTCTTCGAGCAAGGGATGGCCCCCACAGCCCCCGTCACTGCCTGGCTGCCTGCCTTCCATTAGTTGTGATGCGTGAGTCATTTCTCCACCTTTATTCCATAGTCTTCTTGGGGAAGAAGTTTTGGCGGAAAAAAAAAGGCGTCAAGGCCCCCATCTCAAACAAGAGAAAAAATTTCTAAATACCTCAAAAAACGAAATCTTACATGTAAAATTTCCGCTCAACTTTCTCTCTTTTTTTTTAATCAAATTCCTGCCTGCCAAATACTCCTAGATCCTAAAAGCCACGGTAAATCTAGACGTGGTTTGTCCAAGAAGCGTTCTTCGCCAAATGGTAATGGACCGAGCGTGTTCCAACTTCCAAGAGGTATCATCATCATTCTTGACTGGTAAAGGCTGTGTGCTTGAGCAGTGATCTTTGGTATTTGGTTTGACATCTCGAGGAGGGGTAGGGATCATTCCTGGGCGCGCGGAGGCATCATACGCCCCACGCGGCACGGCGCGGTGACGGTGGGCGGCGCCGAACGGCGAAACCAGCGACGCCGCACGTCAGAAACCACGACCTGAGCCTCTGTTTCGCCGGCCCGTCTGCCCGCCGTTTTCCTTCGCCGCCTAGTCCTTTCCTGTGACGACTGACGAACAGTGTACACTATTTGCGCGACCCGGCGTTTCATCGTGGGCGGTCAACTCGTAGCACCGATGGTCTTTCCACGTGTGTGACAAGTTAGTGTGTATATTAAAGTAAGCTCATGGAAGAATGGAGCTCTCCCTTTTCCTCTTTCCTTTTTCCAAGGAAGAAGGTTCTATTTTGCGGGAAGCCGATGCGCTGGCGACGGTGCACGGACAGGTGGAGATACGCAAGGAAGAAGACAGACAGACAGTGGAGCTATGTTTGTAGGGATTTGATAAACACCATCCAGATGTTTTTGTTCGTTGAAATCATCTAAATCTAGGAGCATTAGATCATTGTTGAGATTCGGGAATATCAATTACATCCGATCCGATCCTATAATTTGATCTAGTAGTTAAATTTTTAATTCTACGGTCAAAAATTTGGATGTTATTTAAGACAAAAATAGATGCATGTACACTCTCATGGTTGTGTATCATCTCCGATGCACTGGCGACGGTGGATAGACAAGGGACACAACCTGTAGCTGGGTTTTGGAAAGCACGGTCCAACAGCGATGCCCGGCTCTCGGGCCTCTTGATAGCCGATTAGCCGGGACAGCAGCCTTATCCAACAACTATGCAACGTGGACCAGAAAGCCCACGACGCCACACCCCACGGGCCGCAAGCCCATATCACCTTTCCTTCTGTTCCCGAATATGGAATAAGATTACTCTGCTTTCCGCTAGTACTACTACTAGTACATGTAGTACATGTAGAGCGATGACCGAGTTAACGGGGGTCGTCGAACGTTCGGCCCACCAGAATTCGGTCCTCCAGTTAAACTTCTCATGTCTCGTCAGGATTAATATAATCATGTATTCAGATGCACACATGGTGCATGTTAAGTGAAATAATATGTCCTCTTGCTCCAAAGGTTGTGAAGTCTTCGATTAATTCTTTAGCGTGTGTACTGTAGTGAAGGTCATGGAGCCTTTGGAGGCGCTTGCATATGTGTACGTGTGGCACGTGAATGTGGTGTGCGTGTGTTGTGTGTCCACCTTGTACCTCTAAAAAAAGTAAGTGATGTGCTTCTATGTTTTTTAAAATTGTATAAACATTAAAGTATGAATGAAGAGTACATAGTGATTACTTACCTTCTCGTTTGCTTTAAAATTTATACAATTTGTATTAGAAGGAAAAGTGTAGAAACACTGTTCAAATTGTAAATGTAGAGGCGTAGAGAAAACCCTCCAGAGCTAGGGTTCGTTGCTGTTGTAAAACGTAATTGTTCACCTGCGATCAATCAACAACATATCAACGAAATCACAAGATTAAGAACAAAAAGCACACACAAAGTAGGGGCAAAGCTCTCTCTCTCTCTCTCTCTCTCTCTCTCTCTCTATTAGATTGATTTCTCCGTACAAAGGGTGTCCAATATAAAGCCAACTTGCAGATAGATTTGAATTCGTCCACCAATAGATAAAGTCCTTTCATACTTGGACTGGGATTCTATCCATATCATAATACTCCCCCTTGGGCGAATAATGTGAAATGTGCATGTCTCGTTAAAAAATCTTCCCAAAAACCCAATGAAAAAAAAAGAGATAGAGAAAAGGGTATATTGCACTCGCACTTCATATTACACTAGTTGCCTCATTAAAATCCTTCATGTGAGAAAATTTAAGAAAAAATCACTAAGGGAAAAAGAACACAACTTATAATCTTAAGGATATAAAGTAAGATCTTCCGAATCATGTAAAGGGTCATGGTTCAGGATTTTACCCCCCCTAAACTCTGCATATCCCTAAGTTATCTCATTCTAATAGCATTTACACATCTTTGAAAAATAGATTTTGGCAATGATTTAGTGAACAAATCTGCTTGATTTTCACATGACTTAGTTTGTAATATCTTTACCTTATTATTATTTTGGAGTTTATGAGGATAGAAAAATTTAGGAACAATATGCTTCGTGATATTGCTCTTTACATAACCCATTTATATTTGTGCAACACAAGTAGTATTATCTTCATAGATAATTGTGAGGGTATCTGCGGTATTAAAATCACATGACTTCTGGATATGGTTAATTACACATCCCAACCAAACACGCTCATGTGAGGCTTCATATAAAATTATAATCTCTTAGTGTTTGGTAGAAGTAGATATTAATGTCTTCTTAAAAACCGTGAAGAAATGGATGAACCATCACAGAAAAACACAAAACCAGCCTTATATTCGGCATTGTGGGGATCAGACAGATAGCCAACATCTATATATTCCACCATGGTTAATTATTGGTTCTTCTGAAAAAATAATCCAAGATCTTAAGTACCGTAGAGGTATATGAGCAAAGTCTTGACACTAGCCCAATGTCTTCTAGTTGGGACTGTGTCTTGCTGGTAAATTTACTACGAATGCAATATCAGATCTTGAGCAATTCGCAAGATACAAAAGTATGGGACTTCAGGTCCTAAGATTTTCTCATTTTCCATCCTCGGTCTGAAAGGGTTTTTATCCATTTCAAGGGCTCTGACAACCATGGGGACTTTAAAGCATGAGATTTATCCAAATTAAATATTTTCAATACCTTTTTGGTATAAATATACTGGTGCACAAAAATTCTTTTGAAAAATGTTTTAGCTACATGCCTAAGTAATATTTGGTTTTACCTAAATCTTTCATCTCAAACTACGTCGTAAGGTAAGAACTTGCTTCTTTTATTTCCTCTGTGATTCTGATGACATTCAGTTCATTGATATATATTGAGATGATACAAACTTCATTCCGAGATTTCTTTATTGTGAGACCCCGGATCGGCTATCCGAAATCTCCTGTGCATTTCCGTATTAGTCCCAGATCAGTAGCTAGTACACACAGTCACAGTGATACTTCAGTGCCGAACAAAACGAAACTTGTATTATAAATATTCAAGTATGGGCCACATGGCCACTTATTACAATACTCGGTCTAAAGACCGGAAACAAAGCAGCGGAAACAAAAGCAAAACGGGCAGACACCAAAACGCCACAGGCGACGACTAGGAACGCGACTAGTCCTCTGGCGACCTTCCTCGTACTCCTCGCGTAGAACTCGCCCTCCTCGGTCGCATCTTGAAAATTTTACGATGATGACATGTTGGTGTAGCACGTGAGTACAAGCGTGCTCGGCAAGTGCAGGAAAATATGCTTATGTGGGCTTTCCAAAGGAAGCTTAGTAGGATTCATTTGCATAAAGCCAAGTTTTATTAAACCATACTTAGGTAATAGCATTTCACAAAGCAACTTTTCGCAATTCTTTTTAATCATTGAAATACATAATATCGTAGTGAGGTTCTATCCACCATCACCGATATAAACGGCTCTATCCGCCAGATTTTAAAGAATCAGGGTTAATCACGTGACTCCATCCGTCAAATACAAACACAGGTTCTTTCCACCTGGTTGGCTCTATCCGCCAAATCACATCCGAGAGTTCTAACCACTCCGAATCCCAAAACAAAACATTTTCTATTTTAAAACAAAACCAAAGTCTACCAATATGAAAGCATTCCTTGCTTTTGCCTTTGGCCATGGTAGCGCGCTATTCGAATAGTTTTACTCTGCAGAGGTGTACAACTTTACCCACACGACACGATCATCTCTTAATGCCAAGCTATTAGCACACTTCCTTTGGTGTCTTGGCAGAGAGGTCGTGACAAGGCGTTACAATGTTTCTACCTAGCTAGACCCACATTGAGGTTTCACATTTGTTAGGGTTCTCTCCTTGATCTGAAGCCCCTCTTGCGCCGTGTGAGGAAAACAACAACAACAACAACAACAAAGCCTCCTTAGGCTCTCACATAACAACCGAGTGGTGAGTCTAAACTAGGCTTCTACAAATTAGTGGGCCAGTCGTACCATTATAGACATGTGGTAATGCGGTGTTGCTTAAAATGGCAATCATAAGCGTCGGTCCTTATATGACTTGGGGCGGTACTTGCACAATAGGATCAAGACTCGATCCGCTCCCACCCGACATACCAATCCGCCCAAGTCCAAACCAGTTTTCCTTTTTATTTTGTTTTGGAAAAACAGTATCAAACCAATTATAATACCTTTCAAGTCATTTTGGTAAACATTCATTTTTGAGAAATCCTCCCATGGGTTAACTTCATCTATAAAGATCCTAAGCAATTCTACAGTACTACTATCAAGGGATACCATATAAGCGTAAGCATGGTATAAGCAATGTCCTAGGGTTACAAGTAATATGGTTGTCGATATCAAAGAGAGGTAATCACAATTTGGATTAGCTAAGTCCTTATATTTGATATACGACTTAAAACATAGCATGCAAGTTTATAAAGCATTTAAACACATTTGAAAACGTAGGATCAAAATGCGTCAAAGGGACTTGCCTTCTGTCGCGAGTAGGTCGTCGTACGTAGCAGAGCCGTGGCGGGGTCGTGATCGCGTCGGCGCTCGACTACGCGCAAAACGAGGCAATAAATAAATAACAGAAAATAAATAAAATCTAAAAATTACAAAAATAATACTGGCAGGTAGATCTTGATTTTATATGAATTTAGAAATTTGAATGGAATCAATCGGAGTTCGGATGAGGAAGTTATGAGCTTCTGAAGTTTGAATTTCGAATAAATCGAAAACCGGGAATATTCCCGGAATATTCCATTTTGACCGAGTCAATCGTTTGACTGCGCTTTGACCAGACTTTGACTGACCAAGAGAGTATGACATGTGGGGCCCACGCGTCATAGAGAGAGAGGAATAGAGGAAGCTTCCTCTGGAAGCTTGCCTTGCATGGCAATGGAGGAGAGAGAAAGTAAGTGAGAGAGAGGAAAGGAGAGAGAGAGAGTGGGGCACTGGCCGGGAAGCGGCGACGTGGCATGGCGGCCGCCATGGCGGAGTGGGGCTGACGTGGAGGCGTTAGCATATGCAAGGTTTGCGGCATGGGGCGGCGAAATGCCATGGCCAGCGCCAGGCGGCAGCATGGCGGCAGATGGCGTACATGGCCGGCGAGGCCATGGGCAAGTGGCGGTGGGGTCGCCGGCGGCGCAGCGGCGGCGGGCTATCGGCCACGTGATGGCGGCACGGCCGGGCGATGGCGATGGCCCTCCAAAGAACAGAGAGCACCCAAAATGGGAAAAAGAACCCGGTTTTTCCCAAAAACTTGATTTTTCCACCAAATTTGCATGGAATTGATCCAAACAAAAGCATGGAATCAATAAATAACAACCTAAGGCACAACTAGGATGAAGGAATTGGATTGAAACTCACCAGAATGGATGAATTCGACGACGAACGACGGTTCGGCCGAAGGTGGTAAAACACGAAATTCGTCGCCAATTCTTGATCAAACCTAAAATCGACGCTTGGGTTAGATGCTAGACCTCCTCACGGTCACAAATAACCTAAGAACTCGAAGAATGGCTCACCGGAGAAGAAGAACCAACGACGAACGCGAAGAACACCGAAAAAGTGACCCGCGCTCGGTTTTCTTGATCTAGAGAGCAAATGGTGAGGAGATGCCAAGAGGGGCTTACACCACCGGAAAGAGGGCTTTTATACAGAGAGATTAGATGTGGTGGTGCGGCGTTTGGACGAGAAACGGCCGAGCTATGAGCAATTAAAGTCATTATGACCGCTCGGTTTTAGGCGCCCGTACGGATTCCGGCGAGTTCTCCGGCGAGAGGTGGTGGGGGATGCGAAGAGGACGACGCTCCGAATCCAACGCAACCGGCCGTTCGTCGATTGGAGTTACGTGGAGGGAGTTAGGGGTGATTAAAGAGAGCTTCCTCCATTTTTGCAAGCTTGAAGCTTCATCCCCTATGCATGGCTAGAGGTTGAAGATGACACTATTCATGTGCCACATGTCACTCCCTCATTGGCCCTCTTTTACGTAAACGGTCCGCCCTAGAGAAAAATTAGGAAAAATAGCCTAAAAATTCCGGAAAAATTCCTAGAGCCATTTTAGAATATTTGGAACTCAATGAAACTGGTTTGGTTGAATTTGGACGAAATTTGTGGAATTTAATATTCTGGAGCGAATTGCGGGCATTTAACAAAAGCCGCGCGAGATAAAATAGGAACGGAGGTCCAAAAATTCGGGGATAAATTCCTAAAATCATTTAGGAATATTTGGAACATTTTAGAAGTGGTTTGGAGATTTTTGGAGCATTTTTGGACTCGGGTGAATTTTCGGGTACCGGCGGGACTGGAAAATCCGATTTTACGACCGGAAGGGAATTGAATCGCGATTTTGGGTTGGATTGGATGCCAGGTTAATATAAACACCAATGAAACTCCAACTTTTGAATTACTTTATTTAAATTAGGTTTTTCTTCCAGAAGGCGAAAAATGAGGATGTTACATTTATGAACACATAGAGACAATATCTCTTCTTCAAGAGGAACTCACTAAGTCGGTTGTACCACATTCTCCCCAACTGTTGTAATACGTATAGCGATTTCTTCAGTTTGACTATATACATGTTGCGATTATTAGGATCCAGAATTTTAACTATTTCAGGAATTCTCATATAAATATCTGTATCCAGTGACCCATACAAATATGCTGTCGCTACATCCATCAACTGCATTGATGGGTTTAAGCTTGTTGCTATTAATATTAAATTTTGAAACGTTATTCCACTCATTACAAGAGAATAGGTTTCATAGTAATCGATTTCGATTCTCTGAGTGAACCCTTGTGCTACAAGCTTTGATTTATGTCTCACCACCTGGATATTTTTATTTCTTTTCCGAATGAAAAACCCATTTAATCCTACAAGGAACACTTTAGGAGGTGTTCGGTCATTAGGAACAAAACTTTCCTCTTATTAAGCGAGTGTTGTCTCAATTTCTTCTTTTCATTTGACCCTATCTAAGCGCTTTTGGCATTCTGCCATAGATTTTGGTTTTGGATCCAGCTTTTAGCAATTTTTAGAGGCGAAATATATGTCGACAATTCTTGTTTTTCTTTTATACGATTCTCCTGCATCACTTTAGGGTATCTTTTCATTAATTTCTTCCAGCTACTCATGATTTCCCACAACGATGGAGTCCGTGTGTTCCAACTTTCCAACGTTAGATTGTGCGTGCAAATATACGCTGGGTTATCATCTTCAGGATGGATCACTTCAGGGATGTTATCATCTCTTGGATGGCTCACTTTATGGATTTTCTCAACATCAGATTAAACTTCTTCCACTGTCACAGGTGGTATTCTGGGTTTTTTCGATTAGAAGCAGACATCTCCAGGTATAGGAAAGTCTTTATGCTATGTCCAGCAGAATTATTCTTCTTATAATATTCAACTCAGGATAACCCAGTCGATCTTCCAGATCTTAAAAATATATAGGTTTTCATCGTAACATAAAATTCAGGTTCTGTATGTACATAGTATAATCCAGAGGAGAAAAAAAGGAAGTTTTTCAACCCCACGTTTATTACACCCATTAAACTTAGTTATGAGTAGGTATTCTGTAGCATCCCCATTCTTTGTCTCCATATGAAAACGATTCAGACTAATGTCTTTAATTCTTAAGAGAGTACCACTGACTAAGGGTATAATATGGCATTCTTCCACTGACAACTATGAGAGCATTGTTTATGGCGATAGTCATAATATTTGTAGTTCACTTAGTGTGGTACAACTGTCTTCTAGATAGATTTTCTTTTCCGCCATTGGATTATACTTGTTATATATTAAAGGTATGATTTAACAATAAAATAATTATTGCATCAAAAATAAATTATAGAATATAGAAGAAAAAAAACATAGCAAAATTAATCAAATATCTGGGAAATAGGTATTTATTCAATTTTAAATGATAATCCCTCAATAGGAGTGTAGATCAAATATTCATTCAGGGGCTAGAGCTACACTGATGAGGAGACTTATAAGGAATATGTGACATCGACTAACAAAGCGAAAGAATACTTATGAGACTAATCCAGACCTCCATATGAGTCATAGGTGTCCTCCTGGAACTCCTCAAACTTAATAATTTCAAGAACCATATCATCACACTTCTTAGTGCCTGTGTCAATGTCAACAACAGGTTGAACGGTGAATTACGGTTCAACATTATTTCAACGGGTCTTATTAATTTTTCAGTGGATTTCATGTAAAGGTTTACCACATACTTCAAGATGCGATAGTTGCACGACCAATAACCAGAGCATCCATTCCTAAAACAGGGTTATTTAGTGTTTACAGCCTTATTAGCTCAGTCTTGCTTTTAGAAACCCCCTGACCCTTTACCTTTATTTTTTTCCACTATGGATTGCCTTTTTTCATTATATGATCTATTATTCTTCCACTTATCCCCTTTATTCATTTGACCCTTTATACGACCATGGCTATGCTAGCCTACTGAGCATTCGCCTGTGTTTCGGGCATTACATGACTCCCAGTAAGAAGTCCATCATGATTCTTCACTAGAAGTTCATCACGCTTTTCTGCTTCTAGCAAAATGCATGTAAGCTCAGAGTACTTCTGGTACTTAACATGATAATACTATTACAGTAGTATTCTCATGTTGGGGTGGAAAGCGCATAATATCTTGTTGATCATTTTAGCATAAGTAACTTTCTAGTTACAGAATATTACTTCAATGATAGGTTTGTACATGGCAAAATTATATGCTGCCATAGCCTTTCAAATTTGGAAAGGGCAAGAGGGTCCATTCGTGATGTGCTTCTGGTAACAGGACAAATATTTGTTGGTTATATTTTTCCTTCAGGGAATTCAAAAATACTAGCTAGTCCTCTTCCATCAAATATCCGGCCTTCAAGTCTGTATGAAGATGATACCTTAGGAGAAGCTCCAAAAGATCGAGATGTCATATTAATCTTGGTATCTATTTCCTAGGTAAGGTAATTGCTGTCATTCAGGGCAAGCTTGATAAATTCTCTCTTTTCGATATCCGACATATACTTTTTCTATTTATGTAAAATGACTTTTACTATTGATAAAATCATTATATTGCATGCTCACTCTTCAATCAGTAAAGCTTGGTTTATATGTATTTAGTAGCTAATTACCTAAAATTTTCTAGAATTTTTTAGCAATTTCCATAGTTTTCTGCTAATTATTCAACAATTTTTAGAATTACCAAGTAATAGAAAAATAAATTTCAACATACATAAATATGGAATTATTCCAGGACAATAAATCCAGAGATATGGGGCCTAAGAAGTGGAATAGAAGGGAGCTATAATTATTATTTTTAATTACACCAATCTGGTCTTAAACTCAAGACCCCTGACTCTGATACCATATTGAATTGCATGCACCATTCAATTCATCCAAAACTTCAAACTTATAAAAAAAGATGGGCAATTCACTTATACTCCAACACATAGAACTAAAGAAACCAAAGAATATAAATGGCTTAAGAGAGTGAGGTAGTGATTAAGGGTGTTTTTGGCAGAGCTCCTGCTCCACCAGATTCGTGGATATGATGGAGCTAGGTATTCCTAGATCCACCAGATCCGTAGAGCTGGAGCTGTAGGTATATTAAGAGTGTTTAGGTGGACCATCTTATTTATATTTTAGAATAAAATATAAACTTAATTTACTTTATTTTAACCTACAAATTTCATATTTAAGATGAAGCGGGGATTAGAGTTTTCCCTAATACGGCCTAAGAATCGATCAGAGCGCGCGTGCTCTCTCTCTCGTATGTCCATTTGGCTAGTGGATTGACCGGCTATTCTCCACCTCCCCCAACAATTACATGATATTATGAGTAAAATGGTATATTCTATCACATTGATACAATACGCTACTAGGCTAAGGCCCTGTTTGGGGGGGCTGCGCTTCAGCTGTGCTTCAGCTTTGGGCCTAAAGCCCCCCCAAACAACCAACCAAGTAAAGCGGCCAATTTTAAGCCACACCAAGCACCCTAAAAGCCACAGCTGGTAGGGAGGTGCTTTTCAGCTGTGGCTTCGCTCGACCGTCTCCCCGCTCACTCTGTGTCCCCCCTCATCCCGTCGTATCCCCTCCCAGTCGCTTCCTCGACTCTCTCTGGCTCGGGCACCACCTCTCCAACTCCCTCTTCACTCGGGCCCACTCGGTTGCCCCCCAAAAGCTACAGCTGCAGCAGCTAGTTTGCCAAATGACATATCAAGAAAAGCCACAGCACAAATGCGGCTTTACCAAGAAGCCAAAAGGTGTTTTCACCGCAGCCTCTCCAAACAGGCCCTAACCCTACGTACTTGGCAACCAGCGCTGGCCGAGCTCCGGAACGCGGCGATGCGCGCGCTCAACGTCCACGACGACCGGGCCTCCGATGACACGAGCGGCGGCCCTGAGCTCCGGTACACGTACGCGACGATATGCTATTGGAAGCCATTGCATTTGCACCATCATGCAGAAGCCTTGAAGCTGGATGCATCGTTGGTTGGTTCCAGTCCGTGCGTGACAGATTAATTGAAGCTGGATGTCCCACGCTTCAACTATAGCATTAGCATGCATGGGTCGCTGATTGTCTGAATTGTGGTGTACATTTGTTCTATTTTCTTAAATAGAGGAGCAAATTAAGGTAGACGCGTTTTGTCAGTGGCATGTCCAAAACTGCATTGTCTCTGCTGCATATACGAAAATTTCCTTACCTGTAAGCGTTATCTTTTTCGCTAGAAATAGTGGATTCGATTAAACCCAGGAGACGTAGATTCGCGAGGCCGGTTTGGCCCATGGTTATGAGTTGAAGGATCAAGGCATGCATGTTCAGCTGGGCAGCCATAAAGAACACCGAATTAACAAGCATTAAATTTTTTTTGCGATTCGGCACTAATTAACTTTGTTAATATGTGCATTAAAATACACAAAACTTGAAAGATTTTGAAGGAGTTAGGCCCTGCTTGTTTCGACTTAGGTTTTTTGGCTTTTGGCTTAAAGCTAGCTTTTTGGCAAGACATGTTTGGTATCCTGGCTTATTAATTGGTTAGATGGTACATCTTATAGATGAAAAATCTAAAATACCCTAAATGAGATGGTGGATGAATTCTCAATTTATATATGATGGCATCTGATGGGTAATTTTGGAGATATTTAGTGGCAAAGGGTTATTTCATTCAAAAAAGCCCAAAAAGCTTCTCTTCTTTGGCTTTTAGCTTATAGTTATACAGGGGCTTTTAGCTTTTTTAAAGCCCGACTTAAAAGCCAGTCGTTTGTTTCGGCTTAAGCTTTTTGGCTTTTAAGCCGATGAAAAAGCCGAAACAAATGGGACCTTAATTGATGACCCACTGGGCTTTGGTTCCGGCTCCACCACTGTAAAAGTACTTATAGGAAGGTAAATCAAATTTCGATTGGCTTTTAGGGGGTATTTATAATTTTCCTTAGTAGTATCTTCGTACATAGACGATTTTCCTTGGTCATTTATAATCGCTACACCCTAGACTCCGTACCGCTAAAAGCTTGATCATTAATATATTTTAAGCTATCTAGATCAGCTATATGAAAACCATACAATTAGGTCCATCGTTAACAATAAATTTCATAATATTATTGTTATATAATAATGTAAAGTTATAAAAAAAATGATCATTAAAGTCACATGTCGCTTAGAAAAGAAAGGAGGGAGTAGCTGATAAATAAACACCGGGTGTGATTAATTTTGGGGAAAGTCTAAAGAACGGTATACCGTTCAAAGGCAAATAACGGAAGTCACTAGCAGTGCGATCAGCGATAACAGGAGAGGCTGCCAACCTCCATGGGGGACCTTGTTTCATGAATTTTCCTAGTGTTTCATGAAACTTAACACCGAAACTCATAAAACTTATCATCGAAACTCGTGAAACATTATAATGAAACTCATGAAACTTATCACTGAAACTAATGAAACTTATCACCGAAACTACACTGAAACTCATGAAACCTAATGAATTTTATCTGTGAAACATAATGAAACTTATCCATGAAACACAATGAAACTCAGCTTGTATATATATAACAGGTGAAGCTGCTATACCGTTGGAATGCATTCCAACGGTATAGCGTTCACGCTAGTTGTACTCTTAATTTTGTAGCAGTTCATGCATGCCGTCATTGCCGTGCCGAACCGACTGACGAGCCTGCACGCACCTCGCACTTGTTACCGAGTGGTTAGTTGCTCCACGCCCTAGTCGCTGCTCCAACTCACCGGCGCAACGCAGCACTACAAATACGCGCGCGCATGAGCAAACCATCTCGCAATTCACTCACACCAGGCAAAAGTGCGAACGAAGCTGCACAGACACGTCCACGAAACCAAATTAATTAAGCAGCCAGCCAGCCATGCCTCGCTCCTGCTTCGCCATGTCAGTCCTCCTCGTGCTCGCCGTCGCGGCGAGCGCCACCGCGCCGCCCACGGACGAGGAGCCCCAGGACAAGCGGGTCCTCACGGACGGCGCCCACACGCAGATGGAGGAGGCCGCCACGCGCCTGGCCGCGGCGGGCAAGAAGGTGGCGTCCGTCCGGGCGGTCGAGAAGAAGGACGGCGGCGTGACCACGCAGGGGGACGACCAGAGCTCGTCGTCGGGCGGCGGCGGCAGCAGCGAGCACGGGAAGGAGGATGGGAACAGCAAGGAGGGGGAGAAACCGGCGGCCAAGAGCTGCCTGAGCAAGGAGGAGTGCCATAAGAAGCGGCTGCTCTGCGGCAAGGGCTGCACGCTGTCGGCGCACGCCAAGTGCGCCGCCAAGTGCTCCAAGTCCTGCATCCCCACCTGCTAGGAGCCTCGCCCGTGAACTCACCATCCATCGTCTCCTCCGGTTCTTGCTGCTGATCATTACGTTGTTTGATGAAGGGAATAAGGAGGGGCGCGTACTTGCTGCTGCATGCGTACCTGCCTCTCGTCGTCGCGATCGCACTGATTTGTTTACATCTCCATGTTTGTTTTAGGCTTAAACTTCGTTTCTGTCCTTGTGTGCGGTGGGTGCTCTTGCATAGTTCAGCAAGGATGGAATGTTATTTTGTTTGCCAATTGCGACGGTGAGCACTAAAACAAACATTATTTGTTTGTGTTTTTTTTTTCTTTAGTTTAAAAGTTAAAATGCCAAAACCCAAACAAATATATGATTTTTTTTCAATTGTTTTTTTTAATTATAAACCTCTATATAACTTAAAGACACCTGCCAGAAAGATGCTTTTAATTTGGCTTATTGCAAGTTGGTTTTAGACTAATGTCACTAAAGTTAAAAATAAAATAAAATTACCCATCTCTACCAGGTTGAAAAGGCACTAATCTCTCGACTGTTTAAGCTACTTAAGCCAAAAGAATAGCTTTAAGCTATAAACCAAGAAAATCTAAGATTAAATAAACAGGTTTTTCAACAGGTCGGATTTTTTTTTCTAGACGAAGCATAGCTGCTTAGGTGATTGTCCAAGTAGCAAAATATTTTAGGAAAAGCTCAAAACTCAAACATTGATTGTTGTAGGACGTGACGACCCAACTGGTTGTCTAGCAAACTGATATCATTCCACACACTTCATAAAATAAAATAAAATAAAATAAAACGTTCGTTGCAAACTTTCATTAGTGATATCCCGCACTACCAGGAGATAGACGGTATGAATCAAGAGTATAGATCTCAATTCTTCAAAAAAATGATGTACAATTGTACATGGAGTTGATTTACTCGTCAATCTAGTCATTGAATCGACCAAACAATACCACCCAACAAATAAACTACCAAATGAAAGCTGTTGAACTACCGCACATTCACGTAAGTGGTACACAGAGAAACGAGAGGCTGCAGCCAGCAAAGCACTACAAGCCGGCACAAAGGCCTTCGGTCTCACGGTCATCATTCCATCGAGGCTAAGCAATATCTTCAGAAGCCGGTGAAACATCATTCGAGGAACACTGCGGCTGAAGTCATTGTTCTGAAGGCTTCTCTTCCCATTTTCCCAAATGACAAGGATGCCCATCGACGAGGGTTAGTATGTGTACAAAAGGCACGAACAGTAGCAACAAAATGTTATCTACTGCTGGTGTGTCCTTGGAGCTTGATGATAGCGCAAAAACAAGCAGCGCTCGATGGCAACTGATTTCCAATTGGAGATACCAGAGGCAAAGCATTTCCCATACATTGTGTACATGTATCAGAATGTGTGGTCAGTCAACTACATAACTTCCTGGAAGGCTAGACTGAGCTCCTGTGCTGTGTTTGCAACTGCCCCTTTTCTTCTGTTAAATGGAAGGAACAAGATATGAACATCACGAAATGCAAACCATAAAGCTTGATAGGCTTACAAAATTACTGAAAGCTATGAAGTTAGTTCAGAAAAACGTGGGTTCAAAAATCCAATAGTAATAATGATTAGTGGGGACCATTGATGATTACCCAACTAAACCAAGTCAGTAGGTTGTAACATTCTTTTAATCGTTTATAAGGTTCAGAAAGTGTCAATTCTAGCAATGAGAACCAATAGGGTCTGGTACACAGATTGTGCCTTCTTGTGCACGGCTGATTTTACTGAGCAATACACTCTTGAAACGTACAACTCAAGCAGTAAATGCAGGTTAACATTGCAGTCAAGTCACACAGTTAATGCAGGTGAAAAGTACAATTTCGATAATGTATCATATTTAGATTATACGATACCGTGTAAGAAACGGAAGCTTATTTTTAGCTTTCTCCAATTCAATGAAGCATAGGTTGCACCGCTCCCGCCTAAGATGAACATACAAGTAAAATCACATTAGATAATCTAGCAATGGCATATTATGGGAGCTGTTGACTGAAACAATACCTTTGCTCTGCTTGAAGATCTACACCCACAGAAGATGGACCAGCTGATACTGTTGAATGTATTACTGGCCCAAAAGTTCTGACAAGCTTCACCAACAATTCCAATGAAACGCCCAGATGCCTGCATAGATTTAATTTATGAGAAACTAGTCAAGTACCCATGCGTTACAGCGGAAACATATTTTTTAACCAAATAATCAAATCATGTCACGTGTTTACAAAAAATAAAATTGCACTCTTGAGTTGCCACGGGGAGGGAGAAGTTCGTAATAGCCTGGCCAGGGGGAGCCGGTGTGGGCAGAAAGAGAGAGATGCGACCGGTTTTCTTTTTATCCCAAAGCCCATATGCCGGCACACTGCCTTTTTTTTGAGATGAGGAGAGGGAGGACGGATGACTGCCACCGACTCGTATTTATATATTAGTAAAGATAATGTGAATTGCAATGTAATAAATAAATGGATGACAAATAAGACAGCACAACACATATATTAATCAATCAAAACTTTGGTGCTAATAATGATCATGTCTACATAATCCCATGCCTTTTTTTTGAGATGAGGAGAGGGAGGACGAATGACTGCCACCGACTCGTATTTATATATTAGTAAAGATAATGTGAATTGCAATGTAATAAATAAATGGATGACAAGTAAGACAGCACAACACATATATTAATCAATCAAAACTTCGGTGCTAATAATGATCATGTCTACATAATCCCAGAATGCAATCATAATCACTCACAAAAGCAGCGGTGAGAAGCTACCTGTCAGTTTTACTCTCCAGAAGGTCGGTGAGGACAGGCAGGATGGAGGTACATAAATCTAGTGTGATTGTTTCACTTTTTTCCATCAGAACACTTGCCATATCAGCCGACACCTGCAGTTACCAGAAATCGTTAATCGTCAATACACAGATTATGGCATGTAGAAGACAAAAGCTGCAAAGTGCTGACAGCATGATCAGACATCTTCTCCATCGCTGCGATAACACCCCTGACGTCATTTCTTTCCCACATTTGATGGACAATCTGCAAGTTACTTAAAACAGTAAGGTACAGACTTTGAGCTTTGAGCAATTGCACTTTGGAAACCTATCAGTTTACCCTACTGGGCAACACAGGGCTGAGATTGCAATAGGCAGCTATGTAGCTAATTCAACTAACCATATTTCAGTATGGAATGGAGTATTAAATGAAGCTTAATACAATCTGGAACACCACTTTTAAGCATACTCTAACAATAATTATAAAATACTCTAAAGTGAGTTTCATAAAAAATATCATCAAAGTCCATTTTTATAGCATAATTTATGTATATACTCCTTTTACATGTGAATAAAGGTATATAGCAAAAATAAAGGGCTCCGATGAATTTTTTTAACCATGTTGCATTGGAGTATCTTATAATTAGTATTTGAGTATACTGAAAGCGATAAAGAAGTATAACACATTCGTTTAAGTGGTATATTGCAAGTGGGAGTACGGAAAAGGCTTACGTTATCAATAATAACTTGGAAAGTATATCTGATTAATCAACATAAATGTAACACAGACGATTGGAGAATGCATTATAATTACAGAAGTCACACGGTAAAATAAAAGGCCAAGCACTCTACAGACCTGCAATTTTGTCAACCGAGACCGTGTTGAGCTTAGAAATAGGTCATGTTGTTCCATTAGAACAGATAGAACATCTTCATCACTCACTATGGTTGGGGTTTCAGCAGCTTGATTGCTTCCTCTCTGCCAAAAAAAGGGGGGCGGAGGGTGCGTAAAAAGGAAGAGATAGCCAAACATTGAACTGAGTGAATTCTACTATAAGTTAACTTTCCAGGAATAAGCTACGCTCCAAAGCAAGTTAAGGTCCTCAACTCTTCATTTCAACAGGCATTCGTCCAGCAGGAGTAATTTATCTTTGGTTTAATTTTTAAGGGATATGGGTTAAGTCAGGCTCTATCTCTGCTCCATGACATCAATGCACATGAATTGGACAATTGAAGCCATCAGGAGAAAGGATATCATATTGCTACAGAACAAGCACAGGTTGTGCTCATTCAAATATTTGGAACCAAGAAAAAAACAGAACAATCTATCCACAGAATGAATGCTGACATAACCACTCGAGTAACAGGGCATCTCTTAAATTAACTACATGTTACAAGTTGTACCTTACAGCATCATTTTCCTTATTTTATTTATATAACATATCCAAACTCCATACCGGTTAAGACAATATAACAATACCATCAAGTAATAACTAATAACTACTAAATAGAAGTGACATGAATAATGAATTTAACCGAAAGAACAGGAAAGGAACAGAATACTATAAAAGCTTATGGGTTGTCTTAGACATACGGATGAATACAACCGGCCTCTAGGAGCCATTGAAGCAGAATTACTTGTTGTTGGTTCTTCACAGCTAGGGGACTGATCCCTGCCTTCCCAATTAGAAACAACTGATCTTGCTCTTCCTACACAATACTTTAAGATTCAGACCCGCAGAACATATTACAGCAAGTACCAAAGGATATCAAAATATATACCTGCTCTTGAAACTTCAATATAGCAGTTATCTCTTGGTTTACGTGTTTTAGAAACATCTGTGAAAGAGTAACAAATTCTCAAAACAGATACAACTTAGTTACAATAAATGGAAATAGCCAGGAGTTTTAAAATGGTGACACATGATAACCCAAAATAAAATTTTCTTGCCAAAACACTGGGATAGTTAGCAACTCAACAAGAGAACATAGAACATGTTCTCAAAATATTCATAACGGAACTCTGACAAACCATGCTTGGTCCAGTTAATACTGAACAAAGATGGCATAAATTAATCAAATTCAGCTGACAACTGCAGTTCATGCAAGATATCGAGCTGTAGAAATAATTGAACACCTCGAACAAATAAATTTAGTTCCCATAAAAAATTTTATTCAGTGTAGGAGAATGAAAGTTTCATTAAAAATCAGGTGAGAATCACTGCTTTTATGTGTGTTTTGAAATCCACGATTCTAAGAGTTGTGACTCGTGAGTACATGTCTATTAGAAACATGACGAAGGAAATCAAGCACAAGTAATAGTTGTCAAGCAGCATTTAAATCAAGATGTAGCAGCAGCACATAAAACAGATAAGGGTACAGGTCATACAAGTGTCACTGCGGCGATTTATATTTGGTTCTGCTGCACTTGAAAATTCCAGCCTGTCAACTGTGCCGTGTTTTACATCTTCACGGGTTTCTTCAGAATTTTCTGTTTGAATAACACCATTCCTTTGAGGAAGAAATATTTGACAAGTAAAGTCATTTGTTTCAGTATTTTTGCTTCCTGCATCAACTTTATCTGTATCAACTTTGCCATTGGTTAACTTCCGCTGTTCAGTATATCTTGATTGCACTCTGAATGGCGACAACACCCTTGCAGCAGAAGGTTCTCTCCTAGAATCAGAGGCCATCTCCATTCTTGAAGTTGTTCTGGGAACAATGACAGGTGTTGTATCATCACTTTCTTTCCTTGAACCAGTAGCAGACTCTACCCTTCTGCTTGATATAGAAAGAACAGGAGCAGAATCAAAGGCCATTTCCATTCTTGAAGTTGTCCTTGGAACAACAGCAGCAGGTGCTGCATCAGCACTTTCTTTCCTAGAATCAGCAGCAGAATCCAACCATCTGCCTGCCTTAGAAACGACAGGTGCAGAATCAGAGGCTATTTCCATTCTTGAGCTTGTTCTGGGAACAACAATAGGTGCAACGTGGCCCACATCAGTACTTTCTTTCCTAGAAACAGTAGCAGGCTCTACCCTTCTGCTTGCCTTAGAAAGAAGAACATGTGCATCAGCAGCATCACTTCTAGATTCAGTAGCCAGCTCCGCTCCTGAGCTAGTTCTTGGGACGAGCACAGGAACCACATCAACTTTACTGAAATTCTGAAGATTAGAAGCATTGTTGCTCTTCAGAGTACTTCTTTTCAAGGTGGTGCCACCAAATGCAAATGCTGAATTTCCAACTGCTTTAGCACTGGAGCCAGTCCCAGCCCTTTGAGGTGTGCTTGGGACCAACCCGCTTGCTTCAGTATGGTGAGAAGAACAGAAAAAGGACAGATCAGGCATATGAAGGGTTTCACCGTTAAACATAAAAAAAGTACAGATAGAGAGATCGGTGACATACAAGCTGTTATTTTTTTCTCTTTGGGGGCAGAATCTGAAATTTGAGAAACTGAGAGTTTTCCTGTAGAAGCCTTTAAGTAATTCTCTGAATTTTGTAGAACTGATGATCGCCCTATGTTAGCCCATGAACCACTGTCGTTTTGTAATGGCATAGTGCTACTTGACAAAGTCTTCAATTCAGAATGACCATTTAGTTTTGTTGAAGTGCATGTTGCATATGGCTCAAGGCGCTGCCAATTGATTGATTGGTTAGTACATCTATTATATATTAAAAGCTCATGAGAGTCGCTAAGAAAAAAGAGAAATAGGCTAGAAATTCTCATAAAAAAACAAAACATCTGGCCTTTAATCTGGTGGACCCTAATTACAACCACCATCGGATGGTATTATTTAAAAGAAAATATCTAACCGTCTATCTAGCGAACCCGAGTTATAACGGCTTGGATTAAAAGAAAGAGTACACTTAATCCAGTAGACCCTAATTACAATTTACAACCACCATCAGATGTTATTATTTAAAAGAAAATACCTAACCGTCTATCTAGCGGACCTAAGTTATAACGGCTTAGATTAAAAGAGTCAAAAGACCTCCACCACTTATTTTGGAGGGACCAGATTATAACGGTGCATATTAAATTATTAATCATATATAGATATTAGAGTTATATAAAAAATACACAATTATAGAAAATATAGTTATATATCAAAGATAATCATATCATAATATCTAGCCGCGCAATTGCGCGGGTAAATTTGCTAGTTCAACTAACAATAAAAGGAAGAGTCCAACTGAGAAGTGAGAATAACAGATTAATGTTAGAAATGTAGTGAGAAGCCAATAAAATACCGCTAGATCGACGACCCATATTCCAACACAACTTTGATTAAAAGAACAACCAAGAAGTTTTCCCTCATGGACATTTAGATCAGACAATCTAGACCATCCCACGTCGACTGTATCATGGCATCTTATTGGTTCCCAAGAAAAAACCTGCGTAATTTAAGAGAAGTTTAACTCTGGAAGACATGGAGAACAAGATGTTTGTTGTGATGAGATCACATGAGAAATTAAAAGCACAACCTTCAAACTTTCGTGCAACCCACATAACACAGATCTTCCATCAGGATTGAATGCCATGGATCGAACACCTGTTGTCTGATATTCAAATAGAAACATCAGCAAGTATTTAAAATGAACCTAATAAATGATTATATTGAACTGAACTATACTTTCATATATGACCCTTCGTAGTTAGCTTCTATATGGATCGCACCCCCTTTAAGCAATAAGTGAAGAAAATATAGCATCAACCAAGGTGAGTTTCTCCCCGCCCTTTTTATTTTGATGAGACGGCAGATGATACCCCTACTAATGCCGGATTCGATGTAAACCCCCGCGAATCGCGAACCGGATTCACCGAACCTAAACCGGTTTAGGATATGGGGTTCGTGTTCACAATGAAAATTGGAAAAAAAAAAAAAAAAAAAAGTGGCGAATCATGAACCCAAATCCCGTACCGCAACTCAAACGAACCGCGTTTCTGGTAACTAGTAATGCCACTCGTTGAGGAAATAATGTTTACATGCTGTTGCATAACAAAAGGTGAGGAAAATAAAACTACAGAAAACAAAAGAAAGCATATGTTGCAGATGGCTATGTAGTTATATGCCTAGTTTTAATCAACTTCTTCTGGCAGCCTGTGCTAGCCGTTGTCAGCCATATACGGCACTTGTCACTGCACAGAGCACATAAAGCATTGCTTGTGTCTTGAGTCTTGATTGTTGGCAAAATCCTTGTTGTGTCATAACCAATTATAACATAGAATTAAGGTTAATACAGTTTTCCATATACAGATATGAACTGTGAGCCTCAAATGTTATGTGCTATAACAGCCCACTAGTAGTTTATTTTGCAGAGCTAATAAGATAAAGACATGCTGCTAACCACAACATATGGCAATGCAATGCATGCATCAAATATCATAAAAGTTAAAAGGCAAATTGTAATAACCTAGAAAATTAACTAAGCAAACAACAGTAGTAATGAGCAATTAGAGCAGTAGTTAGCGTAATTGTTTGCGAAAAGATTTAAAAATGCGAATAGAGCGAATAGAGTTAGAAAAGAGATTGCCGTCGATCCGCGAGCGAGTATTGATCAGAGATACGGACCCGTTGGGGCGAGTTGGCACCTCTCGCTAGATCGGGTATCGTCATCGGCAACCACGACTTACTGTTCGGACTGCGGGTGTCCGCGATGTTAGAAACCCAAATAATAGCCATCCCTGCGGTAACTTCGGTAAGAGCCAGAAGAGGTAACAGGGTAACCTTGACCATTCCATGCCTTCAAGCCAGCTAGCAGCCAGCTCACAACCAGCGCCCAAATGCATCCCCGCTAGCGACCAACTCACCACAGCCCGCCCTTCTCGGCCAATCGGCACCGAAGCAACACTCGTGGCGGCAAGGGAGGGCAGCGCCACCGTCCCTTTCCTTCCTCCTTATAGCAAGCAAGCATTCCTCTCTTCTCTCGGTCCCCAGAACACACACGCACAACCACACATTCGATCCGGTGAGAGAACAGAGACCAAGGAGCAAGAAGGCGCAAGAAGCGAGGAGGGTGAAGGTCCGGCCGGAGGAAGAAGAGAGCCACAAGATGAATCGAACAAGGAGATCCCCAAGGTCCACAGGCCCGATCAAGGAGCCAGGAGGTCCACAAGATAAGCCGAGCAAGGAGGAACACCCACAAGAGCAATGAGGCAGAACAAGACCCCAAGAACGACATCAACACCATCCTCCCCTGGCAAGACCTCAAACCTCTCAGGTGCACGGCGGATCACAGTAGCAAGCCACTTCTTAGTGCACACTGAATAGATCGATTGGCTAGTAGTCTCAGCCACATTCTAGGGTTGCTAGACCATTAGTCTGCCGTCCCACTAGAATCACATCATCGACCCCAAAACTTGCAAGCAAAACCAGAAGGCAACGAGTAGAAAATGCGATTAACCAACTAAAAGATCACAGGGAGCAACTCAAGTAGTATCTGTTCTTATCAGCAACCTTAGATGCGAATCAAAGGTAAAGCAACCAGTAAAATGAGACAATCGGCTAGAG
Organism: Rhipidocladum racemiflorum; assembly: GCA_036346355.1. Taxonomy (NCBI): domain Eukaryota; kingdom Viridiplantae; phylum Streptophyta; class Magnoliopsida; order Poales; family Poaceae; genus Rhipidocladum; species Rhipidocladum racemiflorum. The sequence continues at coordinate 1,540,275 of CM070575.1, read as the reverse complement.
CAAGTAGCATCCGTTCTTATCTGGGCCAATAGGGCAAGTAAGGGAGTAGAGGGAGAGTAGCAGGGAGAGTAGGAGTAGAGAGGGGAGTGGAGAGGAGGACTTAGCTGCGGCAGGGGGAGCCGTAGTTGCGGTCGGCGGCGTGCTAGAGGGGAGCCGTGGGAGGCAGAGAGTAGAGGGAGAGAGATTAGGGGAAGATTAGTAGGGAGAGTAGAGAGAGAGAGAGAGAAAGAAGGTAGGGGAGAGGCAGGGCGTGGCGTGGAGCCGGCCCAGCGAGGAAGCGATCGCCAGGAGGCGTCGCCAGAGCGAGGAGTAGAGGAGAAGCGAGGCGGAGGAGGCCTTCGGCGAGAAGAAAAAGGGAAGGGTGAGAGAAAAGAAGAAAGGAGAGAAAGATAAGAACGAGAGAGGAAATAAGAAAAGAAGAAAAGGAGAAAAGGAGAAAAGAAGAAGAAAAGAAAAGAAGAGAAGAAAAATAGGAAAAATAAGAAATCTGGTTCCTTGGCGCTTTGGCGTAGGTTAAATTGATCGTAGGAAAAACACATTTTAATTTCTAAAAGCCAGTTAATCGGATAGAAAATTGATTAAATTGTAATAATTGTGCTAGTTGTAATTGCTAGTTGGATTCTTTGTAAATAAATTGAAATGTGGGTAGTTAGTGGGTTCTAGTTAGTTTGATTTGTCGATAGAAGAATTGGTTTTAAAGTAGCGTGTTGGGTTGATGCCAGTAGTAATACTTTATAATTGTCGAGTCTCGAGTCGAACGTCAAACCTTCCACGACAATTCGGCGAGGTCGAACACTTCAATTCTATTCCAGGCAAGAATTCCTTGATGCAAATTTTATTAAATGCTTTGCAATTGTTTTTAGTGTAAAATGTCACTCTTGCATGGGAAATGTTTTATTTAAATTAAAAACCTTAAATCGGTTGCAGTTGAAACTGTGTTTGAGAAGATGGAATGGGTTTGTTGTCATGTGACACGGAGAGAAATGAATTTGGTCTGTTCACGGAATGATCCGTGGTCGTATTATTATTATGGTGGGTAGAGGGCGCCGATGAGAAGGATTGTCATGCCGGTGGGGCCCTCTACAGAGGATAGAATATAAGGAATTACAAACTACACTTGGGCATTGAGCCGTAATTGCAGTATCAACCATAGTGTGTGGAAACGGTCAGAAAAGGTTGTCCTATGAAGGATTTAGATCTCCACATTGGGTAAGTGTTATATGGCGTACCACAGGATATCTTAGGGAGGCAGTAAGTCTGAGTCCACGGAAATGGCGGTAATGTTGTGCTGTGTAGCGACCCGGGTAATTAACCTAGAGTAATTAGCCTCCACCTGGGCATTACCCTATGTTAATCACTCGAATCTCGATATAGTAGCTAGCAAAGTACCGGGTAGTCCAGTACTCTGTCAGGTACCATACCGTGATCAGAATATTGCAGCAGAACAATAATTAGAGATCGAATCGAAATATATTACATTCGCCACGCATGGCTTACATTACCGCCATTTTTCGTGGACTGCACTACTGCCTCCCAAGATATCCTGCACGCCATATAACACTTACCCAATGTGGAGATCTAAATCCTTCATAGGACAACCTTTTACGACCGTTTCCACACACTATGGTTGATCATCGCAATTACGGCTCAATGCCCAAGTGTAGTTTGTAATTCCTTATATTCTATCCTCTGTAGAGGCCCCACCGCATGACAATCCTTCTCATCGGCGCCCTCTACCCACCATAATAATAATACGACCACGGATCATTCCGTGAACAGACCAAATTCATTTCTCTCCGTGTCACATGACAACAAACCCATTCCATCTTCTCAAACACAGTTTCAACTGCAACCGATTTAAGGTTTTTAATTTAAATAAAACATTTCCCATGCAAGAGTGACATTTTACACTAAAAACAATTGCAAAGCATTTAATAAAATTTGCATCAAGGAATTCTTGCCTGGAATAGAATTGAAGTGTTCGACCTCGCTCGAATTGCTGGGGGGAAGGTTTGACGGGTTCGACTCGAGACCTGACAATTATAAAGTATTACTACGGCATCAACCCAACACGCTACGGAAACCAATTCTTCTACTGACAGCGTCAAACTAACTAGAACCCACTAACTACCCACATTTCAATTTATTTACAGCAATCCAACTAGCAATTACAACTAGCACAATTATTACAATTTAATCAATTTTCTATCTGATTAACCGCGGCTTTTAGAAATTAAAACAGAAGCTTTTTCCTACGATTCAAATACGATCAATTTAACCTACGCGAAAGCGCGAAGGAACCAGATTTCTTATTTTTCCTATTTTTCTTCTCTTCTTTTCTTTTCTCTTCTTCTTTTCTCTCCTTTTCTCCTTTTCTTCTTTTCTTATTTCCTCTCTGTTCTTATCTTTCTCTCCCTTTCTTCTTTTCTCTCACCCTTCCCTTTTTCTCTTCTGGCCGAAGGCCTCCTCTGCCTCAGTTCTTCTCCTCTACTCCCTGCTCTGGGCGACGCCTCCTGGGCTGTGCCTCTCCTGCCACGCGCTCCACGCCACGCCTGCCTCTCCCTACCTTCTTTTCTCTCTCTCTCTCTACTCTCCCTACTAATCTTCCCCTAATCTCTCCTCTCCTCTACTCCGCCTCCTCGGCTCCTCTAGCACGCCGACCGCAACTACGGCTCCCGCCGCAGCCTAAGTCCTCCTCTCCACTCCTCTCTACTCCTACTCTCCCTGCTACTCTCCCTCTACTCCCTTACTTGCCCTATTGGCCCAGATAAGAACGGATGCTACTTGCTCTAGCCGATTGTCTCATTTTACTGGTTGCTTTACCTTTGATTCGCATCTAAGGTTCTTTGATAAGAACAGATACTACTTGAGTTGCTCCTGTGATCTTTTAGTTGGTTAATCGCATTTTCTACTCGTTGCCTTCGGTTTTGCTTGCAAGTTTTGGGGTTCGATGATGTGATTCTAGTGGGACGGCAGACTAATGGTCTAGCAACCCTAGAATGTGGCTGAGACTACTAGCTAATCGATCTATTCAGTGTGCACTAAGAAGTGGCTTGCTACTGTGATCCGCCGTGCACCTGAGAGGTTTGAGGTTCGGTTGCAGGGAGGATGGTGTTGATCTTGTTCTTGGGGTCTTGTTCGATTCTCATTGTTCTTGTGGGTGTTCCTCCTTGCTCGGTTTATCTTGTGGACCTCCTGGCTCCTTGATCGATGTGGACCTTGGGGATCTCCTTGTTCGATTCATCTTGTGGCTCTCTTCTTCCTCCTGGCTGGACCTTCACCTCCTCGCTTCTTGCGCCTTCTTGCTCCTTGGTCTCTCGGGTTCTCTCACCTGACTGAATGTGTGGTTGTGCGTGTGTGTTCTGCTAGGGACTGAGAGAAGAGAGGAATGCTTGCTTGCTATAAGGAGGAAGGAAAGGGACGGGTGGCAGCCGTGCCCCCTCCCTTGCTGCCACGAGTGTTGCTTCTTGATTGTCGAGAAGGGCGGTCTTCTTCTTGTGAGTGGCTGCTAGCGGGGATGCATTTGGGCGCTGGTTGTGGTGAGTCTGGCCGGGTGGCTTGAAGGCATGGAATGGTCCAGTTACCTGTTACCTCTTACGGCTCTTTCTTGAGTTCTGCAGGGATGGCTATTATTTGGGTTTCTAAATCTGCGGACACCCGATCCGAACAGTAAGTCGTGGTTGCTTGGGATGACGATACCCGATCTAGCGAGAGGTGCCAACTCGGCCCCAACTGCAGTATCTCGGTGATCAATACCTCGCTGCGGGGTAGCGGCAATCTCTTTTCTAACTCTATTCGCTCTATTCGCATTTTTAAATCTTTTCGCAAACAATTACGCTAACTACTGCTCTAATTGCTCATTACTACTGTTGTTTGCTTAGTTAATTTTCTAGGTTATTACACAAATGAATGATGTCATGGTCACTACGTGGTGTGCTGTTTAGTTCTATTTTTCTTTGAACACTCAAAAAAGACCTCCAAATGTTTTTGTCCCAATGTTTGTTCTTTCATATATTACTTGTTGCACTAAACAATCAATTTCCAGTATTCATCCTCCTACATTGTGGTTCAGAAGTCAATGCCATCAAATTTGAAGTAAATCCTCCCCATTACAAGAAAATCAAAGATATTAATATACCTCAGGTCCAGTAGAACCAATCAACTCAAAGGTCTCCAAATCCCAGAACTTGACAGTTTTGTCAGCTGAACCTGAGTGGAGAAAAGATGTTATGTAATAAATCTTTAGTTGCAAAGCACACAGAAAATAGGCAAAGAACGCTTCTGACAGGAACAGTTTTATTGAAATACTGTTCACAGCCTGGAGGAAAACAATATGCGCCTCCAGTCTTCCACTAGGACCGAAATGGAATTTTTATTCTACGCCACTAAATCAAAAACTTCTATTAAGCATATTCTACAGAATTTTAACAAAGTAAAGGAATAGAATCTATCAACACTTTGAAACTCCCAACAGACGTGTCACCAATGAAGTAATGAACAATAAGCCACTTATATGTGGAAACAAACAAGATATCCTGCAATGAAATTAAGATTGAAATGCATGACTGATTTACTTACGTGCGACAAGTAAAAATATGCCAGAATAAGACAATTTGACATTTTGCGTTGTTAGCCGGAAAATGAAGGGCAGTTAATTAAATTGCCAGGACATTTACAATATAGATGGACCATCAAATATCGTTTACAACCATAATATGGTAAATTTTCCTTTACCATTTAAAGCATATAGTCTTATTTTTAAATAGCATGTGCATGCTTATATTAATCTGGTCACTCAAGAACGAATGATTCTTTTCTCCGAAGTCCAACCAAATGCGAAGACATTGGTCCAAGAGGTAAGCATAAACAAGTACAGAGTGCAACCAAAAGGGACAAAGAGAAGTTAAAAATTAAATGGCAGATCAGCATTATAACATCTGAACCTAACCTGTTGCCAGAAGGAACTCATGGGGATGGAAATCAATGCACTGAATCTGGCCCTCATGGCACTTGAAATCATGTAATAACTTTCCAGCTGTCAGATCCCAGAGCTGCCAAGGCAACACTAATTATAAGTTCAATAAAGTAGGAGATATAATTATCATGTTGAGTTTCACTAAAATAAAAATAACCACCTAGCTGTTTTTTAAAGCCTTAAATTTAGTTGATACTAAATTATCAGCACAAGGATATATTATGTGGTTAGAAGAATTATGAAAAAACGAAAGTATACACAGCATTGACTTGTTGACAAATGGTACCTTCACTACGTTATCTTCACCACCAGACACAACCCACTTGCCATCAGGTGTGAATCTAATAGCATTCACCCCTCGTGTGTGGCCTTTGTACGTGTGGATACACCCCTTCCTTCTTATATCCCATATCTTCAGATTAGTGTCTAATGACCCAGAGGCAAAGAATTCCCCAAAAGGATGGAAATCAACTGACATACAGTTTGACCTATGTCCAGTAAGAGTGCGAACAACTGCATACAACAAGCCAAGTGATGCAATTAATAATATACAGTGACACAGCATGAGTGTTCATAAATACATGTAATGGTAAGTCGAGCATCCATTATTTACGTACTCTTTGCCTCCTCTAAATCCCATAGTTTTATTGTTCCACTGGCTGCTCCTGCAACCACAAACACTTCTGTGGAATCAAAACTAACTGATTCCACAGCACTTGTATGCCCTGATAAACTCTGTATAACCACCACAAGAAAAAAAATTGTGAATCAAATAACATCCCATCAACCAAAAACATCACGTATAAAACTTCCGATAATTGTAACCACCATGATCAAACACATAATTGTGTAATAGGTTGATAGTTAACATAAAAGTATTAAGTATCTCCATATTAATTGAAGACTAACATAAAGAGAAGAGAACTATGCTGGAGAGGTCATCAACAGCTAAAATGGTGAAATTTTCATCTAGTAATCAATTCAAGGTTCAGGCAAGAGTTTTGTTGGGTTGAGTTAGGTGTTTCGTTTGCCTACTTAACTGTGGAACCACATTTGACATACTACGCCATGCTTAGATTCAGCACAAGAAATAAATCTTACCAGTATCGAATTGGGCTTCCCAATAGCCCAAAGATTAACCTTATGATCCTCTCCTCCTGTGACGAGAACCCGTGAAGTCTTCCTCCCAATCTTGAGGCAGTTGACATTGGATGAGTGCGCCACAAACTCCTCTACGCCAAATGTAAGTCAAGGCACTCCAATGTCGCAACTTTGGCAACCAAATCACCCAGAAAAATCACATTACACCAGTGTACTACTTCAACATTTCATAAACACAGAGTGGCAGCAATTGCACTTCTGAGACAATCAAACATAAACACTAACGACTAATCAGTAATCACCCACAGCTCAATGCAACACAATCACGCAACCACTAAATCCCTAATTATTTTAACGAGGGGCAAGCAAAATAAAAGCAACAAAAAAAATTTTGAGATTCGGAAGCCCCCCCCCTGGAATTTGCAGAATAAAATCGCTTGGCTAGCAGAACGAGCACGACAGTAGCTATGGATCGGTCAGACACACACACAATCACGCAATGCACCTCCCCAAAAAAAAATTTGAAAAAGTTGGCGAAACAATCGAAACAAATTCACCAGGATACGGAGCTTGTAGGCGCGCTTCGTGTTGGTCGTCATCGCCGTCACCTCCGCTCCGAATACCGCGCCGCCGCCTCTAATATCATCTCAGATCACACCGCCGCCACGTCGCCACACGGCAAGCCCCACCCCCGGATCTCGTGCCGCCGCCTGTCCGTCCCCAACCCAACTCTACCACCCACACGCGCACCTCAGTATCTCCCTGCCGGGGGAGAAATCCCGCCGCGGCCACTGCCCGGTGGACCCACCACCGCGCCGCAGCCGGCGCCGCCGCCGCCGCCGCCGCCCCGAGAGATTCGGCGCGAGGCGAGCGAGTGGAAGGTGGAGGAAATGCGGTGGTGATTTCGGGTTTGGTAACGCTGTTGAGGTGGCGGTGGAGGAGGGGAAATGGAGCTTTCTGGTTGGGGCCGGGTGGGGTGGGCCGGTGGGGGGTGGGGAAGAGGAGGAAGAAGATGGTTTGGTTCGAAAATTTTGAATTAAGAAAGGTTGGGGTTGGAGGGCTGATTAAAAATGGAGTGGAAAGCGTTGGCCAACGGGGATGGAGATGGATCTTGTCTTCTTCGTTCACAATTTTTTAAATTTGCTTTTTAAATTATTCTAATGTCGCTCTTCTTTCACCAAGAACATTTTTGTAGGGTTAAACTTGAAGAACAGGAAAGATAACAATAAGAAGATTATGACCACGCCATTGTACCGGTTCTCTCTCTCTCTCTTTTTGAGATTCGTGTAACTTATTATATTTGTTTTTATTTTTTTTATTTTTTCGAAATGTATTGAGGAATAAATTTAAAAAATTGTGCTCGACAAACCTGTCCTGTTGAGTGAAGTGCAGGAGAACAAAAACTCCGCGTTCGAAGCTAAATTTCACGTACAGCCAGGGGCGGATCCAGGGCAGGCGAGTAAGGTATGGCAGGCGCAGTATCAGCTCTACTAAAATTCTACGAAAAATTATTAAAAAATCATTGAAAATAGATATTTAATCTAAGATCAGCTGGTCCAGCCCGGGGCTTGGGTCTGCGCTAGCTCCGCCCCTGCGTACAGCTAAATCTGTCACAAAGAAGAAACAGGTAGTATATCAGCAGAAACAATAATGACACCACTAATAATACTCCAAAAAAAAATTAGTCGTGTATTTTAATGGGGACGGGCCAGCTTGGTTGGGCTCATGATTAGCAGTGGTTAAGTTGGCATATCGAAAAATAATAATTGGGTGGAGGGATCCGATAACATTGTCCGGTTGGTAGCACTAGCACCTCCCTTCTTCTCAGGTCTGTTGACTTCAATCCAGAATTACTACTACCTCATTGATCTAGCCAGCCAGAGATGGAACCACGTCTCAGCGAGTGATGAGTTCTAGGTTACATGCCCGTACGTTGCTACGAAAAACAAAATTAATAACGAAAAATAAAGATTAAAAAATAAAAAATATTTCACAAGATCAAACATCTATCTTTAACGCTTCGTTTCTTGCGAAAGCTGGTTAATTAAAGCAACGCTTCGTTTCTTGCGTAGGGCAATTAAACAGGGCAATTAAGCGGTAATTAATGACGGGGTAAGAACGGACCGCTGCCACCAAGTGCTGCTTTAGAATAGTAGAGTGTAGAGATGAGTACGACCTCATCCATCAGGATTTAATAAATCCAGAATCCATTTCTACGCACATATAAATACGTTTTCAGTAGGGGAAAAAACTAACTAGAGAGGAAACTGGAGCTTGTTTCATAATTCGTTCGCTCCCGAGTTACGTAATCTATTAACCTGCAACGCTAACAAGCAAGACGTAGGAAACACTACAGAAGTGAGTGTTAATTGATGGCCCGACTACGAACATCATGCACATTCCATCATTTGAGAGAAAAAAGAAAGAAAGGAAAGGAAAAGAGGAAGTAGCTGTGCAGAGGACCGCACACGCATACGTGCGGCGTATTCACGGAGGGAGGGGTCAGATTAAACGCGTAGGTGAGAGCTTGGGGCGCACCTCAATAGGATGAAAAAGGGACAGATAATTCCAGTCTAATTTTGTATTGTATTGAAAAATGTATTGCTACAAAATGCTATTAGTTTAGTTTTGATCTGTATTTTGAAAAATATAGGTTAGGATATAAAAAAACAGAAATACTAATGAACGGCATAGCGTCCGGAGCATTTTCGACGGTATAGCTGACAACCGTCCGATTACGCTCCCGGAGGACCTCTCATGTCCACACGATAAATTCTCATAGACCACTAATATCCTCTCCAGTCTCCCCCGTTTCTCATATCTAGTCTCGTCGTTTATGTTGCTGCTTCTCCCCAAATTTCTCTCGCTCACGCCGATCTACTTCTCTGCCCTCGATGGGAGGGTGGTAGCAGTTCCAATCCGGCGGTGGGCGGCGGTGGAGGGGAGTCTTCATCAGTTGCTGGTGATCTAGGGTTTGAGCGGCGGAGCTCACGGAATCCGGGAGGCGGCGCATTTACGGAATTCGAAGATTGTTTGAATCAGTCAGCGTTACTACGATCGATTTGGATCCGGTGAACCAGAGGCGAACCAGGTTATTTCTCCATGTTTTGGTTCTGACATTGTGTTAATCTTACTACGATCGATTTGGATCCGGTGAACCCGAGGGCGAACCAGGTGATTTCTCCATGATTTAGGTTTAGACTTTGTGATAATCTTACTATGATCGATTTGGATCAGGTGAACCAGAGGCGAACCAGGTGATTTCTCCATGATTAGGTTTAGACTTTGTGATAATCTTGGCATTTTGGATACATGATTAGTATTAGCTTGTAGTGATAATTTTCCCATTTCTTTACATGGTTGTTCAGATGATTTGTTGAAAAGACATTTCACAGATCTGTTTCATGAGGTTTCATATGTTAAGTTCCAAATGTTTCATGAGTTTAGTTATCAAGTTCCATAAGCTTCATGAGTTTTAGTGTTACGTTTTATAAGTATCATCGATTTAGGGTTTCATGTGTTAAGTTCCAAATGTTTAGTTATCAAGTTTCAGGATTCCATGTGTTAAGTTCCAAATGTTTCATGAGTTTGATGTTACTTTTTATAAGTATCATAAATTTCAGTGGTTTCATGTTTTAAGTTCCAAATGTTTCATGAGTTTGATGTTACGTTTTATAAGTATCATCGCTTTTGAGGATTCATGTGCTAAGTTCCAAATGTTTCATGAGTTTCAGTGTTACGTTTTATAAGTATCATAAATTTCAGGGTTTCATGTTTTAAGTTCCAAATGTTTCATGAGTTTCAGTGTTACGTTTTATAAGTATCATCAGTTTTTCAGGGTTTCCATTAGACTAATGTGTTAAGTTCCATGAGTTCCAGTGTTGCGTGATATAAGTTTCATGTGTTTACGTGTTAAGATTAGCAGGTTTCACGATTCTGGTTATTAAGTGTAATGCTTTAGTATGGTTGTTATGTTTCAAAACATTTGATAGCCTAGTTTCATGAGCTTTCACGTTTAATGAGTTTTAGCGTTAAGCTCCAACTGTTTCATGAGTTTTAGTGTTAAGTTTCATCAGTTTCAATGTTTAAATTCCAAAAGTTTCATGTATTAAGTTCAAGTATGGCGTTAAGTTTCATGTGTTAAGTTCAGATGATTTCAAAAAGAACAATGGATGATGTAAGACGTTAGCATATCAGAGAAGAGATAATGGCGTAAATCTGGTTCATGGTTTGCAATGGACTAAGTTTACTTTGTTTATCGAAACTTCATTATGATACTTTTTTTTGTATTTTGTAGCAATGAAGTCTCCATCTATTGACACTGATTTTGTGTCAAATCAAGTCAAAAAATTTAGACGCTCAACTCGGAAGAACACACCTGCGACATCTCATGCAAGTCAAACGGGACCAAAGCGTTCAAACACTACCAATGGTAAGAAGAGGAAGCAAAATGATATTGATTTTAAGGAGCCTAAACAAAATCAGGACACCACAAATCATGCGCCTGTTCATCAAGAGAATAGAAAGGTATAAATGGTTTCAGATTTTCATTTTACATATTAGTGTTTTTACCAAAATTAAATCATTAAAATGATTATTATTGTAGGGTCGAGTAGTCTCCTATAGATGTTCTCCACACCGCATTCCATCAATAATGAAATCTCTTTCAGAAGCACAGAAAAATCATGTAAAAAAATTGGATTTGAGAGTTTGTTGACAATGCCGATATGCGAGATACCAAAAGGTCTGACAATGTGGTTGGTCAATCACGTGGATTATGGCAGGGGTACTATGGAGGTTGGCGGCAAATCTATTCACATAAAACCTTTGGTACATAAGATCCTTGGGGTTCCGTATGGCCCTGTGCAAGTGCCAATTGATACAAACCTGGAGTGTACACTAAAATGGAAATTTTCAGATGGAGGACGGGGCCAATCTGTAAACCAAGTGATCCCTAATATGATTAGCGAAAGAGATGAGGAATCCTTTCTGAAAGCATTCATGCTTGTGATTATGACCTTATTCTTGGCACCCAATACAAACCAAAACATTAACAGAACATTATTGGGTGCAGTAAGTGATGTAAAAATGATTAGAGAGATGAACTGGTGTGAGTTCATCGCTGATTATTTGATGCAAGGTATCAAAGACTTCAAAGAATCCCATGCAAATAATATTCAGGTGAAGGGGTGTGTCTATATTCTCGATGTGAGTCAACTTTTTATTTACATTCTGTCTGCCATATTTCTTCATTAAAACTAAATCTTGGATAGCTTTATTTAATGAGTTTCTACCCGACAATTATTTATAGATCATATACCGCGATTTTGTTCTTTGTCAAGATGCATCAAGTGAATCAGGTTTTCCACGCTTGAAACATGTTACGAGTGACCGTCTAAAAACGTTATCAGCTCTTGATGTGAAGCCTACTACAAGGAAGAACCACATTGAATATGGTCGTCTTAAGGTATTGTTAAACTTTTTTGTGTTCTGATGCAGGCAGTTCAATATGTATATAGCAGTGTTTTATTTTGCAGATTTTAATATCTTTTTCTGCGCAGGTCAGAGAATTAGCTGAAACCATTTATGCTTCATCAAATGATGATGAAGAGCATGTTATGTCTGAAACTGCATCTGATGGTCACAACGATGATGAAGAGGTTAGTATCTTATGTCTCATGTGTTATGCGTGTTTCATAACCATAGCTCAGTGTTTCCCAACAACAAATCATAAAACAGATGATGCCTGAAGCATCCCAAAACGATGTCAGTGTGAAAACTGATGTACCATCCGAAAACGAAGTCAATGTGAAAACTGATGTACCATCCGGGGGCAATGATATTGATTCAGCTACAAATTTATTTGACAGTGCCTTACCTCAGCATTTTAATCCAATCCAGGTCAATCTTTTTTTCCCACTACCTTCAATCTTTTTATGACTGAAACTTTGTTGAAGACATCGTAAAATTAATCTTTTTGCGATTAAATGAAGAATAGTACTGACAACCTACCAAATTTTCTTTTGGTTGTCTTTCTATCTATATATCACAGACACATGAGATAGGCAATTTGGTTCAAAAGTTAGAAATGAAGCTTCAGATGAGGCGATCAATGGTTGTCAAAGATGCCATTGAATACATGGAGTCGCGTATTGCGGTATTGGACAGGGAAATAATTACCGAGTTTCGTGATGAATTAGTAAAAATGGGTATGCACAAAAGTCAAACTTCCAGCGATAAGTGTGCGGAAGTGGTGACCATCAGACAGTGATTTCACACGAGGTGACCGCGACTCACCAAAAATGATATTCGCGTGGCAGAGAAGGTAATTGATGAGGTAGTTCAAATTGCTGTTGACGCTGCCCAGGTGGTGTCTGGAGTTGGTGCTCATCCACAATATACAGACGCCACATGTTATAAGGATGACGCACACAGTCCTGATGGTGATCTTATGGGGGATGATGACGGGGAGGCTGATGCAGGTGATTTTGTACATGGACTGGGTGATAAACAGGAGTTTGACGTTGACGAAAAAGTGGTTGTTGAGTCACATGCACAAATTATCAGCCCAACCGAATCAGATTTTGAGTCTGAAATGAACCGGATGAAACTTGAGATCACCCCTTGTAATAAGATTCTATCCTACAAACTATACTTTTATTTTACTTTCACCCCTTAAATGAATCTTGTTTAGTTTTGTATGTTTACATGTTTTTAATGTTTTTGTAGCTTTGTTCCTTTGTTAAGTTGTTGACATTGGTAGAGATTGAGGAATCACAGGAACCCCGCCTGTAGATGTTGAAAATATACCCAAGACTGATCGCCCCAATCGCCGATGGTGAGTGCTTTCACGATCCTCGAGCTTACCACCTGCTGCAAAACAGAGGTCAAAAAGGTACAAACAAAATAGTGAGAACGTTGAGGCGATTGTGCAGTTGGTAAAGAGCAAACCTAATGTTAGTAAAATTGTTGCTGAAACATATAAGGAGCATGTTATGTGTGGTTGTAAGGAAAATCCCACAGAAACGAAAGTCATCATTGGAAAAGCCTATGTCACAAAAGAGGAGTTTGTAAATGCTTTATGGCCCAGGAAGGGTGAAGTTTGTCTCAGTTTCATGTGGCTATGCGCCCAAGCAATGATGCTTGATTGGGAATCCACAAAGAAAGTCATTATAGATCCAATAGCTACTGTAAGTACTAGACAAATTTTTTGCTACATATTACATACTCGAAATCTTTCATGTGCCCCCATTACATACATTTGATCATTATGTTTTTGTTTAGCAACAATTGATCACACCATTTGTGCAATCTAATATTTCAAAGATTGTGGCTGGTATTTCAAAGGTTCCAATACAACAACTTGAACGGGTACGTGCTTTCTTTTGTTATCTATGATTTTGGTTTTGTTTTTTATTTATCAGCCTTGAATTTAATTCCAGATACATGTGTATTATCAAATCAACTAACCACAAGAATGTCATTTATTACTATTACTGTATAAAAAAATGTAGATATACATCACAATACTCAGAGATCAACATTGGAGCTTGATTGTTGTTGATTTGCCAAACGAGACTGTAGAGATTTATGATTCTTTGAGAACACCAAAGGCACGAATAGATGCATACAAACTATTGTGGTACAATGTGGTGAGTAGTTTGTTGCAATCATGTCGTGATTTATGCATTTTTTTTGCATGCATAGATTGAACCATCTCTGTTTTTTACAGGGCACCAATCTACAACACGTGCTGACAGAGTTGCGAGGTGAACAGCTGGGGGTTTACGATCTGTTTAAAGTCGTGTACCCTCAGATACCACTGCAAAAGACACATTTGTTACATCACCGAACTTTTGTATTATTTGTTATGTTTTTTGTGCATTATCCTTTTCTGTTTTGATTCATAGTACCTTTTGTTTTCGTTATGTGAGTTTCAGCCATACTTGCGGATATTGTGTGTTAAAAATGCTTCAATGTCACAATGGCAGGAATCTAATTGGATACAACACGTGCAGAACAAAACAATAAACACATTTTCATTATTTTATCCTTCTTTAAAGATGAACATTAAAGACCTTCCAACCCTCTCTCTTTTTTGTGCAATGCAGATCAACATGGAAGATTATAAGAAGGAACTTGCTCACAGGCTTGTATACCATCGCTTCAATGACTTGAACCCTCGACGAACAGTTTGACAAACTTGAAATTCGGCACTACCACACGATGAAAATTTGACAAATGTATATGTGAATCACAACTGCGATCTATTTTTGCTACAAACTACATACTTCTAATGTAATGCGATACTTCTGATGTTTTCATGTCAGTAACGAAACAAACATATTTCAAATGTTCTTATGTTTTGAAGTCAATCCCAATTTCTGATGTTGTTTGATGCTCAAATTTCTGATGGTTTTTCACAGACCGTTTAATGAGTTTTCATGTGTTAAGTTCCTAACTTAACACATGATATTCAGTGTTAATTTTCACAGACCGTTTAGTTTAATGAATTTTCATGTGTTAAGTGACGGTTCATAAGTTTTTACTTGATACTTAACAGTGGATATGTTCCAAACCTAAAAATTTAGTTCAAATGAAACTGATCTGTCGATGAGTTGATGAAACTTAACAGATGTAACATTTTAGAACCGTTGGAAATTTTAGAAACCTTCGATGCTGGGTTACAATCTTGTTTTTGACGAAACCATTGAAACTCATGTTTCATGTGTGAAATTTTTAACGATGAAACTAATGAAACTCATGAACTTACGATATGAAACATCTTCGAACTCTAAACAAAAAAATTGATGAAAACCCTTCAAAACCGTTGAAACATTCGAAACTTAAGACATGAAACTTATCACATGAAACTTAACAAACGAAACTTATCAAAATTGATACCTGAAACTTTTAAATTTGAAACTCTTTTGAATATGTATGTAGCATTGTTTACCACGTCAAATGTGAAAAACTCAAGAGGCCCACCCGTCAATGTGAAAAAGCAGAGAAACATATGAAATCCATCCATTTACTGATTGGTTAACACTCAATTGTAACAATGTGTATGAAACGTAAAAAACATAACACTCAAATGTAACATTTTCTTTCTGCAAGTCTTCATTTCGCTGTTTCTTTGTTTTCTTTGCCTTCTTTCTATCCACAGTTTTCTCATTGTCAAAGGTAGAAGACCGCATTCTTGTTGATTTTTTTGGACGACCTTTACAAACCTTTTTTTGAGGATCTTTAAATGCTACTGTGTTACTATCCAATGTTTCTTTACAAGTGCCACGTATGTTGGTTCCAGCGGCAAGATCTGGCCTATTCAAGTTAAAGGCGACTAGCTTGTCAGTTAAATCTTCAATGGCCTGAAGGGCAAGCATGTACCCATGTTCTGTCTTACATGCTTCGCTGGCCATTTGAACAGACATTTTGCAAACTCTGGCATACTTCACCTTTCTGCTTGTAACCTCATCAACATCCATGGGTACAAATGCAGCCTTTGCAACCATTTGGAGCGTCCAAGTGTCCACCTTTTGAACAAATATTTTTCCCAGATTCTCGATTGAGATTCAAATGTATCATCACCTTTAGAATGTGATCGCACAACATGCCGTCCCTCTGTACTTTTTGCAAACACAAATTTGAATGGTGATCCTGCAAACTAGAATGAACCATGTATTTCCTGTTCACACTTCCTCCACATGCATTACGGACATAATAACAACCAGGTATTCATTACCCACAATATTATACATAGTGGTGTTCATGAGTTGTTCTGAAACTTAAGAAATATAGCACGGTGTAGAATGTGGAAGCTTGCTTTTCTTTTTGGATACTGGACTACGCTTTTGGTTCGATTTGGACAAGATAAGATACCTTTGACCATCGTCCCTGTCCAAGCAAGATTCAACTAGCTTCTCATATTGCCTAATGAAGTTCCTTATCGAGTCACCTGGATGCACAAAATCCTTGAAGAGTGCATTCATGCCCTCACTTCGCTGTGTCGTGCTAATGAATGGGAAGAAGCATTCCATAAAATAACAAGGTACCCATTTCTCCTTAATTTCGTACAAATGTTGCATATATTTATGATCAGCTAGACCATATAGGTCAATCATCTCGTACCATTTCTTTTCAAACTCATCACATTGTTAGGGAATCATCGATGCAAGACCTTAAGTAATCTTGAAACCTTCTAATCTTGTGAGCAGACTACCAAGTTTAAGTTTTGCGTTCTGTATCGTGCCACATGCAACGCGCCTATGGGCGATTTGGCAAAGACATTCGCAATTGCAATCTCCATTGCTTTATCTTGATCTGTCATGATGCTGACAGGTGATTTCCCATCCATTGCCATCAAAAATGTCTCGAAAACCCATTCAAAGGTTTCGACTGTTTCATCTTTGAGGAAAGCACAGCCAAACAACACAGTTTGTGCATGGTTGCTAACACCAATAATGGGGGCAAACGGGAGGCGATACTTGTTTGTGCAATACGTCGTATCAAACAGAATACAATCTCCAAACTTTCTGTATGCTTCTTTTGAAGCCCCATCAACCCAGAATAGGCTCGCGATTGCATTCTTATTGTCCAACTGCATACTGTAGAAGAATGATTGATCGTTTGTCTGCAATTCCTGAAAGTATTTGATCGTGGATGCCATATCATTATATTCAGTAGTTCGCCTCATAGATGTCCGCAGGTTGCTAACATCTTTCTTTGTGTAAGGGATGTTTCTCATGGTCCCATACAGATCCGATAGGACTGACATTACTCTCTTTGTAGGGATGTTGTTCTTGTGCAGCAACTCTATAAGGTCATAATCATCATCGGTGATTTTCCTGTGTGACCTTAGGAAACGGAGCTTAGTGGGGCTCAAAGGGGGGTGATTATGCTCCAGTTGAACTATGGTAACCACCCATTTTTCATCCCTCTTGACAATCACCATTACGCGCTTTGCGCTTTGTTTTCATTGTTTGTTGCTTTTAGTGTGGCGTTATCGCAACTTTCTTCACCTATTTGTTTTGCGCCACGTTCACTGTGGCAGCCAAACTCATACCTATTGTAGTCTCGCGTAATTTGACTCTTGGTGTTGCTTGAAACCTTTGTTCCGAAACCAACAGTAAATGCATAATCATTGTAATATTTCTGTCGGGGATTGGCTATCTGGCAAAAGACCACGGTACCCCCCGTGAAAAGCTAAACCCGCCGACCAAGCGGCACTAAGGGAAGATGCTCGGGAGAACGAAACGAGCGTCCCTCCTTCTCCTCCGAGCATACGCGTTTGCGCCTCCGTCATGAAGCACCAAACACACCCCACGAGCAAGCATGCTCGTGGAGGCCACGACCTGCTCGGGTGTCTTGGTCGGAGGGCCCGGTAAATTGCGAGGAAGGAAGGAGGCAACCAATCAGCCGGAGATCAAGGGAAATCATACCCGAAATTCAAATAACGCGGGAATCAAGGGCAGCATCACGGATATGGATGCATAGCGTGATCCCCGGAGGCAGTTACTTTTTTCGCATCTCTAGTCATAGTATTTAAACCCCCCTGAAGATCTGTAACAGGAGGGGCACACGAAAGATAGAACACAATACACTGGAGTAGGGTCATTATCTCGGCGGTGAGAGGCCCGAACCAGGATAAAAGACACCGCGTCCCCCCTTTTTTCCGGCCTCCTTCTCCCGACCTCGCGTCGCTCGAACGCCCTCTTCGATCCGTGCGACGGGGCTCTGTTGATCCCCCATTCAACAAGTAAGCTCGACGGGAGCCCGTTCTCCAATCGTCGACAATTGGCGCGCCGTCCGTGGGGACGGCAGTTTGATTCCGTGCGGATCAAGATCCTCGAGGATGCCAAACTCGGGAGACACTCGGGACCTTTGTGTCTTTGACCACGTTGAGGATGACGGCGTGTACTACGCCGCCCGACAACGTGCCCGGGGTGACCGATCCTATCGATCACACCGAGTGCAGGAGCCTTTCCTCGGACACGGGAATGCGAGGGCAGATCCTCCATTCCCAGACATTACCCTCGGAGACCCCGAGGATGATCGCAACGAGCTCTACGATGGCCTGGACATACCAGACGACCTAGAGCTCGGCCAGAGACCGCGTCCCAAGGGGATACAATGATGTCCCCATCGCTTCGTCTCGCTCTCGCCGAGTCAACATGGCCGGAGCCACGCGAGCCCGGAGAGGATCTCGGGCCGCCGAGCACGACCACTATGAGGCGGCCAGACGCCACTTGAGGCGTCTTTGGGAAAGACGCTTGCGAGCATTCGCCGCCAGGCAAAGGAGAGTGCGCCTCCACGGAAAGGAACTCGCGGTACCGAACTCCCGATCGCACTCCGAGCGCCGTCAAAGCTCGCCGCCTTGATTCACGAAAACAGAACGGCTACGAGGCCTTGGCGGCGATGCGTGCGTGACTCTTGATTTCCGAGCAAGTAGACTTAGAGGCCATGGGCGGTCGTGGCCAGAAGATTTGGAGAGGCTTGCCGCCGAGCTAAAGTCTCGGATCCTCCCCATGGCCGGGATGCGGAGTGTGTCCGGGACCATCACAACGCAGCTCCCCGTGCGTTCGCGACAGAGATGAATCTCGGAGCCATGCTCGGAGATCGCCCAGTCGCCGACCGATCCGGAAAGGCCGGAGCGATCCACAGAGCAACCTCGGGGCGATATCAGCCTGTCGCCAGATTACGAGCGCTCGAGCACTCCGCAACCATGCGGTCATCGGCACGACCGACGCATGAGGTTTTCTCGACTCGGCCAGCGCCGCGGGCGTTGGGTGGAAGATCCGTGGAGGCCGCCGTGGCCGAGGTTTTAAATCGCGAAACCCGAGCTTGGTGCCAGGGCCTTCACGAGCTCCCTCGGGACGTCGCATGGCCAAACAGGTTCAAGCCCGGCCACGTCGAGAGATTCAACGGGACCCAGAACCGGATGAATTCCTCTCGATATACACTACCGCCATCCTCGCCACGGAGGTGATGAGGGTAATGGCAAATTACCTTAAGCCAGTCCTGGGCGGAGCTGCTCGTGACGTGGCTTTTCAATCAAAAGGAAGGATCCATACGGTCCTGGGGCAGCTCAGCGCCGCACTCGGCGAATTTCGAGGCTGCTACATCCGCCGGGAAAAGAAGCGCGACCTGGAGCGCTTGATCTGACGGACGGGGAAACCTGCGACAATTCGTCGAGAGGTTCATCCAGTCCGAACTTCGATCCGAACATATCGGACGAGGCTGTCGTCCGAGCTTTCAAGTTCGGGTGCGAGGCGGCGCTTCACACAGGACCTGGAGATCCACGGATCTAACAATAACGAGCTCTTCCGAATGGCCGATCGATACGCCAACGCAGATGAAGCCGCCCAATGGAAGAAAATCTTTGGATGAAGGAAGTCGCCGCCTCGGCTGGCCTAGAGACCTCGGCTAGCAAAAAGGGTTCGACTCAGAGACAAGAAGATCAAGAAGAAGAAGAAAAAGCAACCCTCGCCGGCCATGGTAGCCGCGGTGGAACAACAACGGCCCCGCAACGCTTCGGCCTGGCCAGTGGGCCTAATGCTCGAGGAAGAGGACAACCACCAGGCCTCGAGGGCGAGGCGACCAAGCGGACCGACGAGGCGACCAAGCGGACCGAGCCAGGCGACCTCTCATCCACTTCACCAGCGACGGCACGACCTCACGGAATTGCCGAACGTGGACCTACCGCCTGAGCAGCTTTTAAATGGCGGCAGGGTCCCATGCCGACGCTTCGAGCAGGTGAAAGCGACAAAGGAAAACAGCCCGCCGAGGAAAGTGAGGATGAAATGGAATATCAAGAACCAAGGAATCACATAGCGGTCATCTTGGGGCTCCTCGCCTACAAGTCCCGCGGGACTTAAAGGAGGCTGCAAGGAAGTGCACCATGTTACCCAGGGTAAGCCTCGGCGGCAAAGAAATGAAATGGTCGAGGTATCCCTCACATTCTCGAGACGATTGTCCTTGGGGATGACCAAACCCAGAGGCTTCCGATGGTCGTGAACCCCACCATCAAGAATCTTGCCGTCGGTCCGGGTCCTCATAGACTCAGGGAGCTCTTTGGACCTTATTGCGGCCAAGGTATTGACGAGATGCAGATTCCTCGTTCCAAAATCAAGAGTGTGGCCGTGCCCTTCTTCGGGATAGTCCGGGCACCTCGATCAAACCTGCAGGGCAGGTCG
Organism: Rhipidocladum racemiflorum; assembly: GCA_036346355.1. Classification (NCBI taxonomy): domain Eukaryota; kingdom Viridiplantae; phylum Streptophyta; class Magnoliopsida; order Poales; family Poaceae; genus Rhipidocladum; species Rhipidocladum racemiflorum. The sequence continues at coordinate 1,520,007 of CM070575.1, read as the reverse complement.
TCTTGCCCGTAAGTTTCGGCGGCCCAAGTAACTTGAGCGGAGCTAATCACCTTCGAGGTGGTAGACTTGAGTCGGCCTACAACGCCATCCTCGGCAGGCGGCCTTGGCCAAGTTCATGGCCGCCTCGCATCACGCTGTATCGGTGCCTAAAGATTCCCGCCAAACGGAGTCATAACCGTCAAAGGAACCACAAGTCCGCACTCAATTGCGGCGAAAGAGCGCTGGATATGGTCGGTCGATTGCGCTCGCGGCCACGACCAAGAGCCGAAGCATTCGGCCTAAACTTGCCCTCCAACCTGGAGGAGAGACCAAGGCCGTTCCGCTCAACGAGTCGGAACGGCCAAATCGTTCATTTGGGATCTTCCTAGATCCCAAATAGGAACTCGAGCTCGTCACTTTCCTCCGAGCAAGGTCGGATGTGTTCGCTCGGGAACCATCCGAGCATGCCCGGGTCCCAAGGGAGGTGGTCGAGCACACCAAGCGATTCGACGACAAAAAACCAAGAAGACAAAAACTTAGACGCTTTTCCCGGAAAAACAAGCAATCATCAGGAGGAACTTGATAAACTCCTAAAAGTGGCTTCATCAGAGAGATTGAGCACTCAGGTGGCTAGCCAATCGATCCTGGTCGGGAAGAAAGGAGGCAAGTGGCGCATGTGCGCCGACCACACGGGTTTGAACGAGCGTGCCCAAAAGACAACTATCCGTTGCCTCGCATAGACCAATTGGTGGGCCCAGCGGCGGGTCCTGAACCATGAGCTTCCTAGACGCCTATTCAGGCTATCATCGAGATCGACTGTCGCGAAGACGAGGGAAAGACTTCCTTCATCACCCGTTCGGTACCTTACGCTATACGACCATGTCTTTCGATGCGAGAAATGCGGGAGCAACCTTTCAACGCCTCATGCGAGAAGACTTTCCACAGACCAAATAGGTCGAAATTTGGAGGTATATGTCGGCGACATAGTTGTCAAGAGCAAGAGTACTTCAGGTCACGTTCTTGACTTAGAAGAAACTTTCTGTAACCTCAATAAGCATCGAATAAAGCTAAATCGAGAAAAATGCGTATTCGGCGTGAAAGGTAGCAAGGTGCTCGGCTACATGGTCGGGCCACATGGCGTTGGGGCTAACCAGAGAAGATCGAAGCCATTGAGAACATGAGGTCACCCACATGCGTAAAGGAAGTACAAGCTCGGCCAGGGAGGATGGCCGCCTTAAGCGGTTCGTCTCTCGGGAGCGAGGACTACCTTTCTTTAAAGCCCTCCGCAAACATGATGGCTTCACATGGACGGAGGAAGGCGATCAGCGCGTTCAAAGAGCTAAAACAGTACCTCTCCAAGCCGCCCGTCCTCGTCACACCCACTGGCGGGGAAGAATTGCTATTATACCTGGCGGCAACCCAGACGCGGTGAGCTCGGTGTTGGCGTGAGAAAGAGATGGTACCAGCGACCTATCTATTACGTCGGCGAAGTACTTCATGGACCAAAGGAGCGTTACCCGAGGTCGAAACTCTGTACTCATTCTTGATGGCCTCCGGAAGTTGCGTCACTACTTTCAAGCACACAAGATCGTAGTGCCGACCGGCTTCCCACTCAGGGAAATCTGAAAAATCGGGGCGCGGTGGTCGCATAGCCAAGTGGGCAATGGAACTCGCCGAGTTCGATTTGGTATTCTCGGCCCTTGCGGCGATAAAATCACAAGTCTGGCTGATTTCGTGGCGAGAATGGTCGGCTCGGCACCACCGGCCAGTAGGACCAATGATTCGAGGAAACTCCTGGACCTTGTATTTGACGGATCCCGAGCATACGAGCGCTCGGGGTGGCGTCATCTTGGTCTCCCGGACGGAGAGCAGCTCTGATCGCCATCCAACTACATTTCGCCGCGACTAACAACGCGGCGAGTACGAAGGCCTTTTGGCGGACTTGAGCATGCAAATCGCTAGGAGTCCAACGGCTCACCGTGAAGGGCGATTCACGGTTGGTCGTGAACCAGGTCAACAAGGAGTATCGGTGTTCCGATACCTCAATGGCGCTGCACTGGCGAAGTAAGGAAGATGGAGAAATACTTCAAGAATTTGAAGTAATCTACATCCCCAGGAAGGATAATTCCTGGCCGACCAAATGTCTAAGGTCGGTTCCTCCCAAACCGCCGCTCGTGGGTGCTCGTCGAGCACCTACATAAGCCCTCCATTCCCTCGAAGAGGAGGCACCAGAGACCGGCGGTAGGGTCTCATTCCTCGAGCAAAGCGCAAATTGGATGACGCCATTCATCCAATACCTTGCGCATGGGACATTGCCCGAGGAAGAAGCCGAGCGTTCTGGCTAACAAGGCGATCTTCTCAAGACAGATCGATCGAAGGCGACCTATCTCGAAAGGCGCATTAGGAATCCTTTCCAAATCGTCTCCCAGGAGGAAGGCGATACCTTCTTCGTGATATCCACGAAGGAATGTGCGAGCTCATTCGTCTTCGTAACAGCTTGTGAGCAAAGCCTTCCGATTGGGTTACTCTTGGCCGACGGCCTTGACGGACGCAGCGGTCAATCGTAACGACCTGCCGAGCATGCCAGTTCCATGCTCGCAAAACCCGCCAACCCAAGGCATATGCCCTACAAACCATACCGCTGCATTGGCCATTCTCGACTGGGGCTCGGCGTCCTTGGACCCTTTCCCGAGGTCGAAAGGCTGCAAGTATTTGCTCGTGGCCATCGACACTTTCACTAAGTGGATAGAGGCCGAGCCCGTCTCGACCATCTCGGCCCAGCGGCCAAGAGGTTCCTCCGCAAAGAACGTGGTAACCGGTTCGGGTACCCAACCGTCTTATCACAGACAATGGGACCCGATTCACGGTGAACTGTTCCAAAGTTACCGTGAGGAGGTCGGGACCAAGGTCTGCTTTCGCACGTGGCACATCCACGAGTAACTGAGCACCGAGCGAGCAAATGGGCAGCTAGTCCAGGGCATAAAAGAGAGTCTTTAAGACCCTCAACCAAAGACAAGCGGCGGTGGGTGGAGGAGCTTCCCGCCGTTCTTTGGTCTATCCGCACCACGACAAGTCGAGCCACAAAGTAGACGCCTTCCAACTTCGTCTACGGTGCGGAGGCCATTACGCTCGCGAAATCGTCTTTGGGTTCCCCAAGGTGCAAAATCGATCGATTCCATCGATCAAGAGGTTGAGCGCCTCGTCGACCTGGACCTCGTCGAGCGACACGCGAGCAGGCGTTGCTCGGTCTGCAATTTACCTACAAGCTCTTCGTAGGCATGCAGCCAAGGCGGTCCGAGCCTAGGGCCCTACAAGTCGGCGACATGGTCTTACGAAGAGTTCAAGACTGTCGAAGGCCAACAAGTTGACCCCAAGGTGGGAAGGACCCTACACGGTCATGTCTCTGGCGCCGGGGCTGTTAAGCCTCGCGATGCCGGATGGTCGAGGAGCTCACCAAAGACTGGAACATCGATCAAGCTGCGTAAATTCTACGTTTAGACGAGTACTCTATCTCGCGCCCCTTGCGTTCTTTTCCAATAAATCATTTTCCCTCTTTCTCGAGTTTCGTCCTCGCTTTGTCGAACGAGCATCGTCGTCTACCAAAGACTACAGACGAACTTATCCAACAAGTATGTGCACGCCATCTCCCTTGGCCCCACGATGCTCGCCCAATCGTCCCACTTTCCACAAGAGCTCTTATTTGTATGCATGGTCGAGCGCGAGCATCCACTCTAAGCCCGATTCGGTGACCACTCGGGTATGGTGGCTCTACGTATTGTTGGTTTAAAGCTCGTGCGCTCTGTGCTCACGATTCACTCAAACACAACCGATCTATTCGAGTAATTCAAAAAATCGTTCACGACCAAAGCGACCCTTAAAAACTCCCATGAACAAACTCGTGCTCGCAGCGGTGAGGACACGACCTTTGTCCATGGCGGGGGCTACGTATGATAGGAACGTTAGTCCCTCCTTACCAAGGATCCTTTGCTCGTGTCTATGATATTTGATCTATGCAGGAACTTGCTTTCTTTTCTGCGAGGCAGGGATCATACGGGCATATCCGAAAGCGAGTTCAAGCAAAAAAAAAAAAAAAAAAAAAAAAAAAGCAGGCAAGGACCAAACTCCTGCGAATATGCTCATTTAATCCAAAACGTTGTTTTTTACAGGAGGTTTTACACAAGATAAAAGAAAGAGCTAAGTCCTACGACCAGCCTGGAGGCGGCGAGCTCGTCCTTAAGGGAGTCGACCTCCGCCTCTAGGTCCAGACCTTCCGCTGCCGCGCGACCTTGGCCGCGCTTTCCGGAGGCTGCGCCTCCTTGAGCTGGGTTTCCTCGCGCTCGAGGCTCGGCTGAAGGTCTGAAGCTTCACCGGCTCTTCGTCAAGCTCGGCGCACTTACGCTCTGAAGTGCTCTTGGCCGATCTCGCTCTGGAAGAGCTGGTCGAGCCCGGCGATGAGGCTCCTCGCCGATTCCACCGCTTCAGTCGGCCTCGCGCACCTCGGAGACCCGGCGCTCAAGATCGGCGATCTTGGCGTCTTGCTCATGATGAATGCGACTCAGTACTCTTCTGCGAGACCGAGGTGGCATCGATATCCTCCATAGCCTTCGGCAAACTTGAGCGAAAGAGAAAGGAGAAGGGAAAGAGCTGAGCGGACTCCCGGAAGATCGTTCGCAGCAGAAAAGAAGAAACATGGAAACTTACGGAAGAGCCGGTGACCGGCTTGTCCTGAAGCTGGCGGTCGGTCGCGCCACCGAAAGAAAGGATTGACCAAGTCATCGGGCCGGCGTCAAGGTCTTGCTCCTCTCGAGCACCGGTGCTCCCAGGAGAGCAACGGCGTCACCACCTTCGATCAACCCGGTCGCCCGGCCGATCCTCGCCCACGAAGCGGCTCGTGGCGCCTTCCCCATGGTCGGCCATCACGGGTCAGACGCCAACCACGAGCCTTTGCCACTCCATGCTCCGCTACCGAGGCGATTGGTCGTTAGCAACCACCTCCGCCTCTGTTCCTCTTCACCGAGGCGACCAATGCTCTCCGACCAAGGCATTGGATCGAGGCGATCACCTCCGCTTCTTGTCCCTCCATAGTCGGAGGCGGCCGATGCTCATGGCCGAGGCGATTGATCAATCACGATCACCTCCGCCCCTTGCACCTCCGTGGCCGGGCGCTGGTGCCCGGGACCGAAGGAGTTAGGCCGGGACGACCTCCTCCTCCTCCTCTCCTTGGCTCATGGCCAGGGTGTTGGTCGGAGCGACCAAGCTCCTTTCCGGGGCTCGGCGCTTGAGCCTCGCTTGCGATCATCTCTTCGCAAGGGGCCAAGGCCAAGGCGTCTTGGTCCTCGATCCCCTGCGGCTCCTGCTCCTCCGCTGGGATAGGCTCCACGGCGGCCGAAGGGAGCGCTGGTCCCGCCGAAGGAAGCTTCGGGCTCCACCGAGTCCGGTTAGCACCGGCTCCTCCCGTCTCGGCCATCACCCGGCCGACGACGCGGTCGAGCTTCGGCGTCCGCTGCGGAGTTGATAATCTCCTCGACCATCTGGCGGAAGTCCAAAAGCGACATCCGAGCTATCACGCCCACGCCAAACAGGGTGGGGTTAGCTCAAGAAAGTCGCAAGACAAGAGCGGAATAAGAGAATGAAGAACGTACCTTACGCACTGGCGAGCGGCGCCATCCTCCTCGGCCTCCTCGCCGGGCCCACGGCGACACGCCGCGGCGGCCTCGTAGGCCTCGGCCACGACCACGGCAGCGCTCCTCTGCGGCGTCGGCGCGTGCCATCGTCGGTCGACATCGTCCATGTCGACCTCTTCCCGGCGTCGAGGCGGTTTGAGAGGTCGACCTCCGCTCCTTCTAACGAGCATAGGCGGCCTCCTCCTCTTCTTCCTCCTCCTCGGGGCATCAACCACCCGAGTGAGCTGGTCTGGAGGGCCTTGATCCGCCTCTCCACCGCTCCTTGGTCGGGAGAGACCTGGCATCCTCCTCGGCCTTCCTACTTTGCTTTCGGCGAGCTGTTCCCGATCGGCTCATCACTCCGGCTTCTTCCGTTTGAAGTCATCGAACCAAATGCGGAGTTAAACACCTCCTGGCGGTCGGCGTACTCAAGGTGCGAGGAGTAGGGAGTCTGGTCGAAGCTTCGGCGCCTCGGCCGCTTGGCGCGGGGAGGCGAGCGGATGCTTCGGCGACCTCGACCCGCCGCCCTCTTACGGAACCCACTGGCGGGAGTCTTTGGCTTCTTGGCGGCTGCGGCCTTCGACACCGCAAGCTCAAGGGCGACCTTCTCCGCCAATGTAAATCGGGAGGAATGAGCTCGGAAAACATGCCCTCGAGCGGAAGTGGGAAAATGTACTTACCGCGTCGCGCGGTCAAAAATATTCTTGGGGACCTGACGATTGGGCGTCGGCTCCTTCTCTTCTGGCGCCGAACATCTCGGCGACCCTATCGTCAACTCCAATCCGTCCCTGAGCTGCCACACAACCGAAGACTAAGACAAAAGGCATATACGGATGCATAACGCAGATTCACTGAAAGCGGCGATGCTCGGGAAAGAGGTCCAGGAACATACTGCGTTGTCCTCGCGGGTGAAGTCGTGCCACCGGTCACCTCGAAGAAGGGTGCTCGCGGGCGCCTCAGGGGGACACCGGTTGAAGGTAAAGTCGGGCGATATCCCGACCAGTGAGCCCCATCTGGGCAAGCTCACCGATCGTCCCGAGCACCCGCTCTTCCTCGTTGTACGGCGGGCGCGCTGCCTCGAGGGCGGAGCGCCCTCCCGATGTAGACCAATCGGGACCCTCCGCCTTCTTACGGTAGAAGCAGAGGTCGGCCCAACCCGACACCGAGTCCTTGAGCAACGAGGGGTACTCGTATGGTCGGTTGGGCGGCGAAGATAAACGCAGCCGGCGGAACCATCGGCCGGTGCGGAAGGGGAATAAAAGTGAAAGAAGAGGCTAGCCGTGGGCATTACACCCACGTAAGCCTCGCAAAGGTGGGAGAAGATTGCGAGGAAAGGATGGAGTTGGGGTGGAGATGAGAGATCTCGCACCGCAGAAGGCAAGCACGGAGGCGAGGAAGTCGCTCTCGGCGACGAAGCCCGTTGATGGCGTACAACTCGCAGGAGACGATCTCCGTCTCCGCGGCCGGCGCCGCATCATCCTCGGGCACTCGACCGAGCCTGGGTCGACGTACCCCTCGTCCGTGAGCACTGGAGCCTCGCCGGGTCATCTGGCTAACCTTGAAGCAGCGCCATGGCCGAAGAAGGAAGGAGAGCGAAAAGGGTTCTTGGGCGCTAGGGCTCTTGGAAGATTTTTCGCCAAGACGAGCAAAGAGACGCAATGGGACTCCGACCTCTCCGGTAGAAAGGGTTAAAGGATAGTGAAGAGGCGGGATAAAATCGCCGCCTATCGCGCAGCAACACTGGCCGAAAAAGCGCCGCTTCGAGAAACTACCGCATCTGAATTCTGAGGAGGCTTCTCGGAGAAGGAACCGCAGAACAACCAACGACGCGCCGCCAAGCAGAGCAAGCACGCGGCGGTAAAGAAGCTCGTCTCCCGACGTAAAATGGTCGTGGAGCCACGACCAAAGGAAATTCAATCCCCTCAAGTCTTCTTAGGCTCAAGGGGAAGCCCGAGGGTTCCCCACTTGAACCTCGGGGGCTAGGCCGAGGATTGGCTATCTGGCAAAGACCACGGTACCCCGTGAAAAGCTAAACCCGCCGACCAAGCGGCACTAAGGGAAGATGCTCGGGAGAACGAACGAGCGTCCCTCCTTCTCCTCCGAGCATACGCTGCGTTTGCGCCTCCGTTCGCGAAGCACCAAACACACCCCCACGAGCAAGCATGCTCGTGGAGGCCACGACCTGCTCGGGTGTCTTGGTCGGAGGGCCAAAGCGCTGCGAGGAAGGAAGGAGGCAACCAATCACCAGGAGATCAAGGGAAATCATACCAAATTCAAATAACGGGAATCAAGGGCGACATCACGGATATGGATGCATAGCGTGATCCGGAGGCGATTACTTTTTTCGCATCTCTAGTCATAGTATTTAAACCCCCCTGAAGATCTGTAACAGGAGGGGCACACGAAAGATAGAACACAATACACTGGAGTAGGGTCATTATCTCGGCGGTGAGAGGCCCGAACCAGGATAAAAGACACCGCGTCCCCCCTTTTTTCCGGCCTCCTTCTCCCGACCTCGCGTCGCTCGAACGCCCTCTTCGATCCGTGCGACGGGGCTCTGTTGATCCCCCATTCAACAAGTAAGCTCGACGGGAGCCCGTTCTCCAATCGTCGACAATTTCTGTGCTTCCTCCTTGGTGAAGAACTCCATTCCAACATGAGGTATCGCAGGCTGTGAATTGACTAAACATACATCTTCTTCTTCTTGATCCAGTTGTACACTGTAGCCAGCTCCATCCCTATGATCATTACTTATGGTCAATTGATTTCAAAGAAGGGCATCCTTCAATTCAAGACTCGAGAAGTGCTGAGCCTTCCATAACATTTGTTAGCACCTTCATCCGCCAAGAACAAAGCGATGCACATACAGAATACATAACAATGAAATTTAACGCCACACTTGAACTTAAAACATGAAACTTAACGTGAAATGGCCGATGGAACTAAACATACATCTTCTTCTTCTTGATCGATTGTACATTGTAGGCGCTCCATCTCTCGATCATTACTTATGGTCAATCTGATTTCAGCAAGGGCATCCTTCAATTCAGTACTCTGATCATTACTTAACATATCTGTACTTTGATCCGCCATGACCACAACAATAGTCTGCGCATACAGGAAACATAACAATGAAACTTAACATATCATCGGAATTTTAAAAGCAATCCAATTGAAAAACAAATCAAGCTAAATATTTCAACAAACACGTTGAATGCAGAGAACAAAGGTGTGGGGGTAGTTCACATGAGACATACCGCGAGCGAATAGTGGCCGTGGCGAAGCGCAGAGGAAGTCGGGGCACGGCGATTTATGGCGAAACCGAGGAGGACAGCCGCCGCTACACGGATGAGGACGGCGAGCTTTTCGCCGGCGGATGAAGACGAGCATTCACGCGGCTCCGCCGCGCGAATCTGAGGAACGCGCCGCGCGAGGAAAACGAAGCGAAACCGATGAGGCGGCTAAGCCGCGCTACAGCGATAGGGACAGCGAGATTCCACGCCGGCGTATGAAGAGCGAGCTTTCGCGGGCTCGCTTGTCGCAGCGAGGAGACGGAAGGAGCGAGCATTCACGCGGCTCCGCCGCGAATCTGAGAGTGAGGCAACCGCCGCGCGAGGAAGAAGGGGCGAAACCGATGAGGACGGCTAAGCCGCGCTACACTGATGGGGACGACGAGATTCCACGCCGGCGTATGAAGACGAGCTTTCGCGCGGGCTCCGCCCGTGCGAAAGCGAGGAGGACGGGAGGACGGCTTCGCCGCGCGAGGAAGACGGGGCGTGACTATATATACGAGATACAGTACCGTTATGCTCAATTACGACGGTATAGCGTATTGTAGTCGCTCTCATAAAAAAAAAGGTAATATGGCTTTGTGTCTATATTTAATATGGTATTCGGAAGATATATGACGAATCAACAAAATGTCTATCGGATAAAACACCGATATCCTTTAACATCATCTTCAGTTTTCTAGCCGTTGACTAATTTAAATATGAATGTGCATTTAATTATATTTATGTTAGTAAGTAGGATAAATAACCCTCTAATAGGTACTACAATTTGATTATTTCGTTGCTAAAATTCGATCCATATCGATCATGTGTATTCGTATCCGTATTCAAAATATCTGTATTGAATTCGGAATCAGAGATTGGATAGAATACGAGTACAGAATATCGGATTGTACCCAGCCTTTTCAACCCTGCACGTTAGGGACGTGAAGAAGCAAACTAATTAAGGAGGAGGGGACGATGAGTGCGTTGGGATGGGTCCATCGACTCCATTCCCGCCCAAACTACGGTTGAGTCGTCCAAATCGACGGACTGCCCTCCGCCCTCCGGCCTCCGGGTCCAGCCGCTGCGCCAACGACCTTTTTGACGTGGTCGCGGCCATGCATCTCTCCCTAACAGGGAGCCAGAATAAAAATAAATGATAGATTTAGAAAGTAAGCTAAATTAAGATAAATATCTTAAACAATTTGTATTGTATGTTCATCGATCCGAGTACTACTATTAGTACTTTAATATTTGATAAATATGTGTGCAACGTTTGCTTGTTAAGCTTTTAAAAATATAAAAACAAATTAACACCAATTAATCAAACAAATCGGTTACTGTCTATATTCAATGCATTAACACAGTTATAATATATTATATATTAAAAGCTCACGAGAGTCGCTAAGAAAAAAAGAGAAATAGACTAGAAATTCTCACAAAAAGCAAAAAAATCTGGCCCTTAATCTGGGCGGACCCGGATTATAACGGCTTAGATTAAAAGAAAGAGTCCAAGGATCTCCACCATCTGATGTTATTATTTAAAAGAAAATATCTAACTGTCTATCTAACGGATTTGAGTTATAACGGCTTAGATTAAAAGAAAGAGTCCAAGGATCTCCATCACTTATTTTGGTGGGACCAGATTATAATGGTGCATATTAATCTATATAGATATTAGAGTTATATAAAAAAAATACACAATTATACAAAAAAATAGTTATATATCAAAGATAATCGTATCATAATATCTAGCCGCGCAGTTGCGCGGATAAATTTGCCAGTTGATAAAAAAAAACATATATTAGAAGAGAGGCTCACATTGCCTATTTGTTATCATGGGCAACTCACTCAGCCGGTTAGGCACTCGCCCTTCCATGTCCGTTCGTTGTCGCCACGGTGGGTTGTTCATAGCAGCGCACCCGCTCCCTTGTCGGCTTCTCGGCATCCACTCGATGTCATCGCCGTGCCATTGCAATTGCTGACTCCCGACGACATGCATCAAGCGCCCTCCTACTCGGTGGGCTGTCATGTCCTCGTCAAGGAGAGGTATCAAGCCACCCCCTTTATCTCTCTATGATCTTTGCGTGTATCTAGAGTTACAGTCTAATTTTACAGCAGCAAACAAAGTTATCAATTACTGAATTAGGTTCTTAACAAGTAACGAATCTAAACTCATATGTATATATTTACCGTTGTTGTGCTAAAAAATAAATGTCGGTTCTTAGCGTTCGATAACCGAATCATGGACTGAGCTCAACCGAGACCGACCGTGGCTACGCCATTGTCTCTCCCTCTTATCAGCCGTGTGCCGCATCCATGTTATACTAGCTGCCACTAAGCGGGCAGAATAACTGCATGCATGTTCTACTTAATTACCGGTAGTCTAGCTACCTTGGTTAATTTACCGTGCATTTTTCAGTACTCGAAATACTATATCCAAGCCAGTGAGATTTGGATGTGTTCGGATTGAACTCGTCGTTGATGAGCAAGTAACTAGTAACTGATAGTATGTTGTCTGATTACTAGCTACTAATGCACGAGCATCTGATGCATGTATGTGCGGTAGACCGAGATAACCTTGATTTGCTACAATTAGCTAGTACTTCCTCTAATCATAAGTAGTCATCATTTTAGATATACATACAATCAAAGTTTTAAAACTTTAACTATCAATATCATTTTAAATATTTAGAGTGGATACATAAAAATCATATAGATAGATTTATCTTTAGAAAAAAGCAATCATAATATTATATTTTATTGGATTTTACAAATATTATAATAAAAATAAGTGTTAAAGATCATGTTAATATCTAAAATGGTAATTATATGTGGTCAGATGGGCTTGGATTCAGCGAGATCTTATTTTGCGTGATGTTGAAACGATGTTCGGTGACCTAAGCCTATCACCCACTGCTCCAACATAATGCATGGACAAAGCGTCTGTCTAGTACACTGTAGTAAGTACTTAGGCCATTTACAATGGAGAGTTTCATTACACGGTTTCCAAGAGTGTCACATCAGCTTTTGTCTAGGTAACCGTGTATCTCAGGTTTCATCCAGATGAAACTCATCCAGATGAAACTCACTCACCTCCCATGAAACTCTTTCTATCTCTCTCTTCATAATTATCTTGCCATGTCATCAAATATGATGATGTATCACATCATTTAATGAAAATGAAACTCCCACTGTGAATGACCTTATCCAACTTGAGGGTTTCAAAGAGCTTTGCTGACGTGGCAAAGTAACCGGCAGGACCAACGACCTCAACAGACAGCCAGACAGGTAAAATAAAACTACTCATTTCAATTCAACTGCGACCAGTGCAGCAGCGATCAGCGCGAACCAATGAGCGAGACCTATGAAAAGATAAGCTGCGACGAGGTTTAAAATTTTATTTTGGAAGAAATGTCGATGGTGGTTGAAATTTGAAATCCTGGTGAGAACTTGAAATTTTAAATAAATCTGGACGAAATCTAAAAACTAAATTTTAAATCTTTTTTTAAACCAGAAAATCCAAGATTTCGACCGAAATCACCGAGATTTTCGGTCAACTTGTTTTGACCGAAAAACGGTCAAAAACATGTTAAAATTTTTTAAAAATTTTTTGTGGATGGTCTTGACCCCAAATCCAATCAAATTCGGCTAATAAAAATGAAAACCCGGTTAAAAAAAATATTGATATTTTGGTCGAAATCATCGAGATCTCGCCGATATTTGGATGGATACTGTAGCAATTTTAGATTTTTTACTCGACCGATATTTAGGATCTCAGAGGGGTCCGAAATTCGAAATCTCGTCGAGATTTGGATCTATGGCTGCAAGTATGCAACTGTAAGTAAAACAATCCATATACCGATGGATCAATTATATATGCTCTCATCCTTTAATAGATTGATGCAGCCGCGTAATGGACGTTGCACCACATGCTTAGGCTTATGCCTTTGGTTCATGGGTGTGGAGTGGATGGAATAGGATAGGATGAAATCATCCAAGCTGGTGTTTGGTTGGAGAGATGAGAGATGGATGGGATGAGCTATTTTTTTGTTTAGTTAGAGGGATAAAGTTGGATGGGATGAGAGTTGATGGTGTGAGAATTCAGATTTGATTGGTGTGATGAAAGTTGGATGGTGGATGGGATGAAAATTGGATGAGATGAAAGTTGCATGGAATGAATCAATTTTTTGTTTGGTTGGATGGATAAAAATGGATGGGGTCATCCCATCCACCCTGCGACGCGGAACCAAACAGACCGATAGTAGCAACGACGACCAATGATTGTGTGCACGAGACCCATGTGCTAGCTAGCTCTCGCCAAAAAAAAAAGATAGAGAGAGAGAAAATTCATACCATACCACTTTAAATTTTGTCACTTTAGAAAATAACACTCTTGTCGCAATGACACATATAGAAAATAAATGGTATTTTCTGAAGTGACAATAAATAGAGGGATCACATGTCATTGACACATATGATCCCTAGACCCATGCGTCATTGACTCTCGTACATGTATGTCAAACTTGGTCGTCACGGTCGTTGCAATTACTAGTGCTGGCGTCTGCCGGTAGTAGCATGCGTGTCGGTGCGTGCATGCAAACGAGTATCGCGGAATTGCAACAAGCGAACGACCGGCGTACAAGCGAGCGAGCAGAGGCCGGACTCCATGCTAGCCTTTGTTAGACAACCTCGCTATCGAATAGTCCGGGGTTGCCTAATAGATCTCAAGTGGAGAATAGAGAGAGAGGGCGAGAGACACAATATGAGGAGGAGCAGTGCGCTTTATTATTGTATGCTTCGTCTACAAAAGGGGTAGCCTCGCCTCCTATATATAAGCGGTTACGCTAGAGATAAGGAAGAGTCCATATCGGATACGAATCCGTTTCCTAACAGGATCTGAATCCGCTTCCTAACACTCCCTTGGACTCTTCAACTGCGAGATGCATATGCCTCATTAAAACTCCATAAAAACCAGTGGGAAAAATAATTGGAGAAAGAGTACATAGCACACGCTTCTTTGTGTTGCACGGATTGCCTCATCAAAAACCTTATGTAAGAAAACTTCAATGAAAAACTTACTTAAGGAAAAGAGTACAATCCACCCAAACTTCAATGTTAATCTTCAAGATTTACGTTGGGTACTCAAACTTCATGTTTGAGATTTATGTAGGAGTATGTGAAAAATCTCCCCTGAAATCTGCACTTCTCTAAGCCTCATCATCCCGATTCCTCTAATACATCTTTCAAAGGAAGATGCCGGAGTGACTTAGTGAATAAATCTGCGAGATTTTCACACGACTTAGTATGCAGTATCTTTATCTCGTTCATCTTATGCATTTCATGAGCATAAAAGAACTTGGGGTTGATATGCTTTGTAAGGTTACTCTTCACATATCCCATTTGTACTTGTGCAACACAAGCTGCATTATCTTCATAGATAATAGTGGGGGTTTGTTCCATGTTCGGGCCACATGACTTACGGATGTGGTGAACCATTCTTCAAGCCATGCACATTCGAGAGGCTTCATACAAGGCAATTATTTCAGAGTGGTTTGTCGACGTCGAGACAAGAGTCTGCTTAGATGACTTCCACGAAATTGTTGTTCCACCGCAAAGGAAAACATACCCGGTTTGTGACTTACCAGTATGCGGGTCCGATAGGTACCCAGCATTGGCATAGCCAACCAAATTCAATTCATTGTTCCTTCTATAGAACAAACCGAGTTCTTTGCTTCCTTGGAGGTAACGGAAGACGTCCTTAACACCTTTCCAATGCCGGTTGGTGGGTTACGCAGCATGCTAGTGCTAGCAAATTCACGGCGAACGTAATGTCAGGCCTAGTGCTATTCGCAAGGTACATGAGCGCTCCAATTGCACTCAAGTATGGGAATTCCGCTCCCGTGACTTCCTCCCCTCTTCTTTAGGCCTGCGGGTCTAGATGCGCTTGGAGTGACCTTCCGACCATTGGGGTCTTTGCGGGGTATGCCTTTTCAAAACCAAATTTCTCCAACACTTTCTGCGTGTAGGAAGATTGGTGTACCAAGATTCCGCCTTGGACATGTTCAAGCTGCAAGCCTAAACAAAACTTGGTTTTACCCAAGTCTTTCATTTCAAATTCAGACTTCAAGTATGTGCATGCTTCTTCAATTTCTTCATCCGTCCCAATGATGTTCAAGTCATCTACATAGACGGAGATTATACAAAATCCATTCGGGGATCGTTGTATAAATACACATGGACAATCTTCGCTGTTCGTGTAGCCTTTCTTGCAGAGAAAGTCACTCAAACGATTGTACCACATTCTTCCTGACTGTTTTAGCCCATACAGTGATTTCTCCAATTTCACACTGTATAGGTTTCTGTTTGCTCTGTCTTGGTTCGGGATAGGGATACCTTCCGGTACTTTCATATAAATCTCCGAATCCAAGTTTCCATACAAATATGCTGTGTCAACATCCATTAGCTTCATTCTCAACTTCAAGTTGACTACCATTGAGATTAAGTATCTAAAGGTAATTCCACCCATGACCGGAGAATAGGTTTCTTCATAATCAACCCTAGGACGTTGAGTGAAACCTTGAACAACAAGCCTTGCAATGGTTGTTGCTCTTTTCATAGATTCTCCTATTATTACAAAATTTATGGCCATTTCGTCATGGTGTGCTTCATGCACTTCTACTTGCTCTTCATTGCTATTTCCCATTCCAGGAGCAAGTTCCTTTAGTTTTTCTCCGCCAATGTGTGCGCACACATTATTTCTGGCGGTTTCTTCCAATGGAAGGTTCAGATCTGGAATTGCCTTTTCCACAGGCTTCTTTCCAGTGCCAGGTCTCAACTGGCTCCCCTTCTTGCTTTGGGGCACTTTTGTGATTGGCTGTGGTAAGTCCTCTTGCCCATTTTTCCCAGACGTCTCCGGGTACTTTGGGTTTGAGAAGCCAGATTTCCTGTTCTTTTCCTTTGAGGCCTCTGAACAGGATGAGGGATACCTTCTGCTTTCTTTGGTATTTCCACCCTCTCTGGTGCATTTCTTGCTGGTATATGCGACTTAACCACGCTCTTCAGATCACAAAAATGATCAGGCGAGTTCATTTGCTAAATCTGCAAATCGATTGTCTTCTTGACTTCATGATTTGCTTCATTAGTGCGAGGTCATGCAGGGATCCCAATGGAATGCCATATGATTTTCCGGCATTTTTCATCCAATGGTTCATTTCCTCCCTAATGACGGAAAGCGATCCTCGTCAAAAAAAAAAAAATGCAATCGTGAATTGGTGTATGCAAATCTCGATCGTGGGTTCCAAATACACGATTATGGATGCATTCTCATAACCAACGTATATCGGACTTGCGGAGAGGAGCCCATTGCAGTTCATTTGTGGGGTGGTATAGGTACATATACCATTCATTCAAATATTCAGGATGACCCATTGCACTAGTTGCATGGTTGAATGGATGTTGTAGGCCGACGGTCTATAATTGATGAGTCTTTGCTGCGTGCGAGGCTGCGTGTCCCCAACAAGTGTTGGGCAAGTTACAACTCTGCAAGAGCTGATGCGGCAATGAACTTAATCCTCTTTATTAGTGCTTGACTAGCCCATTTTGCGTATGGGCGTGCGATGCAGAGTGCTCAATAGTTATTCGATTCTTTGTGCAATAATCATCAAATGCCTTAGAAGTAAATTCGATGGCATTGTCCATTCGAATGGACTTCACGCGATGATCGGAAAAACATTCTTAATTCGATGATCTGCGAGATCGGTTTGCGAATGCATGATTCCTTGTTGACAAAGAAACATGTATGCGACCATTTCGAGGAAGCATCAATGAGCACCATAAAGTATCGAAGCGGCCACGACAAGGGCTGAATCGGACCGCAAATATCCCCTGAATGCGTTCCAGGAATGCAGGGATTTCGTGTTGCACTTTCATAACAGAGAGGTCTAGTTATTAATTTCCCGGTGGCACATGCATGGCACACAAAATCTTCGTGATTCGGGAAATCCTTAACATTAATGCCATGACCTTGTGAGTTGTTAACTATATTTTTCATCAATCTCAGACCAGGATGACCTAATCTACAATGCCATAAAGAAAATAATTGAGCTTCTAAAGGCAGTCTTCAAAGAAGTATACCTTTGCGTGTGCATTGATTTTCGTGTAGTATAGCCCAGATTCATACGAGGATATTTTTCTAATACCATTTTTCATACTCCGCGTGCTTCATAATGCACAAATGCTATTTGCCATTTTCTTCATTGGTTTCTACGTGAAACCCATGGGCGCGGATATCCTTGAAACTTAAGAGAGTGCGAGTTGATTCAGGGTACAAGAGGGCTTCTTCAATTACCAAAGTTGTACCCATTGGCAATATAATTGTGGCTCTTCCAGAGCCTATTATATGCGTATCGCTTCCTGCGATAGTTGTAATCCTTCCAGCGTTCTTCGTGATCGTCTGGAAGTATTTCGACTCTCTTAAGATGGTATTTGTTGTGCCACTATCAACAATGCATATTTCCTCCATTGGGCGCTACCACGATTTCTAGATGAAAAGAAAAATAATTCTAATCATACGATGTTGAGTAATTCAAAAATTGCTTGTAAATAAAGAATCTTTGGAATAAAGAATAAATTGTAATTCTATTCATGAGAAAAAGTATGCTCTTCGAGAGCTTACTATTCATTATGCAATCTGATGTCTATGTGAGATAATTCTGACAATTCATGTCAGTTCTTCAAAAACTCACGTTAGATAATGCCACACCTTTGCACATTCATAAGGTTCTTCCATTAGATTACTACGTGTAATCTAATAGGAAATGGCTGCTAGATTCAATAAAATGCATAATTGAATTCTCATGAGTTTCCAGCAAACTAAAAGAAAGCAATAATATCAAGATTCATATATTCAAAGATGAATGCAAAATTCATAAGTACAAGATTCATAAGTACGGAATTCATAAATGCAAAATTCATAAGTGCGAGATTCATAAATGCAGGATTCATAAATACAGTATTCATAACTGCAAAATTCATATATACACAGATTCATAAATATTCAGAAATACAACTACGATCAGATTCATATGCACGATCGGCTTCGTGCGATCGATTTTAACGCGGCTTCATGCGCGTGGTGCATTCAGTTCCATGCGCGTCGGCCTTCCTGGCGCGACGGTGGCCGCTTCGTGCGGCGTGCTTGAATTTCATAATAAATTATATTAAAGCAATAAATACAATGCATGGAACAGAACAATAATTGCACAATTCATAAATTCAGAATAAACAATAATTGCACAATTCATAAATTCATAAATGCGGAAATAAATTCTTAGAAATTTCGAATTTTTCTTAGTATTTGGCAATTTTCGTTAATTATCTGACAATTTTCCATCATCACTTGATAACAGAAAATAAATTGCAACATGAATTAAACATGGCATAAGTCTAATTACAACTTATATAATTCTTGTTGGTCGAACGAAAGCAGGTAATGAATATCTCTGTCAATTTGACTCTTGGCCAGTCAACCTGCCCCTAGGGCTCACATGAGGAGGAGCACTTCCGCTTCGGTGCCAATTAAAGAACCAAGCCTCATGTGTGTTTTCCTAGACACCAATTGTCTCATATCTGTTTATTCATTACCAAAATCAAATCCCAACCACTCATGTTCTCATTTTATGCCATATGAAATATTCTGAAATTTTCCTAGCACTTTTCATAATTTCTGCTAATTTCCAAGCAATTTTCAGAATTACTGTACAACAGGAAATTGAATTTCATCAAATATCAACATGACATAATTCATAAATTCAGAATAAACAATAATTGCACAATTCATAAATTCATAAATGCGAAAATAAATTCTTATGAATTTTCGGTATTCTAAACAGGCAATTATTGCAAAAATTCATACAAAAATTCATAAATGCAACAAATAAGGCTAAGTAAAATTAAAAACAGAGCCAAGAAATTTTCTGGATTTTTCTAGATATTTTCATAATTTTCTGGCAATCTTCGAGATTTTTCTGGAATTTCTAATGCATTTTCTGAATTACTAATCAATCTGGAAAAGAGAAATCAGAAAACAAAATAAAAAGGGTAAAAAAAAAAGCGGGGGCAAAGGGGTCTTTTCCCCTTCCCCCGTGCGGTCCCAATGATCCAATCCGGTTTTGCATTTTTTCAGGCCCGCTCAGATGAGGACTGCAAGTCCTGTTGTTTATGGACTTCATGTCCTTTTCAGCCGGTTCACACTCCAATGGAAAAAGGTACTTCACGTTGAAGTACTGGACTTCGTGTCCCAAGTTGAAATATTGGACTTCATGTCCAAAGAAAACAAGTGGTGCTCATGAGGCCAAACGGCGGCGACGCAGCAAGGTCTTCTTGAGCATCGCCGACAATGGATCGTGGCGCTGGAAGCGGTGGCGCCGCTCGGCAGGCGAGCGAGGCGGACGGTCGGGCTTGGAACAAAGCGCGTCGATGTATGGCGATCTCGCCTAAGGGCAGCGGCGACTGGGCTTCAAGCCGGTGACACGCCATGGCGGCGGCTTCGGGCGTAGCTAGTTCGACGGCGCATCGTGGCCGGTTTCACGGCAGCGCTTCTTGCGTGGGTCGGTATCACGGTGGCCTGCGAGGTTTTTGGCGCTGCGGCCGTCCGTCAGCCGCCGGCTTGGCGCGGCGCCACAGACAAGCGCGGCAGTGGCGCCCGCGCGACGCTGGCAAAGAAGTCGGGCAGGCGCGGCGCAGATCGGCCAGGCGCTGACGCGGCGAGGTTGGCGCGGCAGCGTGGCTTCGTGCCGTTCGCGACGGTTCGGCGGGTCGTCATCGCGGTTGCGGCTTCGTGCCGGTTGGAATAGCACGGCCGGCTGGGCGCATATGGCCGAGCATGGCGGCGGGACTGCTGGCCCGGTTGGGCGGCAGGAGTTTGGCTGCTTCATCGTGCGACCGGAACAGGGACTCGCGCCGTTGCGGGGCCCTCGGCGCGGCAGCGTTCCGGTGCGACAGAGGAGCGGCGTTCAGGCATTGGCTTCAAGCCAGCAGAACAGCGGCAGTGGTCGTCGCGGCTTCGAGCCTGGCCGGCAACGGTGGTCTATGCTAACGGCTTCAGCCGATTCAATGTATCGTAGCATGATGCTATAGATTTGTAATAGTTGCTGAGTACTATAGATGCATTCATACGGTGTACTCAAGAAAAAAAAATCACCGCGAACTCGTAGCTTCGTGCCACGTAGATGCTTGCATAGGAATCAAACGAGCGATTAGATTAAATCACTCGATTCTCACCTTTCTCACTTTTCAATCTGCTTTCCGGTAGACTATCGCGTAGGATAGAGTCGCGTAGGACTTTTATTTCGGCAATCCGAGTGGATGCCGGCTTGATGGCGAGTTGATTGCAGATCGGATCAGGCGATCAATCGCCGGTAGTAGACGTTCGTCGTCGTCGATGATCCTTCGCTTCTTGTCTTTTCTCACCTTTCAATCTTTCTCCGGTAGAGCTTCGTGCTGATAACGTGTTAGACAACCTCGCTATCGAATAGTCCGGGGTTGCCTAATAGATCTCAAGTGGAGAATAGAGAGAGAGGCGAGACACAATATGAGGAGGAACGGGTCTGCTTTATTATTCTGTATGCTTCTGTCTACAAAAGGGGTAGCCCCTGCCTCCTATATATAGCGGTTCTGCTAGAGATAAGGAAGAGTCCATATCGGATACGAATCCGTTTCCTAACAGGATACGAATCCGTTTCCTAACAGCCTTAACCGGCCGGCGGGGGCTTTCGGCGCATCGTATTCCTTCAAAAATTGACGGATCAACCAACCGCCTGGACCGATCGCACGATCGAGTGGCGAAGCGAGGAGCCGCGACAAGCGAGCAAAGGACGGGAGGAGCGCGTACGATCGAGGTTTGCAGAGGAGTTGGGGGCGGCGATTGGAATTGGATCGCTTAACCGCGGCCGCGTCAATTTATGGGCGCGCGGCGGTACGGGCAACAGCAAGCAGCGGCCGCGTACGATACGAGGCCGGCGGCATAAATTGCAACAAGCTATACATACAGCGTTTCCTGTTGCCGTTTCGTGATCAGAGGAGCCTTTCCCACCTCGACATTAAAATCCTTACATTTACTTCCCGTCGCAACGCTGATCGATCCAGCACAGCAGGTACACCGTGAAGATCAGTCGACACTTGTCCGAACAATGGATCTAAGCCTGCTCCTGTACACCTGCTCCCTGGGAATACTCGGCCTAGGGCCTTCAGGCTTCAGGATTCTTCCACGCAAACCTCTTTGTCCTCTGTGGTTTCCACCCAGGCCACGCGTATCGTCGGGGTCTGGGTTCATATCAACCATGTGTCCATGTGAGGAGTATAAAATAGAAGCCCTAACATAGCTGAGGAATGCAGAAACCAATGTGATAAATGGTGAAATACAAATAGTAGGCTCATAGTTCCTCCAGGGGCTGAATCGGTACAACAGAAGGCGCGTGCGATAAAGATAGACATTGCATATTTAGGCCCCGTTTGTCAATTTAGAACTGGACCGTTTGTACTAGATTCTGGAAGAAACCAAACCAAACGGACGGATCGTTTCTTCTTTTTCCACTCTGTAACTAAACCGGTCTCAACCCTGTTCCACCCCGATCCACAGAATCCTATCTGAAATGTTTCTACCAAGAATCTAGAACCGTACCAAACAGGACCTTAGAGTGGCGGAACTAGGAAAATTTTGATAGGTGTGCACAGGGTTTCAATTATTGGCAAAAATTGTGATTTTTGATCATACCGATCCGGTTCGATAAACTATACTGGTCTATAAACCGGTCTAATTCCAAAAATTCAGAAAATTTTATGTGACGTAAACCGCTTGAAAATTAGTCAAAATCGGTGAAAACCGCTCGAATATCAGCAAAATCAGTCAGTTTTTTTTTACTGCCAAGTTCGATGAGTTTGACTTCGAAACTGTTCGATTTCTTCCGATTTTTGACAAAAATCAGCGGTGAGTGGTTGATGATTTTCGAGCTTGAAACGGTACTGTTATCCCTTGGTGTGCACACTTTATATGTACAAATCTATAGCCTTGTATAATCATTTTGTAATATCATAAATACAACATATATATTTGAAATTTGCTAAAAGTAATACAAATAGTTTTAATATCTTTAAAAACCCCGACCATTAAAATCAAAACTAATTTAATCAATAAATTAACCTATTGAAAATACAAATATGAAACGTTTCTAAAATTTTGTAGGGCATACCCGGCACCCCTGGTACCGTCTGTGCATATTTAGATCAAATAACACGCAGAAACATCATTCTCTAGCAGTCCAAACAGATCTGCTAAAGGGATCAGAACTAGTACTAATATCCAGAACTTAACACTACTGGGCAGCGGGCACCATCAAATGTCTGTGCGGAACCGTTCAGATAGAACAAAGGGGGCACACACTCATAGCGAGCATTTAAAGCTCCCCTAGTCACAAACGAACAGCCTCCCAAGGTTTTATACAAGCGGCTCCGGACACATTCGCTCAGCGCGATTACCGATTCAAACTGAGCAGGGCCCGCCCAGAGCAGAGCGATGGATCGCGCGCCACGGATTGCTCGATGAGCATCCTATCTGAGCCCATTAAGCAATGAAGCCCATTTTATATTGATTTGAAGCAAAAGTTAGCCCATGGAAATTTGTTGATTTTTTTTTTGGAAGGGGGAGATTTGTTTTGTTGTGGAGTACCGTACCAAATGGTATATTGGTTGATCGAACAAAAAGACGAGAAACCCGGTTTTTTTAAAAAAAGGACTTTTGATGTTACATATTTTGGTACGTGGACACTTACCTAAGCCAAGCTTAGAGTCATAATAGGTTATTTTAGTCCATGTTTATCTGAAAAAAAGGCACATCTCCTGTCACAATATAAAGAGAGAGGAGCTGCACATTGTATACATACATACATACATATACATATACATATATATATATATATATATATATATATATATATATATACACACACATACGGGCAAAAGCAATAAAGTTATAAGGTTGTTAGGACTATATCTTTTGTCTATTTTTACTTTGTGTGCTTAATTGTCAGCAACACAACCTATATTTCGACATGTTGTGGGCACAATAGCGTCTCGTTCTCACCTAGGGCATCTGTTATGTTTTGCTAATCGATCAAGTTCAGATTAGTACATTAGAATTGTTTGGTTCTTTTTTCAATTGGGTTTTCTCAATTGAATGTTTTTTATTAGAAAACATAGGCAATGACAATAACGTGAGCTATGTACTCTTTTCTTCTTACTATTTTTTCTAGCTGGGCTTTTGGAATATTCCATATATTATGGGGGAGGGATTGCCGCAAGGGGAGAGTGGCCACGTGCCCCCCCTGTTTTTTTGCGAAAAAACCCTCAGGTTCTTCAAAATTACGAATAGGTCCTTGTGCGATTTTATGTGAGACAAAATATTTTTTCCCGGTTCGCGTTTAAGTCCTTAGTTGCCCGTTTTACAGAAAAGACCTCCCGTTAAATGCGAATCGCGAACAAGCCCTTTCCTAATTTTTTAAAATAGCGAACAGGTCCAAAATTATAACAAATAGGTCCCCGCGCTTTACGTTCAGGTCCTTTCTCCGTTTTACGCAAAAAAAATATATTTTCGTGGTCCGTTTTCCCTCCAGAGCATACGAAAAAAAAATTCGTGGCCCGTTTTCCCCAAAAAAATGTTTGCGTTGGCCGTTTTCCCCCCAAAAATGGAAAACCGTTTCCTTTATCCGTTTTGCCCGGAAAAAATATTTTCGTTATCCCTTTTTTCTTCGGAGCATGGGAAAAATGTTTGCGTTGGTCGTTTTCCCCCAAAAACTAGAATACCGTTTTCTTTTTCCGTTTTGTCCGGAAAAAATATTTTCGTGATCTGTTTTTTTCTCCGGAGCCGTCCCCCCCCCCCAAAAAAAGGGAAATTTGTTTTTCGTCCGTCGTTTCTCCATTTTTTCCCCGTTTTCCCTCGCTTTTCCCAATGAAAAATCAAGGGAGATATTTTTTTTTGCAGCTCGATCTCTTATATTACCCGGTGAACGCATGGAGTGTTAAACTCGGCATCTATAATTTTTTTTGTAACTCGAAATCTAATATTGTCCAGAGCGATCTCTAATATTTTTCAAAACATGTATTATCTTGGATATTCCTACCTTTTTCAGAAATAAAAACTTGGATCAAATTTCGCACGGCACAGCGGAGCGCGCAAATCTGCTTAGTGAGTTTTTATGGAGGCATGAGAATGACATTGGTTATGCGTCCAAAAAGGAAGGTGCTATGATATTTTAGTACGTGGACACTTGGCTGAACACAGTCTTAATAGATTACTTTAGTCCCTAATTGTCCTCCAAGAAAATGCACCCCTTCTTACCACCATATAAAAGGGAGAGGAACTGCACATTGCGTACACATACAACGTCCACAATAAAGTTGAGAGGCTATCAAGACTATATCTTTTGTCTATTTCTATTTTGTACGTGCTTCATCATAGACAAACATGACCATTACTTCAACATATCTCTACTCTTCTAAAGCACCAGTTGGTGGCAGTGGTGCATTCTACAAGTCTTCCCCCTTCCAGTCATTTTAAAAAACTTGGTAACTTGCCCTGTTTAATTACCTTGATCAATTGACGCAAAAAACAAAAGTTAATTGCCTTGGTAACTTGCCCTGATTAATTAGCCAGCTTTCACATTAAAACTTCAACGCATACGGCCGTGCCTCCCCGCATGCTCCATCACCTTCCTCTCCATCGCTTGGCCGCCACTCGTGGCACAAAGACTCCTCGAACCACCACCCCCACGATCTCCTTCGCCAGTTCTTCCCTCCCCTCTCACCTCTCTCCCCCTCCCCCGGATGCCCTCCCGGCCTTACCTCCTTCACCCCAACATAGCAGCCTCCACCCGCGCTGCTATGCGTCTTGTTCCAGAGTTCGCCGGACTAGCCGTTCCTCGCTCATTGATGTTACGGGACCTTTGGGCCTAAGCGAAGGGGCAGCAGCAGGACGAGGAAGTCCAGGAGGTGATACGCATGGCTACAAGGCACTAGCGCGCGGCTACCGCTCTACAGCCGACTAACAGGGGTGAGTAGTAGTCGGATCTTGGGATCTGACGCTGCGTGGGTTCTTGATTTTATCCTGGTTTGCATTGTGGGGTTCTTGGGGGGCAAGATTTTGGGGGTCTGACGCGGATCGGATTGTTAGGGTTCATGCTCTTCTTGATCTGCTCAGTGTTTTGCTTCGTTCGATTCCTGGGGAAAGATTCGGTTTTAAGGCAATCCATCTTGAGTTGGTTGGAGTTATTGATCTGTTCGCTGCACGTTTGGTTTGAATCCTTCCCAGAAACGTTTTTTTGATGTTGCCAGGGCCATCTGATATGAGTTCCTGATCTTTCCTTGCCCTTGTTGCCCAATTCGTGCATCAAGAATGGATTCCGATGTGGCCCAGCCTATTTTTGAGTCGATTTCTCGATTTTTTTTCCTGATTTTCTATTGTTTATCCTTAGTCGAGATTGCGTTTCGCATGTCTAATGAAGTAGAATTTGATGAAAGTTCGCATCTTTGCTCTTTTGTCGATGTTTTCCAGAGCTTTTTAGGTCGATTTCATATGAGACTTATCCCGTGCAAATGCCATCATATTCTTATTTCTCATCGGAAATCACCAGGTGCTGCAGTCCCGGCGGGAAAGCAGAAGGCCGCCGCCGCCGTCGGCCAACCTGATGCAAGACACAGGAAAGCCCTCGGTGATATCGGCAACCTTGTGAACACCCAAGTGGTCGACAGGTAAGAAACAAGAAACAACAACAGCCTTTTGTAGCATTCCCCTCTGAAACCTATCTTATTCGCTGTAACAGGAAGATCGAAGTGCCAGCGGGGATCAATCGCCCCATCACCAGGAGCTTCCGCTCCCAGATCAATGGACCCCACATGTAGGCATGTCTAGAGGATGTACTCACGTAGTTAACTAGCTGACCAATTGAATGCAAAAATGCCTAATTCCAATTTTTCTTAGAGACTTAACTCAGTAGACTTACTATGTTTTTAGAGCTCTCCCTTTTGTCATATAGGAGTGATCCTTCTGTAATCTTTTTGGTGCCATGCCAGTTTGGCGACGGAACTATTCTTACAAACCAGGATGCTAAAATTAGCTGTTTCTTACTCTCCCCTAAATTATCTCCTTCTCATTTTGGTTGTTGTTATTTGTGTAGTGTGATTTTTTGATGGATGCAACAATGCAATAAAGTGATTTGGACATTACAAGAGTTACCACAGGATCAAGGTGTGCATTATCCCCCATTATTTTCTTTTGACCTATTTCAGAATCTTCTCCTCCAATTGGTTCAAAGAAGGACAATAAAGGAAACTAATTGAGGGAGGTTTGGACTGCAGTCATCTAGAAAAAAATTCTTTGATTCATTTTAAAGGAAATACTGCTATCGTTGTCATGCCTTCCTTTAGAATCAATCATCTGAGTTTGTAACTTCTGAGAAAATAAGTAAGAATTGGCGACTTGATTCAGGAGCAGTAATTAAGTTATCTATAATGGATATGTTTGGCTAAGAAATGGTACCGCTTGGGTGATGGCTTGGGCGTCGGCGGTGAGGTCATGCAGGCTATCTGCAATTTGGAGTAGTGTATAAGGTCAACAATGCACTGCCACTTCATATATATTTCATAGATTACATAGGCTATATGTAGCAATGGATAGAAGCTGATTTAGTCATATAAATTTATTTCTGATGTAGGCATTCTCCCGAGAATCTAATGGTCTCATGGCGACAAAGGGTGCTTATGCACATGATCTTAATTTGTTTCTTGAAGTAGGTTGTCTGCCCTGGATCAAATGGTCACATTACACCAAAGGATGCTTATGTGCATGATATTATACTTGAACAGATCTGCTTCTTAGTTTCTATATTCTAAGTATAAAAATAAGCACATTGTTTCTCTGAAGAAATTGCCATGTTATTGTCACTTCAAGTAAGTTTCCATCATTTTTTTTGTTATTGTCACTTCTTTGGGAAACAACATTTTAAATCCAAACGATCAGAGAGAGAGAGAAAGAGAGAGAGAGGGGGGGTAGTTGATCTGTTGGGCATCTGTATCCCATTGAGAAATATTGTACAATGAATCAGTGGTAGTAGAAATGATTGCAGAGAAGTTAAATAAATGGCTCGTGCCATGCTTATGCTGTTTCAATTACTCGCTCATCCAATAATGACGTGTTTTAGATGCTGCCGTATGTGCATTTTCGGATCAGATAGTGGCATGGCATTGATCTCATACTTGAACATGATAGTGCCTCTCTGTCCCTTGGCAATATCAATATGGGGAAATCATTACCCTTGGTATCTAACGATCTGCATCTTCCTGTCTGCCGCACCACTGGATGCAGCAGCAGCAGAAGCGATGCCTGCGCCCATGCACTGCAGGTGTTTTTAGACGTTGGATTGGGTTTTGAGGCAGCAATGAATACGTTGTGTTTTAAAAAAAATAATAAAAAAAGAATACGAACCTGAGCAAATTGTGGCTGCTGTGAATGTATGTTTAATACATAGGGAAATGCTTAGTCCAGTGAATCGCTTAATAATATTGAAAAGAGTAAGAGACAAGCATCCAATGAAACAAAATAATCTGATGTAGACCATCCTGTTTTACATGGTTCAAGGAGCAGATGACAGCATGCCTTGAATAATGTTGTAACTTTGTTGCACTCGATGCTACCTTGGTTGCTTTGCATGTCACAAATCGAAAAAATGTTTTTTTTTTTGTTTCCATCTGCTTTTCTTGAATCTATTTTCTCATTTACATATTAACATTCTGATGACAGCTTCAAATGGACACACTTCA
This sequence comes from Rhipidocladum racemiflorum, assembly GCA_036346355.1. NCBI lineage: Eukaryota > Viridiplantae > Streptophyta > Magnoliopsida > Poales > Poaceae > Rhipidocladum > Rhipidocladum racemiflorum. The sequence continues at coordinate 1,492,223 of CM070575.1, read as the reverse complement.
GAGCCGGCTTGATGCTGAGTTCCTTCTTGCTCATATGTGTTCTGTCAAGTTTAAGGAATGGATCGTGGTGCTAGCAAATTTATTGAGACGTACAGAGGTAATACTTGTATAGTTCTATTTTTTCACATGTTTAACAATCCTTGTACACAAGCTAAATTTAAGTAGCTTAGCCGATCGAAGCTCTACTATCTCGTGTAAAATTCTTTACACTTTTTAAATCCTTGTTTGTAATGTATGTTTTGTTTTTACGCCTGCTTTGAGATCCTATTTCTTTGACTTCTTTTAGTTTGTCTGCTATAGTTCGTCCTCGATCAAGTGTGTTCAGGATAAATTATGAAGAATTTGATGTGTTATCTCGAAGCTTCATACACATTATACTGTTATCTTTTTTGGTCTTGTGCAGGAAATACAACAGTGGATGTCAATATATTGAAGCAAATCAACAAGCCTCTTTACCGAGCACCGTTTAGGCAACATCATGGAGCTGGGGAGAAGCGTGAACTGATTCTTGGGATTGCAAAGGAGTACAAGGAAAGACATAACTGAGCCAAGAATCTACGAGCTCAAGCAAGACAAAGAAGGCAGATGCTTGGTGTGACATCTTTTGCTGACTATGAAAACAAGAAGAAGCTAATAATTCAAAACAATTCACTGATTGGGGACAGGAAAGAAGTGATGAAAAAGTTGAAGAAGCAAAAGAAGAAGTTCCATAAGTTGGAAGTGAAGGAAACATTGATTGGGGTAGCGCTTCCAAGTAAAGATGTGATTCAAACTTGATTTAAATTTTGTAAATTGCTTGAATCTTGATTTTTTTTTGTTTTTTGTCTTCTAATTTAGATTTCAAAGAGCTCTAAAAGTACAGGTGGTCTCACTGGAAAGAAGAAAGGGTAGGTGTAAAAAGTTGTTTTGTAGATATATCCTGTCATACTTTTCTGTAGGTTCAGGGAACAACCAACTTCGATCCTGAGTCATTTTGTAAGAGTTTGGTACGAAATCAAGTCCGAATGACCCACTAAGCGTAAACTGCTTGCAGGAAATACTTGATAACGTATATGTATCAAGGACGACAAGAGCACTCTTTCTGTGCATGTGCACATGTAGTTGATTCAATCCCAGTGTGCTTATTAAACCCATAAAAAGGGCACAAGGAGTTGAGCCACCAGGTGACATCAGCAAATTTGTGTAGAAACGCTTGTTATGTAAAATACGGTATGCCACAGGTTAATTGCTACTGCTATCTGAATAGGAAATTGCTCTGGTAGTTGTGCATAAAAGTCTGAATGATGGAGGTCCCTGAATGATGGAGGGACGAAATAAAAGCTAAAGAAAAATCTGCATTTTCGCTTGGTTTGGTTGTCCTGGATCTCGAATTGGGAGAGGAGACCTTCCAACATTATACCCACACAACAAAGTGCGCAAGACACCTTTTATGTTTTTATTTAAGCAATTTGTGAAGATCGTTAAACAATCTTAATGTGATATTTGCTGAGAATACATGTATTTGTCACTTGATTAGTTGATTCATTTGACATGTTTATAAAAGAAAGTAGGATTCCGTTGCAGCGCACGGGCACCTTACTAGTAGCTCTGATTTCAGAGAAATAAAAAAAAATGAGTAACGTGTGAACTGTAACAGAAGACGGCAAGGCAGCTTTGAGTCTTCTTCTTCATGAAAGAAAGTACTACATGTTTTTCATCGCAAGAAAAAGACGAAAAAATGTGAATGTTCGCTTGTCTGGTCCGGTCATCTGTCCCTATGTTTTTTTTTATGACAAAGCTGTCCCTATATTTGGATCTCCCCTTGGCATATGCAAGAGAAATTATCAATTTATGTCAATTTCACCTGGAAATAAAAGGTATTAATCACGAAAACAGTACTTCAATTCCGCGATTTAAGCTCTCTTTTTTTTCCATCTAGAACCAATCCATGACTCCATGTATGTGTGCATGCTGTTTCGGGAGAGAACCACCGCAGAGATCGAACTCACACGTTCTATTGGTTCAGTAATCTTGTCTGAGTTAGGCCATGTTTGGATCCCTGGACTAATTGTTAGCTGGCTAAAAATTAGTCCTAGTCTATCCAAATAAGAAGACTAATAGGTGGGCTAATTTTTAGCCAACCCCTCAGCTAACAATTAGTCTATTAGCCGGTGGGGAGGAGCTAATTTGGGCTAATAGCAGGTAACACGCTGGGGAAAGTCTGAAATACCCTCGCGCTGGCCTTATCCTCACTTCCTCACCCGCAAGGCCCACTCCCGATCAAATTATGAGGGGCAAACATGACTTTTCTAAGAAATTAGCCCAACCATTAGCCATGTATCCAAACAACCCTAGACTAATTATTAGCTGACTAACAATTAGCTCTAGCCATTAGTCAGCTAACAATTAGCTTTAGCCCATCTAAACATGGCCTTAGAGTAAACAAAAAATGCGTTCTTTTTTTTCTTCAACCAGTAAAAACGTGTTTTGTGCTCTGAGACTCTGATTCCTTATTTGAACATGTACCTGGAGAAATAAGATACATGCCCCCGAGAAATTTTTGTGATGAATCTTCCGGAAAAAATAACGCAGAATCCTAATTGGGATTTGATAAACATTATCAGGATGTTTTTGTTTGTTAAAATCATCCAAATCTAGGAGCACTGTATCATTGTTGAGATTCGGAAGTATCGATTACATTCGATCCTATAATTTGATCTAACGGTTGAATTTTTAATCCTACGGTCTAAAATTTGGATGTTATTTAAGACAAAAACATCCGAGAGATACCTATACACTCACATCTTAATTTGAGTAATGGACGTAACTAATCCTGTTGTTGTTGCTGTTGTTGTTCGTCTGCTTTTCATTTTTATTTGTTTCAAATTATGCACTCTGAATCTGTCCCCAAAAATTGCTCCGGTATTTTGATCGGTCAATCAGAAGGAGATAGACATAGATAGCACAATCTTTTGTGTTGAAATCTATTATATATTAAAAGCTTATAAGAGTCACTAAGAAAAAAAGAGAAATATGCTAGAGGTTCTCACAAAAAACAAAGCATCTAGCCCTTAATATGGTGGACCTTAATTACAACCACCATCGGATGTTAATATTTTTAAAAAATGTCTAACCGTCTATCTAGCGGACCCAGGTTATAACGGCTTAGATTAAAAGAAATAGTCCACTTAATCTAGTGGACCCTAATTACAACCACCATCGGATGTTATTATTTAAAAGAAAATATATAACCGTCTATCCAGCGGACCCGAAGTTATAACGGCTTAGATTAAAAGAGAGAGTCCAGGAATCTTTACCACTTATTTTGGTGGGATCAGATTATAACATTGCATATTAATCATATATAGATACTAGAGTTATATAAAAATACACAATTATAGAAAATATAGTTATATATCAAAGATAATTGTATCATAATATCTAGCCGCATAGTTAGGCGGGTAAATTTACTAGTTACGGGAAAAAGTCCATATACTTGTTAGATTTTTTTTTTTTGGGCTGAATCAAGAAGATCTTTTCTGTTCTTTTTTCCTTTCTCCGATTTTCTGAAAGTTTGGATTAGTACTGATGTTCCAAATGGAAACGTGCCTATTAAATGCTGAATCTAGAGCCAGGTATTATTTTCTATTTTTTGGTGCTGTGGAAAATTCTTGAACGAGAAAAATGCCCCATGATTTTAAACATCTCATGACCTAAAAAAAGTCTTGTAATATTGTGCTAGTGTTGTGTTAGATGCTTGATTTTCTCGCAATGCACCGATGGTCAAAGAATTTTTTAAAATAATAGTTCAAGCAAAAATGCACCGTTTGGATTTTGATTTTTGAACCGGGTTTCAATTGTTTAGAGACGCTGAACTGAAATGTTATTCCCTTCCTTCTCTTTTCTCTCTCTAGGAAAAAAGTAAAATGTGCGACTCCCTCCTTCTTAATTCAAATGAAATCTTCCCCTCGCCCGGGCCCACATGGCAAAAGCAGAGGCTAGGCCCACATGGAAAAAAAATACGGTGCCAAAAACACGAGGAATACAGTTCCCCCCACCCTCTACAGGCACAGATCTCGATGCAGTCTGAACGGTAGATTGGAGGGGAGGATGTCCCATGGCTGGGTAGGACATTTGCGATCCTCGCCCTCACCTACAGACTATACTAAGGCTCCGTTTTGGCGACTTGAAATCGGACCGTATCTATTAGATTATGAAAAAAAACTAACCAAACAAGCTAAAGCTCGGAATGATTCTTCTCGAATCATTTCTTCTTTTTTTTCCCCACTTTGTGGCTGAATCGGTTTCAACCCTGTTCCACCCGATTCACAGAATCCTATCCGAAACGTTTTTAACAAAAATATAAAATTATTTTTATTTCTACTAGAATCTAAAATCGTACCAGACCTAACTAAGCTGTACTGTACACGGAGGAACTCGGGAAAGCCTTGTGCAGCACTAGTTCAGCACACTGCACACAGGTGTTGCACGCCCACAAGCATAGATTCCAAGGCATGCACTTACGTTACCACTAGTAAGTACTTTATCCATCTAAATTTATAAAGTTTTTTTTTGTATTACATAAATCAAAAAATATTAAAAATAACTAGATTATTCATAATTATAATCACTAATCACTTATATTCAATACATGCATGCATGTAGAGAAAATAATATATATATATATATATTTATTAGAGGTATAGAGGGAAAATCATATTAATTTTGCATTGAAATATGAAATTTGTCCTATATTTATGGATAATATCATTCAAAAAATATGACTTACAAACTTGGATGGATGGAGTGCTTCCTTCGGTCACAAATAGTTATCGCTTTGGATATATGTGTAATTAAAATTTTGAAACTTTAAATGTCAATATATTTTAAATATTTAAATTAGATAAATGAAAATCACACACATATATATGTATCTCGAAAAGTACTTTTATAATATTATAATTTTATTAGATTTTATAAATATATTATAATAGAAATAAGTGGCAAAAGCTGTGTTTTCTAGATCATATCGATGTTCAAAATGATATATATTTATGATTGGAGGGTGTAATAACGAACGGCACGTGGATGAAATTTTGCCTTTGGATTTCGTTTACTTTATTAAGATTCGGAGGTTTCCCGCCTCCGGCTGTGTCCACATCACCGCACGTCTCCGACCGTCCGATCGTGCGCGCACGAACGGATGAGATCACTCCACATTGCCTTCCGTCGAAGTTAGGCATAAAAGGAATTCGCCTGTCCATCTCTCGCCCGAGTGGGCCTCGTGGCACGGTGGGAGAGCGCTTCGCTCCCACGCCCGCGAGCCGCCTTCGAGCCTTCACGCCCTCTCGTGCGCGCATTGTTCCACCGGCTGACACGTGCCTAAAATTACATAGAGGTCCTATTTTTTTACGAAAAGACCCTTTTACCGTGAAACCCTCCGTTTTTATGAAAAAAACCTTAAAATACTAAAATTACATAAATATCCTATCGTTTACAGATCTTTTTTTAAAAAGTCCCTTTTCCCGTGAAGCCCCTCTGTTTTTACGAAGAAAACCCTTAAGATACTCAAAATTACATAAAGGTTCTATCATTTACGAAAAAAAACTTTTTTCAAGGTGAGCCCTCCAAGAATTTGTAAAATACGTTCCAATCAATTTTCCAGTTTTCGCTTTCACGAAATTAAATTAAACCGTTTGACGAAAAAAAAATTAAGAAAAAAATCGTGCAGTTTTTTTCATCACGCGCACAGCGTATGCTGCTCTAATCTTTCTAGTATACACGATGCATGGACGAATGGAGGTTCATGCTCGTGATCGCGGAGCTGTGCCTGCTGGCCGTGTCGGTCCGGAACGCGTACCACACCAAGCAGACCACCTGCTTCGTCGACGGCGGACGGCCCGCCCCGCTGCGCGATGCTGCGGAAGGCCGCCGCCGGCGCCGCCTTCGCCTTCCTCACCGAGCAGCGCTACGTACCTCTGCTACGCCAAGGACGCCCGCGACGTCGCCTATGTGCCACCGCCAATCGTCAACAGCAGCAGCATCGTCATGGCCCGCCTGTAGAGATCGAGGAGACAGCAGCGTGATCCCAGATTCCCAGTACTGTGCATTCCATGAATCCATGAGCATCGATTGACCTCCTTGACCCGCAGCACGTGTGTGTTTGTGACTATGCCATGTTAATTGTGATCGCTTTGTGCAACTGCCGTGCAGATCTCATCCGTAACTCTGTCGAGGACGCAAGATATATACATTAGTAGCCTGAAAGGATTTTTTTTTGTGTGCATATAGATTCAGAAGGAATCATGCATGTGGGGCAGAAAATTCAGACACTCGAGCTGGAGATCGACCCCGTTCTTGCGCCTGTCTGATGCATGCATGTATCAAGACCCATAATAATTCTCCCGGCGTCTTAACTACCGGCAAGACGAGCTTTTGGTGATCTCGATCACGCAGATCCGTACGGAATCATGAACTTGCAGCCCTCATTGCCCGGCACCGCTCCTTCTCCCGGCGATCGAACCGCGGCGTTTTGTTTATGGCGAAGCTGGAACGTGCCCATGCAGTGCTCTGTCCACACGCTTAAAAAGACTGGTCTTTGCGTCTTACTCCTGCCGTGTGCTCGATCGCTTCGCACACAACACGCGATCCTGTGCAGGTGGTTTGGGAGTTAGGGGACCGAGATGTGGTCGGTGGCGCCGGTCGTGGTCGTCGTGTAGAAACTTTCATTTTTCACACTCGTTCTGTCTTTCAGAGCGTGAATCTCTCGCTATTTTTTAACAGGTTCTTATCCATGGCTGTCCCTGCAGCACAAGGGCGCATCGTTGCCTGTCCCTGGACAATCCCCGGCAAGGCCGTGTCTCTTTGCTCTCAAGCGTGTGTTTAAGTTGATGGGACGAGGTTGAATGGGATGTAATGATCATGTATCATTTGATTCTATTATTTTGGGTAAATGGAATGGTTCAGCATCTACTCCTCAAATCTGTATTACTTGGTCCAGGATGTGATGGTTCCATTCAAATAACCAAACACATGGATGATTTTGTTTTTTTGAATCATCTCATACATGTATCACTTGGTATAGACAACCAAACACACCTTAAGTAAATAGCTTTGAGAGGTGTTTTTATGTTTTTTTCTTTTTTAAAGTTGTATAAATGTTAAACCACGAATGAAAGATAGATAGTGATTATTTATTTCTTGACTTGCTTCGAGATTCGTTTGTATTAAGAGAAAAAGCATAGAAACACTGTTCAATAGCTTCAGGTAGGACTTAGGAGGAGCAGGAGCAGGAGGTGCCTTGTTATCTATACTGTTATACTATTTCCTTCAGTGCGTGCGCCGGCGACAACGGCGGCAGTCGCGCGGCCTGATGGGGAGGCATGCGCGTACTGTCGTGTCCGCTCATGCAGTCACGCTTGCTCATCCGTCGCCCGGTTATGTTCTTTCTTCCTGGCACCAAATTCGGCTTTTGGTTTTGACCTGATGTGACTGGAGGATCAATTAATCTTCGTAGCCTGTTACGTCTGTTATATGCTATGGACATGAACATTCCTGATCTTCTAGATCGGTCAAAGGTAAAATCACGGAGGATGACTTCGTTCTGCCTCGGTTTCTCCTCCTGCAATTTCGCCGGTCGTCGCTCTGTCCAATCGATCGACCATGCTTGGTTTGGATCTCGGTCGTCGTCAAGAGCAATATATGCGAGAGAGAGATGTGTATTGTGAGTTGTGACCCAATCATGAGCACGGACCAAGGGACCTGGGCTGTCTGTAAGCATGATGCATTTTTCCCATGGAGGGAGGATGCCCTGCATCTGTTGCGGCTAGCCGAACATGCATGTAGCTAGGTCCAAAAACAAGACAAGCAACATGCGTGGCAAGAGTGACCACACACAGAGATCAAAGTCTGATGAACCTTGAATGCATGAAATGAAATGGTGGTAGAGCTTGTAGTAGAGGCTGGCTAGGGCTAGCTAGCTCTGGACAGCAACTGAAAGATCTTGGACCTGTACTACTCCTAGGGAGCAACCTAACCCGTGCATATACTTAACAAGAGTGCTCCTGTAAATCTGCAATTAAGGACCCATCACCCGTCAGGCATGTTGCTTAAGCTTTATGTTACAGGTAGTATCAATTAAAATCTGAAATATCCCATACTTGCATTGCATTGCTCCTGAAGAGTGCAGGTATCCTGGCTACAGGAGTTTGCTAGCAAAAGACACAGATGAGTGGCTATATAGTACTTGGCTTTAAAACAGTGGAGTACCTATGGATCACAAGTTATGCTCACCATGCGTACATGCAAACATGTCAGGCTGTCAGCTAATCAGTTGCTTAACCTGGACGCCTAGCATAAGCATACGATGTGGATCATGGCAAATTAAACAGAGTTAGAGGCAGCTGGCAGCTAATCAGTTGGGGTCTCTTGCTTAACCTGGACGCCTAGCATACAATGTGGATAATGGCAAATTAAAAAGAGTTGGAGAAAGAGAAGCTGCAAGGGTAGAAAGAGTCAAGAGTAGAATCAACAGATACGTACACATGTGTCAAGAAAGATAGCCAAAGCTAGCATAATACATCGAAGAGCTAACCCGGCCGTGCACGATCGTTCAATTGATCCTCCTGGATTAATCCTTGGCTGAATGAATCGAAACCTCTTGCGCACGCATAAGTTGTTAACGATCTAGGCTGGAATCTAATCAAGCCTTCTTCAAGGATAAAATAACCCAGGCAAATGAATCCTAGAACGTGAAGTGCCCTATTTTGTAATGGTGCCGTGCGTGGTTGGTGGGCACGCATCAAGAAGAAGGCCGGGGTTAGGAGGAGGAAGAAGACGAGAGTGGTACTAATTAGTAGTTGATTAATTAGTCAAAGCTGGCCATGACCTGGCCTCTTTAATCCTTTTGCTTTTCCTTCTTAATTTTCTCTCTAGCTCGATCGGTTGTGAGATCCATGAGCCCCATTGGCATGGCATCCAGGGCTTCACCCAACCAGCCATTGACTCGCCTGATAGAAAAAAGCATCGCAACGTGCCGCCGACTCCTCCATTATTGCACGAATAGCTTCCATCAGCTCCGCCCGTTTCCGTCTTCATTTCCCAACACCTGCCTGCTTCTCCGCGCCCACCAACTGTACCACCCCCGCGAATAGTCTCTCTCTCTCTCTCTCTCTCTCTCTCTCTCTCTCTCTCTCCCCCGTTGAGTTGAGTTGAGTTGAGTTGAGTTCGACCAACCAAGAGCACTCCTGCTGTCCTCCCATTGTCAAGCAGCTCTGATCCGTGTTCAAAACAAATTAGTGCTTCTGAGGAAATTAGGATTAGGGAAAACACAGGAATGAAATGTCATGTCTTATCAAATCCTACGTAATTACAAATACAGCAACGTGTAACAAGTGCTGTTTGGTTGAACGTACTATAGGGCCGGAAAGGTAGAAGTTTCGGTGATTGGTGTCGTTGTTATAGGCCACTTTTGGGACAGTTTTTAACTGTGCAGATTTTAGATTTTGCGAGAATCAGCTGCCAACCACTTTATGATTCTATGTAGAAGGTCTACTTCTGATTGTGAAAAACCTGTCTAGAATCCCCTCGAACAATCTATTTTTTTAAGCAGAAGCGGTATAGATACCGTCCCGAATAGGGCCCTACATTCAAAAGGAAAATTTTCAAGAGGATTCGAGTGGATGTAGTAAATGCAGAGGAAAGGCCATGAGAATTCCTCTATAACTGCGTAGGAGCACAATAGCATGATACCGTCCCGTATAGGATTTTTTCCGTAGGAATGGATCCGGTGGTGCGACACCAAGCGGTAAAAGGCAGTAATAATATCGTGGGAACAGGATTCGAACCCACGACCAGCACTCCATCCTCGTGACTCGCCTCATCCATCTAGCCAACCCACCCACGCGTGCTCTCTGATAGAGTAGGGCACACATTCCTTTTATTATTTCTAAAACTGGGCTTCTACAAGCGGTTCGTGACACGAACCCCTTCTGAAGAGGGTCTTTAGAAGCGGTTCGTGCCACGAACCGATCCCCTCCGGCCTGTTGCCACGAACCGCTTCTGGTGCGAGTATTACAACCGGTTCGCACCAAACCGTTTCTAATAGAGCGGTTATGATGCCCGATTTTGTAGTAGTGTCAAAGAGGGCCTTACTAATATACATTGCTTGTCTAGTGAAAATTAAACTTGTGGTATTGTGCTCCTACTAATTAATCGCGTAGCGAAAACAAAACACACTTCATTTCGATCTTCTTCTTACTTTTTTTGGCAAGGGGAAAGAGATTTTATTAATGAAGATGAGTAGCGTTGCAATTCTTAATTAAGGACCAAGTGATCGATACAATTAGGCACAGCCGCCAACCAAACCGCCGTTGATAACTCACGATGGGCACATTGGCTACCTACTCTCTATTCCAACCTCTCTTAGCCTTTTCGACTCTCACTTCGCCTAACGACACGCTTCATTTCTTCGAGGTATCATGTATGAACATTCATGGTGAAAATGAAGCAACTGTTCTTGCAAATCATGCGTGTGTGTTCTCTTCGTCCAACATTTGAACCCCAGACAAGTCGATACGGATTTGTCTTTTCTTTTTGCCCATAAGCTAAGCACGCATTAGCACAAATCAAGTCGATACGGATTTGTCTGAATATTTATACGATTTGCTCCTAATCTTTTGCATCTTTTTAGCTATATCAACATGACGGCCCCGGCAGCAACCTGGACTAGGGTGAACATGCAATGCACAGTACAGGCCCGCCTGCATGGATGGATCACGGACGTGCTCTCAGCATTCAGCAAAAAGTGTGGAGTAAACTAGTACTACTACTACGGAATCTCCTGTGACAGGTAAAATCCAGCGAGGCAGACAGCCCTGCGCACTTCCCTCCGCCGATGCATGCTTTAAACGGCGGGGGAACCTGAAAATTTGTATTTTACAAGTATAACTTTATAATTTTATTTAATAGTTTTATAATATTATAAATTCAATATATATATTTAAAATTTATTAAAAGTACGATACAAATAGTTTCAAGGTCTTACGAATCCCAAACCACTAATACCAAAATCTATTCAATCAATAAATTTGATCCACCAAAGAGATGGTGACTTACGAGTTTCAAACTTTAGGGGTGCCGCCTAGATCCATCCCTGGCTCTAGCCCCTTGTACCTTTTTTTTTCTTTGCAAATCTAGCCATCTGCACATGCATTTGCAAAATTGATCCCCTCCCCAACCGTAGAAGGCATGGCAGGCGATATCTATTATCTGTCCCCTGCCGTGCCAAGGGCCTGCAGAAGGATGCGCTACTGCGTTTGGAAAGCATGATAGGATGCCTTCCACGCTACCTGGGCGCGACAGTGAGGTTTCGCGCGCTCACTGCATGCTCCCCTTGCACTCGCTCCCCCTCCCGCCTACCTACGCTCGTCCACTTGCTCCGTTGCTCGTGCTCACCTGTGAACTAGCCCGCTTGCCTGTGCGCTCCCATGATTGCCCATCCTATCGCGACGCTGGCCACCTCCCATGCTCCCTGGTGCGACAGGGGATATGTGACGCATGCCGCTCCTTCTACGGTGAAAGAGGGGGCTATTTTTTAACTATACTCATTCAAATGCTAGATTTAGAGAAAAAAAAAATGACGGGCTAGACAAGCAATGATTTCCCTCACTCTAGTGGTAAACTCAGCTCCACTTAATAGTTCGATCATTGCCCATAGGCACAGAAACACAGAAACGTAAAGCCTCCCTAGTGCCAACCAAGGATCCAAATCTCGGTGAGATTTCATAAATCTCGGCTGAGATTTCGAATTTTAGACCCCTGAGATCCTAAATCTTGACCGGATAAAAAATTTCAAAATGCTACAGCACCCATCCAAATCTCGTTGAAATCTCGATGATTTTGACCGGTTTTCATTTTTGTGGCCCAAATTTGATTGTATTTTGGGTTAAGATCGTCCAAAAAAAAATTCAAATTTTTTGACGTGTTTTTGACCTTTTTTCAGTCGGTTCAATTTTGACTCATAGCTAGTTGAAGAGTTTCATATAAAATTTGACGGCTTGACTGAAAGTGATTGTATCTTGCAGCTATTTCGAGCATCAGGAACACCCTAGTCAGCTTACATATACATACATACATACATACATACATACATACATCCAGATGAATAATACAGAACTAGTTGACCTCAGTCTGTGCCCTATAATAAGTTAATAACAGACAACAAATTATCATTGATCGCTGTGCACTTGTTCTCCTATAAACTCATCTCTTATTGCTAGTATGTTTTCACTTATAATACATTCACCTACTTCAATAGGATTTTTGCCCAACATCCCTACTTCTCATTGTCAAATCATCTAGTATTATGTAGCCATCGACAGCTGGTTAATTGCATAAATAATTTCCAAACTCCCCAACCAAGGACTAAGTGATCACCTTGTATCATGCAAATTTATGCCAGATATTTAGACTTTACTTTCTTTTTTAAAAAAGTAGAAAAGTTTGTTAGAGCACATACATGAAAGGTGTATTTAGCGGAGCAAAAATGGAATCAAATCACAATATTAATAGGTAACACCAGATTAGCCAGTAGCCATAGAAATGCACAGTGGCACAACTTTTTATGCACCTACCGGCTAACGAGACAAACCTAATATGAAACTAGTTGGACTACTAATTCCACACTTATCCAACTCATTCCGAATTTCTCGACTAAATTTCAATAAACCACATATTTGTTTAAACAATACCATAAAACTATAAAATTTTAGTTTCTATCTATATAGATAAAAGTAACGGATGATGTTGAACACTACTCATTCTTTTTAAGGGCAAGAAAATCTACAATGATCTAAAAAAATCATAAAAATTCTCACACCAATAGAAAGAAAAAGAGAAAGATATCCACTATTTATTTTGATGGGATCATATTGTAACGGTGCAAATTAATCACACACACACATATATTAGAGGTATATAACAAATACAATTGTATTTCAATCATATAAAGTATAGTTATATATATAAAAAATAACTATATCATAATATCTAATCGCGCGGTTGCACGGTAAATCTGCTAGCTTCACATAACTATGGATTTTAGAAGAACTTGTATAGTAAATTTACATATTTTATATTGGATCGTTTCATGTAACGGGTCTGACAGCACGAACCCATACAGCAGCTTTACGTGTGAGTGAAACGAGAAATGGAGACACGTGAGGCTGCTGTATGAGCACACATTGTCAGACCTGATACAACTATACAAGGAACAGTTATTCTTAAAACATATAGTTTTGTTTTGTGAATTTTTCTAAAATATATAGTTTTGTAGAATAAAAGGTATAATATGTTGTCTGCTGATAGTTTGTATAAGAAACTTTATTCGAGCGAAATCCATTCGAATTTGTCGTAGACAAACCTGCGATATTTTCTCTAGGCCCCATCTTTCATTGTCGGAGTCTCGGCCTCGGAGCGTGGTAAACCCTCCCGAAGACTAGGGATTAGCACAGGCTCGCAACAAGTCGAGTAGGCCACAGGGCCCTCGCTCTTGGTGAGTCGTGTCGAGGAGGAGAGTGCACGAGAAGACCACGACGCCGATCCAAATGGCGCAGTGCGCCTCCACCTCCACCTCCACCTCCACCTGGTCGTTGTTGGCTTCCCAATCCTAGCTCCAACTGGACGACGCACCCCGCACGCGGTAAACCGAAACCTCCCGTATAAATCGCCATTTGGGCGGGCGCCTCCACCTCCCACGCTCCTCGCCGCCCCGCCTCGTTGGCCGTGCCGAAGGGGATCCCCACCCGCAATGCCGGAGGCGGCGGCGACGCGGGCGCCGGACCTGGATCCGGCGGCGGAGCAGGAGGAGTTCTACGAGTCGCTGGATCGGATCCTCTCCTCCTCCTGCTCCTCCACCTCCGCCTCCGACGACGACGCCGACTACCACCGCCGCCGCGGCCGCCGTCACCACCCGCACGCGTCGTCCTCCGCCTCCGCCTACGACGTCTGGATCTCCGAGCCCACTTCCGTCGAGGAGCGCCGCCGCCTCCTGCTCCACCGCCTCGGCCTCTCTTCCGAGCCCCTGCGGCCTCCCTCTCCCCGCGTCTGCCCTCGTTCGCCGTCCCATTCCCCCTCTCCCCCCTCCTCTCCTCCTCCCCGGTCCACGGTGGCGGAGGCCGTGGAGGAGTCCAGATCTGGTGGGCATGGGAAGCCGCCGCTGGCGTGGAACCCGGGCGGCGGGGAGCAGTGCCGGATCCGGAACCTGGACGACGGCACTGAGTTCGAGGTCGGGGAGGTGCACGAGGAGGTGGTCCGGGAGGTCGGCACCGGCCGGCAGCTCACCCTCGAGGAGTTCGAGCTCTGCATTGGCCGCTCCCCAATCGTCCACGAGCTCATGCGCCGGACAAGCACCACCACATCCTCCTCCACCTCCGACCACGCCGCTCCCTCGTCCAAGCCCCGTAGGAAGCCTGGAGGCTGGCTGCGGGGCATCAGACACCTGGCGGGCAGTGTCGCCTACGGGCGCCGCAGCACCGAGGAGAGGGACAAGGAGGAGAAGAAGGAGAGGGAGACGCGGCGCCTGAGCTCTGCCACTGATGACAGCCTTGATGGCACCGGTTCGCGTAATGCAGGGCGGGTGAGGGTGCGGCAGTATGGCAAGGCATGCAAGGAGCTCACCGGGTTGTTCATGACCCAGGAGTTGGCTGCCCACTCGGGCTCTGTGTGGTGCATCAACTTCAGCTTGGATGGACGATACCTTGCAAGCGCCGGGGAGGACCATGTGATCCATGTGTGGGAGGTATCGGAGGGAGAGAGAAAGGGAGGGTTTCTCGGAGAGGGTGCAGTGACAAGGGAGAATGGTGGCGGCTGCAGCCCTTTGCTTGCACTTGTTGGGAATGGATCACCGGAGGTGGCAACATTGTCACTGAGCTGCGCCGACGGGGGCTATGTGGAGAAGAAGAGGAGGCCAAGGATGCAGAGCAGCCGGAAGTCTGTGGGCTCCGATCATCTAGTTGTGCCTGAGTGTGTGTTTGGGTTCAGAGATAAGCCAGTTTGCTCACTCCTGGGGCACGCTGCTGATGTTCTTGATCTATCATGGTCCAAATCTCAGGTGCGAACTTTCTGTTCTTTGTTTGGATTTTTCAACTGCTCAATCATAATGTTCGGCATTTTGGTTTACACTCTGAAACATCTGAATCAGCATTTTCACTGCCGTGTTCTTGAGGACAGAAAGGAAAGAGTCATGTTTGATTTTGATGATGCCTAGTATGGTTGAAAGGACCGTGATTGTCCAAATGACTAAAAACCAAATCAACGTACCATTTGGAAAACGTGACACTTTTGTCATCTTGTCACAGAGTAATTGAGCATGGGCTTTAGCATGCAACATTACAATACATCTTGCCGATAGAACAAAAGGCCTGGTTGTTGAGCACTACAGTTTTTGCAATGCTGAAAGATTCACTTTTGTACTAGTGATGAATTTGTTGCAACTTGCAATGAGATTTGTCCATTTTCTTCATTTGCATATCTATGAAATCTGATATTGTTTTCATGTTTGGTAAACTGGTAATGAACAATATTAGTTAATTGTCGTATTTTAGACTGTAAGTCTAAAGATCTGTGGAATAGTTTTGCGTAATTAACTATGGTTCGACCTTAGAATAGTTTCTGTGCATTGTTCTTTGTATCACTGTTACAGTAATTTAGCAGGAAGATTTTGCATGGATATACTATCATATTTCAAATGATGTATATTGGCTGATTTTTCATTCTGTCATCTTGATTGGTTTGCTCTGTCCATGCAACATTAAGCTAGTTTGGTGCCATATGTAGGGCGTTGCTGTGCTCTTTTAAGCCTCTCTTTCTGAAACTCCAGGTCATGTGAAAATGTATATTCAATGATCAATACACAGATACTTGAAAATAGTCACCACAATCCATTTGTCATTGCCTTGACGGATTGGAAGATATCTAATGGAATCTTGATGCCTAGCTTAAGTGTGGTGTTGTCAACAGAGTTGCATATGGTTTGAATGTCTGTTCTGATATATATGGCTCACAAATCCCGAATGCCGTGTACTATATATGATTGTAATCCATAATTTGGCATATAAGGCAGAGGACATTGTCATAAATGATAGCCTTGATGCTCTACTAATTTGCTGCACACTTGTCATTCCCATGGAAAGTGGTTGTTCCTCTTTGCATCCTATAATATCAAAATATAATTGTATTGGTGCGCTACTTATTTGCAAAATATCACCAGTAACACTTATCTGCTGGGTCCATGTAGTGTTCAAATGCTTGAGCAGCAAATCAGCCTTCTGTGTCCACTGTGAGCTTTCTTTGACGTTCAAATATGCTGTACTTTTGCACCCTTTCTTGTAAGCTATCTCTTTGATTGTCTCATGCAAACAACCAGATTTTAGTTCTAAAGCTCTCTAGATTTCATATGTGCACCATATGCATATTTATCTTGGACTCTGCTTTATAATTGGCTTTCAATGATGCACTTTGTTCAGTGTGAATTGTGTTCAGATTTGTTCACCATTCCACCATGCAATTGACAGAATTAAGTCATACTTGAATATATTCCATGGTGCTATTGGATTATATAACTAAAAACTATTTAGTAGAATCATTTCAACAATGCACATAATTAGTTGCTAATTGAAAAGGAAAAACATGGATGTAAATTTTATTTTCAACCTGCAGTTTGTGAAATAAACACTATAAAGGCACTAACTTGTTGTTTTTGGTCGTTGTCCAGTATTTGCTTTCATCCTCAATGGACAAAACTGTTAAGTTATGGGACATCACTGCCAGTACCTGTTTGAAAACATTCTCACACACGGACTATGGTGAGTCTAGTTGCAGGATCTCTTTCTATGCATTTCTTTCTGGCCTCTTTTATTTTGGATCGATGGGATAACCCCATTTTTGCTGGTAACTATGTTTGTTTGGAGCAGCCAGACAACTGACTTCTGTGCACTCAATTTTGTTGCAGTGACTTGCATCCAGTTCAATCCTGTAGATGATAACTTCTTCATTAGTGGATCACTGGATGAGAAAGTTCGCATTTGGAATGTCCATGACCGTAAGATTGAGGATTGGAACGATCTTCATGAGATGGTTACTGCTGCTTGTTATTCCCCTGATGGACAGGTTGTGTTAATTTCTTGGTATTAGCGAATATATGTATTGACTGTAAAACTAGATGAGCTTACCTTATATTTCTCTGTTACCTTTGAAGGTTGCACTGGTAGGATCTCACAAGGGAAGTTGCCATTTATTTGATACAACCGGTATGACTCTCTCGCGCGCACATGCACACAATGGTAACTTCCATTTCCGTGAATAATGTGTTTTCTCATTTCACTGATGATTTCAGAGAAGAAGCTTCAGTACAAAAGTCAGATAGATTTAAGAATCAGGAAAAAGAAGTCTGGCCAGAAGAAGATAACTGGCTTCCAGGTGAATTATTGTACAGTGCATTCATTTCTTATGGAACTTAATATTTGTTAAGAAAGACACATGCTTAGCTTTTTTGAGATTTGGGTTCTAAAAGTCATATACTCGTATGTTAACCTGATGCCTCAATACTTGCTAAGTATCTGTATTTCATGCAACAGTTTGCTCCAGGAAGCTCCTCGGAAGTTCTGATTACTTCTGCAGATTCAAGAATCCGTGTTGTTAACGGCGATGAACTTGTTCACAAATTTAAAGGTAATGCATCTTTTTCCTATCATTGTAAATTGTCTGTGACGTGTTCACCGATCAAAAACAGTTTTGTTTCGCCCAAACCTAGAGCACAGGAACCATATAATTCTGTGCAGTTGCTTTGTGCTTGTGCTCACCTGTTCCTTTTGGCGGGAATATAATCCTTGCCTATCTGATCTGCAATATACTAGTGTAGTGTTAGTCTTGGGCTTTTGCATTTACTATGTGCATGATCTTTTCACCAGGGTTCCGCAACACAAGTAGCCAAATATCAGCTTCTGTAGCTCCGAACGGGAAATATGTAGTCTGTGCCAGTGAGGATTCCTACGTCTATGTCTGGAGGCATGACAACAGTTCCCATCCGAGCAGAAGCAGAAGTGCGGTTGATGTAACCAACTCATATGAACATTTCCACTGCCATGGTGTCACTGTGGCTATCACATGGCCTGGTGCTGAAGCCCGTGGCTCGTTCGGGTCCCGTAGCAGCAGACACAGTGATTCGGATGGTGCAGTGAACTCTGGTCGAGAAGTCCCTGTAGAAAACAACGAGCACGAACGGAATGGAGCTGCTAATAGATACTCCGAGAGCCCAGTTTGTGAAGGTGTTGTAAGCACAAGCACCAGCAATCATCCAGTTGATGGAGTATCCACATCCTGGGCTGACGAGAAATTAACGTCTGCCAAGAGCAGTCCCGGTAACTGCTCATCGGATCTTTGCATTGGAGCTATGGATGTTCAGCGCCGGTCCGCATGGGGTTTGGTGATCGTCACCGCTGGACGGGGAGGCGAAATCAGGGTGTTCCAGAATTTTGGCTTCCCAGTTCAAGTGTAAAGCTAGCGTGCGAATATGCAGACGTGTTGGTTTCTTTACTGTATAGATATCGTTAGTCCATCACCAGTTCACCTAGGCTTTTTACTAGCTAAAAGTTCTATGTTTCTCTGTCTGGTTCGGTGCTTTCAAGAGCTCAGCTCACTCCAAGGACCACACTTTTTTCCCCCACTGTTGATACAAGGCTTTTTTGCAATTGTATGTTTGACAGGCGGTACCTCTATTTGTTCATATTTTGTTTATTTCCTTATACACTGACATACGAAGATGTTTCCACCTTTATGATAACTAACAAATTTACCCGTGCAGTTGCACGGCTAGCTATTATGACACGATTATCTTTGACATGTAGCTATATTTTCTATAATTGTGTAATTTTTATGTAACTCTAATATCTAGATATGATTAATATCTGGTTCCACTAAAATAAGGGGTGGAGATCTTTGAACTCTTTCTTTTAATCTAAATTGTTATAACCATGACCGCTAGATAGACGATTATATATATATATTTTTAAAATAATAACATTTGATGGTGATTGTAATTAGGGTTCACCAGATTAAAGACTCGGTAGTTTTACTTTTTTGTGAGAAATTTTCTTTTAAATAATAGTATCCGATGATGGTTGTAATTAAGGTCTACCAAATTAAAGGCCAGCTATTTTATTTTTTTAAAAGAATTTTTAGTTTTTTTTTCTTAGCGAATAGATGCGTTGTGCCGTTTGCTTCCATTCTTCCGTGCCAACTATGGTTTTCTTGAGCGCACTGCCCAGCGTTCTTACAACCTTGTCCAGAGCGGCTGTGGAAGCGCATGCTTGAAACAAACTTTTATTGTCATTATCACTGCACAGACGCGCGTTACATCCTCCTTCCTGGCTCCAGCTACTGATTATGATCCACTGATTCTAACTTTAATCGCCACATCTTCTCGATCAAACATACTGCAAGCTGAGTAACACTGCGTACGTACATTCCTAGCTCATCAAACATACTGCAAGCTGAGTAACACTACCTGAGGCTGCAAATGCTAAAACCGGAGCCTCAAAAACACCGGCCACCGGCTGACATCAGTTGCCGGTCGGCGGTGGCCAGCTGAGGCCAACGATGTCGGTGAAGTTGTCCCAAGCACCGGCCACACCGGCGCCATGCGTTCCATCGTCCCACAGTGCGAGGCCATCGTATAGGTAGTCCGGGACCGCCGCCGGTGCAACGTTAAGGCCGAGATCGAACTGTGGCAGGAAGACGCCGTCACTGAGGAAAGGGAATGCTGGGAGGTCCGGGTAGGCGTTCTCCGCGCGCGCTGACGTCGGCGGCGGCGACGCGGAGGACGGCTCGGCGGAGACCCTGCGCCGCTTGTTGCCGCCGCGGCGGGGGGCGCCCCCGACCGGCACGTCTCGCAGCGTCCCCCCCTTGGTCCAGTAGCGGCGGCATGCGCGGCAGAAGTGGCGCGGCTGTGCCGTGCTGTAGTTGTTGTAGTAGCAGAACTTGGTGTTGGTGGATCCGCACCGCGGGCACTCGAGCTGCTTCTGGTTCTTGCGCGCGGCGTCCTGATCACCGCCCTACAAAACCAAGCGGGCAACCACCGCATGTGTGAGCGGCCACTTCCCGACTACGCAACTGCAAGTGCACACGCCATGCATGTGCATGCTACCGGAGTATTACTGACCTGGGGGGGCAAGCTGGAGGAGTCGAGCGGCTCAGCGTCGACGGAAGCGGCCGGACGCTTGGAGGCAGCGGCGACGGAGGTGGCGGAGAGGAGCGAAGCTACAGGAGCCATTTGCCGGGCTGGCAGAACAGCGCATGCCGAGGCCGATCCGGCGGCTTAAAACCTGCTGCTACTGCGTGCACCCTATAGCTAGTTACCTGTGGGCGCGTGATCGATGTACGTTCCTCTATGTGGGTAGGAGGAAAGGGAAAGAGAAAGAGGTAGCCGCCGGCCAAGCTAGCTACTCGTAGCAGCTAGCTATGATATAGCGATAGCAAGATGTACGTACGTAGCAGTCGGTCCGACCTGGACTGGTGGTGGGCGGCGAGCCGGCAATCAATCAGAGCGGTTGGTGCTTTCGTCGAGGACTTAGCTATCTCGTGCGGCCAGTTGGGCTCCCATATATAGCGGTGGCGGCCGTGGAGCCCACGGCTGACGCGGCAGATGCTCTCCTTCTGCGTTAAGCTAGCTTCCTCCTTCCTTGGTAAACCTCCAGTTCTCTTCTACCACGCAATAGTACTCTAGTATCTGGCACGAGCCACGGAGCGCGACGCACACGGTCAGCCCTGTTCTGACCGGCCGGCCGCCGACAAGCGCGATCGGGTACACACATGCGCGCGAGGACTTTACCGAGGAAACGGCGCGCCATTGCTCTGCCTGGCGAGTTCGCGAGTCTCCCTGGTGGATGGCGGAATCTTACAACCAACCAAACCATGCATGCATGCGCCGCCTCTAGCTCGGATAGATAGATAAGATTTTTTTTTTTTTTTATCAAAAGGACTTTTTATCAAAAGGACGTCA
Source organism: Rhipidocladum racemiflorum (assembly GCA_036346355.1). Classification (NCBI taxonomy): domain Eukaryota; kingdom Viridiplantae; phylum Streptophyta; class Magnoliopsida; order Poales; family Poaceae; genus Rhipidocladum; species Rhipidocladum racemiflorum. Next base: position 1,471,189 of record CM070575.1, on the reverse strand, counting down.
AAACTTGATGTTCCAGTTCCATTAGCATACAGGCTTACAGTCCATGTAACAAGTCTCTTTTTAAGTACTCTCTTAGACAATGCTTACCCGAACTCCCCAATCTCCACTCAACTCAAACCAGAAAAGGAAAACAGAATTACATCTTGCCATCAGCTGTAACAGATTTCAGTTTAAACGGAAATAGCATCATCCTCTCCACTTCTTCCTCTGCGCCATTTTCATCACGGTTCCCTGATCATGAAGTCCACAAGCAGTGGCGCCCGAATTTTGGCATCTAACCAATCGCATAACTTCTTCAATTTTGTTAGCATCCCCTCCTTTAGCAAAGGACTCCAATTCCTTAGAGAGATGATAATTTTCCTCCAAATTGTTTTCATACTTGACCAATTTTGAGAATGAAAAATCATGTTATTTCTATTAGTCCATAAACTCCATAATGAAGCAACGCAAATAGTATTCAACACCGTATTTTTCTTATTACTCAGCCAAAATCGAGCTACAGATTCATAATTATGACCAACACCCACATCAAAAAAGTCACCAATAATACCCTAAGTATTCCTAGCTACAATACACTCAAAAAAGAGATGATTCACAGATTCATTCTCAGAACAGTAGCTACATAAAGCTCCTCTATCCAAACCTCTTGTCAATAAATTGTCTCTAGTCATAATCTTATTGTGAGAAATAAGCCAAAGAAAGAAATGGATTTTAAGGGGAACAATAAGACTCCAAATCGCAGGAATAAACACAGGACATACCCCCTAAAGTTGATAATAACATAAAGAGACTTAACAGAATACTTTCCATTACTATTGTACTGCCACACTAAAGCATCCTCATCATCTATGTGTCTTATGCTATTAACCACTTCCAACAATTCAAACCATCTGATCACCATTCTTTCAGAAAAAAATCTTCTAAAGGTACATTTAAAATTAGTATCATCCCATAAATCAGCAATCGTAACGCCTTTCTCATTAACCAACACATACAGATCCCAAAATTGAGTGGCTAAACAGGATGTACCAAACCAAATATCTTACTAAAATCTAATCTTATTATCGTTACCCACGCTCCATATAGATAGATAGATAGATAAGATCACTAGTGACGCAACGCATTGCAGTGCAGTTATTCTGCGCCGGCGTCTTGGGCCGCCGCCAGCTTGCGCAGCCGCACGCAGCGCGGTACAGGCCACGAGCACCCGGCGCACAGTGGCTGGCGTTAAGGTGCCAGAGCGGCATGCAGTGACGTGTTTGCGTGTGGCGGCATAAACTGGCCCTTGTAGCTGGCTCGCTAGCGCTCGATGGGGACGGAAGGGATTGGGTCGGCGAGATAGGCGATGGAGCGTCGTCAGGGTGACTCGCCATGGACCCCGCCGGCGTGGTGGAGTGGAGGTTGGCGTGGCGAGCGCTTGCGGGGGCCGGGAAGAAAACTAGAAAAGAAAGGCGAGGGGGCCTTGGTCGGTGGCGCTTTTCTACGCGCGGGCCCCCCTGCGAGCGCGATAGCGCTGTCGCCGTCGGTTTTTGGTCGCCTCGGCTAAGTTTTTCGCCGTCCACTTGTGGCTGCTGCGTCGGCCTGGCCGCTGCTGCCTGCTAGGCGCAGAGGGCACAGCTCCATCCATCTGCGACTCTGCATCGTGTCATGTGCTCGCAGTAAACCTGCCAGAATCTGAATTCTTAAGTCATGTTTACCGCGTAGCTAGGTTTCTGGCCGATTGCCGGCAGTGACAAGTCCAACCTTTGCTCATTGGGCGGGCCAATGCTTTTGTCATGTGAACGCAAGGAAGCGTTCGTTCGGCACAGCTCCGGCTCTCGGATTCTTATCTATAGGAGCTGTGGACGCGCTCTCGATCGGATTCTCATCTATACCAAACGCTCTTAACTCCCTCGCGTGAGAATCATGTGTTCGGATAATCTTGTTACGTGGTTTGCATTTACCTTTATCTTTCTGATAGTAGTTAGCATATACAATCAAAAAATCTTTTCAGGTTACGTATTTACCTATATATATATATATATATAGGGAACATATCTAGTGCTAACGGTCATTGGGTGCTAATATGCTAACATTAAGATCTGCGCCATCAGATCTATGATGAGTGGCTCAGATTTGGACAGGCAATTAATGAGGTAATCAAGGGGCTTGTGTGAAAAGCATTTGAGTGAGTAATGAGGTAATTAATAGGGTTTCCACCTCTCTATATCTGAGCCATTTATCATAAATCTGATGGATCAGATTTAATGTTAGCATGTTAGCACCCAATGACCATTAGCACTAGATATGTTCATATATATATATATATATATATATATATATATATATATATATATATATATATATATAGAGAGAGAGAGAGAGAGAGAGAGAGAGAGGAGAAAACACAGAAAAGGTGGCAAGTTAGGATGTGTTTGGTTCATAGGATGAGGTTGAATGGGATATGATGATCCTATACCATTTGGTTCCATTATTTTGGGTGAATGAGATGGTTCAGCATCTAGAGGGAATATTCTTCAAATTCGTATCACTTGATTCAGGATGGGATCAACCAACTAAACGCATGGATGAATTTTTTTCTTGAACCATCTCATACATGTACCACTTGGTACAGGCAACCAAACGCACCCTTAAGCACCACAAAAAAACTCCTTCCGTGATTGCTTCGCTTCCCATTTAGTCAGAGTGTTTTGCTCTCCATTGCTTCGCTTCTCATCTAGCCCGAGCGTATCGCGTGCGTGTGTGTTAGTTTCGAATTTTATTTGACAATTGGTATCAGAGCGTTTCCGCTCTCTTTCCTGTTTCAAGAATGTCACAAGATGGGTCTGCATCTCCTCACAAGTCCTAGCCACCACTGCGTTCCAGGTTCCACGGCGACAACGGTGCAGGCAGCAGCGACGCTGGCCGTGGACTGGTGGTACTATGGGTGGTGAAGGAGTTTGGAGGATCGATTGTCTACCCGACATTAACAAGTACAAATTACGGTGATTGGGCCCTACTCATGAGGGTCATCCTGCAGATGAGAGGCCTGCGGATGGTTGTCGAGATCGACGCAAACATCACCGACGAAGTTGATTACCGTGAAGATCACATGGTGCTTGAGACCCTCCATTAAGACAATTCGCCTCGGCGTCGAGCGAGTGTGTAAGGCGAAGGCACAATAGTACTCAAAGAGTTCGAGGGAATCAAGTTCCACGACGAGGAGACCGTCAATGATTTTGCCATGCGCTTGACCGGCATGATGAACAACCTCACCATCGTCGGCGACACTATTTTCTGAAGAGAATGCGGTGCAGAAGTTTCTGCGTGTTGTTCCCCAGCGATACTCTCAGATGGCGCTCTCCATCGAGACGCTGATCGATCTCTCCACGCTTTTCGTGAAGGAGTTGATTGAGCGCCTGAAGGCGACGGCAGAGAAGTTCAAGCTCGACACCGGTGGCAACATTGGCAGGCGTCTACTGTTGTACGAGGAAGAATGGCTCGTGCGCATGCATAAGTGCGAGCAGGATGTTTCTTCCAACAGCAGCAGGGGCGGCGGGAAAGGCAACCATCATTGCAACGATTGGCATGGCCACAGGAAGGACGACGGCGCACGCAAAAACAGGGACACTCAGTCCCATCGAGGTGGCCATGATGTGTCAAAAGATAAGTGCCGCTATTGCGGTAAGATGGGCCACTGGTCCCGAGATTGTTGCAAAAAAGAAGTCCGAGGAGGCACATCTAATGCAGTCCAACGTCGTTGAACCGACACTGCTCATGGCACACGTGGACTCTGTGATCGTGGGGCTGGCACTTTCCTGCGATGCTATGCATCTCAATGAGGAACACACCAAAGTGAATCACGACATAGACAACACGAATGTGAACAACATGCCCGAGGGGCTTGCAATTAACTCTGATGCCATGCATTTGAATGAACAACACACAACACATACTTCTAGTGATGTACAATTGCATGAAGAACACGCCGAGGTGACAGTCTGCCTTCTCCAAGCTGGACAAAGGCGTCGTCAGGAACATCAAGTTTGGCGACGGCTCTATCGTTGACATTCTTGGGCACGGCATAGTGGTCTTCATTGTCCAGGAAGGGAGGAACCAAGTGCTTACATGCATCTACTTCATACCTCGAGTGCGCTCTAATATATTGAGCCTCGGTCAGCTTGATGAGGCAGGTTGCGAGATGCTAGTTGAGAATGGATACATGCAAATCTATGATCGCCAACATCGCCTACTCATGAAGTTCAAGTGTACCAGCAATCAACTGTACATCATGTCACTGAAGGTGACAAAGCCCGTCTGCATGACTGCAAGTCTCGATGATGATGGCTGGCGCTGGCATGCTCTCTTTGGTCATCTCAACTTTGATGCAGTACGCAACATAGCCCGCTGCAGAATGGTGCATGGTCTCCCGTAAATTAACCACGTGGACCATATTTGTAAAGGTTGCCTCGTCGGGAAGCAGTGCCGGGCTTCATTCCCGCAAGAAGCCAAGTACCACGCTGAACACCATCTTAACCTCATTCATGATGACCTCTGTGGTCCAATCATGCTGATGACACACGGAGGAAAATGCTTATTCCTTCTACTCGTCGATGATTTCAGTAGGTATATGTGGCTTACGCTATTTGAAAAGCCAAGGATGAGGCACCGGTCATGATCTAGAAGTACCAGGCAAGTGTTGAGGTGGAGACTGGGAGGAGACTGCGCGTACTCCGCATTGACCGCAGTGGTGTGTTCACCTTTGGGGAATTTGGTGAATATTGTGTGGAGCGTGGCGTCATGCGGCACCTCACAATGCCATACTTGCCGCGCAATCAAACCATTGTGGCAACAGCACTGTGTCTCGTGAAAACCAAGAAAATGCCAGGTGTGTTATGGGGGAGGCAGTGACTACTGTTGTTTTTCTCCTCAACCGCTCCCCGACCAAAAGCGTTGATGGCATGATGTCGTATAAGGCTTGGCATGGTCACAAATTGAACATGCACTTCTTACGCACCTTCGATTGTGTCACACATTAAGACAATGAAGTCGAATGCCAAGGAGCTCGACGATAGTAGCACACCCATGGTCTTCATCAGCTATGAGCATGGCTCCAAGGCGTATCGCGTGTACGGTCCAGTTTCTAAACGGGTTAACATTACACAAGATGTTGTGTTTGACGAGGCAACACTATTGAACTGGGACAATGTTGAGTCCAACAGTGGTAGCGAGACCTTCACCGTTGAGGACATGGTCCAGTCGGTCACAAGTGATGGTAGCAAACGCAAGCCAGAGCATGGGGAATGTTCTTTGCCTATCTTGCCTGTGCCATCGACGCGGCACCATGCGACGTTGACCCTGGCTCTTTCTCTAGAACCTTCCTCTACTGCATCGCAGGGGGAGTGGTATTTGTCTCTCCAGCACCACTGATCAGCATGAGCTTGATGTAGATGAGTTGTACCTTGTTGTGGGCAAGGAGCCTACCACGTACGCAGAGGCAGAAGCACACCAGTGCTAGCACAACGCCATGCTTGAGGAGATGCAATCGATCAAGGACAATGACACGTGAGTGCTAACCGAGTTGCCCACAGGTTAGAGCCTGATCGGCCTCAAATGGGTGTTCAAATTGAAAAAGGATTCCCATGGTGTCATGGTGAAACACAAGGCCCACTTAGTTGCAAAGGGGTATGTGCATCGTGCTAGGGTGGACTTTGATGAAGTGTTTGCACTAGTGGTTCGACTCGACTACGTGCAACTTTTGATCTCAATCGCGGCGCACGCTAACCGTCAGGTGCATCATTTGGACGTGAAGTCAGCATTCCTCAACAGGGACCTCGACAAGGAAGTGTACGTGGCTCAACCCCCGAGCTTCGTCCGTGAAGGTCATGAGCACAAAGTGTTGCGCCTCCACAAGGCGCTCTATGGCCTTCATCAGGCTTTGAGGGCCTAGAACGTAAAGCTTGACAGCAGCCTACAGTCGCTTGGCTTCCAGCAAAGCTCTTTAGAGCTCTCGGTGTACATGCGCGGCTCCGGTGACAAACGTCTGCTCCTTGGCATGTATGTGGATGATCTCATCGTCACAAGCACACACCCACCGGAGTTCGGCAAGTCAAGCTCGAGATGAAATCGCTATTCAAGATGAGTGATTTGGGTCTTCTCAGCTATTACCTTGGCATCGAGGTGCACCAGGACAATGGCAGTGTCACATTGAGACAAGCCGCATATGCGGCGAAGCTCCTTGACAAAGCAGTCATGAGTGATTGAAACCCTAGTCATGTACCAATGGAGACACATCTCAAGTTGAGCAAGGTAAGCTCCAACCCACATGCTATGGTATCTAGCTTGCGCGGCTGATCGGCAACCTTTTTGGCAAGGAAACTAAAGTTGCCATCATCTTTGTGGACAACAAATATGTGATTCAACTATGCAAGAATCCGGTCTTTCATGGCCAGAGCAACACACATTGAGACACGCTACCACGTCATCCGGGAGTGTGTCAAGGACGGCAAGGTCATCGTCAAGTACATCAACACCGATGATCAGCTGGTGGATATATTGATAAAACCACCCGAGCGTGTCAAGTTTCAAGAACTGCACGCGGAGATTGGCATTGCCGAAATTAATCACAACTAGATTAGGGGGAGTTTGTTGGATAATCTTGTTGCGTGGTTTGCATTTACCTTTATCTTTCTGTTAGTATTTAGCGTATGCAATCAGAAAATCTTTCCAGGTTAGGTATGTTTTGATTGGTTTCCATGAAATCTGGAGTCTGTCTATTATATATATAGAGAGGATAAAACACAGAAAAGATGGCAAGTTCAGCACCTGTTGACGCCAAAAAAAGGTGAAGAAGGATTAATCAAAAATCACACACATAAACACCGGGTTTATTTCTGGGTGCGAACGTGCCAGCCGATTTGATTCTACAATCAGTAAGAGAAAAGATTCAATTCAATTGGCCCTTGAGCCGATAGATATTTTCTAGTAACGACTTGATCTAACTGACTATCAAGACGATTAGATAAAAAAAAGTAACCGATAGGTTTAATCAACCTGATTAGGCTGATTAAACAAGGATAAAGGTAGATTTCTCTGAAAAGATGATACGCAACAAAATCAGAGAAAAACAGACCTGGGTGGCATAAGTCGACGAAAGCGATAATCGGCAATGCACAACTTTATTGATCAAGACAAATTACAGAAGAAAGATTACAAGTCTAAAAACTACTCCTAGTCGACGATAAGTAAATAAAGTAGATGCGGATTGTTTGATTGATTAGTTGTTGTCCTCTATGTTGCCTGTCTCCTTCTTTGATAGCACCTAGATCAACCATGTCCTCCTTGGACTCGTAAAACACTTCATATCGGTCTTAGCTTCTCCTGAGATACTTTCCTTTTAGTACTAACATCGGTTATAATCCGATAACCTGTATGGGCTTATGACTTTCCAAATCCAACACTATCCTTAATCAACTAAGCCACCGATCTACCCCACCTTGAGCTTGTCGTCGAGTCGTCCCGCATCGAGTCCGCCACGAGTGCTGCCGATCTACCCCATCTCGACCCCGCTAAGCCTGCGATGAGCGCCACCGAGATATGACTCCTATCTCTTCTATCCCTCCCGATTTCCCTCTTTCCCCTCTCTTCCGAATCCCATATTTCAAGAATCTGAAGCCAACTAGCTAGCCGAATGCTTTCAAAAACTACTTCTAATTTCTTAAAAAAATCATAATAAAAAACGATTGGAAGAGAATTTAGAAGGAACCGGAGCTAAACCACTACCAAAGGGCTCTAAGTTTTGCATACGTTGAAACACGTATGACGTGTGGGTCACCGGCAATGCACTACCAGGCTGCGATCGAGCAGGTGACGACTATCTTGATTCGTGCAAGTTAAAGATTGTAACGATCCCATCTGTCTGTGTCTGCCCCCCCACCCCATGCGGTAATTGAGTGCGTTGCTAGTACCACTAGGAGTGTAGGACTCAATGGAGAGACGGCACTTTCGGCCAAGCACTCCGGCTGCCGACGACTGCAAGCCACACCTAGTCCTTCCTACCCGCGCCTTGACCGGAGAGCCGTGGAGTGTTCCAATCCTCAACTCCATTCCATCACCCGCACGCAGAACAAGGGTGAACGGTTAGAACTTAGCAGCCACAGATGCTCCTCGCTACAGTTGTTCCCAAGGAGAATGTTCAGAAACGAAGCTCCTCAATCGCACCGTTCTAATCCAGTGAAGTTGCTCAGAACTTAAAACAGCAACACCTTGCTTGTCCCAAATAATGTCCCTTCCAAGCAGAACTAAGACTATCTCTAGCGGATTCCCTTCAGCCTCCAAATCCCTTCGCAAATAGATCCCAAGTACTCCAGCGGATTCCCTTCAACCTTTCCTTCAGAAAGGATTCGGAGAGAGAATCCCTTTAGAAACAGATCCCCTCTTCGATCCCAGAGAGAAATTCCTTCGAGGAGATACCGTTGGAGATGGTAGGAAATAAAGGGAATGAATCTAGGGAAGGGAATGGAATGAAGAGAAATTGTTGGAGATAATAGATGCATGATTACTCCACAAATTTAAAAAACCATGGTGCCCTGCCGACCAATGTTTGCAGTGACGGCGACGCCTGCACGTCGGAGTCGCGGCCGCGTGCTGGGGCTATCGTATTCCAGGTTTGCGAACTCGCAACTTGAGTTAAAACAAAGGCAAATGATCGGTTTGTCTTGCTATTGTACGCACGCCTCTCACTTCCCGGACACGCGCGCACGTCTCCTCTTCATCGTTTAATTTTTTTTTTCTCCGACGATACTACTACTCCCTCCGTTTCTTTTTATAAGGCGTATTTGGTTTCGTTAGGACAAGACTTTGACCAAAGATTACTTCATTAATATATTATTTATGCAATACAAAATCATAATTATATATAAGTACTTTTGAATACAAATCTGCTAATATCAATTTTGTGTCATAAAAATTATATACTAATAGAGTAATTGTTGATCAAAGCTTTGTCCTAACGAAACCAAATACGCTTTATAAAAAGAAACGGAGGGAGTACTATATATATGATTGCATGATTAGTTCTCGTCGTTGGTCAGCAATAACCAGGAAGATTGCTGGTCATCGACCGGCAGATGATCATCTAATTAACCACGGGGATACCCACGCGATCTTGATGTATAATTAAGTTGGGCTTTCCGGCAAGACCCGGAAAACGAACTTGTAAACTATCTTTACTCTTCTAAAGCACCAGTTGGTGGCAGTGGTCCATTCTACCTTCTACTGACTGATGGTGTCTTCCCCCTTCCAGTCATTTTGAAAAACTTGGTAACTTGCCCTGCTTAATTGCCTTGGTCAATTGACGCAAGAAACAAAGATTAATTGCCTTGGTAACTTGCCCTGCTTAATTAGCCATCTTTCACATTAGCCAGTGGATATAAGGTATTCATTAGCCAGTTCCCGCCAGGGAACATTTTGAAAAAAAAAATCAATTAGACATACGGTATTCATTAGCCATACGGTATTCATTAGCCAGTTCCCTGCTTAATTAGCCATACGGTATTCATTAGCCAGTTCCCGCTATACTATTCTAAAGCAGCACCCGGTGGCAGTGGTCCGTTTTTCCCACATCATTAATTGCCCTGCTTAATTACCCTACGCAAGAAACAAAGCGTTGCTTTAATTAGCCAGCTTTCGCAAGAAACGAAGCGTTAAAGATAGATGTTTGATTTTGTGAAATAATTTTTTTTTATTTTTTAATCTTTATTTTTCGTTATCAATTTTGTTTTTCGTAGCAACGCACGGGCATGTAACTATAAATAAAAATAGCCGGTATACCTTATTTGTTTTAAGCATAAGAAAACCTCACAATAATCATAAAAAGGAAAAAAATTCTAAAAATTCACACATTAATCGAAAGAAAAAGAGAAGTATCTCCACCACTTATTTTGGTGGAGCTAGATTATAACTGTGAAGAAAGAGAAATAGTCTATAAATTTCCACATAAAAGCAAAACATCTAACCCTTAATCTGGTGGACTCTAACTAAATTGAATTATAGTAGCCATTAGATGTTAGAGTAGTGCTTCTATGCTCTTCCTTCTAGTACAAGTTGCACAAATCTTGAAGCAAACGAAGGGGTAAGTAATCACCATCTACCCTTCATTCATGCTTTAATAGTTGTGCAACTTTTAAAAGGAAGAGCATAAAAGCACCTCTCTGGATGTTATTATTTAAAGAAAAAATACCTAACCGTCTATCCAATGGATCCGAGTTATAACTGTACAATAAAAAATAAAAGAACTTCGTAATAAACTATAAAAAGAAATTAGCCATTTGATTTTTATAGTAACTCTAAATTAAAACATGTACATAGCTAAAATTAGAAATAAAAATTAGATAAGAATTAGTAGTTGGATTTGCATATCAATTTCAACCTCAAACTAATATTAAAAATTAAATATAAAACAATAATAAAATTAATAGCTTAGATTTAAAGAAAGAGTCTATACCAAGTATATTGAAAAATAACATAAATTCAAAATAAAAATATAAAAGAAAACTATCCATTTAACTTTCATGTGAAGCCCAAATTATTAAATATCATAAATAGAGTTTTGCAAAGATCTATTTTCTAAAAAAAATAAAATCATAAATAGAGTTCTGCCACAATAGAAATTAGTGGTTAAAGTTGAGTTTAGGGAACCGTATCGATGTCTAAAACGATTACTGTTTGTGACCAGAGGGAGTATATATTATCAAAACATCATAAATAGAGTTATGCAAAGATTTATTTTCCAAAAAATAAAATCATATATGTATTACTAAATCATTTAAACATGTTTTAAGAACGATACCTGCCAAATACGCGGTTCACCTTGTTAAGTCTAAATCATTATGTTTGTTTAACCTGTGGTACATGTTTAATCAACTTGTGCTGGAATCAGAGAGTTGGCGGAGAGTTATCTTCCTTTCTACCAAGTGCTACTTGCGTCGGGGCACAAATCAACCCAGTTGTAGCAGTAGCACACTTGTGCACGCAAGAATCCTGTCATTCTGGTTAGAGAGATGCTTCTATGCTCCTCTTTTTTAAAATTGTACAAATACTAAAGTATAAATGAAAAGTAGATGATGATTATTTACCTCTTCGTTTACTTTAAGATTCGTACAATTTTAATTTCGAAAAAAAACATAGAAGCATTGCTCGTGTCGTCGCTCTGTGCATTATGGATATGCCGAGTCCTGTGGAGCATGGGCTTTGGTGTGTTGCCGGGCTCGGATTTTATATGGGTTGATGACACCCATAACGACAGTAGGTTGTTGGGTCGGCAGCGTCAGCTGTTGTCCAGGCCTCCTGGAACCGGGAAAGGGTTAGGCCTGATCTGTAACTTGTTTTTTTTTTTAATCTTTAGAAATTTTAGAGTGCAGTGTACTAGTGGTATAAAAGTATGTGGTTATTAATTAGATCTAGTTATTAATTTATTAATGATATTTCTATTATTCTGATACTACCAGGAGAGTACAAATTCGTACTAGTCAATCTAATCTATTGAATCGAAAAGGAATAAATAATCTATATTGAATTTAGTGTACCATAGAAATCTCTCTGTTTTCTCGTATTAGCCTTTGCTTTTGTCCCCCAAAACCAAAGGGCATTGCGATTCATATTGATTTTTCTTGTCAGCAGATGCAGTTTATGCAGCTCGGCATCTCTTGGCTATCGAGAGCGGCATATGTAAGAAGAATCGACCAAGTCCTTTTCTGGCCCTTGCTAAATTGTCAGTGACAAAAGGCCGGCGATAGAACAGTTTGATACTTGTTCTTTTTTTAGAGAGAGAGAGAGAGAGAGAGAGAGAGAGAAGTTCGATACCGTATTTCCTCTCTCAGGCTCCACAATTTTTTCTAGATCAGAGACCAAACCGGCCCTGCCTTAATTGAAAGCAAAACAAGTACTCCCTCCAGTTTGATACTCCCTCCATCCTGAAAAAGAAGTTGTTTTGGACATCGACACGGTCTCCAAAATACAACTTTGACCATTAAAAATTATTGCATTTTATTTATAAAATGCATTGAAATTATAATATTTGAAAGCTCTTTTCATGACAAATCTATTTATGTAACTTTTATGTGTTCAATTCAAATGGTTTAAAAGTTATTTGTAGATAAAGTTCTAAAATTTTGACTTAGGACAACTCTAAAACGACTTCTTTTTCAGGATGGAGTAATAGATATCGTTTTGGACATCGATACGGTCTTCAAAACACAACTTTGACCGCTAATTTTTATTATAATATATTTATAAAACCCAATAAAATTATAATATTATGAAAGTACTTCTCGAGACAAATCTACACATATAATTTTCATATATCCAATTTAAATATTTTAAAATATATCGATAGTCAAAGTTTTAGAAGTTTGACCATCACTATATCCAAAACGACATCTATTATCAAACTGGAGGGAGTACATAGTTCCATACGAACTGGGATCACCAGTTTACCATAAACCACGTAGCGACATCACAGAGAACTAAAACCAGAAAACCAAAACAGTTTAAACCGGTCCAAACATAGGTAGATCAGAACTACCAGCTAGCTAGGAAGCGCTAAAGCGTTCGTGGAATCTTCATCGTGCATTACGTAGTTTCCTTCTTCCTGAATCGGCTTTATCCTCATAGACAGCACAATTCACTTCGTATAAAAGAAAGTGATGTGGGAGAATTGTATAAAAGAAATATTACAATTGTCACCATATTTTGCTTTTAAAGTGCTAAAATCTGGATCCAGAACTAAAGTCTATGGTAGAGTGTCAGAAGTACTCGGATAGGGTCAAAATGAAAAGAAACAATTGAGGTAGCGCTCGCTTAATAAGAGGAAATTTTTTGGTCCCGGTGATCGAATATCTCCTAAAGTGTTCCCTGTAGGATCAAATGGATTTTTCATCTATAAGAGAAATGAAAATATTTAGGTGGTGAGATATAAAACGAGGCTTGTAGCACAAGAGTTCACACAGAGACTCGGCATCATTTACGATGAAACCTATTATCCTGTAATGAATGGAATAATATTCCAAAATCTAATATAAATAGTCGTAAGCTTAAACTTATCAATGCAGTTGATGGATGTAGCGATCGCATACATATTTGGGTCACTGAATACGGATATTTGTGTTAGAATCCCTGAAGGAGTTAAACTTTCATATCCTAATAATCGCAACAAGTATAGCATCAAAATGAAGAGATCGCTATACAGATTAAAACGGCCGGAGAGAATGTGGTACAACCGACTTAGTGAGTTCCTCCTTAAGAAGGGATATTGTCCCTGTGTGTTCATAAAGTAATCTAGAATGGATTCTCTATCATCTTAGTATATATCAATGATCTGAATATCATCGGAACCATAGAGGAAAAAAAGGAAGCAGGTGGTTACCTTACAACGGAGTTTGAGATGAAAGATTTGGGTAAAACCAAATATTGCTTAGGTCTGCAGCTTGAGTATTTTCCAGAAAGAATTTTTGCACACCAGTTTCTCTATACCAAGAAGGTATTGGAAATGTTTAATGTGGATAAATCTCATCATTTTAAAACCCTCATGGTTGTAAGATCCCTAGAAGTAGATAAAAGACTCTTTTCAGACCAATGATGGAAAATGAGAAAGTCTTTGGACCTGAAGTTCCATACTTATGTATCTTGCGAATTGCACAAGGTCTGATATTGCATTCACAATAAATTTGCTAGCATGAAATAGTGTAGTCCTAACGAGAAGACATCGAGCTAGTGTCAAGAGTTTACTCATATACTTTCAAGTTACTCAAGATTTTGGATCATTTTTCCAGAAGAACCAAGACTTAACCATGGTGATATATATGGATGTTGGCTATATCTTTGATCTCCATAGTGCCAAATATAAGACTGTCATTGTATTTATCTGCGGTGGTTCAGCCATCTCTTGGCGGTCTTTTAAGCAGACCTGGGTAGCTAATTCTACCAACCACTCAGAGATTATAGCCTCAGATGAGTGTGTTTGGCTGAGATGTATGATTAGCTGTATCCAGAAGTAATGTGGTCTTAATACCATCGATACCCCTATGATTATCCATGAAGATAATATTACTTGTGTTACACAAATGTAAATGGGTTATGTAAAGAGCAATATCACGAATCATATTGCCTCTAAATTTTTCTTTCGTCGTGAACTCTAGAAAAATGATAAGGTAAAGATTTTACAAATTAAGTCATGTGAAAATCTAGTAGATTTGTTCATTGAATTCTTCCTTAAAATCTATTTTTTTTAAAGATGTGTTAATGGCATTGGAATGAGATAACTTAGAGATATGCAGATTTCAGGGAGAATAAAACCCTAAACTATGATCCTTTACATGATCATGAAGATTTTACATTATATCCTAAAAATTATGAGTTATGCTCCTTTTCCTTTAGTGAGTTTTTCTGAAGTTTCTTGCATGAAGGTTTTTAATGAGGCAGCAAGTAACACAGAGTGCGAGCGCAATATACCCTTTTCTCCATTCCTTTTTTTCCCACAAAATGTAACAAAGATCAATCAAATAAAGAGAAAATTTTGCTCCCTACTTTTGTGTGTGCTGTTTGTTCTCATTCGTGTGATTTCTTGACATACCATTGATTGCTGTGGGTAAACACTCACGTCGCGCCATGTCGGATGCCACATCAGCGTAGCCCCATGCCACCACATCAGCGTAGCCCCAATGGGCCGGTCCTAGGTGTCGCAGCCACAGCGAGTCGTTTGCCGCACGTTCACATGGGCAGCCTACGCCGAAGTGGCATCACCGTCCGACGCAAAACAACAGATCCTCACGAGCTGGTCCCACGCACCAGGAGGGCGTCCTCCCCATGCTGCATTATTTGTGATTCCCATCCGGTGCTCCGTCCCCAGGAACCATCCACCAACCAAGCCTCGCCACGCCGGCGAAATCGCGGGGGAAACGCATTGCGCCGGCCACATAAGATCCCGCGAGGTCGCCGTCGCTGGCTGGTTAAAAGCAACAAAAGTATCCCCCACGGCTCGCTGTCGCAAAACAATATCTCCAAGGAAAAATCGTCTCAGAAAATCCGGGCCACGAGCTGTGATTGGCTGGGGAGGCGCCAGCGTGGCAGCGGGCCCCACCCCCTTATCCTTACTCCGTGGCGCTCCTCCCGTGTATAAATACGCCCCCCGAGCTCGTCTGCCACTCACCAACTCAAAAAGTACACGAACGCAGTACACTCTGCAACAAAACAATCTTGCCCAGCTGCTGCCTATACTCCAAACTTAATCCATCCATGGCTCTTCAGGCTGCACTCCTCCCTTGTACTCTCTCGGTCCCCAAGAAGGTACCACAAGCTTGATTAATCCAACACGCATGCAAACTCACAATCATGAACACTAGCATATACACTGCATTGTTTAATTTAGTGAAATGCGCTCAAAGATTAATCTTTTGCGTGTTATCTGCAAAAAAAATATACTGCATTGACGTACGTTGCATATATGTGCCATTTGTTTCGTGGATCTATGTTTGTTCAGCTAAGTAACTAATGCTTATGTATGTCTATAAATGCATGGACCAACTCAGCAGGGCAGCTTGGGCGCTGTGGTGAAGGAGTCGGCATTCCTTAGCGTCAGCCGAAAGGTCAAGAAGCCGGCGTCGCTTGCGGTGCGAGCCCAGGTGGCGACGGCGCCGGTGGCCACCCCCGGCGCCAGCACGTCGACCAAGGACGGCAAGAAGACGCTGCGCAAGGGCGTGGTGGTGATCACGGGGGCGTCGTCCGGGCTGGGCCTGGCGGCGGCGAAGGCGCTGGCGGAGACGGGCAAGTGGCACGTGGTGATGGCGTGCCGTGACTTTCTGAAGGCGTCCAAGGCGGCCAAGTCGGCGGGGATGGCGGAGGGCAGCTACACCATCATGCACCTCGACCTCGCATCCCTCGAGAGCGTCCGCCAGTTCGTCGACAACCTCCGCCGCGCCGGGATGCCGCTCGACGCGCTCGTGTGCAACGCCGCCATCTACCGCCCCACCGCGCGCCAGCCCACCTTCACCGCCGACGGCTACGAGATGAGCGTCGGGGTGAACCACCTGGGACACTTCCTCCTTGCGCGGCTCCTGATGGGGGACCTCGAGAAGTCAGACTACCCGTCCCGGCGCCTCATCATCCTGGGGTCCATAACCGGCAACACCAACACGCTGGCTGGGAACGTGCCGCCCAAGGCCGGGCTGGGCGACCTGCGGGGGATGGCCGGCGGACTGCGCGGGCAGAACGGGTCGGCGATGATCGACGGCGCGGAGAGCTTCGACGGCGCCAAGGCGTACAAGGACAGCAAGATCTGCAACATGCTGACGATGCAGGAGTTCCACAGGCGGTTCCACGAGGAGACGGGCATCACGTTCGCGTCGCTCTACCCGGGGTGCATCGCCACCACGGGGCTGTTCCGCGAGCACATCCCGCTGTTCCGGCTGCTGTTCCCGCCGTTCCAGAAGTTCGTGACCAAGGGGTTCGTGTCGGAGGAGGAGTCCGGCAAGAGGCTGGCGCAGGTGGTCAGCGACCCGAGCCTGACCAAGTCCGGCGTCTACTGGAGCTGGAACAAGGACTCGGCGTCCTTCGAGAACCAGCTCTCGCAGGAGGCCAGCGACCAGGAGAAGGCAAGGAAGCTCTGGGAAATCAGCGAGAAGCTCGTCGGCCTCGCATGATCCAACTACACGCATGCACGAGACATGGATGCGTTCCATCTGCTAAATGTGTTGCATTAAATTTTGTCGTTCGTTGTGTACGTGCCTTTAATTACCATTTTTACGCTTTAGGAACCTACGAGATGCCTGTCAGTGTCCGCGTGTAGACCAAGTTCTTGCGTGCTAGCTGTGCAATTTTCGGCAAACCATGGAATAAAAACGCAGGCTTAAGTGAGGATGACATGACTCTGGCGTTGTTCTTCTCCTTTTGCCTTTTTATTAACAGTGTCCCTGAAACCCATCAGAGTGGGCCGAAATGGGCCGATAATTGATGATTCGGCCTAGTAAGTAGCCGCATACAAAGCCCAGCACCCAGGTGGGCCTGTAACAATTTGGATCCAGTTTTGCCCATTGGAATTTGGTCGTTGGTGGGATCCGCCAATCCAGGAATCTATTTTTATTTAATATTTATTTTAAATCATATTTTCAAATCTAATCGATGGAAACACAAAATTGCAAAAATAGGCACCCGTCGCCCTAATATGGGGCGATCGCCCCATATTGGGGCGATAGGTACCTGGATGCAAAATATATTGGTAAATCCACTCCTTCATGTGTTCATTTTTACAAGTGTTTTTTTTGCATCCAGGTACCTATCGCCCCAATATGGGGCGATCGCCCCATATTGGGGCAACAGGTGCCTATTTTTGCAATTTTGTGTTTCTATCGATTAGATTTGAAAAAAAGATTTAAAATAAATATTAAATAACAAAAAATTCGCCAATCCAGACCAATCCACTGTGGACCGTACCGAGGAAAACGTGTATACTGCACTAATTCATTTCTAATTAATATTACATAAATAGTACATAAAAATAAAATTTCACAAATATACCACCTCGCCGATAGAGCACCGTGCCCTAAGCTCTTATGGATAACAAGCATGTGCTGAATTAATCTTTCTGAGTGGTTTCTACCGCTTTTACAGGTAATGCTGATGGTCTTGGAAATATTCGCAAAGAAGAACTATACAATGCCTGTTCTACTCTTTAAGGTACTCAGGTCCTACACTGCTCCATTGTGCCCTTTGGAGAGCAAGTTTTTGCTCAGCTCCTGAAATGGCTCCCATAATTACAGATTCCAGCCGAGCAAATTGAAGTCTTGGACCACCACAAATTGCAGGTAGATTTTGAACTCATTTTGTCATACTTCTAGGTACTATTCCAAACACATAGTTAAGGTTACTCAATGTATATTTAGGATGGATTTCATGAGAAATAGGATCATGGACTAATAGCAGAACTTACCATGGAGCAGATCAAACTGTGGGATATTGACACAGTAATGACTTCATCTTAGTCCTCATATAAACTCCCAATCATGCTAAACTTTTTTTTCCCCATTATTGTTACCAGCTGCAGTACTCATTTCTAGTGTTATATTTTTCCTTGAGTTTTGCTAGTTCTGACCTTATTTGAAATCACGCGCTGAAGGAACAGGAATATGTAACTGGGCTGATCTGTATTATATGAAATATAGTAAATGTTTGAGAAGTCATTGTCACCAAATCACTAGTAATCCTATTTACTCCCCCTGGATAATTAAATGCTATATCCTATTGTATATGCTTGTTTAAAGTGCTCTTCCTTTTTTTTTTCTTCCAAAAATATAATTTTTTAACAACCTTTTGCTAACTCTACTTATTCAAGAGTGAAGCCATGTTATCTGATACTCTATATTAGTTATCATCCATTTCCAAATCTCAATGAGACTTCGCTTCAAACGGTTACTAAGTAGTGACTGTACATCATATGATTGTGCAATTCAAATGCTCTTATCTCCGTTTTTTCTGGACCTCTAAAACTGGATTATTTGCATTTTATTTTCCTTCCAATGTCCCTACTTACTCCTGCGACACTTAATGACATTTTAGATTGTGACCTTTGATTCCTGTGGAGTATCAGGCCATCCAAATCACCGAGATGTTCATGGCATACGGTTAGTGCAACTTTTTGTTAACACCTTAATAGTAGCCACCTTATGATAAATATGAAGTTTGAATTTGTTTCTGGTATAGTCGCTTTGTCGGTACAAGCTGCCACAGCATCAACATTCTGTCACACCTGGGATCCTCTGGCCCACATGTAAGGGAAAGAGAGAGAGAGAGATAAATAGTTGAGATGGTACTCAGGAAAGGGGATGGAAAATATGAAATAGAATCTGTTCCTCACTTTTGCCTTCTTCTCCACGCCTGTTCTTCCTTCTTCCTTCTTGCTTCTTCCTTATTCTGTTTATTGCCGATCTCACGCCGCGAATCCACCTCGCCGGCAAGGGGACATGACAACTTGGTATCAGAGCCACCGATCCACCGCCGCGCCTTCCGATCCGCCGTCCTTCGGCTCTGGTTGGCGCCGCGCACCTTCCTCCGTTTCGCCGACGTCTACTGCCGGTTTTCTCGCGCCGGCCAGCTGGTGCCCTCGGCCTCCTCCCAGGCTTCAATCAGCGCCCGCACCGGCCTTCTCCGCGTGCGTCATGCCGGCGCCGTCCTCCACGCCGCCGCAACCATCTCCGTCTCCATCCATCTTCCCGGTCGCCCGCGCCTCCGCATCGCCTCCTCGTTCCTCGCCTTCGGATCTGCATCGAAGCTTCCGCGTCCCCGCGTCGCCGCCATCCTTGTCGACCGCGCGGCAGCCCGCCGGATCAGAGCCGGCGTTGGATCGCCGCCGCCTCGGCTCGCGTGCGGTTTCCTCAGGCTTTCAACCGCGCGCCACCATCACGAGCCGCGATGGCTTCCTCGGCGCAGCAGCCTCTTCCTCTGTGGAGATCAAACTGAGTTTCTTCGGCACCGCATCATCTGCCGCCACAGCGACCACCGCCATCACCTCCCCGATTCCATCGCCAGTGTCTTCCGCATCGACTACGATCTCGTCGCCGACAGATGAGGAGTTGGCATTCATCCAAGAGAGACTCGATCAACTGTTGGCGCGGCTGGATTCCTTCCACACCAACCAGCAACAGTTGGTATCTCGATCGGAGTTCATGGCAAAGATGGTAGAGCAAAACTCCAAAGATCAGCAACAGCTGGCAAGGCAACTTGAAAGGACCGCCCAAGCAGGAGCTCGGATCACTGAGCGATCGGTGGAACCCGGCAGAGAAGGAGAAGGATCAGTGAAGAACATCCAGCAAGTGATGTGGTCTTCCACCAACAACAATGAGATGATGCCTGTAAGGTGTGCGATGGATGGTCTTAACCAGGACACCATGTCGATGGCGTTGAAGACTGTGCCGACGGCTACAGTGTTGATGGTTACACAGGTCAACCCGTTCCTGGTGCAAGGCAAGGTGGAGCAGCAGCGTAAGGCCGAGATCCGGACTCGACTTGAGCAACCCATGGACGTTGACGGCGGCCTTGGTCAGCTGGGTGCTTCTGGGCCGTTCTCATTCTCACCGTTGGAACCGGTGTGCCTTGTGCCATCGGCGTCGCCGGACAAAGCAAAGCAGCGAGGCCAGCCTAAAGGGTCTACCAACAAGCCGCACATGGATGCTATCAAGGGACAGAGCGAAGAAAAATTCACCGTGAATGCTGGTGCATCAGGGAGGAGAATTATGGATTCAATATTTGCATCGGAAGGTTCACTGGAAGTTAGAGGTGGAACATATATTACTTTGGATGCTTTAGCTGCTTACCTGAAATACCTAGAAGGCACAGGAAAATCTACTTGGCAAGAGTTGCATGATAAAGTGTGCTTAGCTGAAACCAGGGATGGTGCTTCCTTTTACACATTGTTTGGTACTGCACCTCATCTTGGAGTCATATTCAGGAGGAGAGTTTACCATGAAGCCATTCTTCCTCATTTCCTTCGACATGACATCCTTAAAGGAGTTGATTATTTGATTATGTGGTCAGCAACCAAGCAATGGGACCCTGGAATTGATTTCTTATGCCTTGATCGGATTTCTGATTTTTTTCTTCACTTCCCATTATGCACTTCATCATTTCAGGAGCTCATTGTGGCATTTTCCTGTATGTGCAAGGCTGCACCACTGGTGTTGACAGAATGCCTGAATTCTGGGTCATATCCATGTTTAGCGCTGGCTTGCCGCATTCTTGGGCGTAAGGAGGTAATGCATCTATGGTGGAAGTCAAAATATCTTGCATTCTCATCTGAAGAGTTCCTCACCAGGAAAATTCCAAACAAGCAAGATTATATCACTACCTTCTGTTTGGTGGGCGTAAGGAGACAATGCCTTGTACCTTCTGTTTGGTGGCTTGGGTCTTCTAAGGATGCAGTTAGTATGACATTATCGATGGCAACACTCTCCAATGCAATTAAAATTGAGGAGTTGCACTGGGAGCTTGGCACTTTGGCAGCACGAATAGTTTCTCTTAAAAGGCCTTGGGATCCTGGTGTTCAGCTAATTATATCACTACTTGGTCTTTCCTCAGAACATCAGCTGGAATGTGTTGTGGTTCTGCTCGCCCTTCTGTCCAAGGAGAATGATGAAGGCAAATGGGCTATCACTGTTGCTGGGATCATTCAAGCAACCCTAGAATTTCTGAGGAAGAAGTTGAGCCGGAGTATCCAGATGAGTGTATTGGCAGCTACATCCGAAGAAAAGGATGCCGAAGAGAAGGATGACGAAGTGACGCTATGGGAGAGGATAACAAGAGCCAGTAATGTACCCCACAAGACCGAGTCGATATCAGGCCATGCTTTTGCTTGGGGACAAGCAAAATCTCAAGGGGGCGGTAATGTCACACCTGGGATCCTCTGGCCCACATGTAAGGGAAAGAGAGAGAGAGAGATAAATAGTTGAGATGGTACTCAGGAAAGGGGATGGAAAATATGAAATAGAATCTGTTCCTCACTTTTGCCTTCTTCTCCACGCCTGTTCTTCCTTCTTCCTTCTTGCTTCTTCCTTGTTCTGTTTATTGCCGATCTCACGCCGCGAATCCACCTCGCCGGCAAGGGGACATGACACATTCTTGTCAAGTCACCCATCTTGCAAAAGCTTTTCCTTTTCGTATTATCTCAACTTCTGCATAATTGTAAATGCTACTAATATCAGAAGTGCCAGCCCCTTCCTTTCCCATTACCGCATCCCCTGCATACCTATAAGGGCCCCGACTCCATCTACATCTATATGCATATATGAGTTGATCTTGGTGAGGTTGTAATAAAATAGTCAAACTAATTCTTGTGTTGCCATGAATATAGCTTATAGCATTTGGTTAACTTTTGGTTTTCAAATGGCTGTTTAATCAGTGCTGTTATGATTTGGATACCCATATGGGTGACATCAGAGCTCTGATTTAGTGATTTGTCTATGTTGTAGTGAGCTGCATTCACTCTCTCGACAGTATACTAGTTGCTCACATTTCTTTCACTTGTGGCTGTTTGGATTACATATATATGCTATCATATTTATGTGGTATATTTGTAGTCTGTTTTTATAGTCTCTAAACAGGTTTATTTTTATATGAACAGCAAGCTTCTGCATGAGAATCAGCAAGGAAACATTGGAGCATGGGAACTTGTAAGGTTCTTCCCAAGATCCTTGGACTCCCTTCTTCATGTTTACTTATAAACTCCATATACCCTCCATTTCATTTTAGAGTCTGAAAGAGCATATGCATTACATTTTTTATTTTCCGTACGGTACGTTCAAAGGCATTGATCTTATCAGTCGTCATTTTTGTAGGACCAGAAAGGCAGAAATGGCACGCCTTCTCTGAAAAGTGAATAGTGTTGTATTGGCTCATTTGGCAGTTAATTTGGAAAATGTTATCGATAGTAGGCCAATGAACATCCAAATAACATGTGACACGGGGGAAAATAAATTAGTTGTTTTCTTATGTTGTATAGAATTTGGACAAAACCAGTAACTTTGATACGTGAAAAATTCTCTTTTTATCTGGGATGTATTATAGTCCATAGCCCTTTTTTCCTCGGAGAAAACTAGTGTATACGAGTTAACATGATTTATACTGGTTTCTTTGCAAATATAGGTAAGCCTGAACATTTTTCGCAAGTACAGTGGCCCAATTGACATTTGGCTATCTTCTTTGATCTCATTCTCAAGCTCAAAGCAACCAATCTATGGTATAGTTAATAGTAGCCCATCCAGAAGCATTCAGGCAATGGCTGCACACAGAAGCCAGTGGGTTTGGTAAGTAGATAGTTTTTATATTCAATCTTCTATACCTTGACGAAGCATCATCTCTGTTGTCTGGTTTAGCGATCAATTCATAGCCTTTATCACGTTAAAAGAAATTTCTGACCGTACCTTAGCTGTGTGGTTATTTGTACTTGTACAAAGGCATTTCCTTTCCACAAATAATGACATCGCCAACATATACTAAATTGTTTCACTACATTATTGTTAGACTGGTTCTTCTTTTTAGAGAACACATTGTTAGACACTTAGACTGGTTGTTGGCATAGTTTAGCCTAGTGCATCCTGCAATACTCATAAAGTTGTAATGGGAAAGAATAGAAATCATGTTACGCCTCAGGGGTTAAGGAAGCCCATTGTGGTAATATTATTTGAATAAATAGCTCCAATTGTCAATCTCAAAAGTTGTAGGTTCCTTCAGGTTGTGCATTATATTCAAGAAACCAACATATTCTTTGTGTTTCTGTAGGTTCAGGAGATTGTTTGTCCTGTTCTCAAGTTACACATACATAAATATGCTCCAGAAAATTTAGCATTTGATGTCGTGTCAAAGCAATCGCCTTTTGAGCCAGATTATGAACGTGCGTATGGCTCTACACTGCAAGGAAGAAGCTTCTTCTGAAGAACACGACAAACGATGCTGCCATTGGATTAGGGACGTCAAGGATACACAGCTACGATGGTGAAGAGCAGCTATTTAGGAACCCTCGTGACATGATATCCTTTATTACATGTATTAATTGAGTTTGCTGTCGACAATCCATGGTGCTTGGAGCGATACTAGAACGTTTGATCCCCAACTATTAGCTCTTGCTTCAGGTATAAAAACGCCTTTGGGTTGAACGGCGACCAAATCGCGTGTTGCGAAAAGCAGACAGAAACGTGCAATAAAAACGCTGCCTCCCTCTTCCATCTCTTCTTGCTTCCTCAGATCCAACATTTTCTTCCAGACAAGCCCTACCATTCAAGATTCAGACTAGCATGGGGCTCCCAACGGCGGCGGCGCCAACGGCGGCGGCGCCAACGGAAGCAGCATGCCGAGCCGGCCGGGATTCTCGTGCGGGAGGAGCAAGTACGGGAGGAAGACGGCGGAGGCGTCCGTTTTTCGCCTGAGCTAGAGCAGCCTTGGCTTCCCTCTCAGCTCCATTCTGCTCGGCTACGGTAATTAGCCTCGTTTCACAGCTCCAGCACGGCACGTCCGCACGGCAGCTATATGTGCTGTTATTGTTCGATTGGATCGTTGAGAATTCGATATGCAGATTTGGTTTTTTGCTTACATTGTATTCTTGGTGATTGTGTAGGATTTGGACATAGTTGATGGTGAATCGCGTTGACTTTTTTTTTTTTTTTTTTTTTTGCGAGAGAAATAGCCACTAGAGCTTGTTAGTCTTTATGGGAAAGAATAAGTCCATTTTACACCTCTTTACCTTTTTAAAAAGTCTATTTAACACCTTTAACTACAAAACCAGGTATATAATCTTAAACTTACAAAATCGGATCAATTTACACCATAAGACGGTTTTGAAGGGTGTTTTTCATAATTTGGATCACACTCAAGATAGTTTTCGCCATATTGGCAGTTATGTCATCGACTTTCGGTAATGAGGGTCCAATTCAAAGGTATTGATATCAACATCATCGACCTCTTTCTCGCTCATTTTCTCTCTATATACATTCTCTTTCTTTTTCTCGTCATTGTTCATTCTATAATTTAGATCTACATTAGCAAAAATCGATGACATGGTTGCCAACATAGCAAAAAATCACAAAAATCACCTTAAGTTGAATCCTTATCAACAAAACTGCTTTTCAAAACCGCTTTAAAGTGTAAATTGATCCTGTTTTGTAAGTTTGAGGTGCTAAATACCTAGTTTTATAGTTAAGGGTGTCAGATAGACTTTTTAAAAAGTTAAAGAATGTAAAATGAGCTTATTCCTCTTGAGAACGATTCGTTAATCTTTGATTGAGACTAAGCGTCTCCAGCCGCTCCTCTGTCTCTTCCTTCTGGTATATACCACCAGTACTATTCTAAACTATGCTTTCACCCTGTATGGAACGTGAATTTTTTTTTCCGATTTCTGCGCGAATTAAATTTACTGTAAAATTCATGCATTTCTAACAGGGCCTTACTTCCTCCTTGTGAAGAATCTGCTGACAGAGTTTCACCGGAAGAAGCATCCTTCACTCTTCATCAAGCTGGATCTAGCCAAGGCTTTTGATTTCGTAAGTTGGGAATACCTCCTAGAAATGTTGCAAAACTTTGTGACGAGTACCCGTACAATGGGTACCCCCAGCGGCCCATGAAGACGCTCGGGCCGACCCAGGCCGGTCGAAGCCCAACGCCACGACCACCGGGCACGGTCCGACGCCACGACCAGACCTCCGATATCCCAGAGAAGCGACGGCATTTATTGCGTATCGGGCGCATTAAATGCCAGCCATAATGATGATGACGTTGCGGCACAAGTTCCCGACCCTCACATTTATGGTGGATTCGCCAAGAATGACTACAAATGACTCCGCAACAGAGCAGGGGGAGACGGCGACCAGTCCCGTCAACCCGCTACTTTCGGGCGACCAAGAGCAGTCTTTTTCTCTTTTTCCTAAACCAACAGTGTAACCTTCCTCCCGGCCTATGTAAAGGGGGGAGGGGCGAGCATGTAAAAGGGGGATGAACAATTAAGAGTCAATACGATACACCTCATGCGAACTGGAGTAGGGACGTTCTGCCCGAACCAGTATAAACACCAGGCCCCTTGAGCCGACCATTCGGGGAGAGGGAGCGCGCGACCCCTCCGACCATTCGGGGAGAGGGAGCGCGCGACCCCTCCGACCATAAATTCGTACAGCCGGTGCACGAAACACCGACAGTTGGCGCGCCAGGTAGGGGATCTCGTGCGTCCTCGCCGACATCCTCATCTTTTGGTTCCCATTCTCCTCCCCGATGGATTTTTCCTCTCACCACGATTCACCAATGTCGAGGGGCTGGATCCGCTTCGGCGCCCTCGATTTCGTCGTCACCACGGCGGGAGAGCTTCTCCTCATTCCCGCTGCCATCCGGGACCGGGCGCCATCCGCAAGCCTGGATGCGATTGCTGACGTCCTCAGCAACCTCCGCCTCGAGGCCCCCGTATGGGCCGCGGCGGTGACTCCGCCGCGCCAAAGATCGCTTCGCGACGCCGCTGAAGCCGCGGGCGAACGGCGGTTCCACCGTCCATGGGCTCTCAACTCGTGGCCATGACCGGCTACGCGCCGGCTTCCCTCCACGACCTGCTGGCGGATTCCTCCAGCCACGGCTCTAGTTCCGACAAGGAGTATCCCCCACGAAGGGCGTACTCCCGCGAGTGCAACATGACGGGTGCGGCGGAACCGTCCTCCACCCCCGCTACCCTGGGGACCCTCCTCCCGCGCGACGAAGCGCGGCGGGAGGAATCCCGGCGGGAAGACGATGCACATCACTTGCAACGCTTTGCTGACCTTCGGCAACAGCGCGAGGAGCTAGAGGCCCGAAAGGCCGAGCTCGACAAGCTCCAGGCCGAGCTGGAGCGCCGTCAGCCCGACCTACCGCCCGCCTCCGGCCAAGGCCACAAGGCTGTGTGCATCAAATGATCGGGAGACGAACGACCTCCGTTCT
The DNA here is from genome assembly GCA_036346355.1 of Rhipidocladum racemiflorum. Classification (NCBI taxonomy): domain Eukaryota; kingdom Viridiplantae; phylum Streptophyta; class Magnoliopsida; order Poales; family Poaceae; genus Rhipidocladum; species Rhipidocladum racemiflorum. The sequence continues at coordinate 1,444,726 of CM070575.1, read as the reverse complement.
TCCTCACGCCAACTGTAACATTGCCGCAGCTGGCAATGCCGCCCGAGGATCGCTCAACCGACGGAGCCAGAAGCCAAAGTTACCTACCAGAACCTCCGGGGACTGGTAGAGCGTGCTGTCGTTCAGCACGCCCAAGCTTCCGGCTCCCGACGGACGGGCGCCACCTCGGGCCGCCTGGGCCACTCCCCCTCGCAGGGTCGACGGAGCCCGGCCAAGACGGCCCCGCTCCACGAGCTCCCCCAGGCATCATACACCCCGGTGCGCCAGCGCTTGGGGGACAAGTATGATCTTCGCACCACCCTCGAGGAGCGAAGAAGAGCTACTGATGCGGCGGCGCCCTCCCAGGTCGCCGATAGCGGGCAACGCAACCATTCCGACCCGGGATTCGACGGTCCCGGGCCGCGCGCGTTCACCCGCCTCATCCGCAACGCCAACTTCCCGGCCAGATTCCGGGCCCCGACCAACATAGCCAAGTACACGGGGGCCACTAACCCCAATGTCTGGCTGGAAGACTACCGGCTCGCCTGCCGGGCGGGGGGAGCGACGGACGACTCTTTCGTCATCCAGTATCTCCCCATCTATCTCGCGGACTCAGCTCGAGCCTGGCTCGAGTACCTACCCGCGGACACCATCGGTAGCTGGGCCGACCTGACGAGCCTTTCGTCGGGAACTTCCAGGGCACGTACAAGCGCCCCGGCAACTCCTGGGACTTGAAGAGCTGCAAGCAGCGACCAGGCGAGACCCTCCGGGACTACATCCGCCGCTTCTCCCAGCAGTGCAACGAACTCCCCGACATCCGCGACGCCGACGTCGTCGGGGCGTTCATTTACGGCACCACATGCGAGGCCCTGGTCCACAAGCTGGGCTGCGCTAAGCCCTGGACCACCAAGGAGCTCCTCGACATCGCCACCAATCACGCCTCCGGCGAGGAGGCCGTGGGGGCCATCTTCGAAAGGAAGACAGCCCGCAAAGCCTCGGCCAGGTGGCGCCCTTCCGACCGCCCGACAAAAGGAAGCGGAAGGAAGCAGGGCGCGAAGGTCGAATGGTCGCCGCCACGACCGACCCGCCAGCGCAAGCGACAAGCGCGACCGCAACCGAAAAATTGATGGATAGTCCGTGCCCGAACCACGACTATCCCGTCAAACACAAGTATCGGGACTGCGAAGTCTTGAAGCGTTTTCTCTTTGGGAACCCCACGACCTCGCGGGGTAAGGGGAAGAAGCGCGACCCGGCGCCCGACGCCGGGCCAAAAGGCGACGAGCCAGCCGACGAGTTCCCACAACTCGACGGTTGCCTCATGATCTTCGGAGGGGCAGAGTGCTACGCCGACAAACGACGGCTGAAACTCGCCCACCGAGAGGTCCACACGGCAACCCCCGCCGTGCCCTCCTACCTAAGGTGGTCGGAGTGCCCGATCGCCTTCGATCGGACCGACCACCCCGACCACATCCCGCACCCGGTACGCTACCCGCTCGTCGTCGACCCCATCGTAGGGACGAAGCGCCTGACCAAGGTGCTCATGGACGGCGGCAGCAGTCTCAACATCATGTATGTTGAGACCCTGGACGCCTTGGGGGTCCCTCGCTCCGCCCTCCGGCCGAGCAAGGCGCCCTTCCACGGCGTCGTCCCAGGCCAACAGGCCCACCCCCTCGGGCAGGTCGCGTTGCCCGTCACCTTTGGGAGCCCGGATAATTTCCGCACCGAGAGCCTCACCTTCGAGGTCGTGGACTTCCCCGGCTCCTACCACGTTATCTTGGGACGGCCGTGCTACGCGAAGTTCATGGCGGTCCCCAACTACACCTATCTCAAGCTGAAGATGCCGGGGCCGCAGGGTGTCATCACTGTGGCCACGTCTTTTCAGCTCGCTTACAACTGCGAGCGGCGGCGATTGTAGAGCCTCGGCTCGTCGCTCAGCGAGCTCGCCCAGCTCCAGGAAAGGGTCCCCGAATCCGCCCCCGATTCCGGCAAGTCGGGGCCAAGCTCCTTCAAGTCCGCGGAGGACACGAAGGAGGTTGCTGTGGACCCCGAAGACCCCACCAAGATCGTGCGGATCGGGGCCGCCCTCGCTGCCAAATAGGAAGGCGCGCTCGTCGACTTCCTCCAAGCAAACCGAGACGTCTTCGCCTGGGGAGCCTCGGACATGCCAGGAGTCCCGAAGGAGGTCGCCGAGCACTCCCTCAACATCCGACCGGGATCCAGACCGGTCGCCCAACGCCTGCGCCGTTTCGACGAAGAAAAGCGCCGGGCAATTGGGGAAGAAATCGCCAAACTTTTGGCCGCCGGCTTTATAAGGGAAGTGCGTCACCCCGAGTGGCTCGCCAATCCCGTCCTTGTAAAGAAAAAGTCGGGGCAATGGAGAATGTGTGTTGACTACACAAGCCTCAATAAGGCCTGTCCAAAAGACCCGTTCCCATTACCTCGCATCGATCAGGTAGTGGACTCCACCGCCGGATGCGAGTCCCTTTCTTTTTTGGATGCCTATTCGGGCTACCACCAGATTGCGATGAAGGAGTCCGACCAGCTCGCGACCTCCTTCATCACCCCTTACGGCTCATATTGTTACGTCACGATGCCTTTTGGCCTGAAAAACGCAGGCGCCACATACCAGCGGTGTATGCAGGCGTGTTTTTCGGGCCAAATTGGCCGTAACATCGAAGCCTACGTCGACGACATCGTTGTCAAAACCAGGAAGGCCGATGCCCTCATCACCGACCTGGAGTAGACTTTTGCGAACCTCCGACGGTTTCGCATAAAGCTCAACCCCGAGAAATGCGTCTTCGGGGTCCCCAAGGGCAAGCTGCTGGGATTCATCGTCTCCGAGCGCGGCATCGAAGCCAACCGTGATAAAATCTCTGCTATCATGAGGATGGGGCCAATCAACGATCTGAAGGGAATCCAAAGGCTGATGGGGTGCCTCGCGGCACTAAGCCGCTTCGTATCCCGCCTCGGCGAGCGCGGGATGCCGCTTTACAAGCTGATGAAGAAGTCCGACCGGCTCATTGACTCCACTAAGCTCGTGGAGCTCTCGCCGATCGAAAGCTTTCCTGACCTCGCCTCCGGTCCTGGTCGCCCCGGAGCCACAGGAGCCTTTGCTCCTCTACATCGCTGCCACGACTCAGGTCGTCAGTGCGGCGCTCGTTGTGGAGCGAGCAGAGGAAGGCCGCGTTTTCAAGGTACAGAGACCGGTCTACTTCATCAGCGAGGTACTCTCCGAAACAAAGGTCCGGTACCCCCAAATACAGAAGCTGCTGTACTCGGTGCTTATTACCAAGAGGAAGCTCGCCCACTACTTCGATCGACACCCCATCTCCGTGGTGACCTCCTCACCGCTCGGAGAAATCGTCCACAACCGTGACGCTACCGGAAGAATCGCCAAGTGGGCCCTCGAGCTCAACGGTCTCGACATATCGTACGTCCCCAGGACGGCGATCAAGTCCCAGGTCTTGGCGGACTTTGTCGCCGAGTGGACCGAGGCGCAGGTCCCTGCGGTAATCGAGGACCCGGAGTACTGGACGATGTACTTTGACGGGTCCTACACCAAGAGCGGGGCCGGCGCGGGAGTCGTCATCATCTCCCCACTCGGCAACAAGCTCCGGTATGCCATCCGTCTGCTCTTCGACGCCACCAACAATGTCGCCGAGTACGAAGCCCTCGTCAATGGCCTTCGGATCGCCGCCGACCTGGGCGCTCGACGGCTCTGCGTTCACGGCGACTCCAAGCTGGTCGTCGACCAAGTGATGAAAGCCACCGAGCCCCGCGATGCTCGGATGGTCGCCTACTGCCTGGAGGTCCGCAAGCTCGAGGAGAAGTTCAAGGGTTTCGAGCTCCATCACAGTTATCGACGCTATAACAGTGAAGCCGACTCCCTCGCCAACCTCGCCTCCGGAAGAGGGACCGTTCCCCCTGGAATCTTCGTTTTCGACCTCAGCAGCCCATCGATCCGGTTGGACCCGAGTGCTGAGGGCGCCACCGACCCCCCAAAGACGGACACTCCCGCCGATTTTCGGCCGGATGCTCACCCGCCTGGGTCGGATTTGGGCGTCCTGAGCGTCGAAACCGACTGGAGGCAACCGTTTGTCGATCGATTGACAAACGGGTTGCTCCCCGTCGATACCACCGAGGCTCGGCGCCTCGCTCGGCGAGCTAAGTCTTTTGTCCTAATCGAAGGCGCCCTCTACAAAAGGAGCCCGTCCAGAATCCTTCAGAAGTGCGTTCCGACCGACCAAGGAAAGCACCTTCTGCTGGACATCCACGACGGGGTGTGCGGGCACCATGCCGCGCCGCGGTCCCTGGTAGGGAAAGCCTTCCGACAAGGTTTCTACTGGCCGACCGCCGTAGCAGATGCGACCCAAATCGTCCGCACCTGCGAAGGATGCCAATTCTTCGCCAGGCAGACGCACCTTCCTGCTCAAGCCCTGCAGACAATCCCCATCACGTGGCCCTTCGCGGTTTGGGAGCTCGATTTGATCGGACCCTTCAAGAAAGCGCCCGGGGGCTTCACTCACTTACTCGTCACCGTGGACAAATTCACAAAATGGATAGAAGCCAAGCCGTTGGCAACGATCACATCGGCGCAGGCAGCGAGTTTCTTCCGCGATATTGTCTACCACTTTGGGGTGCCCAACTCCATCATCACCGACAATGGGACGCAATTCACGGGGAAGGAGTTCCTCGAGCTTTGCGACGACTTCAACATCCGAGTCGATTGGGCGGCGGTTGCTCACCCTCGCACCAACGGCCAGACCGAGCGGGCCAACGGCATGATCTTCCAAGGACTCAAGCCGCGAATCTTCAGTCGACTGAAGAAATTCGCGGGACGGTGGGCCGCCGAGCTACCTCCCGTTCTTTGGAGCCTGCGAACCACGCCGACCCGATCGACCGGGTTCACGCCGTTCTTCTTGGTGTTCGGGGCGGAGGCCGTCCTCCCGACCGACCTCGAGTACGGCGCGCCAAGAGTGCAGAACTACAACGACAAGACGTGGAGGCGCAGCAAGACGACATCGACCAACTCGACGAAGCACGAGACGTCGCAGTCCTGCGCTCGGCCAAATATCAGCAAACTCTGCGCCGATACCACAGTCGGCTGGTTCGCAACAGATCGTTTGAAGTCGGCAACCTGGTGCTACGTCAAGTCCAGTCCACGAAGGACAGGCATAAACTCTCCCCGCCCTGGGAGGGCCCTTTCACCGTCGCGGAAGTCCTCCGACCCGGCACCTTCCGTCTCAAGGACGCCGAAGGAAATCTCCTTACAAACGCTTGGAACATAGAGAAGTTGAGAAGGTTCTATCCGTAATGAGCCCCCCTCTCTCTGTACCATGCAAAAGAAACACAAGCTGCTTTATTCATGGAGGAGTATCACCCCAACCAAGTACAAACCGCCCGCTACGATCTCGATGAGCGCCCCGCCAGCCCGACGATGTGCGATGTTCGTCGGCCATCGCTTGCTTCAGCGGCGCCCTCACCTCCCGCAGCCGGGGAACGCCCACGACGAGGACGCCGACTCGCCGTGCGTCCTCACGCACGGCCTCAGCTTCGACCTCCGCCACCTCCCGCAGCCAGGCCTGGTGGGCGCCCATTTCCTCGCGGAGCTGAGCGTAGCGGTCCGCCATAGCGCTTGAAGGGAGTCCATTCAACACCAGTGCCTCCCCTTTTATAGCCCACAGCGCGGGAGGCGCGGAAGACGAAGCGCCTCGAGTTACGCCAGGGAGCGGAAGCCCAAGCGTCCAACACCAGTTCCGAAAGCGGCGCGGCCCTCCAGGCGAGTTAATCCAGCCTTATCTCCAAAAAAGTTCTTTCGACTTATCGCGCGCCTGCAGCAGGCTCAAGCGGTGCGCGGCGACTGCACTTCCAGTCCCCACGCACCACTCGGGGGCTGCTTACGACCCCGGGGGTCGGTGACCTAGGTTGATAACCCGACCGGCCGAGCTACCTTCCTCACAGTAACCGCCTCGACCCAAAATGCTGCAGCCCACGCCCCCGCGGCTACGGCTTCGAAGTGGCACTTTGCGGAAGAGGCGAGCTACTCGAGCAAGAGGCCAAGGTCGGTCGGGACCTTTCGATTAAGGTCAGCAGCCCGACCGAGCGAGCGGTCTACCTTATCTCAGGTCAAACCCCAACCGGCCAAACAATCTCCCTCGTGGTAATTTCCTCAAAACCGAGTGCCGCGGCCCACGCCCCCGCGGCTACGGCTCCTAAGCAGCATTTCGCGAAAGAGGGGATTGCCCGAGCAAAAGATAGCGTGATCGGTCGGGGCAATCCGACCTAGGATATCATCAAAAGGGATGGCTGACTTAAGTCGTGTTTCAACCGACCAAGCAATCTATCTCGCGGTCACTTCCTCCCCAAAGTGTTGTGACCTACGCCTCCGCGGCTACGGTCCCGAAGCAGCACTCCGCGGGGAAGCAAGTCCTCCGAGTAAGAGACGCTCTGGTCGGTCGAAACACCCCGAATCAGGCCAGCATCCCAACCGACCGAGCAAAAAACTTCGCGAAGAAGGCGGTCAGAGCCAAACAGCGAAACGCCTTTCCGAAGCCCCTTCTCCGCGAAGCACGCGCTCTAAATCGCCTATCTCACCCTGTGTTCTCTTTTAACATGAGTGGCAAACACCTACGCTCCCCGGGCACCTCCACAGGTCCCGTAGCTACGGTCGTATCTTTGCCCATTCACAAAAAAGAGAGAGAGAGCACAAGGTAGAAAAGGCAAAAAAGCTTAAAAACGACCCCACAGGTCGGATTCGTTCGAAGCAGTCATTACATTTTGCAAAGGAAAAAACAAAAACTAATCATCTCCCTCCGTCCGGTGGAGGATGTCCCGCGGCGAGATCCGACTGGCGATCTCCTGGGCGCAGGGGTCGACTCGGGCCATAAAAGCTTCGACCTCTTCATCGCTCCGATCGGCGGCAACACCGCTCCCGACTGCCTCAAGATCGACACCATCATAGTAAGAGACGGTGTTAACCAAGGCTGAGGAGGCGCCGAGCACCGCCGCCTCCCGCATCGATGCCTCGACGTGCCCCGGGACCCTCCCGAGGATGGCGGAGATGGCGCTGGGTCCCGGAGTAAGCCCAAGCAGTTGGTCACAGACGGCTTGGCTGGCCACGCGGAGGGCCGTCAGCTCGGCCGACGTGTCGGCTGCCTCCCTCTCCGCCACCCGCTTGTCCACAAGGGCCGAGTCTCGTGACTCGACCACCGCATCCCGCAGCTCCACCGCCGCCCTTCGCGACTCCAGCATGTCGCTAAGGTCTCCCCGAAGTTCTACCCAAAAAAGAAAAACAAAACGGCATCAGAAGACATCCGCCGCGGCAACTACCAAGGGGTAGGAACACCCACCGGTCACGGAGGCCTCCTTGGCGCGTAGCTCCTCCTCGACCTTGCCGCGCGCCTCCTGCTCGGACGCGAGCTCCCCCCGAGCAAGATCTCGCTCGCCGCGAAGCCGGTCGGCCTCCCTGCGGGCCGACTCGCATTCCTCTCGGAAAAGGGCGGCCTCCGCCCGAGCGGATTCTTCCGCGCGAACCGCAGAAGTCTTGGCCACTTCAGCATTCTCCAGGGACGACCTGGCCCTCTCCCCCTCGACGGTCAACGACTCCGCAAGTCGCTGAGCCTCCCGCAAGGCTTCAGTGACTTCCCCCAGCCGCTGACCGACCGTGGCGGCCCTCTCTTGCTCGACAATAAGCGTCCTCCGGGCGTCAAGCAGCTCCGCCCCTATGGCGCTCCCCCGGCTGTGCAAACGCCGGAGGAACATTGACTTCCCCACCGCCCGGGATGTCAAGCGCTGCAAATAAAATACCCGCCCGGTCAGTCTCCGCTCCCCGGTCGAGAAATCCACGAAAAACAAATCCCCGTCAGACTTACCGATCTGGCCGAGCGGGACTCCTGAGCAATGGACCTTTTCGCCCTGGACACGGCATCAACAGCGCGGGTAAGGTCGGCATGGATCCTCCCCATCTCCTCCTCCAAGACGTTCCAATCCGCACGTTCCGCCTCGTCGTCCAAAACGAACGCGGGCCCTCCGGCCGGGTCAGTCCGGCCAGTCAAGACGGCGTCGGCGATCGCCTGCTCGACTTCCCGCTTCACCGAACGTCTGCAGCCGGTTGCGCGCCCTCCAAAGAACACTCGGGACCGACGAAGCGGCGGCGCCCGTGGCGGGCGGCGGCACCCTCCCGCCGGTGTCGCGAACACTGCGAATCCCAGCGGTCCCCCGGGTGACGGGACCACGCCGACTCCCTCGGTCGGCAATGCATGAGGAGGCGAGGGCACCAGGACTTCTGCCGCCAATGTTGCGGACGGCAGGGGTCCCAGCGCCCCGTCCGGCGACGGCGAGGCTGCACCACCTTCCTCGGCCAACGGCGACGACGGGAGCACGCCCGGCGGAACTCCTCCTCGCACTGCCGCCGTCGCGACGGCCCCGAGTTTCCTCCGCTTGGCAAAGATTTCGCCAACCGACTCGCCATGGGCGATTCTGGAGCCCCGCCTCGACGATCGCTGCCGCGGCTCACGTGACAAGGGCGGAAATGTGCGGCTCCTCACCCCCGAAGTAGGACTCAACGTCCTCCCGACACTGGTGTGCCCCCTGCGCACAACGGTCGGTCAGAGATCGTACAAAAAAAAGAAGGCATCAAAAAGGAATGGACGGGGCGTGCAAGGCGCTTACCGAGAAGAGCGAGCGACCAGCGCTTGGCGCGCCCTCTTCGCCGGGCCCCTGCGAGGAGGCGAAAGGGACCTCCGCCGCCTTAGGACATACCCTGCACCCGCGGATTCATCCGCGGAACCGTGGTCGCCGGCCCCACGGCTGGAGCTCGCGTCGCAGCCGCCGGAATCGCCTTCGGCAGCCGCTCCCCCCTCGCTCGACAACGACTCTTCGTCGCTGTCACTCAAAGTCTCGTCAGAGACCTCCTCGCCGCGCGCGGCCCGGTCCGCGCGCTCTTTCCTTTTTCGGGCCTTCGCGGCCTCTTTCTCCGCCAGGAGGGCGGCGTCGCGCTGCTCCCTTGCAAGGCGCGCGGCCGCTCTCGCCTCCTTTTCCCCCGGAAGCCAGGGGCGGGAGATCATGCCACCGAGCCCCTGCAAAGACGCGCTCGGATAAGGGGGCGAAGGAGCAGAGCAAAGCAAAAACAAACAGGAGCCACCGGACGTACCAAGTTCTGCGGATTCTGCGCCGAGAACGGCGCAGGCGCCTCGCCCGCTGGCTCGGTATCCCCCACGATGGAGACAGCGGCGACGCGCGCAAGGACCTCCGACGAGGGAAGCTCCCGCTCCGACGACCTTGCAGGGTCGGTCGGCCCAATGTACTCGAACATGGGACGCTGCCGATCCCTGAGGGGTTGGATGCGCCTCTCCACGAACGTCTTGAGGACCACCCCGCCCGTCAGGCCCCGCCGCTTCAGGTCCGCGAGCTTTTCAAGGATCACGTCCACCTTCCTCCGGTCCCTCGCGTCGGGACCCCACGTCCAGCGAGGGTGCGGCGTCGGCAAATTCCCGCTGAAGGCCGGGGCGCTGTTGCCAATATTCCGAACGAAGAACCACTCGCCGTGCCACCCCCGGTTGGATGTCGGCAGCTTCACGTCGGTGTAGGACGACTTACGGCGGGAGCGCAGTTGGATCGCCAGGGCGCCGAGGAGGCCGGTGGCATCCGACGGCGGCCTCGCGAAGAAGAAGTGGCGCCAGAGCCCCCAGTGGGGTTCGATCCCCAGGAAGGCCTCGCACAGCGTCATGAAGACCGCAATGTGGAGGACCCCATTCGGGTTCAGGTGGTGAACTTCCCCTCCGTAGTAGTGCAGCAACCCCCGAACGAACGGGTGGAGTGGGAGGCCGAAACCCCGCTCGTAAAAGGACGCCAGCGAGACTACCTCCCCGTCCCTCAGTTCGGGGACCTCGGTCCCGGCCGGCGGCGTCCGCCAGCCGGACTAAGGCCGCTAGGGGAGAAGCTCCTTCCTCTCCAAACCAAGGAAGCGGCCCGCCGCAGCCGAGTGCGGGGTCAGCGACATCTCCAAGTACGCGAAGGAGAGCAGGGCGCGGCGCGGCGAAGCAGGGAGCTTTTCTTCTTCCCTTGCGTTTCTTTTTTGCAGAGGACGCGAGCAGAAGGCTTTGCCCCCTCCACGCCGCCCTCTCTTTCCTTTATAGGCGCCTGGCAGGAACAGACGCACCTCCGCACCCAACCGACGCCTCCTCACGCGAACCGACGCGGTCGCCGACCGTCCGCCTGCCACCACGCTCACCACTCCGGTAACGTGCCGCAGCCCATTTAAATCCCACTGAGCATTAACTGCTCCAACAGGACAGCCGCCTCGCGCCGCACGCCGCGCAGCATCGCAGGCTTCGCCGGCTACGAATGGGCCAGGGCGCCCCACGCAAGAGAAGGTATGAAAACGGCCCACTGGGCCACCCGGCCTCGGGAAGGAAAGCGACCTACGGGCCCGCGCCCGAGGCCCGGCACCGTGCTGCGGGTTACGAAGGCCGAATCCAGTCAGCTGGAATGATAGCCGCCCCAACACGTAAAAAAGAGCGAGGGGCGAGTCGCAGTGAGCCCCCAGAGGGCCTCTAGATGGGTTGGCGGACGACCCAATCACTGTGGCCCGCGTCCGAGACCATACCTCACACTCTCCCGCGGAACTCATCGATGAGTAGCGGCCAGCCGCGCTCCGGGTCGGCGGACGACCCGGCAGCCCGACACGGGATCGAGTAAGTGTAGGATCGAAGTATACGAATATAGCAATCAGAGGGGGGGGTGAATGATTGTGCGGAAGCTAAAACCAAATTCTTGATCTATTAAAAGTTCACCCCAAAATAGAACCAAATAATTGCCTCGTTTTCGACAAAAACAGAATGACAGAGATTCTATAAAATGCGAATTCCCGGAGATCCCAACCGTCGTAACGATCTGAAATTTGGACACAATAAACTAGATTCCAATACGAATCAAACCCAAAAAGAATCAGCTCAATCGGACTTACGGATCTAAAGTTATGAGCTTCGCAAGCTTGCTGTTCCAGAACTTGACGAGAATCAATCTAATCAAAACTTCAAGATTAAATAAGATTTTCAAAAGATTAATCAACTAGACTTTGAGGAACTCTAAATCAATACCCTAGAAAGGTTTTTGATGAATCAAATCAAGATGAAACTCAAAGATCAAAAACCAATCTACAATTAGAACAAGCATGCAAACAAGAACCAAAACAGAAAACACTGTAGCAACGTGGTTACTGTAGCACGCAAGAATCTTGGAAGAATTGATCTTTATTTCTTTTGTCTAAAGTACTCTCATCAAAAGAGTACAAACCCTAAAACCAAGCTCAAAGCTTGATGCGCTCAGCTCTACTTGGTGTCTTTCAACAGAGACCCCACCTATTTAAAGCACCAACCCATTAAGGAGTTCGAATACGATTCCTATTCCCTAGAAGGAATCGTGATTCAACACAACTCTACTTGGCCCAACCTGGCCGAGTACAACTCTTGCACGCTGTATGGCAACCCGACCATACTCACGTGACTAACACTTTGCACGCGTATGGCCACCTGCCATACTCACGTGACTAACACTTTGCACGCGAATGACCTCCTGCCATTCTCACGTGACTAACCATTCTTCATGTGCACCATTCTCTTAGCCCGAACGTCCCGCATGACATCCTTGACCACCAAGACCTCGGTTCCTCCTGAACCTAGTCCCGAACCTCAGTTCCTCCATGAACCTAGTTCGGTCCCGTCATCGACCACATTCGTCTTCGAGCAATACCGCACATGAACAAACCACAAAACAAATCCGAGCACAAGTCCACGACTTGACTCAATGTCAATCCATGCAACTACTCACATGAGTATTGCATAAAGTCCACTTCAAAAGAAGCATCATGAAATCATCACAAATTTCAAATTCACATTCAAAATTCAAATCCAAATCGCTCAAAACCCTAATTGAGCTAAAACGATCATTCACGACGACAAACAAAGTTGGTCCGTTGTATAAGGAAAAGTTTCTGTTCCAAGAAGCCAACCAAACGCGAAAACACGCTCACAACGGACAAACAAAGTTGGTCCGCTGTACATGCAAAATGGCTTGGTCATGAGCTCAAAACAAGTTCACAACGGACCCGGAAGCTTGTCCTGGCCAAGAACGCAGCACGCCGGTTTCACAAAAGTAAAACCCTAGAAAAGTCCATTCACGACGGACAAAAAGAATTAGTCCGTTGTACATGTGAAAATCTTGGTTCCAAGAAATTATCCAAACCGAAAAGCTTGTTCACAACGGACCAAGAAAAATTGTCCGTTGTACATGTGAAAATGACTTTGGTCATGGGCTCAAAAACATGTTCACAATGAGACCCAAAAACACCGTCTGTCGCAGATGGGAAACTTCTTCGCTTTCTTGAGAACTTTGTCCGCGCTAATGCGTAATCTATCAAGCTTCTTGTCAAATTGTCAAACACATGCACAAGCACATTTTGCAAATCCAATTCTAAGTTAATTTTTCAGTTCAAAGCCAATTTTTCAAAGACATGATTTCACAAAGAAGGAAAGGTTTTTATGGAACGCCTCAATGGTCGGACGCCCACGCCGAGCTACGCCCACTTGGAAACGGATCCCTCGAGGAGATCGCCAAGGTTCCACTCGGATTACCCGATAGTAGCTCGTGACGAGCGCGACGCTCAAACCGACGAAGGTAAACGCGGCGCTTGCTCACCGGGGCTCGGGGCTACACTCCACGGAAGCGCCACAAGCACGGCTCTTTTTTCAGCGCCGCTGCCAGTTAGCCGCGCCACGACCGGTCCACGGCCGTCTCCGATCGGGCTAAACCCCCGACCGCTCTCCGACCGCCGAGGGTTACACCACCGGTGCGGCCACAAGACCGGCTCTTTTTCAGCGCCACGCTCGCTAGCCGCTGCTGATCGAAGCGCCGACCTCCGGATCCGCTGCCGTCTCACAAGACTCCAGTTCCTTTGGCGAGCAGCTACCAATGGGTCGCCGACCGAGCGTCGTCGACCTCCGGGTCGGCAGCTGCCTCCGATCAGGTAAACCCCCGGGCATCTCTCCGACCTGCCCAGGGGCTCGGGGGCTACTGACGAGTACCCGTACCATGGGTACCCCCAGCGGCCCATGAAGACGCTCGGGCCGACCCAGGCCGGTCGAAGCCCAACGCCACGACCACCGGGCACGGTCCGACGCCACGACCAGACCTCCGATATCCCAGAGAAGCGACGGCATTTATTGCGTATCGGGCGCATTAAATGCCAGCCATAATGATGATGACGTTGCGGCACAAGTTCCCGACCCTCACATTTATGGTGGATTCGCCAAGAATGACTACAAATGAATTCGCAACAGAGCAGGGGGAGACGGCGACCAGTCCCGTCAACTCGCTACTTTCGGGCGACCAAGAGCAGTCTTTTTCTCTTTTTCCTAAACCAACAGTGTAACCTTCCTCCCGGCCTATATAAAGGGGGGAGGGGCGAGCATGTAAAAGGGGGACGAACAATTAAGAGTCAATACGATACACCTCATGCGAACTGGAGTAGGGACGTTCTGCCCGAACCAGTATAAACACCAGGCCCCTTGAGCCGACCATTCGGGGAGAGGGAGCGCGCGACCCCTCCGACCATAAATTCGTACAGCCGGTGCACGAAACACCGACACTTTGGTTTCGGCCAACGCTGGGGGGATTGGATCGCAATCCTGCTGACTAGCTCCTCCTCCAAAGTACTCTTGAACGGAAATTACCCAGGGAGGAGTTTTGCGCACAAAAGAGGGCTTCGATAGGGAGACCCACTCTCACTAATGCTCTTCATACTAGCGCTGGAACCCTTGCAGCTTCTTCTGTTATTGGCATCATGAAGAGGCCTGTTCAAACCGATCCGGAACAGACAGTCTACTCTCTGTCGGTCGTTGTACACAGATGATGTGGCCCTCTTCCTAATAGTTAGAGGTTGGCCGCACAACGTCTACTGCCCTCTCCGTGGCTCTTAACCTGGAACGGCCACAAACCTCTTGCTCCAATGTCCTTTCGCAAGAGGAGGGTTTTCCACTTGCTGCACCTTCATCCTCCGATCCCGCAGCCAGGGATGAATGCTTCCTAATGGTGACAGCTAGTAGGACAACACACACTAAGGTACTCACGCAAGCACATTGACGTGCTACTAATTTACACATTCTAGAATTTATGGAAGGAAAGAAATAAAAGAATTTTCAACAATCTTTACCATTCTCTGTAGTCGGTCTTCAGCCTTATTTCACAGGATGTCAGCAATCGAAAGATGGCTCTACGAAGTGTTTTGATGGCCAGCGCCGATTAGGGGGGCCGGGAGGTGTCGGTTATTTAAAGAGCCAGAGAACGTCGGTGCACTTATTCTGGCTGCGGGGTCCTTAGTGCAGCAATAGGATTTCTATTTTCATTGTTGTTTCTATAATTGTTGTAAAAATGATTCCATTATTTTCTATCTTTCTTGAATGAAAGGTAGAACTCCTACTAATCTTTCAAAAAAAAAAACGTCGCACAGGGTACACAAATTCTGAACATGTGATTCCTGTATGAAACATACTAGGTAGAATGTACGGCGCACGTCGTACCGTCTAAAATTTGTTCTATTTTTTTCTAAAAAAAATAGATGGGTACGAGCCGTATACGCATTTGCGCAAGCATGGGTTCATTTTTCTGGATTGATATCTAAAAAATGGGATGAGCAGGAGCCGTTTACGAATTTGAGTAATCACGGGTTCATCATTTTTTTTGCAAAAAATAATCTAAACGTAATTTTCGGAGGACCCTCACGCGAGAACGTAAAAAACGGTGGCGAACACATTCGCATATGTAAAGAATTACAGCTTTTTTAAAAAAATAAACGCCGTCAGGACCTAAACGCAATTTTAATTTTTTCGGAGGGATTTTTTTGCGAAGAAGGCGACATGGTTAGCTGGTTGCTCCGTAAATCTTTCAACCATAATATATGTTTTCTCGGGATAAACGGAGAAAGGATCTATTTTTTGCCGAGTGTAACACTCTATACGTTCACCGTTGAATAATACATGTTTTTAAAAATGTTATAGATCGAGCTGCAAAAAAAAACTATAGAGATCAAGTTGGGCAAAAAAAAAAGTCTAGAGATAGAGATACACACATATTTTTGTACATGAAAATATTTTTCCCGGGGAAAACGGAGAAAGAACCTGGATGTAAGGAGCGGGGACCTATTTGTTATATTTTTGGACCTAAGCGCTATCCTGAAAAATTAGAAAAGGTCTCTTTCCGTAAAGTAACGAATCCAGGGGCCTAAACGCAATTCGAAAGCTTTTCTTACACTCACAAAAAATCACAAAGGACATGTTTGTAATTTTGCAGGGACTGATCCGTAATTTAAAGAAACTCGAGGGACTTTTTTGCAAACCCGCTGGAGGTGACGTGGAGCCCTGAGCTGCCGGCAATCCTTCTCGGCGTAATAGATACATTAGATAGTATATAAGTAGGGGTTGAGCTGAGTTAGCCCCTTTGGCCACATGAAAACTATTTCATTACATTTATCATTTAAATATATTTTCATAATATTATACTTTCATTAATATATAATAAGATAAAGTTATAAAAGGCAAAGGTTAAAGTCATGTCTCGCTTACCGTGGAAAATAATAAAAAAAGTTATTAAAAAATAACGGAGGAGGGAGCAGTACACTACAAGATCATGTATCACTACTCATCCAAAACTCCAGGGTCTTACCGAAAAATGTCCATTGAAAATATATATGTGCAGATTCCTGACGCTCCCAACTCCTGTGAGCTTAGCAGACACCAAATCGCGAGCGCTGAAAAGCACCGAAACATATAAAAGAGCCTGCTTGGCTTAAAACAAATCCCTCCTTATTTCCTCCTTCCCGTCTTCTCCTTCCTTCCTCAGATCCATTACAGGTACTCCTCAAATTCACAAGCCATCTTGGAAGAGGAGAGGAGAGGCCGAGGAAGGCACCGTACAGGATAGATCACTCATGGGGCTTCCCGGCGCCGAGTCGGCGACCAACGGCGGCAGCATGGCGAGCCTGCCGGAGTTCTTGGGAAGGAAGAGCAAGTACGTGCGCATGGACGATGTGCTTGCGCAAGAGCAGGAAGAAGACGGTGGCGGCGTCCGTGTTCGCGGGAGCGGCTGCAGCAGGAGATATGTCTTCGCCTGCTCTGTCTTCGCCTCCCTCAACCATGTCCTGCTCGGCTACGGTGAGCTCTACCTCTATCGAGTGACATTTCTTGATGCAAATTTGGTTTTAGACATGACCACAGTCTTCTTTGGTGATTACCATTTACCAAGGTTATAGTGGTTGTTTGATACTAGAAAATGGGATCTCTTTGTTAGTGCGCCTTGAAAAGATAAAGTATTTGATCAATTTTCAGTCCATGATTTTATAGAGACTAGCAGCTAGTAAATAATCTAATTGCTCCCATCTCGAGAACAGATGGTAACACACTACTCTGATTCAGCTTCAGGTGAAGTCTCATTTACTAGTCTTTGGCTCTAATACCTAAATGGGTTTTTGATAAGTTTCATCCGGATGTTTTCTTTAGCAACTATCATTCAAATTCTGGGTCATTGAATTTGCTTTCAGATCGATGCACATCCCTCTTAAATTCGAGGTGGGTTAATCCTATGAATTTGCTTTCAGATCGATGCACATCCCTCTTAAATTCGAGGTGGGTTAATCCTATGGATGTGTGTTTTGATCGTACGGTCCAAAGTTTGGATGATTTTTAGTACAAAAACATCCGGATGATGCCTATACACTCCCGACTGAAATATTGAAACCAAACTGCACTTACAGTTGTCTTGGCCAGTCTTTGGCACCGTCAGTGACGTCAAATTTGGACATGGATGAAATAGCTCTGCACAAAGTGCATGTCTAAATGTGTAATCCATAGGTGGTAATGAACCTTTTCTATCTTGCTGTCTCCAGACGTTGGTGTGATGAGCGGGTGCATCATATTCATCCAGAAGGACCTCCACATCACCGAAGTGCAGCAAGAAGTGCTCGTCGGGTGCCTCAGCTTCTTCTCCTTCCTCGGCAGCCTCGCCGCCGGCAGGACCTCCGACGCCATCGGCCGGAAATGGACCATCGGCCTCGCAGCCGCTGTGTTCCAGGTCGGCGCGGCCGTCATGACGTTCGCCCCGTCCTTCGCGGTGCTCATGATCGGGAGGCTGCTGGCCGGCATCGGCATTGGCTTCGGCATCATGATCGCGCCGGTGTACATCTCGGAGATATCGCCGGCGAAGCTGCGGGGCTCATTCGCGTCCTTCCCGGAGATCTTCATAAGCCTGGGCATCCTCGTCGGCTACGTGTCCAACCTCGTCTTCGCTGGCCTCCCCGACCACCTCAACTGGCGCGTCATGCTCGCCGCCGGCATCCTCCCCTCCATCTCCATCGCATTTGTGCTGATGGTGATCCCGGAGTCGCCGCGGTGGCTGGTTATACAGGGCCGGACCAGCGACGCGCGCGCCGTTCTTCTTAAGGTCACGGACAGTGAGGACGAGGCACAGGAGAGGCTTGCGGAGATCGAGGAGGCCGCGCGTGTCACAGCTGCCGGCAAGGTGGTGTGGGGGGAGCTCATGAGGCCGTCGCCGGTGATCCGACGGATGCTGGTGACCGGTCTGGGCGTCCAGTTTTTCCAGCAGAGCACCGGTATTGACGCGCTGGTCTATTACAGCCCGACCATATTCCGGGAAGCCGGAATCACGACGGAGAGCCAGCTCCTAGCCGCCACCGTCGCGGTGGGCTTTTCCAAGACGGCGTTCATTGTGATCGCCCTCGTCCTGGTCGACCACGTCGGCCGGAAGCCGCTGCTTTACATAAGCACGATCGGCATCACCGTGTGCCTGGCCTTGTTGGCCGCCGCGCTGTCCCTGCTCGCGCACGGCGCGCTGCCGAGAGGGGTGGCGATCGGGCTGGCCATCCTGACGGTGTGCGGCTTCGTCGCGTTCTTCTCGGTGGGGATTGGTCCCATCAACATGGTGCTGAGCTCGGAGATTTACCCTCTAAGGCTGCGCGCGCAGGCGGTGGCGCTCGGCTTTGCGGTGAACAGGATGACTAGCGGCGCGGTGGCCATGTCGTTCCTGTCCGTCTGCAGCGCCGTGTCGGTCGCGGGCGCGTTCTCCGCGTTCGCGGCCATCTCGGCATTGTCCGTGGTGTTCGTACACAGGTTTGTGCCGGAGACGAGCGGCAAGACGCTTGAGCAGATCGACTCTCTGTTCGGCGCCGACGGCGAAGGGCGGGGCGGGGTGGAGCTCGGCGACGCGGAGCATCTGGTGCACAGGAGATGAGTACTTATTTAGACTCTGCAAAATCCGCTCAATGTCTTGACCGCCGCCTCAAGCCTTCTCGGCCGCAAGATTTCAAATTCTTTAGGAACCGAACCACCTCGACACCCTATAAAGACTCCACAACCCAAAGCAACTTCAACCAATCACAAACCGAACCCCTCGATCAATTGACCCGTGGATTACCGTAGCTTCACCGCGTCGGGACTTGTCTTCTCCAACTTCGGTGCTCCGTCGATAGCTAGCCTGCTTAATTTGAAGCTCCTGTCCTGATTCATGGTGAGATCATGGAAACTATGATCGGTACAAACTAGCCCATTAGCCCATGCGGTTGCACGATGTAGTATAGGTAGAGCTACTTATCTATTTTTTTTTTTTCAAAATTAATGTATCTCTTATGTAACTATCAATTTAAGCTTTTAAAATTCAGATCTATTAAATTAAGGGCTAGATTTTTTAGTTTATAATTATTCCAAATTAATACAACTCTAATGAAACTATCAAATATAAGCCTTTAAATTAGAATCCACCAAATCAAGAGCTAGATTTTTTTATTTTTTTTTTTGTGAGAATTATTTTAAATTGTTATATCTTTAAGCCAACGATCAAATCTAAGCCTTTAAAATTAGGACCTACTAAATTAAGGGTTAGATTTTTGCTTTCTGTGATAATTTCTAGCATATTTCTTTATTTTCTTAGCAACTCTAAAAGGCTTATAATTGTCTTTTAGTATATAATAGATATAGATGTAGTGAATGCAAAACAAAGAGCAATGCCTCGAGTCGCAAATAAAAAAAAAGAGCAATGCGTGCATCAGAAAAATTATATATACGTTGGTTTTGAAACTGAACAAACAAACATCAAATGTGATTTTATATATGTACCTCATGCTGTTCTCCTATCATCCAAGGATCTCGTCGAATTTGTAATTGACCATGCATGGTTGCAGCAGTCGTCACGTCGGAAGCTTAGTTAACTCATTGAGAAAAATACCATACGCTATACCATCACAACCAAACTCAACGGCACAGCTTACTACTGTTTAATTCGAGCCTCAACCTAACAACCATTTGGTCCATCAAGCCCCATGTTAAACCTTATCCATTCACTGTATTGACCATTGAGGTTGCCCCCTCTCTCTATCCATGTCCTTCCTAGGCAAGCTAGCAGCAAACGAGGGTAGGTGAGCGGGACGGTGCACAACCCGAATGCACGACGAAAACATTGGATGTGGCGCCAGCAAATATGTGCCCAGTGCGGCGGCGTAACCCAAGTGAATGGCGAGCATAGTACGCAAGGCTAGAGCGAATGCAAAACTGAGGCCCAGGCGCATGATAAACACAACAAGCATGGTGGAAGAAGGATGCCGCGATGGGATTCACCAGACCCAAATCATCTTCCTTGTCGCCAGCAACAGGATCTGTCAGATCCCACGACCTTTACCTGTCTCCTCGTCTGGGTAACAGAGCGATCGTGTGTCAAAGGCTAGTGGGTGGCGACCGGTAGTATGAAGACAGAGTGGTGGGCAGAAGAGGGCGGTATGGTGGAAGGAGAACACCGATGACGTGGATCTGGTCGTCTTCCAAGTCGTCAGCGACGAGATCCACTGAGTATGGTCGTCTTCTCGCGATCCTTGCCTACCTCTTCATCTTGGTCATAGAGTGATCCAATGCTGACTCTGCTTGCATCGCCTTATGGCTCCACATCGCTGATGTGCACGTCACAGACAAATTTGAGCTCTAGCGAGCAGGAGGAGGAAGCGGTGGTGCTGGTGAGTGGCAAGGGTGGGGGCGACGGTTGAAAGTGAACATGCCGGGGATTTTTTTTTTGCTCTTTTGTTGTTTTTCTAATGAAACTTTAAGTTGAAACTTAATGAAATATGTTCAAACTTAGTGAAATTTCTTGGAACTTTTGCGCTAAAACTTGATAAAATCTGCTGAAACTTCTTGAAACCTTGGAGTTAAAACTTGATGAATCTTTTTTAAAACTCTTTGGTGAAACTTGTTTTCAAAAATTTTAAACTTGATCTTGAAACTTTTCTGGAATCTTTAGAAACTTATTGAAATATGTGAAACTCATTGAAACCTAAATCTTTTTCAAATGTTTTAATAGACCTTCCTGAAATCTGATGAAATCTATTGCTATACTGTTGCAACCATATATTGTTCTAGTCGCTTACTAGTTCATTTTGCAGGCAGGAAGGCCTTCGTTAGTGTATATGAATAGACCTAGGCAAAAGGCCATGCCTTTTGGGATGGCCCTTGCACGACAGTCGAGCATGGCTCAAAGCACGACACATCATTGATGTCTATAAACTTGGCACGATAGGTGGCAAGGCGTGGCATGCCGACCAGGCCGTGCCTTGGCCAGCTCGGTATAAAAGTGGCCCTTTCGTAAAAAAACATCCTATCTACAGTCTAGCCTATCATTAACTACCTTACCTTAGCGGCTTAGCCCATCATTAAATACTAGCTCTCTTCTTCGTCTCCTCCCATGACCCATCCGGTGCAATCACCATCTCCCCGAGCCTTTGTTATCTCTCTCTCTCTCTCTCTCTCGCCCTCCTCCACCCCTGCTTCTTCCCCGCACTGTCACCTCCCCCTGATGTCTCACGCCATCCCCTCCTCATCGTCCCCCACCACCTCGGTGCCAAATCCAGCGACCTTCGGTCACACTGCCGTCAAGGATACGATCTTACGGCACCGCACCACCAGCTTCGCCGACCGTCTCTAGGAAGAAGACGACGCCTACCGAAGAGGAAGAAGGCAGCGATGGTGCCGGATCTCAACAATCCTCACCATCTCTACGCTGGATCCAGCAATCTTTTTCCAATGAATAAATAAATTTTAGTTCTTTTTTCCAAATAATTGTGTGTACCGAATCCTCACCGCTAGTCGACGCTCGCTCAACGTCCTTGTTACCGTTCACGGCGATGGACCGACACACGACAATGTCAACGACTCCACACGTCCAACAGGACAAGGCTTGGGTCGGCACGACGTGTCCTGAGCCATTCCAAGGTCTCACTGGAGACGAGTTAAGCCGGCATAGCACGCCGCGGCCTGAAACCTGTCGGGCCCATGCCGGCACGACCCAACTCCCACCTCTCGGAGAGGAGGAATATGAGAGGAGAAAAGAAGAAGAAGAAATAATTATTTTAATTTGAAACAAAAGTAGGGGTGTTTGTTTGTAAACAAATTTGGAGTTAAACGTAATATAATTGAATTACATCGTGTCTAGATCAGCAACCCAGGAATCCATATGAGTTAAATGTAATATAATTGAATTACATCGTGTCTCCGTACTGTAGAGTGGAGCTGAGAGAGCCTTTAGCTCTTTGCCTCTTCGTCTCCTATTCCTCCTCTCCTCACCCCCAAGGCCCCGACCTCCGCATCTACAGGTCACGTACGACCACGCCGGCGTCGGTCATGGTCGGGGACTTGCAGGAGGTGGCCCAGGCGGCAGTCATCGGGCTCCTCTTTGCCTTCCTCGTCGCCAAGCTCATCTCCATCGTCATCGCCTTCAAGGAGGACAACCTCCGCATCACCCGCTCCCCTCCTACTTCCACCACCCCGTCCAGTTCCCCTGCGCCCCCCGTCACCCCCAGCCCCGAGGCCCCGCCACTTCCCTCCCGGGTCAGCCACGGCGACGCCAGCGACAGCGACAGCGACTGGGAGGGCGTGGAGAGCACGGAGCTCGACGAGGAGTTCAGCGCCTCCTCCGCCTTCGTCGCGGCCTCCGCCGCCTCCGGCACCAGCGTCCCCGAGGAGGCGCAGCTGAGGCTCTACGGCCTCTACAAGATCGCCACCGAGGGGCCCTGCACCGCGCCGCAACCGTCCGCCCTCAAGCTCAAGGCCCGCGCCAAGTGGTAGATTCCACCCCTTGTCTTGCTAAATTTGTGGGGGATTCGGTTCGATCTTTTCTGTTAGAGTTGGGTTTAGCCTTACTGTTTTGGGACCAGGGTTAGGAAATGGATTGGATTTTATCGATATCTAAATTTAGCATCTATTACTGCGGGAATTGGTGCTCTGTTTTCAAAAAATTTTTTTTGCCGGAATTGCTGATCAGATGAAGATTCTGGTGTTATTTGTGCTTTGCACTGACCAGGAGAGGTTGTTCATAACTAAATATCGCCAAGTGTATTGCTTTGTGCTAACTTTCTAACTAGAATTATTGTTAGAAACATAGAATTGGTGATATTGCCACTAGGTTTCTAGGTTTGGTGTATAGGAAGTGAATCTCATATGATAGACTGATATTCGGATCTCATGCGTTATTTAGTCTAGTTGTTATGGGCATTGCCAATTGATTGCTTTTTTTTTTTTTGCATTGTATTTTTGGGCCACTGTTACCTGAGCACCTAACTACTTTGATTCAGTGTCATGCTCCATGTCCAATTATGTCACTGGTGATCATGGTGCATAGCTGGGTAGGGCATGGATTCTTCTTTTGAAGACATCCTTTGCCCTTTGGTTCTCTGGATTTTCAAATATGAGCACTGAAACTCAGATATCTACTATTTGCAGTGAACTTATATTAGCAGTACGTTTTTCGCTTTTGCTCTGTCTGTGTTTGTTAATTTGGACAAAGCAATCCAGGTTACCAAGTATACTTGTCGGTTTAATATTTGTGTGATGTGAATATGCCAGGAATGCTTGGCATAAATTGGGTGCTATGCCTACAGAAGAAGCTATGCAGGATTACATTAAAATTGTTGATGTGCTATTCCCTAACTGGGCTGTTGGTTCGAGTGCAGTAAGTTTTCTATGTCCTCATTTGTATAGGAATCCCCATCACTGTGTTGGCTCTATTTCATAACCTGTTTGACATGATTTCAGAAAAAGAAAGATGAAGATAGCACAATTCCTGCTTCAGGTTCGAAGGGACCAATGGGACCTGTATTTAGCAGCTTCATGTACGAGGAAGATCAAGGAAATGAATTGTGAGTTTTTTACCACAAAGACATCTTGTACCTTTGTTCTTATGCGTTAGTTTTACCTTGATGATGTACTATATTTCTTTTTTTTGGGACATTATTTCTTTTGTTGACTAATAAATTATAGCAAATAAAAGTGACATGATTCATTGTTTAGTATGCAGCTAGTTATCTCCATGGTGGTGCTATTAGGCCTTATTTGTCTAGCCATCTAGTGCTTTACCTGTACTATTGTTTCCAGAATTACACTGAACCTATCTGTACCTGCAGAGAACTTGGTGACATCCATGTTTCAGCAAGGGAAGGAGCAATTGATGACGTAGAGAAGCATTTGGCTGCTGGTATAGAAGTCAATTTGAGAGGTTTGTGTTTGTAAACTATCCATGCTTATGTCCTCTTTGTAGCATAACTCAATTAAACTTAGTTTGTCTTATGATGGTTTCAGATAGTGAAGGGAGGACACCATTGCATTGGGCTGTTGACCGTGGCCATCTAAATGCTGTTGAGGTTCTTGTCAATGCAAATGCGGACGTGAATGCTCAGGTATCTTTTTTTTTGGTATGCTTTACTCGTGGCATTCTAGAATTCCCATGTTGATAAATTGGGTGACTGTATTGTAGAAGGAGAAGCTGGTGATATATCTAAATATTTTTCAGTTGGTTTGTGTTATAAACTACACTAAATGGGCAAACCGTTGGGTGTATAAATATTCATTCTGACCTTAGGATACCATTGGCAAGTTATCAGCTTGCCAGGACGCCAGGTTGGTGTTTTGACATTTGACATACCAGCTAACTAGTCAGTGGATATATGGTAGTTCCATTAGGTATCATAGGGCTCCAGAGTACAGACGCCACCTTTTTTAGACATTTAACTATTTAAGCATTATTATGAGCTCTATGAACTGAACTTTATTTGTGTGTCATCCATATTCAGGACAATGAAGGTCAAACGGCACTTCATTATGCTGTCCTTTGCGAGAGAGAAGATATTGCTGAATTGCTTGTCAAGCATCACACTGATCTTCAGATTACGGATGAGGATGGGAGCACTGCACGGGACTTATGCTCTTCGACCTGGTCTTTTATGAAGCTGGCAAACTGACAAGGCGATGCGCTGGACATTTGTTGACGTTTACCACCAAGAAACACACCGTCCTACATTAGCTAAATCAGATGAGTTGTTTTTATCAACCTCATCGCATAGGTTGTCAAAGCTCAAAAGATATTGCAGCATTAGTGCTCGGAGATAGTTTGTAGTATTGCTTTATACAGTTTACACTGTATTAGTGTATTTGTGCTGCACACCAACGGTTGGCTAGAAAAAGGTATTCCATATCTTTCGATTGTACTAAAGCCGAGTACAAACCGAGATTATACGTTACGTCGTATCATCAAGTTAACAACAACCGTGGTATCGACTACACCGTGCACATCCAACCATTAAACACTTTCAGGTTTAGTCTGGGCTGGGCTGGGCTGGGCTGAGCTTGGTAGGGTGTGGGCTGGGCAGGCCTGGGCTTGGATAGGGTATGAGTTGGACTGGGCTTGGAGAGGGTATGTACCGGACTTGGGTTTAGACCAAGCTTGGATAGGGTATGGGCTGGCCAGGGTACGGTATTGGTTGGACTTGGTTTAGTTTGGCCTTGGGTTAGGATGGGATAGGGATGAAAATGATACGGTTGTTCCATTTTCGTTTTCACATTTTTTTTTACCGGTAACAAAAAGGAAATCGAAAATTCTGAAAACGGATGCGGAACGGAGTGGATACGAAAATAAAAGTAAAAAAATTTCATAAAAATGTAGTATAAGATCACAATATACATGACCACAAAGAACAATATAACCCATTCCATCTCCAAGGTAGGCACAAAAATAATGTTATGTCCACCGATATCATCAGAAAAAATTTTTACAGGTTTATCAGCTAAAGGCTCATTATTTGTCTGAGTATCGGACCATCATGTTCTCCTCCATATCATTATCATTGACATCCTGTTGCTCCACCAACTACAAAGGTGTAATGCTCTAAAATTTCCATATTATTGTTCGATATTATTTTATGATTTTTTGATATTTATCCTGGATTTTCTGCAGTTTATAAATGCCATTTTGCTATTTTTAGATTTATAAAATTAATTTATTCATGAAAAATAAAAATAAAAATATGCTGAAAATAATTTTCCTAGGTTCAAAATGTTCCAACGTATTTTTGAGATTTTTTCTAAAA
Organism: Rhipidocladum racemiflorum; assembly: GCA_036346355.1. Lineage (NCBI taxonomy): Eukaryota > Viridiplantae > Streptophyta > Magnoliopsida > Poales > Poaceae > Rhipidocladum > Rhipidocladum racemiflorum. The sequence goes on along the minus strand of CM070575.1, from coordinate 1,419,288 downwards.
TTTTTAAACTTATTTGATATTTTCTATAAAGCCAATTGCATTTCTAAAATTATTTTAATTAAAAAATAAATATAAATTCTCCATTCTCTTTTTTGGGCCAAGCCTGTCTTCCTTTCTGGCGCATTTTCATTTTTAATTTCCAGTTTCACTTATATGGAATTCCCGTTTCTATTTTCGTCGGAACTAGCTCTCCCGTTTCCGTTTCTGACAAAAAATTTTCATTTTTGTTTTCATTTCCGTACCGGTATTGTTCGTTTCCGTTTCCGAAAAAAGGGCACTCCCAATGCTCCTATATCGGCAGTTTTTTAACCATACCATGTATTATTAATGCCGATATAGAGAGAAAATTAAAGAAATGATAGATAAAAAGCCATTTCTTGTATGAGAAACAGCTTAGGCAAACAAACCAAGGAAAGATACGATAAAAACATGCATTGTGAAGAGGATGGTTATATCTCTGAGTTGCATGATATTTATTTGATGTTCTCTATGTATTTGTGCTAAGATACAAAGTGTTGAAGGGGTTATATCTAGTACTATTTTATTAATGATGTGGATGGATTTAGATATGATTAGAGAAACTTTGCATTTTGAGTACCCCAATATATTTTGGATTTTGATAAACATCACCCGTCTACTTTACTCCTTGAAGTTTGATGGTTCGTCTACTTAGGGTTTATTTATTTTTGCTTTTGATTCTGAATTATAGCCCCAAAAGCTAAATAAAAAATAACCAGCCTGATTCTAATAATCAATTCTCACAATCCAACCCACTCATATACACTAGAATCCATAATTCACTTCATATTTGTTTTTGGATTCTAGCTTTTAGAGAATCAACTTCTCTACAACCACAATCAAGAATAAGCTTTTAGAGAATGCAAAGCGATAACAAACAGGCTCGTAGTCTACTTAGCCTCCTGGGCTGTAAAGCTATGTATGTATTCTTTCTACTCTGGGTTCATAAAATCGGAGCAAATAACCCCTAAAGTGGTTTTACCACCGTGGTTTTAAAATCACCTTTTGGGTGGGACCTAGGTGTCATATAGAGAGAGAAGGGACGGGAGAGGGAAGACATCACTCGCGTGTGGTGGGCCGACCGGCGACAGGAGTGGTGGCGGCGCCTGGGGATGGAGACAACCTAAAGTTCCGTCGTGGTCGTCCTCCTGGTTGTCATCCTCACTCGTGGACCTCTGGTAAACTGCCTAGAAGTTGCAAAATCTGACCACTCCTTTACCACCCATGGGTTAGAATGGTACCCTATTGTCACTCGATGAGACAAACCCGAAAGCTTGATGGGATAAAAATAACTACAGAATAGAATTGCCTATCAACAGCATATATATGATCTATTCTAATGGGAAATATATTAGCGTACAGATGTTATAATGTTCATTTTTTTATCTTTTCATCCATAATTTACAATTTTCACTTGGGTCTCTCATCAGAATCAGGATGTAACAGATCGCGAATACCGTCACGGCCTAATTTGTTACCGAAGCTCGTCATGGAAATCACCGTCAACATCGTCGTCGTCGAAGTGATCATCCATGTAAACAATGTTGTAGAAGGACATATAGTGGTTCAGCATCTCCTCCGGTGATAGTTTGCCGTCTCTGTCGTCATCAGCCTGCGCCATTAATTTGCAGTTGAAGAAATCAGGAACCGAAGGTTAGTTAATCGTTTAATATATACTTCAGTTTGCTACGGTCACCTTCATCAAAAGCTTTGCGTACGATGTAGTATAGGAGAACTCCCCTACGACGAGGGTCTGAATTGCCGGCCGTGCTTCTTCCACTCCCAAATAGCTGGACAAAAGGGCAAAGAATTAAGAGAAAAGGTAATTAAGCATCCTCATCTAGATTAAGTAAAAGTATTATTGAACAAGACTACAAGAGGCAGTTCAGAATCCTATTAATCTGCAATTTCAAGCTGCATGCGTGTCCTTCAAATGCAGGTTTCGTCTAAGGATTTCGGTTTTAGGTTAGTATACTTGTCCATGTCTGCGTCGAGCTCTCGGAACATTTTTTCAGCCTCGGCACGACCAACATCATGACCACCATCGTGCCATGCAACGGAGATGTGGTCGATCCTGTGAGATTGGTCGATGAACTCCTCCAAACTTAACCGTCCATCTCTATCGCGGTCCATTTCGCTGTTCTCCATGCCAAAATGCCAACAAGAAAAAAAGATGAATCAAACATCTCGATTTCTCGAATGGACTACAATTTTTTTTAAAAAAACTAGCCTGCAATGGAATTTCAAGGTATTCAGCCATGTTCCTCGCAAAAAAGAAAACAAGGTGTTCAACCATGCAAACCACACTGACCTTAGCTTATCCTTCAATATCCAGAGTTGCACTTTCTCCTGGCTACTATCTTCAGGATGCAAGAAGCTACATCACACATGCATTGACCCAGCGTTAGACCAGTTCTGATCTGATGAATTGAGTAGTGAATGGATTGCAAAGAAAAATGATTCCAAATCCAAATGTCTGCAGTACTCTTTGAACTCGACAGTGTCAAGGGTGCCGCTCTCATCTCTATCTGCGCTTGCAAACTTGTGATGCCACCAGCCCGGTTTGCCGTGCTCCGTGTTGCTCCAATCTGCAAACCAGTAGAGTAGCAGGGACATCAAATTCGGCATTATATATCGTTTCGAATATCGACGCGATCTCCAAAACATATATTTATTAATAACTAACTTTTATTATAATATATTTATAAACCCAAGAAAACTATAATATTTTGAAAATACTTTTTAAGCCAAATATACACATATGATTTTTATGTATCTAATTTAAATATTTAAAAAGATCGATACTGATAATTAAAGTTTTAAGAGTTTTAACTGTATTTATGTTCAAAACATAACTATTTGTGACCGGAGGAGTACTAATTAATCAAACTCGAAAGTTGTCCCGAATCACGGTACTAAAATGCAAACATGCATGGCACATTGTGCAAACCTATGTCCTGGTCGGGATCGACGCCCAGGTACTCGCGCAGCGTGACGGCGCCGTCCCCGTCCTTGTCGTGCTTCTCCATCTCCCGCCGCGCGAGGGCGTCGAGACGCTCCGCCGCCTGCCGGTGCAGCCACGCCTCCAGCTCGGCGTGGCTGATGCCACCGTCCTTGGGCGACCTGTCCAGCATCGCGAACAGGTACGCGAGCCGCTCCCTCACGTTCAGCGCCGCGTTCGACCCGAAGTACCTTGTATGCATTTGGCACGCAAAACCCGCAAGAAATCAAGCGCTCGTCACGTGAAAACAGCAGGTTTTGTGCAGATACATCGCTCGGTGCGTGTGGCGTACGTACCGATCCAGGGGGCCGAGCGCGGCGTCGAAGTGTGCCCACTGATTGGGCAGACGATCGAGCGTGTCGTGGAAGGTCTTGATGTCCGGGAGGCCGTGCTGCTCGCCGGCGTGGAGCAGCAGCTCGAGCTCGGTCGCGAACGGGCCCAAGGGAGCGTGGTTGAACGGCATGTAATTGTAATGACGGCCGGAGCGGCGGTTGGGGCGGGCGGCGCTGGCGTGGACGGGGGCCGGCGAGGCGTCCGGGTCAGGGAGGAGGAGGTACAGACAGAGCAACGTGCTGGCCGAGAGGAGGACGGCCACCGCCGGACCCGCCATGCATACTCTTCTAACCGGGCTGGCCGGCCGGCGCGCGGCACGGGAGGTGGTGCTGGTGCTCACCCCCGTGCGAGGGCGGCACGGCACGGTGCATGACTGCGGTGATTCGGCCGGTTCGAGCGGCCCGACGCGACGGTGCATCTGTTGTGTTTTGCAGTGCCCCGCGGTTTGTGGCCTCGGAAGCTGGAAAACCGCACGTCGCGTCCCCCACCCCCTCTTGTTTCCTTCTCTGCGGATGCTGGCTTGGCCGCAAAATAAGGGAGGGAGGGAGGGCGTGCATGATGTGGTGCTGGCACTAAAAAAAAAAATTGCATGTCAAGCTCCACATGGCATTGGCTAAAAGTTTCATTAGTTTTAAAAGCACCTTTTGGGTGGGACCTAGGTGTCATATAGAGAGAGAAGGGACGGGAGAGGGAAGACATCACACGCGCGTGTGGTGGGCCGACCGGCGACAGGAGTGGTGGCGGCGCCTGGGGATGGACAACCTAAAGTTCCGTCGTGGTCGTCCTCCTGGTTGTCATCCTTACTCGTGGACCTCTGTAAACTGCCGAGAAGTTGCAAAATCTTACCAGTCCTTTACCACCCATGGGTTAGGACATGTACAATGATTATATTTAGCTGTCTATAAGAGATGACACGTAGGGTTTTAAATGATGTGGAGGAGAGAGAAGACTGCTGTCTACTATTTAATAGACAGCTTTATATTTTTATGTATCATTGTTGTCGGGGATTGGCTATCTGGCAAAAGACCACGGTACCCCCGTAAAAAGCTAAACCCGCCGACCTTGTGGTACTAAAAGAAGATGCTCGGGAGAATGAAACGAGCATCCCTCCTTCTCCTCCGAGCATACGCGTCTGCGCCTTTATTCGCAGAAGCACCAAACACGCCCCCCCCCCACGAGCAAGCATGCTCGTAGAGGCCACGACCTACTCGGGTGTTTGGTCGGAGGGCCCAGCGAACGCTACAAGGAAGGAAGGAGCCAACCAATCAGCCAGAGATCAAGGGAGATCATACCCGAAATTCAAATAACGCTGAATCAAGGACAATGGGTCACGGATATGGATACATAGCGTGATCCCAGGAGGTAGTTACCTTCTTCGTATCTCTAGTCGTAGTATTTAAACCCCTCAAGATCTCAGAACGGGGAGGGACACAAAGATAGAACACAATACACTGGAGTAGGGCTATTATCTCGGCGGTGAGAGGCCCGAACCAGGATAAAACACCGTGTCCCCCTTTTCTTCTTCTCCCGACCTCGCATCGCTCGAACGCCCTCTTCGATCCGCACGACGGGCTCTGTTGATCCCCATTCAACAAGTAAGCTCGACGGAGCCCGTTCTCCAATCGTCGATACCGGCGCCGTCCGTGGGGACCGGCGGCTTGATTCCGTCTGCATCAAGATCCTCGAGGATGCCGAACTCGGGAGACACTCGGACCTTTGTGTTTTTGACCACGTTGAAGATGACGGCGTGTACTACGCCGCCGACAACGTGGCGGGGTGACCGATCCTATCGGTCACACCGAGTCTGGGAGCCCTTCCGGACACGGAATGCGAGGGCAGGCCTCCATTCCTCAGACATTGCCCTCGGGGACCCCGAGGATGATCGCGACGGGCTCTACGATGGCCTGGACATACCAGGCGACCTAGAGCTCGGCCGAGAAGCTGCGTCTCAAGGGGATACAATGATGTCCCCATCACTTTCATCCCGCCTCGCCGAGTCAACGTGGCGGGAGCCGTGCGGAGCCGGAGAAGGATCCTCTGACGCCGCCAAGCATGACCACTACGAGGCGGCGGACTCCACCGAGGCGTCCTTGGGAAAGACCCTCGCGAGCATTCGCCGCCAGGCAAAGGGGGCGCGCCGACGGAAAGGAACTCGTGGGTACCGAACTCCCGATCGCGCCCAGGCGTCGCCAAAGCTCACCGCCGCTTGATTCACCGGAAGCGGAGCGATTCTGAGCCTTGGCGGCGGTCGTCGTGACTCTTGATTTCCCGAGCAAGTAGACTTAGAGGCCGTGGGCGTGGTCGTAGCCGAAGATTTGGAAAGGCTTGCCGCCGAGCTAAAAGTCTCGGATCCTCCCGTGTGATCGGGATGCCCTAATGTTTCTGGGACCATCACAACGCTCCCCGTGCGCTCGACAGAGGTGAATCTCGGAGCCATGCTCGAGATCGCCCCATCGCTAACCTGATCCGGAAAGGCCGGAGCGATCCACAGAGCAACCTCAGAGCGATATCCAGATAATCGCCAGATTACGAGCACTCAACGCTCCACGACCAAGCGGTCGTCGCCACGACCGTCGCATGAGGTTTTCTCCCGACGACACCGCGACGGGCGTTGGGTGGAAGACCCGCGTGGAGGCCGCTATGACCGAGGATTTCACCGTGAAATCCCGAAGCCGCTGCCAGGCCTTCACGAGCTCCTCCGAACGCCGCATGGCCGAACAGATTCAAGCCCGGCCACATCGAAAGGTTCAACGGGACCCGTAACCGGACGAATTTCTCTCAATATATACTACCGCCATCCTCGCCACGGAGGCGATGAGGGGGTGATGGCAAATTACCTGCCGACGGTTCTGGACGGAGCCGCTCGTACGTGGCTTTTTAATCAGAAGGAAGGCTCCATACGGTCCTGGGGGTAGCTCAGCGCCAGCCCGAGCAAATTTCGAGCTGTTACATCCGCCGAAAGGAGCGACTGAGCGCTTGATACAGACGGACAGGGAAACCCTGCGACAATTCGTCCAGAGATTTATCCAGGTCCGGAACTCGATCCCGAACATATCGGACGAGGCGGTCGTCCGAGCTTTCAAGTTCGGGGTACGAGACGTGCGCTTCACGCAGGACCTGGAGATCCACCCGGATCTAACGGCGAACGAGCTCTTCCGAATGGCCGATCGATACGCCAACGCAGATGAAGCCGTCCAATGGAAGAAAATCTTTAAGGGAAGTCGCCGCCTCAACCTGGCCTAGAGACCTCGGCTAGCAAAAGGGCTCAGTGCAGAGACAAGAAGATCAAGAAAAGAAGAAAAAGCAACCCTCGCCACCATGGTAGCCGCGGTGGAACAACAACAACCCCGAGCAACCCAGCCGGCAGCCACGGGCTTAACGCCTGGGAGAGGACAACCACACAGGCCTCGAGGACGAGGCGACCAAGCGGATCGACGAGGCGACCAAGCGGACCGACGGGGCGACCTTCATCTGTCTGGCTTCACCAGCGACGGCACGACCTCACGGAATTGCCGAACGTGGACCTACCGCTGGAAGCGATTTTACTGGCGAGGGTCCCATGCCGATGCTTCCAGAGCAGGGTGAAAATGACAAAGGAAAACAGCCCGCCGAGGAAAGTGAGGATGACATGGAATACCAAGAACCAAGGAATCACATAGCGGTCATCTTCGGGGGCTCCTCCGCCTACAAGTCCCGCCGGGACTTAAAGGACGCCGCAAGAGAAGTGCACCAGGTTACCCAGGGTAAGCCTCCGGTGCAGCAGCTGAAATGGTCTGAGGTATCCCTCACCTTCTCCAAGGACGATTGTCCCCTTGGGATGACCAAACCCCAGAGGCTTCCGATGGTCGTGAACCCCACCATCAGCAATACCGTTGTCGGTCGGGTCCTCATAGACTCCGGGAGCTCTTTGGACCTCATTTCAGCCAAGGTTTTGGACGAGATGCAGATTCCTCGTTCCAAAATCAAGAGTGTGGCCGTGCCCTTCTTCGGGATAGTCCCAGGCACCTCGATCAAACCTCTGGGGCAGGTCGTCCTGCCCGTAAGTTTTGGCGGCCCAAGTAACTTCAGAACGGAGCTAATCACCTTCGAGGTGGTAGACTTTGAGTCGGCCTACAACGCCATCCTCGGCAGGCCGGCCTTGGCCAAGTTCATGGCCGCCTCTCATCATGCGTATCAGTGCCTGAAGATTTCCGGACCGAACGGAGTTATAACCATCAAAGGGAACCACAAGTCCGCACTCAATTGCGACGAAAGAGCCCTAGATATGGTCGGTCAGTTACCCACTCGCGGTCCTGACCAAGAGCCGAAGCATTCCCGGCCTAAACTTGCCCTCCAGCCTGGAGGAGAGACCAAGGCTGTTCCGCTCAACGAGTCGGAACCGGCCAAGGTCGTTCATTTGGGATCTTAGATCCCAAATAGGAACTCGAGCTCGTCACCTTCCTCCGGGCAAGGTCGGATGTGTTCGCCTGGGAACCATCCGACATGCCCGGGGTCCCAAGGGAGGTGGTCGAGCACAGGCTAGCGGTTCAGCCTGACAAAAAACCAGTGAGACAGAAACTTAGACGCTTTTCCCCGGAAAAACAGGCAATCATCCGGGAGGAACTTGATAAACTCCTAAAAGCTGGCTTCATCAGAGAGATCGAGCACTCCGAGTGGCTAGCCAATCCAGTCGGGTCGTGAAGAAAGGAGGCAAGTGGCGCATGTGCGCCGACCACACGGGTTTGAACGCAGCTGCGTGCCCAAAAGACAACTACCGTTGCCTCGCATAGACCAATTGGTGGACGCGACGGCAGTGGTCACGCACCATGAGCTTCCTAGACGCCTATTCAGGCTATCATCGATCGACTGTCGCGCGAAGACGAGGAAAAGACTTCCTTCATCACCCCGCTCGGTACCTTCTCGCTATACGACCATGTCTTTCGGCCTCGAGAAATGCGGGAGCAACCTTTCAACGCCTCATGCAGAAGACTTTCACGCACCAAATAGGTCGAAATTTGGAGGTCTATGTCGATTTACATAGTTGTCAAAAGCAAGAGTACTTCGGGTCACGTTGTCGACTTGGAAGAAACTTTACGTAACCTCAATAAGCATCGAATAAAGCTAAATCCGTAAAAATGCGATTCGGCGTGAAGGCCGGCAAGGTGCTCGGCTACATGGTCGGGCCACATGGCGTTGGGGCTAACCCGAGAAGATCGAAGCCATTGAGAACATGAGGTCGCCCACATGCGTAAAGGAAGTACAAGCTCGACCGGAAGAATGGCCGCCTTAAGCCGGTTCGTCTCCTACCGGGAGCGAGGACTACCTTTCTTTAAAGCCCTCCGCAAGCATGATGGCTTCACGTGGACGGAGGAAGCTGATCGCTGCGTTCAAAGAGCTAAAATAGTACCTCTCCCAACCGCCCGCCCTCGTCACACCCACAAACAGGGGAAGAATTGCTATTATACCTGGCGGCAACCCGCAAGCGAAAGCTTCGGTGTTAGCAAAGAGAGAGAAATGGTACCCACGACCTATCTATTACGTCAAGTACTTCATGGACCAAAGGGGCGTTACCGAGGTCCAAACCTCTGTACTCATTCGATGGCCTCCAGGAAGTTGCGTCACTACTTTCAAGCACACAAGATCGTGGTGCCGACCGGCTTCCCACTCAGGGAAATCCTGAAAAATCAGACGCCTGGTCGCATAGCCAAGTGGGCAATGGAGCTCGCCGAGTTCGAGCTGGTGTTCTCGGCCGCACGGCGATAAAATCACAAGTCTTGGCTGATTTCGTGGCGAGAATGGTCGGCTCGGCACCACCGGCCAGCGGGGACCGATGATTCGAGGGAAAACTCTGGACCATGTATTTTGATGGATCCCGAGCATACGAGCTCGGGGCCGGGCGTCGTCTTGGTCTCCTGATGGAGAGCAACTTCAAGACGCCATCCAACTACATTTCACGCGACTAACAACGCGCGGAGTACGAAGGCCTTTGGCGGACTTCGGCATGTAAATCGCTAGGAGTCCAACGGCTCATTGTGAAGGGCGATTCACGCTGGTCGTAAACCAGGTCAACAAGGAGTATCGGTGTTCGATACCTCAATGGCGCCAGACCTGGCTGAAGTAAGGAAGATGGAGAAATACTTCAAGAATTTCAAGTAATCTACATCCCTAGGAAGGATAATTCCTGGCCGACCAAATGTCTAAGGTCGGTTCCTCTCAAACCACCGCCCGGTGGGGTGCTTGTCGAGCACCTACATAAGCCCTCCATTCCCTCGAAGAGGAGGCACCAGAGACCGGGCGGTAGGGTCTCCTTCCTCGAGCAAAGTGCAAATTGGATGACGCCATTCATCCAATATCTTGCGCATGGGACATTGCCCGAGGAAGAAGCCGAGCGTTCGGCTAATAAGGCGATCTTCTCAAGACAGATCGATCGAAGGCGACCTATACCGGAAAGGCGCATTAGGGATCCTTTCCAGATCGTCTCTCGGAGGAAGGCCGATACCTTCTTCGTGATATCCATGAAGGAATGTGCGGAGCTCACTCGTCTTTCAGACGCTTGTGAGCAAGGCCTTCCGACTAGGGTACCATCGCCCACGGCCTTGACGGACGACGGTCAATCGTAACGACTACGGGCATGCCGTTTCATGCTCGAAAAGTCCGTCAACCGGCATATGCCCTGCAAACCATACCACTCTCGTGGCCGTTCTCAACCTGGGGGCTCGATGTCCTTGGACCCTTCCCCCGAGGTCAGAAAGGCTGCAAGTATTTGCTCGTGGCCATCGACACTTTCACTAAGTGGATAGAGGCCGAGCCCGCTCGACCATCTCGGCCCAGGCGGCCAAGAGATTCCTCCGCAGTAATGTGGTAACTCGGTTCGGGATACCCAACCGTCTTATCACAGACAACGGGACCCAGTTCACCAAATGAACTGTTCCAAAGTTATCGCGAGGAGGTCGGGACCAAGGTCTGCTTTCGCCTGCGTGGCACATCCACGCAGTAACGGAGCACTGAGCGAGCAAATGGGCAGCTAGTCCAGGGCATAAAAGAGGGTCTTTAAGACCCTCAACCAAAGACAAGCAAAGAAGTGGGTGGATGAGCTTCCCGCCGTTCTTTGGTCTGTCCGCACCACGACCCGGTCGAGCCACAAAGTAAACGCCTTTCCGACTTCGTCTACCCGCGGAGGCCATTCTGCTCGCCGAAATCGTCTTTGGGTTCCCCAAAGGGTGCAACTGATCGATTCCGTCGATCAAGAGGTTGAGCGCCTCGTCGACTGGACCTCGTCGAGCGACACGCGAACGGGCGTTGCTGGCCTCTGCGGTTTACCTCTGAGCTCTTCGTAGGCATGCGGCCAAGACAGTCCGACCTAGGGTCCTGCAAGTCGGCGACATGGTCTTACGAAGAGTTCAAGACTGTCGAAGGCCAACAAGCTAACCCCAAGGTGGGAAGGACCCTACACGGTCGTGTCTACAAGACGCCCGGGGCTGTTCGCCTCGCGATGCCAGATGGTCGGGAGCTCACCAAAGACTGGAACATCGATCAAGCTGCGTAAATTCTACGTTTAGACGAGTACTCCTATCTCGCGCCTTTGCGTTCTTTCCAATAAAACGTTTCCCTCTTTCTCGTGTTTCGTCCTCGCTTTGTCGAACGAGCATCGTCGTTTCAGCGGCATTGCGCATTTAACTTATCCGACAAGTATGTGCGCACCATTTCCCTTGGCCCCCGGCCGGATGCTCGCCCAATCGTTCACTTTCCACAGTAGCTCTTCACTGTATGCGTGGTCGGGCGCGAGCATCCACTCTAAGCCCGGTTCAGTGACCATTCGGGTATGGTGGCTCTACGTGATGTTGGTTTAAAGTTCGTCTACTCTGTGCTCACATTTCTTCTCGACGCAACCGACCTACTTATATCATTCAAAAAATCGTCACGACCAAAGCGACCCTTAAAATTTCCCCATGAACAAACTCGTGCTCGCAACAGTGAGGGCACGACCCTTGTCCATGGCAGGGGCTCCGTATGATAGGAACGTTCCGTCCCTTCTTCCAAGGATCCTTTGCTCGTATCTATGCTATATGCTCTTATGCAGGAACTTATTTTCTTTTTCTGCAGAACCGGGATCATATAGGCATATGTTGAAGACGAACTCGAGAAAAACAGGCAAGGATCGAACACCTGCGAGTTTGCTCATTTAACCCGAAATGTTGTTTTTTTTACAGGGTTTACACGAGCTAAAAATAAAAGAAGAGCTAAGACCTACGCTCGACCAAGGCGGCAAGTTCCTCCTTAAGGGAGTCGACCTCCGCCTCCAGGTCCAAAACTTTCCGACGAGCGGCGCGACCTTCAGCCGCGCTGTCCCGAAGGCGCTGCACCTCCTTGAGCTGGGCCTCTTCGCGCTCCCGAGCTCGTTGGAGTTCGGCGCGCAGGTCGGGGACCTCCACCAAGAACTTCCCAGCTCCTCTTCGAGGTCGGCACACTGCTCCGAAGTGTTCTTCGCCGATCTCGCTCTCAAAGAGCTGGTCCCGAAGTCCGACGACGAGGCTCTTCGCCGACTCCAGCCTCCTTCAGTCGGCCTCGCGCACTCCTGAGACCCGACGCTCGAGATCGGCGATCTTGGCGTCTTGCTCGCGATGGTACGCCCAGAACTCCTCTGCTGGAACTGCGGAGGCATCGATGTCCTCCATAGCCTTCGCCGCAAACTTGGAGCAAAAAAGAAGAAAAGGGAAGGAAGGTCAAGAAGAACCCCTTGAAGATTGCTCGCCTCATGAAAAAAGTTAGAAGCAAAGCGCTTACCAGAAGAGCCCGGCTGACCAGCTTGTCCTGAAGCCGCTGGCGGTCGGTAGCACCAGCTCGGAAAAGGATTAACCCACGCAGGCCATCCTCGATCCCGAGCCAAGACGTCAGATCTTGCCCCTCCTGGCACCTGGTGCTCCCAGGAGGGCAACGACGCTTTCGCCGACCAACCGGGACGCCCGAGGTTGGTCTTCAGCATCAACAGCGGCTCGTGGTCGCCTTCCTCCCCGCCGGCCGTGTGCGGGCCGACGCCGATCACGCTTCCGCCCCTTGCACTTCCGCCACGGAAGCAATGGAAGCTCCACGCCCGGCGATTGGTCGAGGCGACCACCTCCGGCTCGTGATCCGCGGCCGGGGGCAGCTGGTCATCAACGACCACCTCCTCTTCGTGGCCCGCGGACGGAGGCAGCTGGTCATCAACGACCACCTCCTCTTCGTGGCCCGCGGACGGAGGCAGCTGGTCGAGCTCGGCGATCATTTCCGCGGCCAGGAGTGGACGGTCGATCACGACCGCATCTCCCCCTTGGTCCGCAGTTGGAGGTGGCTGGCCGGCAGCGACCGGCTCCTCCTCTTGGCTCACGGCCGAGGGCGGTGGGGCGAAAGCCACCACCCCTTGACCGTCGGAGCCCATCGCTTGGGGCTCGCTTGCGCTTACCCCTTCGCAAGGGACCAAGGCCAAGGCTTCTTGGTCCTCAGCCCCCTGCGGCTCCTGCTCCTCCGCGGCTGGAATAAGCTCGGGCCCCGCCGAGGGAAGCTCGGGCTCCACTGGGTCCGTAGCTGGCGCCGGCTCCTCCCCCATCTCGGCCATCACTTGGTCGACAACGCGGTCGAGCTCGGCGTCAACTGCAGAGTCGATAATCTCCTCAGCCATCTGGCGGAAGTGCAAAAACGACATCCGAGCTATCACGCCCACGCCAAACAGGGTGGGGTTAGCCCGAAGAAAATCGCAAGACAAGAACAGAATAAGAGAATGAAGTAGGAACCTACCTTACGCCTCGGCGAGCGCGCCATCCTCCTCGGCCTCCTCGCCGGGCCACGGCGACCTGCGCGGCGGCCTCGTGAGGCCTCGGCCACGACCACGACGCGCTCCTCCGCGGCGTCACTGGCACGTGCCATTGCCGGGTCGACGTCGTCCATGTCGACCTCTTCCAGCGTCGAGGCGCTTTGAGAGGTCGACCTCCTGCTCCTTCCGACTGCAGCATAGGTGGCCTCCTCTTCTTCCTCCTCCTCGGGTCATCGACCACCCGAGTAAGCCGGTCTGGAGGGCCTTGATCCGCCTCTCCAGCCGCTCCTTGGTCGGGAGGGACCTGGCCTCCTCCTCGGCCTTCCTCGCCTGCTCGGCGAGCTGTTCCAGTCGGCTCATCAGCTCCTGCCTCCTCCGTTTGAAGTCATCAAACCAGATTCGGAGTTCGCTTACCTCCTGACGGTCGGCGTACTCAAGGTGCGGCGTGGGGTCCTGGTCGGCTTCGGCGCCTCGACCGCAGCGCGGGAGGCGAGGCGGATGCTGGCGGCCTCGGCCGCCGTCCTCTTCTTGGAGCCCTGGCCGGTGTCGGCTTGCGGCAATAGCTGCGGCGTCGACACCGCAAGCTCAAGGGCGACCTTCTCCGCAAACAAATCGAGAGGAATAAGCTCGGAAAACATGCCCCCGAGCGGAAGCAGGAAGATGTACTTACCGCGTCGCCGCGGTCAAAGATGTTCTTGGGGACCTGACGATTGGGCGTCAGCTCCTTCTCCTTTGGGGCACCGAACATCTCGGCGACCCTCTCGTCAACCCAAATTGGCCCTGAGTCTGGCCACAATCAAGACTAAGACAAAAGATATATGTATGTATATAGCACCGATCATCGTAAAGCGGCGATGCTCGGAAAGGAGTCCAGGAACATACTGCGTTGTCCTCACGGGTGAGGTCATGCCACCGGTCACCTCGAAGAAGGGTGCTCGCGGCGCCTCAGGGGGACACCGGTTGAAGGTGAAATCCCGGCGATATCTCGACCGATGAGCCCCATCTCGGCGAGCTCATCGATCGCCCCGAGCACCCGCTCTTCCTCAGTTGCAGGCGGCGCGCGCCGTCTCGATGGGCGGAGCGTCCTCCCGATGTAGACCAATCGGGACCCTCCGCCTTCTTACGGTAGAACCAGAGGTCGGCCCAACCCGACACCGAGTCCTTCAAAGCGACAAGAGGATACTCGTATGGTCGGTTGGTCCGGAGGCGGAGATAAACGCAACCGGCGGAGCCATCCCGGCCGGTGCGAAAGGGGGAGTAGAAGTGAAAGAAAAGGCTAGCCGTGGGCACTACGCCCACGTACGCCTCGCAAAGATGGGAGAAGATTGCGAGAGAAAGGATAGAGTTGGGGTGGAGATGAGAGATCTCGCACCCACAGAAGGCAAGCACGGAGGCGAGGAAGTCGCTCTCGGGCAGACGAAGCCCGTTGATGGCATACAACTCACAGGAGACGATCTCCGTCTCGCTCTGGCTGCACCGCGTCGCCCTCGGGCACTCGACCCGAGCTTGGGTCGACGTACCCCTCATCCGTGAGCACCTGGAGCCTCCTTCGGGTCATCTGGCTGACCTTGAAGCGCGCCATGGCCAAAGAAGGAAGAGGAGCGAAAAGGGTTCTTGGGCGCTAGGGCTCTTGGAAGGTTTTTTTTGGCCGAAGACGAGCAAAGAGACACGGTGTAACTCCGACCTCTCCCGGTAGAAAGGGTTAAAAAGACAGTGAAGGGGCGGGATAAAAATCGCCGCCTATCACGTAGCAACACCTGGCCGGAAAAAGCGCCGCTTCCCGAGAAACTGCCGTACCGTTACAGGGAGGCTTCTCTGAGAAGGAACCGCAGAACAACCAAACGACGCGCGGAGCAGGCACGCGGCGGGTAAAGAAGCTCGTGTCCCGGCGTAAAATGGTCGTGCACCACGATCAAAAGAAGTTCAATCCCCCCTCAAGTCTTCTTAGGCTCAAGGGGAAGCCCGAGGGTTCCCCACTTGAACCTCGGGGGCTAGCTGTCGGGGATTGGCTATCTGGCAAAAGACCACGGTACCCCCGTAAAAAGCTAAACCCGCCGACCTTGTGGTACTAAAAGAAGATGCTCGGGAGAACGAAACGAGCATCCCTCCTTCTCCTCCGAGCATACGCGTCTGCGCCTTTGTTCGCAGAAGCACCAAACACGCCCCCCCCACGAGCAAGCATGCTCGTAGAGGCCACGACCTACTCGGGTGTTTGGTCGGAGGGCCCAGCGAACGCTACAAGGAAGGAAGGAGCCAACCAATCAGCCAGAGATCAAGGGAGATCATACCCGAAATTCAAATAACGCGGGAATCAAGGACAGCGGGTCACGGATATGGATACATAGCGTGATCCCAGGAGGTAGTTACCTTCTTCGTATCTCTAGTCGTAGTATTTAAACCCCCCTGAAGATCTGTAACGGGGGAGGGACACAAAGATAGAACACAATACACTGGAGTAGGGCTATTATCTCGGCGGTGAGAGGCCCGAACCAGGATAAAACACCGTGTCCCCCTTTTCTTCTTCTCCCGACCTCGCATCGCTCGAACGCCCTCTTCGATCCGTACGACGGGGCTCTGTTGATCCCCCATTCAACAAGTAAGCTCGACGGGAGCCCGTTCTCCAATCGTCGACAATTGTATAGACAGTCTGTTAATTGAATGAGAGATCACTACAGACAACTCTATAGACGATCCATTGTATGAATTACGGTTTGGGCCAGGCCGGCCAACGCGCCGGGCCGGGGAGTTACGGATTTGCGGCGTGCGTCCGTGCCTACGTGCGTTCCCTTCGCCCGCCATGATTTGCGCTTCGGTTTGGGTGGTTAAGGCGCGGGGTGGACGTGATGGAGAAGCGAGTGACGTCACGACCGAGATGCCGCGCGTGCTGCGGGTGACCGAGCTCTTCAAGGTTGGCCCTCCCCTGAGCTAGACTCGAGCCGGCATTTGAGCATGCCTACTTTCTCTCATTTATTTATAATTATGCTAGTTCGTCTAGATAAATCGGGATGGGAAAAAAAAAAGTAAATTATTCTTCCAAGTCATTTGAGGATGTGTGGATAAATAAATGCAGAGAAACTACATAGCCCAATTGAGCTCGAATGTGAGGCAATCCAATGGAGGCAGGGTGCTATACAACAATGGTTGAGGTGGATTCAACACATTAAGACACTGCAATTCTACAAATCAACTTGGCGCATACGATTATATACGCCACAAATCAACAGCGATAGCTTTGCATCCACCTGAAAACACAAGAAAAAAAATATATAGTAATCCCCTACAATTTGTTGTTTATAGGATGAACTAATGATATAAAAATGACATATCACAACACCTACATTTTACTTGGCGAGGATCGGAACGCCACAGGCAGCCTTTGCGTGCTTGTCTTCAGCGAACACAAGATTCCCTCTCACAAAAGTCGACAGGACCTTACCGGAAAGATGTTTTCCTAAATATCCGGAAATATTGTACAAAATATGGAGGAAATTTCGGTCAATAGGTAAAATCACATAAGCAAGAACTTTTACAAAGCACAATCTACATGTCATGCCAGGATAAAACAGCTCAAATAGTAATGAGTTCAAATAATAAAGAACCATTCAAGATAGAAAGCAAACCGGATGCTTACAACATGGCTGTCACCGAGATGGAACTGCGGTTCAGGTTTCCATACTACAATATCAGCATGGTACCCTGGTAGAATAGATCCCTACAAAAAATCAGTGCTACATTAGAGATGTATTGTTTCAATCATGTAATCGACATTACTTTTGAATTTGTGTGTCATATAGTATCAAGTGATCTAGCAGAATGGTATTTAAAGAAAATGAGAAGAACAAGCATATGTAAATGAAAACAGTATCTTGTTTC
Organism: Rhipidocladum racemiflorum; assembly: GCA_036346355.1. Taxonomy (NCBI): domain Eukaryota; kingdom Viridiplantae; phylum Streptophyta; class Magnoliopsida; order Poales; family Poaceae; genus Rhipidocladum; species Rhipidocladum racemiflorum. Next base: position 1,402,297 of record CM070575.1, on the reverse strand, counting down.
AAAAAAGAAGATGAAAAAAATTCATGATTCTTCCAAGATATACTTCCACATATTGTCCATATCTTCTTCTGTGCAATGTTCCCAACGTATGAATATTGGTGTTAGTAATGTGGATAGTGGAATATAAAAGCAATAAACTTCACTTCCCGCCTAACTCACCAGTACTATTATGCAAAAAAAAAAAAAACGAGTACAATATTTCATGAAAATTAGCTTGTAGCCAAGAATTGTCTTCAGCAACTGAGCTCTGAACAATAGTTCAGCAACTAGAAAAACTTGTGAAAAAAACCACGAGTAAATTCCACTTTAGGGAAGAATACCAGATTTCTCTTGTGAACTCATTAATTTTTCTAGTGAATAAACAGAATAGCACAATATTATCACTACCTTGTTCTTTTGCCCTGCAAGCTTTGCTGGCTTTTCACTCCACCATGTGGCTAGTTGATTTAAACTGATGCCGTACTTCTGTCCATAGGACCATGCAATGCTTCTATGCTTTTCCTCCTCATACAAATTACACAAATCTTGAAGCAAGCGAAGGGGTAAGTAATCCTCATCTACCCTTCATTAATGCTTTAATATTTGTGCAACTTTAAAAAAGAAGAGCATAGAAGCACCTCTCAATTATCATATACGAACTTCTGTAAAAAAATATTAGCAGTGTGTTTTTACAAACTGTTAAGCAAACTAACCTGCAAAGATGATATGCCTCCCCATGCCCCTAAGAAGTTGCCATCATCCATTAGTTTGAGATCAGGAGCTGATGGTGAATGGTCTGAGCTCAACATGTCTATGTGCCCATCCTAACATCATTCATGTAATAGTTAGCCTAGAGCAGTTGATTAGCAGGTTGCAACAAGTCAGAATCGGTAAGAAAAGGAAGTAGCATACAAGCAGAGCTTCCCAGAGATTTTTCCTGTTGGTAGCATCACGTGTAGGAGGAACACACTTATAGCGAGTATCCCCATCGGGAACTTCTTGAGCCGAAAATGCGAGGTAATGAGAAGCGCAAAGATTTATCGCCAAGAAACTGACCAAGAAAACCATGAAAAACAAAGGTTATTTCAGATTAAGAACTTTCGCACAACGGAGTGCATAGTTTGAATTACCATGTTGGTGGTCTGGTCTTGAGATACGTTGTGTAATATCGAGGATCTAGCTCACCATCTTGCCCCTGTTCATTCTCAACATCGGGTATGCGTTCTGCATGGATAAGTAAGGGCCTCTTGTACTTCGCCAATGTAACCAAACCCTCCTACATTGTAATACAGGAAGAGAAACTCTTCAGGGAGTCCATAAGAAGAATTATGAAAATCTTGTGGATGCCAAGTAAAACATAACAGAATTGGCAGAGCAGCACACCTCAATATGAGTTGAATTTGTCATGGGAAAGTCGTTGATACCAGAGGGGCACATAAAAGACTAGAGTCAAGAAAAACGAGAGCAGTCAGTTTCTCCTTCTATTGCATGCTTGTTTAGAAAAGGAAATGAGACAGAACGAGGCAACAATGCAAACCAGAAGTGATGAAACCAGTGGGGTCCTAATGCTAAATATTCCTAGCCAGAACCTCCAAATCAAAAAGAGCAGAAATTGGTGCTGTGCTTGCCAGCAATGAAAGGCTTCCATACCATAACAACGTGTGCAAATAAACCCCAGTCCTTACAAATGAACCGTCAGCATCAAGGATTCTGAAAGCTGAAATCTACCATCCGTGGTATTTTATGAATACCTAATCTAGACATAATTAGGAAGGAACGGCAAATAATATTATAAAGTTATCCATCCAGAACTGTTCTCTGTGGAGTAGTCGTGTAGGAGCGCCTTCACTTAGAGCAAGAACTGCTCGTCTCTTTGCGGCACGTATTTACAGTTGATCGACTCAGAAGAAGCATTAAATGATGTACTTTCAATAAGTAGCATCGCTAAAATGCCACTCTGGCCTACTGTTATAGACACAGATGGTCCCACATGTCAACGACAGCGGAGTGACAATTTTAGCGAAGCCACTTGTTAGAAGTGGCATTTTATCAAATTTTCCTTCTTGGCAATTGAGATAGAGACTAGCCAGACGGTATGGTGTAGTTTAGGTCAGGGCTGTGGGGCACACGATGAGCACAATCAAGCTTGGGCGACGGGCCGATGGGGCGTATGGCCGAGAGTCTTAGGCGGTCCGGACACAACGTGACTTGTGCATGGCGAGCTGATAACCAATGAACCCTACGCCTCATATCTATGCAAGGTTTGTGTAGATTTTGTACTTATTTTTCTTGGTGGCTGAGGAAATAGATCAGAGGATCTCTTCGCAACATGATTGTGTTTGCCCAGACAAACATTCACCATAATTAGACTTGTTCAGGCTTCAAAAAATTTCTGCCTTCGCCACTACTTACAGAAGGGCTTATTTTTTAATAAATCAAGGACTTGTGGTAATTTTGAAAAATGAGGATTTTTTATGCAAAACAGCCCCAACCGAACCAAATCTCACCTGAACAAATAGAAAAGAAGAAAGGAAAAAAAAAAGTCTAGGACTTTTTCTTCGACTTATCTTTAATAAATTGAAGACCTATGGGTAATTTCAAAAACCTGAGGATTTTCTGGAAAATAGCCTCGGCTGAACCAAATCTCACCCAAATAAAAAGAAAAGAGAAAGAAAAAACCCTCGGTCTGCTCTGGCCCAATGGCCCAATCCCACAAATCGAAACTTTAGATGTTCTAGAGTTTTTCTGTAATTTATGTGTACAATAGGGCTTATTGTTAATAAAATCAAGGACAACAAGGTAATTTCAAATATTCAACGATTTTTTTGGCCTTGGCCGATGCACACTAAGCTTAACCTTGACATTATCTACCCACCCTCTCTCTCTCTCTCTTGGTCCCTCACTGCCATTTGTCTTTCTCTTCTCTTCGTCCTGGTTGTTGCCTAGGACCGCCACCTCCGGTAGCCTTCTTCGTCGTCATCGACTCCCCCCTCGTTCTCCTCCACCAATTCCCCTCACTCTAATGCACCACCGCCACCCGCAAACGTCATCGCCAGCATAAGGATCCGACGGTGACAATGACCAGAGACAGGGCTCCCCCCCCCCTCTCTCTCTCTCTCTTGGACGTCGCTTTTCTCTCCTTCTCGCTCTTCTCCACTGATGGTGGCCAACGGCGGGTGATGTCGAGGCGAAGTTGTTTAATGAAAAGTTAAAGGAAAGGTGTTTCGATGAGTTGTTTTTAAAAGAAAAGCTGTTTCTTTTTTATATATACCTGAGATGAGTTTAATAGGAAGAAAGATGTTTTTGGTTGAGTTCTTGATGAGATAGGTTTGTTGCGTTTCTTAGAGTTTTTGTTTTGAGTAGTTTGTTTGGTGCAGTTTCTTCTACGGATTTTTGAGCGTAGTTGTTTGTTTAGTACAATTTCTTGTTCTTTTTTAGAGGTGAGAGGTGTGGAGAGGGCGAGCGTGAGAATCATGACTGGTTTTTTCACTCAAGGGAAAGGGGAACGAATAAAGGAAGTACTAATCACAGGTAGTTTTTTTTTTCAAGTAGTAAAGATATAGAAAAGCATATTCAAGGGACCTTTTTGACAATTTGCAGAAGCAAGCGAGGAGCTCCCTTGTTTCCTCCGAACCAAACGGACCGTGCATAAACCGTACAAAACGCCGCGGCCGCCGCCGCTCCCTCTCCACCTCCGGCTCTCCTTGGTTGCTCTCCGCTTCCCCCTCCTCGGCTCCACGCGTCACCGGGCGCGCCACCTGCATCCTCCTCCACCCCACCCACCTCGCCCTCCCCGGCTCCTCTGCCGACCGATCCGACACGCCGGAGGAGTTGCCGTCGAGAGCAGGGCAGGCGCGAAGAGATGTTCTCCGGCGACTGGACGCCGCCGTGCGGCAGCTGCTGCACCAAGAAGTACGCCAGCCTCGTCCAAATCCCATGTCAGTGGCACCCCACCCCCTCCCTCCACGCTTCCCGCAAATGGTTTTGGTTTGGTTGATCAAAACTAAACAATGGGTTTTTTTCTTCTCCCATTTGGGTTCTGGCGCGATTGGGGCTGGATTCGCAGGGAGGGTGTTCTGCAAGAAGGGCTGCAACGCGGACGGCGACACCTGGGACGAGTGTGAGCCTATCAATTGTGAAATTTCTATTGTCGCGATTGCTTGATCCGCTGGTTTCGGTTTGTTTGTTGTGGATCTAAAATGTTTCATTTGGGTTATATTCATGATTTAGTTCCTAGTCAATTCAAATCTGATCCATAGATGGTATAGAAATATATTAGGTTATGCCCCTTTGTGGTTGCCCCTGCAAATAGAGTAAATTAGGTGGTTAATTAAGATGGGGAGTGTATGCTTGGCATTGTTTATGGCAATTGTGGTTCAGAGTTTAGCAGTATTTGATCATTGTTACGACCATTCTCACCCACAACAGCCATGATGAACGCCAGACTGATGGAGGACGCACTTCACGCAATACAATGTAACGACAGTTTAATGGTAGTTGTAGCCAGTGGAGTTACAGTGGATTATTTTTCATTGCTGGTGCTTCTCTTGCTCGGTAAATTGCATTATCTCCATTGTTTTGATGTCCTCGGATAGCTTGATTTCCGTTATTATACAAGTCTCTGTGATTTAAGGCCGTAAAAATCGTTCTGTTTTGACTCATATATGCAAAATTCTGATACTATATGACTGTAAAGTAGCATAATATTGTGCCTTCAAGCTGATGTGTTATCGATGTGAAGTTAATTTCTTCACTGTGAAATCCTCAGGCATAGGTAAATGCACTGAAATATGCTACAAAGATCCTGTGTTGGAAGATCGCCAGTGGAGTGCTTACATCGATCGGTCTCCAGGACAGGACAGTTACTCCTTGGTGAGTTTTTGATCTGTTAATAATATCTTCGAAATGTTTCACATGTCTTTTCATCACCAAAATCATTTTACTGAAAAGACTATGTTATGGGATAACGAAACCCATTAAATGACATTTTGTCTACTGATATTAGCTTGGATTCTCCTGCTGGTCCTTAGTCCTAATCACTGCAGAATGGTTAAAAAATGCACATACTTGTATTGTTTAGGACCCGAAACTCACGAACTTTAAGCTGCACTATGTTGACAGCAATTGTAAGACCGCTTCACATAATTAACTTGACTATAAACAGGACGCAGTATAAATCTTACGTATCTTTACCCTCAGTTGCATATAATTGAATGGAATGTGCTGTAAAAGTTGATTTTAGATCATGGCCATTAAGTCATTAACAGGTGTTTCGATAAGATTTCACATATCTTTCACATGATATGACCATACACAGGATTCTATTGATTCTACAGTAGGTGTCGTACAGCTCAGTTTTTTTTTTTTTGCTGCGGTATCATACTGCTGCCTTTTGCTTATGGTTTCTCCTTGGCAAGATACATTCTAAGTCATGGTTTGATCACTTAGATGTATTCTTTGAAGATTACTATGCATCTGCTATTAGTTTGTGGGCTTTTAGTTGGGATTGCTGAATCCTTCTTTTGTTCAATATTTAGAACCTACTGAGTTTTTCGATGATACAAAACTTGTTTTGAGTGAAGGACTGAAAGCATGAAGCATGAAGTCTCGACTCTCGATTCGTTTCTTAAATAGAAGAGACGAAGTTTTACTTGCAATATTTTAATTGGCACAATGCAAGTCAACCAGTATATAACTCCAAATTGTTGCCTACAATCTAACCAGAATGCCCTGGTAGATTTTGTTGGTTATTTAGGGAAGATCGGTACTCTTAACATATTAGATAGTGTGCTGCCATCATCAACTTGTTGCCTTGTTGGTTACTTATGGGGATGGTTATATACATAGTTTGTTGTCAGTTTATTCATTTATTTTTTAGACTCCTGTTAATTGCAAGCTAATGTACTGTAAGTTCCTGGACAGGGGTTAGTTTCCATATTTTGAGTTTAAGTATGAACTGTTTTGCTGAACACATGGAGTGGCATACTATGGTATTAAGCTTTCTCTAGGTTAAATGTTTGGCAAACGAGAAACCATGTTTGTCTCGACAATCGCTATTGTGATCTATAATATGCTTTATCTTTTTCTAATAAATTTTCATTTCTTTTCAGGAGTGCTTCAATGCTTGTGTTTCTGGATGTGGATTTAGGGTACGTAATGGGTTTCTTTGATACTCATTCTACAATCCTTCATCCTTGGTTTTTACATTTGTCAGTTTGTTTTCTTTGTGATACCCCCAACAACAATCTCATAAGCCACATTGTTTTGCTGTATGGTAGTTTGATATACCAGCAGAGGAAGTCAAACAAATCAAGCCAAACAGGCCGTCCAAGCCGCCACCTCCCGTAGTAGAACGGGCTACGAACTCGGAACCTGCTGTGAATGGTGAAGACGTGCCTTGCACATCAGCGTAGTTTATGCGTCTCCAAATTTTGTAGAATTATTCATTGTTTTTTTCCTCATAACCCCCTCCCTTTCTTTATTTGTTTGCACTGTATGCTTGAAAATTTTAGCCCACCTCAGTATGTACCAGAAGCTAACAAGAGCTTAAAAATATTGGTTTTATTTTGACTGCAATCTTGATAGCTAGGCTTGCTCGTTTAGATCCCCGAGACCGAGAGCCTACGAGGGCCGTAAAAAAAAGCTCGAGCTCTGGTTGGTTCGAGCTTCAAATGAGCTGAATTTGAGCTTGATCTTAAACTCTCGAGTTTCATCGAGCTGACCTCAAATAGCTCGCGAGTCTACTCGAGTTTGTTATTGAGCCTGCTTGAGTTTGTTACTGAGCTTATTAAGCTTATTCGAGCTTATCACGTTTACCGAGCTGAGTCTACTCGAGGTTGAATAGAGCCGAGCTTGAGCCTGGATCAAGGCTTAAACCCTAACTCAAACTTAGCTTGAGCTTTACCCGAGCTCGAGCTCAGCTCGTTTACCCTAGTTGATGACGTGAGGGAGTCTCTATACTGAAGTTGGAGTAGCACGTAGACAGTGCTTCCCTTGCAGTTCCTACAGGGACTGCAGCTGAAGCAGTCCCTGTAGGCGTGTGGTTCTTACAGGGGCTGCATGTTAAGCGGTTTCTGTAGGTACGGACTGTATGATCGAGGCGACGGACGGTCCAAATTGTCCGGAAAAATGATGAATAGTTTTTTTGGTAAGTGCCATGAACAGCAGTTTTGCACAGTACAATACTTTTGGTATGTGTATCCATTCCACCATAATGGCTAATGTCCTTACAGTAAAGAATAGAGATTGCAATTTCTCTTGTGGGGATAAACCCCTGGTTTGAAAGTTGACGAAGTCGTCACTTTTCTACCTTCTCCCGGCAATCTTTTTTTTTTTTCAAATATGACCCTTCTTTCGAATACAATTGTAAAAATAGTCTATCTTCGACCGCGGAAACGTCACCTTTTACACTTCTGCGGTCAAAGATAGAGTAATTTTGCAATTGCATTTGGAAAGAAGCCAAATTTGCAACAAAAAAAAATTACACATGAGACCAGAAAAAGTGGCGAACTTGAAGTTGGCCTCCCAACAGGGGCTCATTAAAATTATAAAAATTATATTATTTTGTTTATATATTATAGATTTTAAAAGTAGATGTGCATACTTTTTATATATTTGTACTAAATTTAAAAAATAATGTTGTTGGATTATCCATACCTATAGTAAACTACCTATCTACTTTGTCAGCATTAAAACAGGATACTGCAATCACTATATCTTTTATTTCTATAGAATTATCTTGTGTGAACGCTTTCTAGGAAAATATATTTGTACTGCGGGACAAAGAGTACATTTGATTGATTTTGATCCAAAAAAAATCTTCACTGTGACGGACCACCTTTTTAGGGGCAAGTCTAAATGCCACAACAGCTACCCAGGATGATTAGCTGTCGGAAACCAAGCAATTCATTGCCAGATAAAGTGTTAACTCCAACTATTTTCATTGAATATAGGGTCTAACGACAAAGTTTTTACAAAAGAGGGCGCAACTGGGCCCGAATATAATACAACCAAAACACCGCACAGGCAGGGCCTGAGCAAAAGATTAAGACCTTAAAATCAGACAAGATCGCCATCTATGTATTCTTGGTACGCTCCAGCTTCTTCATACTTTGAAACGAGTGGGGTTGCAAGGGTGAGTACGGAAGTACTCAACAAGTCGCACGGGGAAGTGCTGAATACTACATGTATGGGATAATTAAAGCATGACAATGGGGTTGTAAGTATCTGGATGCAGTTTTATTTCTAACAACATTTTACCTTTGAAGCACAAATCATATTCACAAATTCAACAAAGTTACTTGAGCTTAGCTACGGGTGTCACCCCAATTCAAATTTAACTTCATTAACCGGAAGTACGGCGTATTTGAATACCATCATGATTAACTCTGCAGAGGTGCTCAGCTTTACCCACAATATATTAACGACCGTTAATGCCAAGCTCTATGCAATTTACATGCACATGGCCGATCGAGATTTAACCTTTGGTTGAATCATTCCTGGATTTATTTATTAACCGATAGCCCTGAACGTTTCATCTAGAACCACTGTTCTAATGAGCGCCTACCGTTGTTAGAATTGGCGAATGACACTACGGTCCATTCCCGTTCCACGCCCTCAAACACTTCCCTTCCAGAAAGCGCTATCCCCTATTCTCCTCAGAGAATAGTACCACCAATTTTAATTTTAATATTCCAGGAATGACCAATTTACTGAGTTATATCGGGAACAGATCCATTGACATGTCCGACTTGTGGTTGAGCGGGGACTTAAGTTATTTACTTTGCTCAAGAGGGTTATTAACCTTATGTTGCTAAAGATCAAGCCACACAACCACAAACCAACCCGGTACCAACACGTACCGGCCACCAAACCAACATGGCAATAATCATCAGCCGGGGATCGGACCCAACTCCACCTCGTGGATTGGCCCAATACTGTCCCCCTGACTGTAGCACTTTTATAGACATCCGAGTCAACGATTCGGCAGTATTTTATTTCGTTTTAAAAGCAGTTGAACTAACTATCGGGATATAAGTAATTATCTAGGGCTAACAAAGGGTTAAATGGTTCAAATATTTTTCAAGGAAGTTCTAGGAGCAATTCGGCATTATCTAGGTATCATATCATTCTAAAATAATGGTTTTCAATATTTCAAATATACAGTAAAAATAATGCGATAGAAAATAATTACTAATTTATAACATGGTATGATTGGGTTCAACATGATCAAAGGGGTACGGCTTGCCTTGCTCGGCGGCGGGATCGGCTGAACTGTAGTCGACGTAGTCGTACTTGGCTTTTGTCGGGTCCGGGTCCTGCTGCGGGTACTGCTGGTACTCCTCGAACTGCCCAACGACCGGATCTAGCGCGAAAAGGACGAACGACAATAAATAAACAGAAAACGAAACGAAAACAGGAACGAAAACCGGAACCGGGCCGAGAGAGAGAACGGAGGGCAATTTGATCATTTTTAGGAATTTTTGGAGCTTCGAACTGCAGAACGGAGGTCGTTTTTTGACTCAGTAGATCGAAACGATTCGGAAAAGCAAATTTGAGGGCTTCTGGGGTTTTCGAAATTTTTCGGGGATTTTTCTGGCATTTTCTGGATATTTAAACGATTTTTCGGAATTAATAACGAATTAAAATTCTGAAAAATCAGGAAAAGGGGATAAACAGTAATTGGGCCAAAACTGGCTGGGCCACGGCCGAAACGGCCTGGTGGCCTGGTGTGCGCGGGGCGGGCGAGCTGGGCCGCGGCCTGGCTCAGCCCAGCCGAGCGAAGGGGAGGGTTAGGGTTTGCACGGGAGGTGGCGCGGCGAACTGCGACAGCGCTGGACGACGGCGGCCGGAAGCGGGGAAGGAGAGGGAACGGGGGAGAGGGGCCTCACCGGCAAGGCGGGGAAGTGGGGCGGGGGATGAAGGCGGGGGCTGGGGTGGCTTTTATAGCGCTCGGTGGCGAGAGAGAGAGAGAGAGAGAGAGAGAGAGAGCTCGGGCGAGCTCGCGGTAGGTCAACGGGGCGACGGGACGGCGCGAGGCACGGTGTGGCGGGGACAGCGGCATGCGGCGTGAGTCGATCGAGGGCTCAGTCTTGTGTGGCCCAGCGTGTGGCAGGCCGGAGGCGGCGAGGAGGAGGCTGGTCGGGGTGGGCTGGGCCACAGGAGCAGGTGTTAGTTCAAGCTTCATTTGGTTTTGGTGATTAGTTTAGATTAATGGCTAATCTTTGTTTAATGACAAATCTAATCTTATTGAGACTAACATGTTTATTGAGTTACATTCAATAGTCTCATATTTGGATGGAAAATGGAAAACCCAAGGTACGAATGCATATTCATTCTAGTATTAATTGCATATCTTGGATTCAAGTTTAAGTTTAAATTCTCCATTGCATTAACCACAAAATGTGCATTATGTTTTCCAATCCATATATTACATGGATGCACATATTTAGGGGGAGTTCACACTTGAACTTGATATATCAATGTATCGATCTATTCTCCATTCCATATATAAAGGATCAATACATTGAAACACATCAATTTAAATGAATGTTTAAATTGAGTTCATTTGTCTTCTAATCATCAAAGAACATTTCATCATGTATTGATGGTGTTCTTGTGATTGATTAAGGACAAATGGAGAGTTCTTGAGTAGTATGAAGCATTAGTTGCATCATGTGCTCAAGACACATATATTTTAATTGAATTGATTTTGGTTGTGCTCAATTGGTATAAGAGGTATCCCTTATGTGTTAATGAAGTGCTTAGATGATTGAGACAACCATACATCTTGGACTAACAATTTTCATAAGTTATGAATGAGGCAGGTTAAGTCCAAGATGGTTGAGATGATGAAAATGGGATAAAGACGACATCATGAGGTGATGGACGTCAAGAAAAGATCCCAAAAAGAGATAAGAGAACCAGAGTGACAATCCCAGGGGAACAAGTTAATTGAAGATCATAAAGACCCCAAAGGGGATTAATTACGGCGGCTAAGGTATAAATAGATAGGCTAAGGACTTTCCTAGTCTTTGAGTCTAGTTTTTAGCCCCGTACTATTAAGAGGGGTTGAGTATTTGCTTTAAGCTTCATCATGTGGTGATGATCTCAATCCCGTAGTCACTCGAGCTCAAATCTTATTTGGATTTAGTTTTGCATGGAGCTAACCATTTGGCATGTGTTCCGAATGGGTGAAGGTCGTGCTTGGTTTTTGCATAAGCTGTATTTGGCATTTGTTGCAAATAGGTCAAACATATGCTTGGAGTTTTCGCATTAAGCTTTGATTTGCATTAGGTGCAAATAGGATAAGCTAATGCGTTGGCTTTTGCATGAAGTTCATTTGTTTGTATGTATTGTAATAGATGAAGCTTTATGCTTTGCTTTTGTTTTTCAAACCAAAATCTTAATGCGTTTATTTGGTATTGCTTGGAGCCATATTTGCATAGGTTGCAAACGGAGAGAGCTCAAGCAAGTGTTTGGTTTAGTTGCATGGAGCTAGAGAATTGCAGGAGTTGCAATTAGAGAGCTCATGCACTCAGATTTGATTTGAGTTGATTTGGAGTTTGGGATGAGGCTATGGATTTGCATGTGTTGCAAGAAGAGAGATAGCTCATTCTTTGTGGTTTGATTGTTTATTTGCGAGTTAATTGTGCGAATAAACGGGGGGTCTATGGGTTCCGGTCCTGAAAGCATATGATACTTGCACCATGGTTTTTGCAAGTCTTTTTGGTCATTGTTTGACCATCACATGGCTAAGAGGATAAACCTTATAGACTCCGGGTTTTATTTGCTTAATACGTTTTTGCAAATATAATCGTTGAGACGTTTGCGAAGTGTGTTTGTCGCAAATGATTTGGAATTTGGTTGAATTCTTTGAGCATGGTTTAGTGGTGTTGCAAAAGTGTTTTGCAACTCAGTGTGATCGTGGTTTGATCACCCTTTGGCTCAAAGAACAGTTATTGACGTTTCGGAGAAAGGGTTGAGTTTAAAAACCTGGTTTTTCTGTTTTGCCGGCACTACCGCAGTGTTAATGCCGGTAGTACCGCGAGTCCGGCAGTACTGCCGTATGGGCGTCGATACTGCCGCTCGGACGGTACTACCACTATTTGAGGAGCGGTAGTTGTTTTCCAGAGTCAGGTTTGTATTCTGGAAGTGGTTGAAGTCCGGCACTACCGCAGGTTTATTGGCGGTACTATCGTAGGTGCAGTTGTACAAGAGTTTTAATAGCGGTACCTTTTTCCAGACAGTGGTTTTTCTGAGTTTGTAAGTCCGGCACTACCGCTTGTGTAAGAGCGGTACTACCGCAGGTCCGGTAGTACCGGGTCTATAGTGCTGGTACATATTTCCAGTTTGGCGCGTTTCTCTCTGCTTGAATGTCGGAACTACCGAAGATTTTGGAGCGGTACTACCGAGGTTGCGATAGTACCGGAGTTTAGTAGCCGGTAGCTTTTTTACAGAGAAGCGCGAGTTTGCGAAGTTTTCTGAGGTTTTTGAGACCGGCACTACCGCTGGTGTTATTGCAGTACTACCGGGGTTGCGGTAGTACCGAGATTTGTATAGCGGTAGTTATTTTACAGAATGGAGTCTTCATTGGTTCTTTGGAGCGGCGATCACTGGCTTAAGGCTAGATCGGAGGAGCGGTAGTACCGCAATATGAACGTCGGTACTACCGGATTGCCTGCGCAACGGCTAGTTTTTTAGCCGTTGGCCAAAGGCCGGTACTACCGCTGTTTTGCCGCCGGTACTACCGCGATTGCTGATTTTTCGTGGATTTCCCCCCTAACAGCTAGTTCTGGCTTGGGGGGCTATATAAGACCCCCTTGGGGGGCATTGGCTGGGTGTTGCTGGTATTAGAAGTGCTCTTGAGCCTTGGTTTGGTTTGTGGGAGGGTTTTGCATGTTTTGCTTCATCCCAATTTGGTTTTGAGCTCAAGAGTGATCCTAATTGCATGCGTTACAATTAGAGGGAGATTGAGAGGACCTTAGTTGCATGAGTTACACTAGATGATCATCGGAATCGTGGAAGTGCGATCGGTGAAGCTTGAGCGGGGTGCTCAACTTGTTACTCTTGGAGGCCTGAGCCTCCTAGATGGCGTCAAGCGTCGTGCACGGGAGCTCTCAAGGTTTGGGAGAAGCCCTAGGTGAAAGTTTGTGAAGGTTGGTGCTTAGCTTACCCGGCGGGGTGAAAAGCAACTATAGTGGATTTGAGGTGAAGGCTCAAGTGAGTGGGCTGGTCCAAAGTGAGTTGGACTTTCTCAACGTGAAGTAGGAGGGTTTGCTCCGAACCACGGTAAAAAGTATCGTGTTCCTTGTCTCTTTTACATTCAAGCACTTACTTTATTGCTATATTATCCATTGCTTGATTGTGAATAGAATTGCTTAGTGTAGCTTGCTTGATCAACTTAGCAATTCTAACCTAGAGACATAATTTAGCTAGTGCACTAGTGAGCCTAGTTGATTTAGGCTTTAATTGTCAAAACCTTAGTCTTTCGCTTGCGCATAATTCTTGTGTAGGTTTTTGACATAGGGGTAATATAAGACGATCCTCGGTTAGTGAGAAGAATTTTTAATAACACCTATTCACCCCCTCTCTAGGCGCCTCCTCGACCCTACAGTAGGCCGGCTGGGTCGAAAAGAATATGGGCCGGGAAAACCGGCCGAAGGCCCCAGAGCCAAACCAAAAGCAAATTCAAACCAAAAATTCAAATGAAAATCCAAATTTAAATCCTTTTGAAATTTTGGGGTCATTTCATTCACTGGGCTCAAATTGCACGCGTTGACAATTGGCATGATGTCAGCAGAGGCCTCCCCCAGCCTAACCGATCAACACAGTAGAGTTCATTAGCTTTCTAACCTGATTAATTAAATTGGGAACTCCTTAATGAAATTTGATGGTCACAGCTCTTCCGACGTTCCAAGCTTAGTAGAGTTTGAGGCCCATGCGGTAACCACCATAACATTTATGTTCTCAAATTTTTAGCACCACTGGTTAAGAGACCACGACGTTCATCTTGCCATGCATTCTGGTAAAATTATTGACATGTTTGGTAGTGGAGTTAAACCTGAGTCGATAGATTTGTGATTTTCTTTTGTATAGGGAAAAACATATGTTCCTATATTTTGCTATCTATGGTAACGTTAACAATACGTTAAAAAGGCTATCATATACCGTGGTAGGACTAGAAAACTTTCAATGGAGGTGCACACTTTATATATATAATTTTACAGTTTTGTACAATGATTTCATAGTATCGTAAATTCAATATATATATTTAAAATTTGCTAAAAGTATAATACAAATAACTCTAAGGTCTTAAAAAACCTAAACCACCAAAATCGAAACCAATTTAATCAACAAATTTGATCTATTGAAGAAGTGATCTTATTGTATTTTTAAAAATTTTAGGGATGACGGTAACTGGCACCCCTTAGATGCCCCTGATCATACAACTGCTAAAAAGATATCCAGCACATAAATGCACTAGACATTCAAAAAAACAAGTCAAATTTTGAAAATTTACGCAAAACGAGACAATTTTTGGAATTTGCGAAAAAACAAGAGAAAATTTGAAGTTCTAGGGGTGTTCTCGAGAGAAATGCACGTGCATGCAATTTATGAAGGCGCATGCGAAAAGAAAGAATCAGCGCTAAAAAAAACTATAGCAGTTTGGAGGGCTCTAATGTAAAAAAAGCGGGCCTATTTGTAATTTTGGATGGGCTTTTCAGGGGAAAAACCGGATTCTAGAAATTTCGGGGGGCTAACGAGTCAATTTTTTGTAATTTACGGGAAAACTAGACAAACGAAGATTTGGGGGTTTTCTCATGGAGAAATACACGTGCATGCAATTTATGAAAAGGTGCATGCAATTTATAGAGACATATACTTAGTATGCTCACTATCCCCTTTGGGTGTTGCAGCAACGTGATTAGAGCAAGTACAATAAGGCCACGTCAGCTGACTCTTAGCCTGTACATGTCAGCATTTGTCTATGTGGAAGAGTGAGAAACAATGAGAGAGAAGATAGCTGGCTCTTATTTAGTAGCCAGTTTTGCACGGATGCATAGGTAAATCATTTATGTACAAGAGAGAAGAGATATTTATTGCACAATATCTAGAGGCAACTTTTAGAGATAGTTATTATATAAGCTGGCTTTTAGCTTATTATTAGCCTGCATTGGACTTTACTATCGTACGTGCTTATTGTCACGAAGCAGTCCAAGGTCACCTCGCTGTTCCCTACCCTCGGCGCTTTCTATGCTTTCTCGTTTTCTGCAGATAAACACGCTGTGGGCCGTTAGATACAACCCAAATATACACTTCATGGGAATGGTTGTAACTAAAAAGGCAGACCAAGTCCCATAGAAAGCTCAGTAGCTCCTCCTCCTCTTCTTTAGTAGAGGTGTTACAACCTCGAGACAATGAAAAATAGAATCGATCGAAGAGTCAGTCTGATAGTATGTTTAACCATACCAAAGGTAAGTGGTCGTCAGTCGAGCGAAGCGTTACTTGAGCTAAGCGAAAGGTATGAAGTCAGGCGATAGGCTTATCATAGCATAGAATCTCTAAATTCTTAAAGCACTAATTGCTATTTTTCAATATCAACTTTACGTACTAGTGAGTAGCCTATTGAAGCGGGCATGGGATATGAACGATCTTGACCCACAAACAGGTTAGCTCGAGAGGGTAAGAGGCCCTAGTGTACATTGCCCAAAGTCTTTCAATCTTTAGACTTCGTTTAAGAAGCGACAGATCCTGGCTCATGAGTAAGGCGAATGGCCAGTCCCGCCATACCATATACTTGTGCTAAGATACAAGTATGTAATTGTATTAGCTACAAGGATCCGTGTATTGCCGCGGGAATTTGTAGAAATTAATTTATCGGTTGTAATCAACACGCAGATAAATCATCCGAACCGAGCCCAATCTCGGGTTGGTTCGTGGTAGCAGCAGCAATGCGCCGAAGCCCGAAGGTGGTCAAGAATTTAAAGGTAAAGAAGTGAGTGGCATTAACTCGAATCTAGACCGTTCATCCAAAAATGGACAGCTGGTACTCCTTTGCCCATCCAAGGCGGGTTGTCGGGCGCCTAGTTGGCTGGCGAAAGAGCACACCCAATACACCTGGCCAATGATTTTTTTTAAAATAATATATTTTTTACATAATTTTGCAAAAATAATACACTAAAGTTTTTTTTTACAAAAATACACCTCCGGCATCATTTGAATTGATAACAAGACCTATGCTAATTCTAATAGCGACGTAATCCTGTCTTGTCATCTAAATAAATCAACGACAAAATAATCCGTCGACCAATTGCAATCCATAACAAAACAAACCTCTGTCGAGTCTTTGTAGCCAATTAAAATAGCGACAGGGATATTTTTTATAGTTTTTCTTTTCAACGTATTATTTTTGTAAAATTATTTCAAAAAATATATTATTCTTTTTTTTAAAAAAAAAAGTCCTCTGGCCGACTACCCTCACATCTCTCCGTTCCCTCTCCCTGGCCTTATTTCCTTCAGAATCGCAAACCATTCTTCTGGTACAATACACACGCTGAATATCTACCGAATCCACGGGTTCCATTCCAATTCAATCCAAACGTTCATTAGAATTATTCTTACATATCGCCCAAAAACTTATGCTGTGAGCAAACTTGCAATGCTGATGAAGTGTACGCTGCAAAAATGTGACACTTTGAATAACCAGTTTCTTCGAACCCATTAGTCCTCCTCCATAGGTACTTCTGGAACATTCCACCGGTCTTCTTCAATTGGCTTCGTGATCACAGAAATAGGTGAAGGTAAGAACAATGTTAAGGAAACAATCACGCTAAAATAATACTCGGGCGACCACATTTTAATAAGCAGTAGAAAAGTTTCAAATGCACAACACTTGAAATAAGCTTTTGTTCAACAGAATATAACATATAAGCAAAATATCATAATAGAGCACTGTAAGGATATCTATTGACATATTGGTCTCCTTTTCACCCCTGTTGCAGCTACTCCGAAGTTCCCTACGAATTTCTGGAGTGACCTGTATACAGAGAGTAAGGGTTAAGGAAGAAACACGTTTCAGTTAGCTCACATGAACTTCAGAAGACAGTATTCTGCTATTCATGCATACATACATATGAATGACTGAAATGAAAAGACCATACCAAATAGTGTTTCTGGTGATCCAACAAACGTGCAAGTTTCTCCTTATCCTTCTTCTCTAACTCATTCTTGTATCTGTCATAATATATTTAGCAACGCATATATGAATAAACTAGTGAAAACTTTAGCAAGGGCAGCTATAAATAAACACCTATGACCTATATGCACCATCACTCATCAGGCCTCTGAGCCGCATATAGCAAAGAAGCAACCATATAACTGCATACTTTCCACAAGGACATTTTTTTTCAGGTGAATACTTAGCCCCAGTAATCAGAAAAATGTGTAAACCAAGAAAAAAAACACACGTACAACACAACTTGTTATTACTACATGTCATACATTAAAGAGCGATGTATTCCAGATTAATAAAAAAAATGTTTCAGAAACATTTGCTTCAAATTTTACACATCTATCACTAACCTTTCCACAAAGGCAAGCAATGATTGATGCCATATAACAGGCATGATCCTCTCTTCATCAAGAAAGCTCATGAAATGAGCAAAAACTGCATCAAGCACACGGTATGGCAAAGCATATTTCTTATCTAGAAATAGCTTGATAAAGTAACTGCAAAACATAGATAAGGTTACAGCATGCTCAAGGCAATAACAAGCTATTAAAAATATAGGGACAAGTAACAACCATATATTTAAAAGAAGAGATAAATTCACATCGTCCTAGAAAACACCCAAGCTACACATGCAATGCCGCATGACGTTTAGCTGCCAACCGTATTGCATTTGTAGCTCACATTTCAGTCAATCATGCTACATGACAGGAGTTGACAACATAATTGAAACACAAGCATTGCCAGAACAACCATCCCTTTCCATCATGAAATACATTAGAAGCTACATGCTCACCCAGATAGCGAAAATGGGGATAATATCGCAGTATATACAAGGAATTCCTAATTTTAAAGGATATGTAAGATGGAAATATTCTGGCAGGTAGATTATTAAATGCACAGTTTGCTCCATATAGCTGAAATCAACCAGGAATTCTAGTGGCATGGTATCTATTCGGAGACAAACAAGAGGGAAAATGTTAGTGCCAGCTACAGGAACCCATTGGCAACATTATATAAATTTGCAGACAAACACAGACAAAAGGAGGTAAAGTAAACAGTGTTGTGGTTTTTCTGCATCACGTAACATTTAATCAGCCATAATCCATATACTATATCAACAGTTGATATCAGGTTTATTAAGTCATCGCCTAGGCGCCGCCTAGGCGTCCGGTCGCCGGAGGAGAGCCGCCGTGAAGCGTCGCCTCGCCTGGCCGCGTCAAGGCGGTCACCCGGGTTGTCCAGGCGTCGCCAGGCAGCACGACTAGGGCTAGGCTCAGGGGGCGAGGGGGATCGGGAGGCGACGGACGTCACTAGGCCTGGCCGATCTGGGCAACGGCGATGGCGAGGAAGGGGGAGCGACGCTAGGGAAAGGCAGTGTCGGCGCCGGAGAAGGGAGAGGATGAGTGAGAGAGAGAGAGAGAGTAGGGAGGTGAGGCGGCGGCGATGGCGAGGAAGGGGGAACGACGCCAGGGAAAGGCGGCGTCGGCGCCGGAGAAGGGAGAGGATGAGAGAGAGAGAAAGAGCAGGTAAGTGAGGCGGCGGCGACGTGGATTGGGGAGACAGAGAGAGCGAGAGTTGAGGGGTGGATGGAGTGTCGACCGAGTGAGGGGGGGGGGTTAAGAGTTAGGCAGGTTAGGGCCAGGTGGGCTGAAGTGCGAGTCTAGGCTAGAAAATGGCATGGGCATGGGTCATGTTTGAATGTCTTTGTCTATGTATCCAAGATATCTACTTCTGTTTTACTAGTTCTCTTTTACATTATATCCTAGTTGTTAATATTTTACTAACTGGTTACAGATTATACCTGCAAACTAGTTCAAGCTCCAATGGTCGCTTAGGCGTCTAGGCGCCCCGGAGGCGACTCGCCTCGCCGGCGCACCGTAATAACCATGGTTGATATATACAAAAATAAATTTCATTCAACTAATAATGTTCACTGACCAAAAAACATAATGCTTAGTCACAAAAATAAAATTTTATTGGCCAAAAATTATGGAATTTTTAAATCATATGCAAAGAGAATAGAGACTTTAAGGTGCCACAGTTTACCTAGTAGTGCCACAGTACACCATCTCTGCTAGTTTCATTAATGCTGCACTGCATGAAAATGTCAGGTAGAGATAAGACATCAACTCCACAACCATCTTGGACATGAATCTTATACTATATTCAGCTAACCTTGCATGGAGTGGAGGAATGGTGACTTTCTGGATAATACTACCGATAATTACTGCTTCACGTAGAGTGCAATCCCTTTCCTGCAGTCACCATTTCAGATTATGGAGTGACAAAAAGGAAGCAAACCCAGTAGTCACAGTAGATGGAAGAGGAAATAGCTGTTGTTCAATGTCTTATGGTTACATGATCCACAATACAGCTCCTTTGAATCACAGATTATTGGGTTGGACACGGAGTTTGCTAGAATTTTATCTACTTAACTGGGTAAGAAATGCAATCATGCAACATCCAAAAGGAACCGCAAGACACTAATGACTCATGCACCACCCAAAAGAAACTGTGATACTAACGGCCCAGATTGCACATTACAAAGGAAATGGATATGCTATGTGTTCTAAGTAATTCTTTACAGTAAAAGAGGATTACCTGACAGAGTGGCAGTAAAATTCCTTGAAAACGCTGCAGGCTTGTAGAGGATTTTTTCAACGACTGGTAAAGTGCAAAATGAAGCCTCTTGTTCTGCCTTATGTCATTACGAACCCGTGGGAGCAAAATAGCTTCATAGAATCGTACGGCATTCTTTGCATTCATGTTTGAAGAGAAGAGTCGTGTTGCTTGATATACTGCGTTAGGAGACCAATTCTCTGGCTCAGTTAGCTTTAGCACATCTGCCCAGCACTCCAACGATGGGATGCGCTTGAATGCTTTAGGAATTTTCCCACTTGTGTATCGGCTCAAGAACTCACCAACCCTGCATATGACAAATATCGTACTGATTAAAAACATGAAAAACTACTTTTAACAAGAAACAAGTAAGGACACAGCCACATACCCTTTGTAAAGCTCAATAATGCTGCTGTCTAACTTGACAGGAGGCCGCCCTTCTGCACAAACATATAAAAACAGAATTGCATAATAAACTTACTTTTTTTCTTCATTAACCCATACATTTAACTCTTTGTATCCAAAAGGCGACTAGAAAGGATTTCTCAAGAGCTCGTCGTTGAGATGAAATATCCGCTCACCTGTTGAGACCTCGGCATCCTTCTCTCTGATCTTCTGGAGAATGATATCACCAAGTGTGCGCTTGGAAGAGGTGTCCTTTGACATGAAGGCAGCGAGGGCCTTCTCATCCTCCACGTCGATCTCCGCCTACCAATGCCACAAAACCAGCAGATTCTAATCAGTCACTCGCCCAAACAAAGGTCTTCTCATTTTTAGTCACGTAAGGCACGCACCACGCCACCGTCGTACGCGCTCTGCGCGTCGAAGCCATCGAACTCGTCGAAGTCATCCTCCTCCTCTTCCTCACCATCGTCGTTAGGGACAGGGAAGAAAGAGGGTGTGGATTGGGCGGCAGAAGAGGGGCGTTCGCTGCGGGAATCGGCGAGGATCTCCTCGTGCTGCTGCTTGAGTGCCTCGCGGAGGATTTTGGCGCTGATGGAGGAGGGGACGGATGCCTCCTCCGCCTGGAGCTGCTTGGCGGCGCCCGAGCGGCGACGCCATGGCGGCCGGGCGACAGCCGGGCCGGGCGCCGAGGGGGAGGCGGTGCTTGGGCTGCTTGTCGGACGCAGACTTGCGCTTCTTCCCGGCCATTGCGTCGCCGATTCGTGCAGGAGGAGGGGAGGACTGAACACCTGCTGAACATTGAAATATTCGTGACTGAAGAGCTAACTGTTTCCAAATATCCCAGCAAGTATAAATCATCACGGCATCAAGTTTATCATGGTTCATATGAGCCTAAGAGGTACACACTACATAATGATGCATTATCTACCAACAGCTAGCTTATATGTATGTGCTTAGAATTTGCTCGCACCATGGTCGTCCAAAAAAGCAACATGACGATGGGTACCCAGGACCCAGACCCGGACCCGATGGGTACCCAGGACCCGACGGGTACCCAGAACCCGAAACAGCTCTTTAGAAAACAGCAAAAACCAAATGCTAACTGTTAGTCCTCAACTTGCTGAAGTACTGACAATCAGAAGATCATGTTGTATGGAAGTGAACATCCTCTGGACAGTACACATTCTCCATACAGCACATGAAAATGTAACGGAGCTATCATGATTAGAAAAGCAGTTAGTTCACAAGACTTTAGCATTTCACATGACAGTAGATTCAATAGTTCAATATAGCCGAGTTTGCAGAACAATGTGAATTCAAATTCTATCTTTGAAATTAACTGGTCTCTTTAAATACCTCTGCAGTATTTTTTCCTTTGTGGGCATGACAGCGTTTGCAGCAAACATACAAATGCTCATCAGACACAATTATTGATTACTTTGTTTCTATTATTCCCAAGCAGCTTCAGCCAAGTTGCGCAACACAAATTGTAGGCAGCACCGGATGGTTGGCGCACTCTAAGGAAGCATCAAACATATGGCTAATCTAACGATGCACACAAACCAAGTTATTGATTGTTCTCAAATGAGGCTTCGATTTAAGGAAAGCGCTCCAAACTTTGGCATGTTGTATGATGTGTAAACAACAATCTTACTTACACACAACCAGCAGCAGCAACGGCGAACGGAGAGCGGTCTCGGTGGCACGGCTTGGTGTTGGAGTCGACTGCGAACGGAGCCTGATGGCGGCCTTAGTGGCGCGGCCTCGCCGGTCACCGGCTCCCCTCTTGGTGGCGCGGGCTCGCCGGTTCCCTCCTCCGGGTGGCGCGGACTTGGTGGCGGCGCAGATCGGGGTTGGCGTTCCGGCCTTTGGGGACAACGGGGAGACGGGGACTCGGCCACGACGGGGATGGCCGCGACTCCAGTGCTTGGGCGACGCCGCGACGGCCGCCGGGCGCCGGCGTAGTGCATGACAGGTGAGGATTGAGGCGGCTAGGGTTCCCGGTTAGATCGGAATGGAATGGATCGGATGGGCTAACGTGGAGTACTGGAATGTATTGAGGACTACTGGACAACAGGACGAGTGATTTGGGCTGGCCGAATTGGGTTTGGCCAAATTGGGTTGGGCCTAGTGGTAGTGGACTCACAGGACAAGAGTGAATTCGGGTCCGGGTCTATTATACCCACGGGTCTATATTTGGACCCGGACCGGATCCGACCGACCGACCAAAAATACCCATGGGTCCAGATTCAGCCCTGCACTGACCCATCGGCCTGGATACCCACGAGTATCCGCACTCCATGGGTATTTTTGTCATCCCTAGTGCTCACGAGTATTCGTTAACCACCACATGAAAACACACGCGTTAGCAACGACCAACGCATGCAGATCGCCTGTGTTGGCTGCGAAAGATATATAGTTTATACACGAGGAGGGGTGTCTCATCGTTAGCGACTAGTAGTACATTCTTTGTAACAAGTAATCACAAATCAAAGTTGCCTGTAATTCAGACTCGGGTTTAAATTATTACAATGAATGTCTGCTGCAATTGCATTGCTTTCTTCATCTTCTTCGACATCGAGGTACATAGTAGAATTGAAGGATGACCTTTTGTGAAGCGCGTATGTAACCCGTCGGTTCATGTTGCCGAGTTGTGTGGTCACCATGGAGGAGGAGCATTCTACACACAAGTAGCTTGTTCTCTCCAAATGGCCATTTTCCTTGTATCAAGATGGCACAAGATCGAGCTTCTCTTCATCTTTGCTGCGGAGGAACTCCGCATTTCCGGATGGAACTCTCCTCGTACTATTAATCTCATCTTCTTTGTGTCCTCCCAGAGCAAGCATCCATTATCCCTCGTGATCACAAAGATCAAGCCAAACAGCCTCTGCACAAAAGCTCGAAGGTACATGGAAATCAAATCCAAATTTGTCCTAGTAGCCTCCAAAAAGAATTGCCCAAGTTAGATGAGAGCGTGTTTTACCCTGCTCGAAAATCTTCATATAAATGCGACAGACCATGTCAAATTCTGGCCGATTTCCCACAACCTAACTGCACGGAAGAATTACCGATCAATTTAATATATTATTTCAGTATAGCGGATGATGGTGGAATCACGGGAGGAGAAAAATTTGGTTCTTGCACGATCCGCAACATTCTCGGGGACTACAGTATCTTGCTCGGCAACACGAGGGTGGGCATTTCTTTGAAGGAATGAAACTATCTCAAAACAAGAAAAGAAGCATAATTATATGAATCAACGTAATGAATCCTCGCAGAAATTTTTAATTCAAATTATACTGCTCAAGAGTTGATTCCATTATCAAAAGCACCATAAAGACTTTCTTTTGTAATGGCTCCCACAATGAGGTTTGGAAGTTGATACTCCACCCTCGCAAAAACATCCTTGTAAAAATTCAACAAAAATGGAAAATTGACAAAGACGCAAGGTAAAATCTAGAATAGTAAGCAACCACGTAACTATCGCTCTTATTATATAATCAAGCCTTAATAAGGTATTATATTTGACATTCAAAATTATATATCCAATTTATAAACTTGTAGCTTAAATTCAATGGATTAGTTTTGTGTGCAAACTATGATTCCAAATTGCCACCTACGGAGCTCTCCCATTAGCATGTGGCATAGTATGAAGGATCGACAAAATACACTAGCAAGAGGTGACCGACAAAGAATCATTACAGATGCAGATGGTTAAAATAGCTAGATTTACAAGCTGTGCTACTGACTCCATAATATCAAGGGCTTTGCATCTTCAAGGGATGTCCATAGATAGCTTAGGTCTTAGGTTAATAGATTAATAGGCAATATTTTATGTCACCCTAATCATCAGTCGCACAATGTTTGGTCATTTGTCATTGTACTGTTATTGTGTGTTGTATTGCCTGGATTTAGTACTGAACTCCGGTAGAAAAGTTGGCATTGCTAAAGGCATTCATACAGGGTATAGGGGTTAGACCAGGTTAGGTATTCAAAATAGTGGGAAGCAGTATAGAGCCCTACAGTACACAAAAAACAGTCCCCCCCCCCTCTTGCATACCAAACATAAAACACATTGATAAACAAAAGCAAGCAGTTCAAGGATGCAATAGGAGCTACAAAGCAGTAGCCAAAATGTAAAAATGGCGAGAAAGGTGAGCTAGGTTACGCCACTCATCCGACAAGCCATGTACCTTGAAAAAGACGTAAAATTTCACAATGCAACTGGAAGTAGAGTACGAATACATCCTAAAGTTTGTCTCCACAACCACAAAACCTCGCAACAACAATGTCATACAAGAACAACTCTCAAGTGAAAAGTACATTCATCACAATGTTGCTTAGGTGACAAGTAGGTGAAAGCTAAGAAGATTTGAACAAAATAAAAAAATGCAATAGCAAAGAATATAGAATGTTACGAAACCTCTTTGCTGGAAGGTGAATCCGACAAGCTTGTGATCATGACTTCACCGGGTTAGTACCTAATGGCCTCATCTACTTCACCGGGTTAGTACCTAATGTTTCCGCATAATCTTGTGATCATGACTTAGGCTAAATGAGATTAAGAACTCAAAGACTTAGATTAAAATCTAACATTTGGTATCAGAGCCATACTAGCCTATTCATGTTCCTCCTTAACCTGGTCTCGGATTTAGCCATGTCGCTGTCGGATTGGGGTTGTTCTGGTGTTCCTTTGGGTCGGATAGCATAAAGAAGGAGGGGATAAGAACGATTCGAACCCTAGAACATCAAATCAGAACTCTAAACCCCAAAAATCCCCATATCAACTTTCGGATTTCAACCAAATCCAAAATCCCAAAATTCCCAACACATCAATCATGCATGGAAAGTCTTTGGCCATCATGAACTCGTAGCTAATTTTTACGTACCGCTATACATGATGTATGAGGCTGCTAGTTGTCCTTCGCCGAGGAGCTTTGGACGCACGCACTCTCGCTGCCGGTGGTATGCGCCCTTGCGCTGCTGGCCGCCACGCACTGCGCTGCGGCCGCCGCGCGGCTCCTCAGCTCACTCCGCGACGCGTTACACGCCGCTTGGCCGCCATGCGCATGACCGCCGCCGCTCTCTCTGTTGCGCGTGTTTTTCGGGAGGGAGAACTGAGTCTAGGGTTAGGGTTGTTCGGCCCGATTCGCATGTTTTACTCAGTCCCGACCGCGATCCTAGCCGTCCGATCGATCCGACGGTCGTGTTTCGCTTGCACTTGACTGGGCCGATACTGGGTCACGCGTTCGCGGTTTTGGACCATCTTGCGGCTGGGCCCTTTGCTGTTTATTTTATTAATTTCAATGTCTTGCTATATTATGTCTCTTTTAATTATAGCAAATATTGATTTTAATTTTTCCTGGGCATTATTATGGTATTTAATTTTTATGATTATTGTTCTGGACATTAATATTTAGATTAATTTTATGATTAAATTTGTGGGCAATTTATTTAATTTGACAATTAATTTCTTGTTCATTTACGAGTATGTCTCTGATTAATATGGAACCAACGGGAAATATTAATTGGAGATTTAATAATGGTTGGGATTATTTTGTGATCATAGTTATATTCTGACCAAAGTTGATTATAACTATGTATCATACCTATTAATTAAAACTGGGATTATGTTATAACCATGATCATATTCTGACCAACGTTGGTTATGACCATGTGTTACCCATAAGTTATTTTAGTATCTTTTCTGTCATTAGCATGTTATTAATCAGACCAATGTAGGGTTAATTTCATGCAAGACATTTATTTTCTCTAATATTTACTGATTATATTTTATTTTCTTGATTCAGCCATGAACAACACTAATGTTGCCGCTTATTTGAATGGCATTGAGCAGCTGACAGGGACGAACTTTCCTTCTTGGAAGGAAAGAGTTCAGATCGTCCTTGGCATTATGGACATAGACTATGCATTACGTGAGGACGCTCCCGTACCTCCTTCCGCTGAAGATGAGAGTTTCGCTGAGAAAAAGAAACTCTATGATTTAACAGCGGAAAAGTGGGAGCGATCCAACCGCATGTCTTTGATGATTATAAAGAGCACCATATCTGTCGCGATAAGGGGAGCAATCCCTGATTCCGACAACGTTAAGAAGTACTTGGCCTCAGTCGAGGAGCAATTTAAGGGCTCCTCAAAAGTTTATGCCAGTACTTTGATCATGAAGATGCTCACGAGTAAGTATGATGGCTCTAGTAGCGTTCGTGAGCATATCATGATTATGACTGATATGGCTGCAAAACTCAAGGGCATGGATATGGCCATTTCTGATGGGTTCTTGGTCCATTTTATTATGACCTCTCTCCCTCCTGAGTATAATGCATTCAAAATTAATTATAATACTCAGAAGGAGCAGTGGACCATGAGCGAGTTGATCGCTATGTGTGTCCAAGAAGAAGAGAGGGTTAAAGCTGAAAGAAAGGACCAAGTTTTCCATGTTGGCCATGGAAAAAGGAAATTCCAAGGGGAGGCTAAGTCCAAAAAGAAGCTGCACTTCTCCCCTAAGGCTGAGTCAAGCAAGCCAAATCAAAAGGAGAAAGCCACTGCTACATCTACTCCTGATGGGCCCATCTGTCGTTTTTGCAAAACCAGTGGGCACGTTCAGAAAGATTGTGCGGGTTTTATGAAATGGCTTGCTAAAAAGGGTAATGATGAAATTTCCTTTATTGATGAATCCCTTTATGCTAATGATTCTCCCAATACCTGGTGGATTGACTCAGGTGCCACTGTGCACGTTTCCAATTCATTGCAGGGATTCCTTACCGTGAAGACGGTAAGAAAGGGGGAGCGAAGCCTTAGAGTTGCTGATGGAAAGGAGGCTGAAGTTGAAGCCGTTGGCACACTGTCATTAGTTTTAGATAGTGGCTTCACCCTTCTTTTGAATAATGTCGTTTATGTTCCTATTGTGAGGAGAAACCTCATTTCAGTTTCTTTATTAGATGATGATGGATACACTTGTATCTTTGGGAACAATAAATGCATTGTAAACTTTAATTCTAATAATGTTGGTCTCGCAACTCGACGAGATAAACTCTATATGCTTCATCTCTCTGAATTTCCTGTATCAATGAATGTGTGTGATGCCACCAATAAGCGAAAGAGAAGTCTAGGTGATGAGACTTCATCGAAATTGTGGCATTGTCGTTTAGGCCACATTTCGACGGGGAGAATGGAGCGTCTCATTAAGGAAGAGATACTCCAACCCCTAGACTTCTCTGACTCAGATCATTGTATTGATTGCATTAAAGGGAAATATGTAAAACAGATTAAGAAAGGAGCCACACGAAGCACAGGAGTCTTAGAATTAATCCACACTGACATATGTGGACCTTTTCCTGTGACTTCAGTTGATAGGTATAACTCCTTTATTACGTTCACTGACGATTTCTCCCGTTATGGTTATATGTTCCCCATTCGCGATCGATCTGAATCACTCGATAAATTCAAAATCTTTAAGGCTGAAGTAGAAAATCAGCTCAACTTAAAGATCAAAGTAGTGAGATCAGATCGTGGTGGAGAATATTATGGGAGACATGCTCCTTATGGACAAATTCCAGGTCCTTTCGCTAAGTTCCTTTCAGAAAATGGCATAGTAGCACAATATTCCACACCTGGTGAACCTCAGCAAAATGGAGTAGCAGAAAGGCGCAATCGCACCCTTATGGATATGGTGCGTAGCATGATGAGTTACTCCAGTTTACTGGCTTAGTCTGTGGATGGAAGCATTAAAGATACCGCACACATACTTAACCGAGTTCCTAGTAAATCAGTCCCTAAAACCCCTTATGAATTGTGGACTGGAAGGAAACCGAGTTTAAAGTATTTGCGTGTGTGGGGTTGTCCTGCTGAAGCTAAAGTCTTTAATCCACATCTTAAAAAATTGGATCCTAAGACAATAAGTTGCCATTTTATTGGATATCCTGAAAGGTCTAAGGGATATCGATTTTATTGTCCAAATCATATCACTAAGTTTGTGGAAACCCACCATGCTGTATTCTTAGAGAATGATGAAATCAGTGGGAGCTCAGAGGCTAGGAAAATACATCTTGAGGAGGTTCGGACTTACGTACCATTGCCGATAATCCAAGAGACTATTGTTCCTGTACCTCATGCAGTTATTCCTCCAGCTGAGAATCCTGGAGTTGAGTCCCCATCTGAGAATTCAGATTTCAACAGTACAGCACCTAATGATGAGCCTCAATTACCTTCTGTGATAACTAATGAACCACTAAGGAGATCACAGCGGGAAAGAAGATCAACCATCCCTAATGATTATGTTGTATACATGAATGAAGATGTATGCGATATAGGGAAGGTAGATGACCCTACATCATTTAAGGAGAATTTGTGACGACTAAGGATTCATCCAAGTGGCTTGAGGCCATGCAGGATGAAATAAAGTCTATGAGCATTAATGACGTCTGGGATCTAGTAGAAATTCCTGATGGAGTCAAAACAGTAGGCTGTCGATGGGTCTACAAAACTAAGCATGACTCTAAAGGAAATGTTGAAAGATTCAAGGCGAGGCTTGTAGCAAAAGGGTTTGCACAAAGAGAGGGGATTGATTATATTGATACTTTCTCTCCCGTCTCGAAGAAAGATTCGTTAAGAATTGTCATGGCACTTGTTGCTCATTGCGATTTAGAGCTACATCAGATGGATGTCAAAACTGCATTCCTTAATGGTGACTTGCATGAGAATGTTTTCATGGCTCAACCGGAAGGTTTTGTCGTGGAAGGCAAGAAACATATGGGATGCAGACTTAAGAAATCCATCTATGGACTAAAGCAGGCGTCTAGACAATGGTATCTTAAGTTCGATGAGACCATAAGAAATTTCGGTTTCAAGGAAAATGATGTGGACAATTGTATATACATTAAGATTAAGGGGAGCAAATTCACTATCTTAGTACTTTATGTGGATGATATCTTGTTGGCTAGCAGCGATATGGATATGCTGTATGAGACCAAAAGATTTCTTTCAGCTAATTTTGACATGAAGGATCTTGGTGATGCCTCTTACGTTTTAGGCATTGAGATTCACCGAGATAGGTCCAAAGGGATATTAGGCTTATCCCAAAGGGCATATATTGACAGAGTGCTTAAAAGATATAATATGCATAACTGCTCTGTCACGCCTGCTCCTATTGTTAAGGGCGATAAATTTGGAACATTCCAATGTCCAAGGAATCAATTAGAAACTGATCAGATGAAGGGGATTCCTTACGCTCCGGTATCGGAAGCATTATGTACGCTCAAGTTTGTACTCGCCCTGATTTAGCATTCGTAACCGGGATGCTTGGCAGATATCAATCAAATCCAGGGTTAGACCACTGGAAAGCCGTTAAGAAAGTCTTGCGTTATTTGCAAGGCACTAAGCACTACGTGCTCACATATAAGAAGTATGATAACCTTGAGGTTGTGGGTTATTCAGACGCTGACTTTGCAGGTTGTGTAGATACTAAGAAATCCACATCAGGTTATATCTTCACACTTGCGGGAGGAGCTGTTTCGTGGAAAAGCTCCAAACAATCACTTACTGCATCATCAACGATGCAAATGAGTTTGTGGCATGTTATGAGGCTCTTGGCGAAATTTGTATGGCTAAAGAACTTTATTCCCGGACTAAGAGTGGTTGACAGTATATCTAAACCACTAACAGTATACTGCGATAATAAGGCTGCAGTTTTCTATTCGAGTAACAACAAGTCAAGTGGTGCTGTATCATGTTGTGAAAGATAGAATCCAGGATCAGACAATTGATATCAAGCATATAAGTACTAAATCTATGCTTGCGGATCCACTTACTAAAGGCTTACCACCCAGTCTCTTTCGAGAGCATGTTGCCGGCATGGGTTTATTGGAAAGCCTCTGATTCTGGAAATGAGGACCATAAGAATAAAACCAAACTCCCATTAAGAATAAGTAATTATTCCGTCGAAATGGAATAGTATACTATAGATCTTTGGGGTTTTAATGGTGACTTTATTAACCGTTGTAATACTTTATCTTGGTGTACCGCTCATTGAATATGGACTTATGTTATTAATCTTTCGATCAAGTGGGAGAATGTTAGTAGTGATCTCAAGCAGACTAACAGAATCCGAGATTCTCGGATCTGAAACTGTTGATCACGTATGCGCTTTGATCGGGAGCGCAACAACCGCTTGGTTTTGGTCCCGGTTTCCAACGCTAGATAAAAGGGGAGAGGCCGGCGTTCATTGATATAAGTTTTTAACTGAACTCTAACTCTCTCTACACTCCTTCCGATCTGGGAACTAGCGCGAGGCAATCGAAGACTACTGCCATCACCGTGAGGATCACGGTGACCCTCCTCGGTGCCTCTTCCTCTTCGTCAAGACTAAGGAGGCTCGGTGCATCGCCCACTGCTTCCTCTACACCGACATCAAGAACCCTATCCGAGCAATCTCCTAATGGCCTCATCTACTTCACCGGGTTAGTACCTAATGTTTCCGCATAATCTTGTGATCATGACTTAGGCTAAATGAGATTAAGAACTCAGCACTTAGATTAAAATCTAACATTACCTGCTGTAGTTTGACTAATCCCAATTCAGGCAGATCCCTAATAGCAAGTCTTTGGACATCGGTCAGAGTATTCAAGCTATAAGCCTGAAACATGAACGAGACAGACAGAAAGTATGGCAGTGAGTATACAAACAATGTACTAGGCAGCAAAGCTTGAACACAAAAGAAGAGAAAGCAGGATGCAAGGTTATTAAAGCGAGTAAACAACGCTTAATCGCAATGGCAGCAGACCCCTGGGGCTAACGGCCCTTGCGTTTGAAAGATGACTTATGTTACGCCATTAGGCATTAGACTCTTTAACATCTGGAATGTGGACTTATGTTTGTTATTACTCACTGTTCATGTAATCGTATATTAATTCTCAATTGTTTGTTTGTTTCTATATCAGGTTAGGATATGTGTATGGCATCACCTCGTTGCGTGCCTTAAGGGCTTTAGTGGTAAAAGGTGGTGAGTTGCCACGTCTCGCCTTATCGCTTTATTAACCTTGGCAGGACGTATTTCATCTCATTACATTAATCATACAGCCCTTAACTTCTTTTTAAGCTCTGCTATTATGATATTTTCTTAAACATTCTTAATCAAGCATGTAAGGTTGATGTCCCTATTCTGTTAGATAGCAAGGATTCAAATTTTGTTTTCGGGTTTGATCTCGGGCCTGGCGGGACGGCGAAATCTCGGCAAGATTTCGGAAATGCAAACCAAATCCGGTCGAAATTCAAATTTGAAATCCGGTTTTTTTCCTACCGTCAAATCCGAAATTTCAGCCTAAATTACCGAAATTTCCGAGATTTTGGCACAATTTGAACCGACCGAAAAATGGTCAAAACTCATCAAAAAAATTTGAAATTTTTTGTGAATGATCCTGACCATAAATCCAATCATATGCAATGCCCAAAAATTAAAATCCGGTCCGAAAACCCGAGATTTCGGCGAGATTTTAGTAGTTACTGTAGCAAATTGTTTTTTAAATTTTTTTTTTACCCGGCCATGTTAGATAGACCACAAAAAACACAACAGCGCTTTAATATCTTTGAGATGCTCCCCTTCATGTTGGTTACAATCAATGTTCTAAATAACGGTGAACGGTGAACGAACGGTCACCCCGCCTTTTAATGTTTATACGGTAAGCGTCCTTGTAAACAGTTTTACTATTTAAAATTAGGAGAAATATATACACATGTTTGCAGTAACACAACAAGCATCTAATTCATCTTCTTTAATGCACATATAGAATGGAACAACCCTGCTATCACCAATTTTTCAGATCGGTAACATGAAGAAAAAAGATGGCATGATGTGAATGTAATTAAAGAATCATAATTAAATGAATGAACAGCTCAAATGACAATAAAAAGCAAAGCTAACATTCATCTCATGTATATCACAATGTTCCATATCATATGGCAATCTTACAACTTTACCCAAATAAACAGCCCAATAAGATGAGCATGTTAAATGTTAACAACTGTTAGACCAAATAAACGGCCTGGTAAAACGGGTTAACCTTGAAATATCCACAAACGTAATGGGTAGGGGATCTTTACCGTTTAACGGCCTTTATTTAGAACACTGGCTACAATTTATCTCACCCTTGCACAAACACCAAACTAATGATCTTTCCCACTTGATGTGGGCACATTTCTTTTCCGTATCGATATAGCCTACTGTTATTGAAGAAAACGGCGTTGTGAAAACAGGATTTCGAATTTTGAGAGGTCATCGTGAACAAAAGTTGATTAACTGTTGACTTTCGCATGGTTCTTGCAGATGCTTAACACGATCTTGTAAAAAAAATGTTTTACCTTACCTCTCCAAATGTATGAAAACTAAGTTCCAAGAGAAATGATATCAACTCCGTGGGGTCCACTCCACGTTCCTATTCAATAATAATACAGTAATCATCACAAACAGAAAACAACAAACATATCACTCATGCATGTCAAATCAAAAGGCAATCTAAAAGGTCATGCCACCAATACCTCTGATGAAATGTATTCTCGCATTATGT
Source organism: Rhipidocladum racemiflorum (assembly GCA_036346355.1). Classification (NCBI taxonomy): domain Eukaryota; kingdom Viridiplantae; phylum Streptophyta; class Magnoliopsida; order Poales; family Poaceae; genus Rhipidocladum; species Rhipidocladum racemiflorum. The sequence goes on along the minus strand of CM070575.1, from coordinate 1,369,486 downwards.
ACCACGATTGTGCATTTGTCTCCATCACCGGTTAAATAGGAAAAGAGTGAGAACCAAAGATGGAAGTCTGTCGAGATAATCGAGATAAGCGAGAGCCAAGCACACACCGTAAACCGGAAGCCGTTCTCGATTAACTTTGGAGCTTCACCATCCTCGCAAAATATATTACATCAGGAACTCATGATGTTGAAATTATTACTTGTAGATCCAGTGAACTGAACATATACAGCAAAGCTAGACAATATATAGCATAAAACGGAAATATTAGCCTTCAAAAATCCCACATGGTTATCAAGACATCAAACATGATTTACAAATATATAAATTCAAAAATCTCAAGTCGCTAAACTGAAAGAGTTGTTAGGGTCACCAATTAATCCCATTTTATAACCAGAGAATTTGAACACAACCAAACTAAGCAACAACAATTTGTTGTCACTGTCGCCCACAACATCTTGAATTTACTAGTCACTAATTTACATTAGTGTATTACTTTGTAGATGCCCACAGGATATATTATATCTAATTGTACTAGCAAGAGAGAAGCTATGACAATATGTCCATTCTTTGTTATTGAAATGGAATTTGGCTGTCGATGAGTTTATATGAAGTTGAATGTCAAAGCAAGGGAGGTAATTAGATGGAACCTTGAACTCGTAAGACCTCATTTGGAATGTTTTCATCATAGACGAGCTGAAACTTGTTCCTCTCTCAACTTGAGATGAGTTGATTAATTGCAGCAAGAAGCACTATTTTCCCGTACAAAACAGAATAACAAGTATAAGCCTTCACTAGGGGAAATAAACGCAGGAGCCAGGAAGTCTTCCAAATGTTCAAACAGTAGAATTCAATAAGCAAAAAGACTGAGAATCGATATATAAGAAAACAAACATACATGGAAATCATAATTTTGAGTTAAGTTTTCTCATCCTAACCTCCCATTGCTCAAGAGCATAGTCTTCTAGTTCTGCTAATGTAGGCAATCTGGCAGTGACACTCGATGGTATTGGCTCCCTTGGTAAATTTCCACTGCAGCAAAAAATAAAACTGGAATTTGACCAACAAGGCAACAAGTATAACTTACAGTAAAAAAGGTAAGCTTAAGCAGCATCACTAGCTTGAGGTATATCATTTTCTTCTCAATAAACAAACAACCATGTAGCATACAACAATTCCTTTTCATACAAAGTACTAGTTTTAACACTTCTTCAATGCAATCATCTGTAAATTTTGTGAATTATTTTCCACCATAAAACACCACATGGATTCTTTTCAAATTTCCCCCCGTGATGTCGATGGGCGCATGGACACATGGTAATATGTAAGATAGTAATTACTTAACAATCTTAAGAGTGGTACATATTCTATAAGATGAAAAAGCACATGCCGACACCATCATAACAGCTTTTGAGAAAAGAAGTCATTAGCTCAAAATACGATAAAGGATCATCCGTGTCATTTCCAACAAAAGTAGTTGATAAATACTTACCCATCAACCAAATACTTTTGCATGTTACCCTGGAACTTATGATTCATCTTGTAGCTCACCTCTTTTTTTCTGTATACACAGCAAAACCAAGTCTGCTAGAAAATACATAGTTCACTTTGCACCATAGAAGGAATACAAAAGCAGGTGAAAAAGAAAATTCATAATTTAATTTGCATCATGCAGGTAATGCAAAACAGACTAAACCACAAAATTCATGTCAGCTATGCCTATGCACATGCAAGAAATACTAACGGTAACAGGATACTTCAAAGCTCAAATATCCAGGGAAAAAGACTTGCCACTGAAACATAGGAGACACAACACTGTTTACTAACTCAATTTGGATTTTAGTTTCAGTTCATGAGACAAATGAAGAATTGATATTCTGATTATACAACAAGTATGTAAACAATTAAATAATAACAGAAGACCACGAATGCACGCAGTGGTTAGTATGCTAATGAGGCTACAGACACAATAATAGATTCACACTAACCCACACAATGCAAAGTTTTGAAAAGTATACTTGAATTTGATCCATTAGTTTGTCTGCCATGGTGGCATATATCACAGTGGCAGTGTTAAGCACACACTGCCAGTGCAGAAAATAGGCTAATAATAAGTAAGCAGTTTTCCAAAACAAGGTCTGTGACTAAAGTAAACAAGGTCTGTGACTAAAATATTAGTTGCTACGACTCATCACAAATCTTATAAACTGATCATATGCATTTCTTCAGAAACCAAGTAAAGATGCCAAGCCATCACTGCAGATATAAAATTGCAGCATATATTCAAGCATACCAACATAGTTACCAGAAAAGTGGTTTGTCTAAGTCGTGGTACGGGATTCAGGTTCGCTATTCACCACTTTTTTCTTCTAATTTCTACTGCAAACACGAACCCCGTACCGTAAACCGGTTCGGATTCGATGAATCTAGTTCATGATTCACGGGGGTTTATAGCAAATCCAGTAATTATGCATACCACTCTCCCCATCGTGTTGAATGCATCATAAAATAATCTCCAACCGAACTAACCAAGCATTCCAATACTCATGTCAAAATGTTTACATCCAAGGGCATAGCCACATTTACATGACAATTAAATAACATAACAATCAAGATGGCTAACGCCCATGCCAATATCGGTGCATATTTCCTATGGTCCTTTGCATATCTCGTGAGGTCGATCGAAAAGCAAAACTTCAAAGAACTTGATATCCAAAATAATCAAATTACCTTGCGTGCAAAGATATAATGCATGCTATAGCACTTCTATGTTTAAATTATCTAGTTCATTGTGATTGATCTAATCCAGAAAGTTACAAGTATGATCACACTTCAAGATATAAATACCAAATGATTGATGGAGATGGGTGAGGTCTTACCTATCGCGTGCATTTCGACAAATACCCTTAGTTGAAGCTGACCTATCAATGGCGACCACGTGCTTGGCAAAGCATACTCATCGAGCACCCACTCCTCCATAGCTGCAGGTGGTCACGGTGCCGACACATACATCATCTGCGGTCGTACTTCTTTGCAGTAGCGGAGCGACTGCAAAATAAGCTGAAACATCACAATGACAAAGACCAATACAAAATAATGCATTGCAGACTGGTAGATTGGAGACCTGAGTATGGCCTCGCAGATGAAGGCGGACTCATAGAGCATGTCGAGCTTGGCGGCGGCGATCTGGTCACCATGTCCATGAAGTTCCGTGCTACCACCATAACCCGAGGCATCTTCGCAAAGACTGTGAAGAACAGATGGGGCACGTACCAGTGGCGGACCTAACGTAGGCATGGGGGTTTGGTTGAACCCCAAAAAATTTAGGAAAATAAACTGCTATCAGTACTCCACCACGGAGTAAACAAATCACCAACAAACTCCATGGACGGAACTATCCATCCCAGAAAAAAAAAGATTTGGATGAGATTGCTCACAGCAAAGAAAAGATCCCCATAACAAAGCTCACTCTTAGAACAACATTCCAAGCTAGAGCTTCCTTACTAGCGAAAGAAGAGATCAATCTAAGTCCGGATGGACCTCCACTCCACACCAGTCGGTTGAGCGGAGGAGTATGCCTACGAGATAAGAAGTCCTTCGCTTCGAGGTTGAGACAGTCAGGGAGCCATAGCCATGACGAGATCAGGAGAAGAAGCGGATGAGCTATAAGTAGACCTGATCAAACTAGTGCAAAACCACATTGAAACATAAGCAATTCGGTCACAAAATAACGATAAAACTGATTGGATTTCACAAAGAAGGAAGTCCAATTACATTCTTGAAGGCACTTAAAAATGTGTAAGTGTGACAATTAAGATCAATTCACACTATCAACAGACATGGCTTACAAAAAGCATACTACTCAAACCATGCAACATCTAAACAGGTTTAATTCAAAATTACGTACAAGATCTACAAAATAATTCATACACTTTCTCCATCGGCTACAATTGAAGGAGTATTTGTCGGTGAACATTTCATCCGATGCAAATAGAATACATGTTTCTTGTCTTATTAGAACTGGATTATTTTGTAGATCTTATACAGTGTGTCGGGACCTTGGGCTCGGGGTGATGGTGTGTCGGGACCGCGGACTCAAACTTCCTAATGGTCTATTACCCGCCTCTACTTCCTCCTTACAAAACTTGCAAAATGACCTATTGTGGTATGCATCCCAATTTGCCTTGGAAATAAGAATTAGATCCATCTAGACAATATTCAATTAACTATAAGAATTGAACCACAAGGTCACAGATATTACACAAGTATATTATGTTAATAGAATGACAGGGGGCTCGGTGCGTGGCGTGGCGTGTGAGGCCGGAGGGCGGCGAGGGAGGAGCTGGTCGGGGTGGGCTGGGCCACAGGAGCAGGTGTTAGTTCAAGCTTCATTTGGTTTTGGTGATTAGTTTAGATTAATGGCTAATCTTTGTTTAATGACAAATCTAATCTTATTGAGACTAACATGTTTATTAAGTTACATTCAATAGTCTCATATTTGGATGGAAAATGGAAAACCCAAGGTACGAATGCATATTCATTCTAGTATTAATTGCATATCTTGGATTCAAGTTTAAGTTTAAATTCTCCATTGCATTAACCACAAAATGTGCATTATGTTTTCCAATCCATATATTACATGGATGCACATATTTAGGGGGAGTTCACACTTGAACTTGATATATCAATGTATCGATCTATTCTCCATTCCATATATAAAGGATCAATACATTGAAACACATCAATTTAAATGAATGTTTAAATTGAGTTCATTTGTCTTCTAATCATCAAAGAACATTTCATCATGTATTGATGGTGTTCTTGTGATTGATTAAGGACAAATGGAGAGTTCTTGAGTAGTATGAAGCATTAGTTGCATCATGTGCTCAAGACACATATATTTTAATTGAATTGATTTTGGTTGTGCTCAATTGGTATAAGAGGTATCCATTATGTGTTAATGAAGTGCTTAGATGATTGAGACAACCATACATCTTGGACTAACCATTTTCATAAGTTATGAATGAGGCAGGTTAAGTCCAAGATGGTTGAGATGATGAAAATGGGACAAAGACGACATCATGAGGTGATGGACGTCAAGAAAAGATCCCAAAAAGAGATAAGAGAACCAGAGTGACAATCCCAGGGGAACAAGTTAATTGAAGATCATAAAGACCCCAAAGGGGATTAATTACGGCGGCTAAGGTATAAATAGATAGGCTAAGGACTTTCCTAGTCTTTGAGTCTAGATTTTAGCCCCATACTATTAAGAGGGGTTGAGTATTTGCTTTAAGCTTCATCATGTGGTGATGATCTCAATCCCGTAGTCACTCGAGCTCAAATCTTATTTGGATTTAGTTTTGCATGGAGCTAACCATTTGGCATGTGTTCCGAATGGGTGAAGGTCGTGCTTGGTTTTTGCATATTTGTATTTGGCATTTGTTGCAAATAGGTCAAACATATGCTTGGAGTTTTCGCATTAAGCTTTGATTTGCATTAGCTGCAAATAGGATAAGCTAATGCGTTGGCTTTTGCATGAAGTTCATTTGTTTGTATGTATTGCAATAGATGAAGCTTTATGCTTTGCTTTTTGTTTTTCAAACCAAAATCTTAATGCGTTTATTTGGTATTGCTTGGAGCCATATTTGCATGGGTTGCAAATGGAGAGAGCTCAAGCAAGTGTTTGGTTTAGTTGCATGGAGCTAGAGAATTGCAGGAGTTGCAATTAGAGAGCTCATGCACTCAGATTTGATTTGAGTTGATTTGGAGTTTGGGATGAGGCTATGGATTTGCATGTGTTGCAAGAAGAGAGATAGCTCATTCTTTGTGGTTTGATTGTTTATTTGCGAGTTAATTGTGCGAATAAACGGGGGGTCTATGGGTTCCGGTCCTGAAAGCATATGATAATTGCACCATGGTTTTTGCAAGTCTTTTTTGGTCGTTGTTTGACCATCACATGGCTAAGAGGATAAACCTTATAGACTCCGGGTTTTATTTACTTAATACGTTTTTGCAAATATAATCGTTGAGACGTTTGCGAAGTGTGTTTGTCGCAAATGATTTGGAATTTGGTTGAATTCTTTGAGCATGGTTTAGTGGTGTTGCAAAAGTGTTTTGCAACTCAGTGTGATCGTGGTTTGATCACCCTTTGGCTCAAAGAACAGTTATTGACGTTTCGGAGAAAGGGTTGAGTTTAAAAACCTGGTTTTTCTGTTTTGCGGCACTACCGCAGTGTTAATGCGGTAGTAATCGCGAGTCCCAGAAGATCGCCGTATGGGCGTCGCTACGGCCGCGCGGACGGTACTCCCACTCTTTGAGGAGCGGTAGTTGTTGTCCAGAGGCAGGTTTGTATTCTGGAAGTGGTTGAAGTCCGGCACTACCGCAGGTTTATTGGCGGTACTACCGTGAGTCTTGATTGTACAAGAGTTTTAATAGCGGTACCTTTTTCCAGACAGTGATTTTTCTGAGTTTGTAAGGCCGGCACTACCGCTTGTGTAAGAGCGGTACTTATCGCAGTCCTAGAGTACCGGTCTATAGTCTTTGGTACATATTTCCAGTTTGGCGCGTTTCTCTCTGCTTGAATGTCGGAACTACCGAAGATTTTGGAGCGGTACTACCGAGGTTGCGATAGTACCGGAGTTTAGTAGCCGGTAGCTTTTTTACAGAGAAGCGCGAGTTTGCGAAGTTTTCTGAGGTTTTTGAGACCGGCACTACCGCTGGTGTTATTGCAGTACTACCGGGGTTGCGGTAGTACCGAGATTTGTATAGCGGTAGTTATTTTACAGAATGGAGTCTTCTGCTGGTTGCTGGAGCGGCAGTACCGCTGGCTTAAGGCCGGTACTGTCGGAGGAGCGGTAGTACCGCAATATGAACGTCGGTACTACCGGATTGCCTGCGCAACGGCTAGTTTTTTAGCCGTTGGCCAAAGGCCAGATTACTCATTGTTTTTGCCGCCGGTACTACCGCGATTGCTGATTTTTCGTGGATTTCCCCCCTAACAGCTAGTTCTGGCTTGGGGGGCTATATAAGACCCCCTTGGGGGGCATTGGCTGGGTGTTGCTGGTATTAGAAGTGCTCTTGAGCCTTGGTTTGGTTTGTGGGAGGGTTTTGCATGTTTTGCTTCATCCCAATTTGGTTTTGAGCTCAAGAGTGATCCTAATTGCATGCGTTACAATTAGAGGGAGATTGAGAGGACCTTAGTTGCATGAGTTACACTAGGTGATCATCGGAATCGTGGAAGTGCGATCGGTGAAGCTTGAGCGGGGTGCTCAACTTGTTACTCTTGGAGGTCGGAGCCTCCTAGATGGCGTCGGTGCGTCGTGCACGGGAGCTCTCAAGGTTTGGGAGAAGCCCTAGGTGAAAGTTTGTGAAGGTTGGTGCTTAGCTTACCCGGCGGGGTGAAAAGCAACTATAGTGGATTTGAGGTGAAGGCTCAAGTGAGTGGGCTGGTCCAAAGTGAGTTGGACTTTCTCAACGTGAAGTAGGAGGGTTTGCTCCGAACCACGGTAAAAAGTATCGTGTTCCTTGTCTCTTTTACATTCAAGCACTTACTTTATTGCTATATTATCCATTGCTTGATTGTGAATAGAATTGCTTAGTGTAGCTTGCTTGATCAACTTAGCAATTCTAACCTAGAGACATAATTTAGCTAGTGCACTAGTGAGCCTAGTTGATTTAGGCTTTAATTGTCAAAACCTTAGTCTTTCGCTTGCGCATAATTCTTGTGTAGGTTTTTGACATAGGGGTAATATAAGACGATCCTCGGTTAGTGAGAAGAATTTTTAATAACACCTATTCACCCCCTCTCTAGGCGCCTCCTCGACCCTACAGTAGGCCGGCTGGGTCGAAAAGAATATGGGCCGGGAAAACCGGCCGAAGGCCCCAGAGCCAAACCAAAAGCAAATTCAAACCAAAAATTCAAATGAAAATCCAAATTTAAATCCTTTTGAAATTTTGGGGTCATTTCATTCACTGGGCTCAAATTGCACACGTTGACAATTGGCATGATGTCAGCAGAGGCCTCCCCCAGCCTAACCGATCAACACAGTAGAGTTCATTAGCTTTCTAACCTGATTAATTAAATTGGGAACTCCTTAATGAAATTTGATGGTCACAGCTCTTCCGACGTTCCAAGCTTAGTAGAGTTTGAGGCCCATGCGGTAACCACCATAACATTTATGTTCTCAAATTTTTAGCACCACTGGTTAAGAGACCACGACGTTCATCTTGCCATGCATTCTGGTAAAATTATTGACATGTTTGGTAGTGGAGTTAAACCTGAGTCGATAGATTTGTGATTTTCTTTTGTATAGGGAAAAACATATGTTCCTATATTTTGCTATCTATGGTAACGTTAACAATACGTTAAAAGGCTATCATATACCGTGGTAGGACTAGAAAACTTTCAATGGAGGTGCACACTTTATATATATAATTTCTGATTTTGTACAATGATTTCATAGTATCGTAAATTCAATATATATATTTAAAATTTGCTAAAAGTATAATACAAATAACTCTAAGGTCTTAAAAAACCTAAACCACCAAAATCGAAACCAATTTAATCAACAAATTTGATCTATTGAAGAAGTGATCTTATTGTATTTTTAAAAATTTTAGGGATGACGGTAACTGGCACCCCTTAGATGCCCCTGATCATACAACTGCTAAAAAGATATCCAGCACATAAATGCACTAGACATTCAGCAAAAACAAGTCAAATTTTGAAAATTTACGCAAAAACGAGACAATTTTTTGGAATTTGCGAAAAAACAAGAGAAAATTTCGAAGTTCTAGGGGTGTTCTCGGAGAGAAATGCACGTGCATGCAATTTATGAAGGCGCATGCGAAAAGAAAGAATCAGCGCTAAAAAAAACTATAGCAGTTTGGAGGGCTCTAATGTAAAAAAAGCGGGCCTATTTGTAATTTTGGATGGGCTTTTCAGGGGAAAAACCGGATTCTAGAAATTTCGGGGGGCTAACGAGTCAATTTTTTGTAATTTACGGGAAAACTAGACAAACGAAGATTTGGGGGTTTTCTCATGGAGAAATACACGTGCATGCAATTTATGAAAAGGTGCATGCAATTTATAGAGACATATACTTAGTATGCTCACTATCCCCTTTGGGTGTTGCAGCAACGTGATTAGAGCAAGTACAATAAGGCCACGTCAGCTGACTCTTAGCCTGTACATGTCAGCATTTGTCTATGTGGAAGAGTGAGAAACAATGAGAGAGAAGATAGCTGGCTCTTATTTAGTAGCCAGTTTTGCACGGATGCATAGGTAAATCATTTATGTACAAGAGAGAAGAGATATTTATTGCACAATATCTAGAGGCAACTTTTAGAGATAGTTATTATATAAGCTGGCTTTTAGCTTATTATTAGCCTGCATTGGACTTTACTATCGTACGTGCTTATTGTCACGAAGCAGTCCAAGGTCACCTCGCTGTTCCCTACCCTCGGCGCTTTCTATGCTTTCTCGTTTTCTGCAGATAAACACGCTGTGGGCCGTTAGATACAACCCAAATATACACTTCATGGGAATGGTTGTAACTAAAAAGGCAGACCAAGTCCCATAGAAAGCTCAGTAGCTCCTCCTCCTCTTCTTTAGTAGAGGTGTTACAACCTCGAGACAATGAAAAATAGAATCGATCGAAGAGTCAGTCTGATAGTATGTTTAACCATACCAAAGGTAAGTGGTCGTCAGTCGAGCGAAGCGTTACTTGAGCTAAGCGAAAGGTATGAAGTCAGGCGATAGGCTTATCATAGCATAGAATCTCTAAATTCTTAAAGCACTAATTGCTATTTTTCAATATCAACTTTACGTACTAGTGAGTAGCCTATTGAAGCGGGCATGGGATATGAACGATCTTGACCCACAAACAGGTTAGCTCGAGAGGGTAAGAGGCCCTAGTGTACATTGCCCAAAGTCTTTCAATCTTTAGACTTCGTTTAAGAAGCGACAGATCCTGGCTCATGAGTAAGGCGAATGGCGATCCATCATACCATATACTTGTGCTAAGATACAAGTATGTAATTGTATTAGCTACAAGGATCCGTGTATTGCCGCGGGAATTTGTAGAAATTAATTTATCGGTTGTAATCAACACGCAGATAAATCATCCGAACCGAGCCCAATCTCGGGTTGGTTCGTGGTAGCAGCAGCAATGCTGAAGCCGAAGGTGGTCAAGAATTTAAAGGTAAAGAAGTGAGTGGCATTAACTCGAATCTAGACCGTTCATCCAAAAATGGACATTGGTACTCCTTTGCCCATCCAAGGCGGGTTGTCGGGCGCCTAGTTGGCTGGCGAAAGAGCACACCCAATACACCTGGCCAATGATTTTTTTTAAAATAATATATTTTTTACATAATTTTGCAAAAATAATACACTAAAGTTTTTTTTACAAAAATACACCTCCGGCATCATTTGAATTGATAACAAGACCTATGCTAATTCTAATAGCGACGTAATCCTGTCTTGTCATCTAAATAAATCAACGACAAAATAATCCGTCGACCAATTGCAATCCATAACAAAACAAACCTCTGTCGAGTCTTTGTAGCCAATTAAAATAGCGACAGGGATATTTTTTATAGTTTTTCTTTTCGATGTATTATTTTTGTAAAATTATTTCAAAAAATATATTATTCTTTTTTTAAAAAAAAAAAAGTCCTCTGGCCGACTACCCTCACATCTCTCCGTTCCCTCTCCCTGGCCTTATTTCCTTCAGAATCGCAAACCATTCTTCTGGTACAATACACACGCTGAATATCTACCGAATCCACGGGTTCCATTCCAATTCAATCCAAACGTTCATTAGAATTATTCTTACATATCGCCCAAAAACTTATGCTGTGAGCAAACTTGCAATGCTGATGAAGTGTACGCTGCAAAAATGTGACACTTTGAATAACCAGTTTCTTCGAACCCATTAGTCCTCCTCCATAGGTACTTCTGGAACATTCCACCGGTCTTCTTCAATTGGCTTCGTGATCACAGAAATAGGTGAAGGTAAGAACAATGTTAAGGAAACAATCACGCTAAAATAATACTCGGGCGACCACATTTTAATAAGCAGTAGAAAAGTTTCAAATGCACAACACTTGAAATAAGCTTTTGTTCAACAGAATATAACATATAAGCAAAATATCATAATAGAGCACTGTAAGGATATCTATTGACATATTGGTCTCCTTTTCACCCCTGTTGCAGCTACTCCGAAGTTCCCTACGAATTTCTGGAGTGACCTGTATACAGAGAGTAAGGGTTAAGGAAGAAACACGTTTCAGTTAGCTCACATGAACTTCAGAAGACAGTATTCTGCTATTCATGCATACATACATATGAATGACTGAAATGAAAAGACCATACCAAATAGTGTTTCTGGTGATCCAACAAACGTGCAAGTTTCTCCTTATCCTTCTTCTCTAACTCATTCTTGTATCTGTCATAATATATTTAGCAACGCATATATGAATAAACTAGTGAAAACTTTAGCAAGGGCAGCTATAAATAAACACCTATGACCTATATGCACCATCACTCATCAGGCCTCTGAGCCGCATATAGCAAAGAAGCAACCATATAACTGCATACTTTCCACAAGGACATTTTTTCAGGTGAATACTTAGCCCCAGTAATCAGAAAAATGTGTAAACCAAGAAAAAAAACACACGTACAACACAACTTGTTATTACTACATGTCATACATTAAAGAGCGATGTATTCCAGATTAATAAAAAAATTGTTTCAGAAACATTTGCTTCAAATTTTACACATCTATCACTAACCTTTCCACAAAGGCAAGCAATGATTGATGCCATATAACAGGCATGATCCTCTCTTCATCAAGAAAGCTCATGAAATGAGCAAAAACTGCATCAAGCACACGGTATGGCAAAGCATATTTCTTATCTAGAAATAGCTTGATAAAGTAACTGCAAAACATAGATAAGGTTACAGCATGCTCAAGGCAATAACAAGCTATTAAAAATATAGGGACAAGTAACAACCATATATTTAAAAGAAGAGATAAATTCACATCGTCCTAGAAAACACCCAAGCTACACATGCAATGCCGCATAACGTTTAGCTGCCAACCGTATTGCATTTGTAGCTCACATTTCAGTCAATCATGCTACATGACAGGAGTTGACAACATAATTGAAACACAAGCATTGCCAGAACAACCATCCCTTTCCATCATGAAATACATTAGAAGCTACATGCTCACCCAGATAGCGAAAATGGGGATAATATCGCAGTATATACAAGGAATTCCTAATTTTAAAGGATATGTAAGATGGAAATATTCTGGCAGGTAGATTATTAAATGCACAGTTTGCTCCATATAGCTGAAATCAACCAGGAATTCTAGTGGCATGGTATCTATTCGGAGACAAACAAGAGGGAAAATGTTAGCGCCAGCTACAGGAACCCATTGGCAACATTATATAAATTTGCAGACAAACACAGACAAAAGGAGGTAAAGTAAACAGTGTTGTGGTTTTTCTGCATCACGTAACATTTAATCAGCCATAATCCATATACTATATCAACAGTTGATATCAGGTTTATTAAGTCATCGCCTAGGCGCCGCCTAGGCGTCCGGTCGCCGGAGGAGAGCCGCCGTGAAGCGTCGCCTCGCCTGGCCGCGTCAAGGCGGTCACCCGGGTTGTCCAGGCGTCGCCAGGCAGCACGACTAGGGCTAGGCTCAGGGGGCGAGGGGGATCGGGAGGCGACGGACGTCACTAGGCCTGGCCGATCTGGGCAACGGCGATGGCGAGGAAGGGGGAGCGACGCTAGGGAAAGGCAGTGTCGGCGCCGGAGAAGGGAGAGGATGAGTGAGTGAGAGAGAGAGAGAGTAGGGAGGTGAGGCGGCGGCGATGGCGAGGAAGGGGGAACGACGCCAGGGAAAGGCGGCGTCGGCGCCGGAGAAGGGAGAGGATGAGAGAGAGAGAAAGAGCAGGTAAGTGAGGCGGCGGCGACGTGGATTGGGGAGACAGAGAGAGCGAGAGTTGAGGGGTGGATGGAGTGTCGACCGAGTGAGGGGGGGGGGTTAAGAGTTAGGCAGGTTAGGGCCAGGTGGGCTGAAGTGCGAGTCTAGGCTAGAAAATGGCATGGGCATGGGCATGGGTCATGTTTGAATGTCTTTGTCTATGTATCCAAGATATCTACTTCTGTTTTACTAGTTCTCTTTTACATTATATCCTAGTTGTTAATATTTTACTAACTGGTTACAGATTATACCTGCAAACTAGTTCAAGCTCCAATGGTCGCTTAGGCGTCTAGGCGCCCCGGAGGCGACTCGCCTCGCCGGCGCACCGTAATAACCATGGTTGATATATACAAAAATAAATTTCATTCAACTAATAATGTTCACTGACCAAAAAACATAATGCTTAGTCACAAAAATAAAATTTTATTGGCCAAAAATTATGGAATTTTTAAATCATATGCAAAGAGAATAGAGACTTTAAGGTGCCACAGTTTACCTAGTAGTGCCACAGTACACCATCTCTGCTAGTTTCATTAATGCTGCACTGCATGAAAATGTCAGGTAGAGATAAGACATCAACTCCACAACCATCTTGGACATGAATCTTATACTATATTCAGCTAACCTTGCATGGAGTGGAGGAATGGTGACTTTCTGGATAATACTACCGATAATTACTGCTTCACGTAGAGTGCAATCCCTTTCCTGCAGTCACCATTTCAGATTATGGAGTGACAAAAAGGAAGCAAACCCAGTAGTCACAGTAGATGGAAGAGGAAATAGCTGTTGTTCAATGTCTTATGGTTACATGATCCACAATACAGCTCCTTTGAATCACAGATTATTGGGTTGGACACGGAGTTTGCTAGAATTTTATCTACTTAACTGGGTAAGAAATGCAATCATGCAACATCCAAAAGGAACCGCAAGACACTAATGACTCATGCACCACCCAAAAGAAACTGTGATACTAACGGCCCAGATTGCACATTACAAAGGAAATGGATATGCTATGTGTTCTAAGTAAATTCTTTACAGTAAAAAGAGGATTACCTGACAGAGTGGCAGTAAAATTCCCTTGAAAAACGCTGCAGGCTTGTAGAGGGATTTTTTCAACGACTGGTAAAGTGCAAAATGAAACCTCTTGTTCTGCCTTATGTCATTACGAACCCGTGGGAGCAAAATAGCTTCATAGAATCGTACGGCATTCTTTGCATTCATGTTTGAAGAGAAGAGTCGTGTTGCTTGATATACTGCGTTAGGAGACCAATTCTCTGGCCAGCACTCCAACGATGGGATGCGCTTGAATGCTTTAGGAATTTTCCCACTTGTGTATCGGCTCAAGAACTCACCAACCCTGCATATAACAAATATCGTACTGATTAAAAACATGAAAAACTACTTTTAACAAGAAACAAGTAAGGACACAGCCACATACCCTTTGTAAAGCTCAATAATGCTGCTGTCTAACTTGACAGGAGGCCGCCCTTCTGCACAAACATATAAAAACAGAATTGCATAATAAACTTACTTTTTTTCTTCATTAACCCATACATTTAACTCTTTGTATCCAAAAGGCGACTAGAAAGGATTTCTCAAGAGCTCGTCGTTGAGATGAAATATCCGCTCACCTGTTGAGACCTCGGCATCCTTCTCTCTGATCTTCTGGAGAATGATATCACCAAGTGTGCGCTTGGAAGAGGTGTCCTTTGACATGAAGGCAGCGAGGGCCTTCTCATCCTCCACGTCGATCTCCGCCTACCAATGCCACAAAACCAGCAGATTCTAATCAGTCACTCGCCCAAACAAAGGTCTTCTCATTTTTAGTCACGTAAGGCACGCACCACGCCACCGTCGTACGCGCTCTGCGCGTCGAAGCCATCGAACTCGTCGAAGTCATCCTCCTCTTCCTCACCATCGTCGTTAGGGACAGGGAAGAAAGAGGGTGTGGATTGGGCGGCAGAAGAGGGGCGTTCGCTGCGGGAATCGGCGAGGATCTCCTCGTGCTGCTGCTTGAGTGCCTCGCGGAGGATTTTGGCGCTGATGGAGGAGGGGACGGATGCCTCCTCCGCCTGGAGCTGCTTGGCGGCGCCCGAGCGGCGGCGCTTCGCGGCGTCGGCGACAGCGTCAGCGTCGGCGCCGAGGGGGAGGCGGTGCTTGGGCTGCTTGTCGGACGCAGACTTGCGCTTCTTCCCGGCCATTGCGTCGCCGATTCGTGCAGGAGGGGAGGACTGAACACCTGCTGAACATTGAAATATTCGTGACTGAAGAGCTAACTGTTTCCAAATATCCCAGCAAGTATAAATCATCACGGCATCAAGTTTATCATGGTTCATATGAGCCTAAGAGGTACACACTACATAATGATGCATTATCTACCAACAGCTAGCTTATATGTATGTGCTTAGAATTTGCTCGCACCATGGTCGTCCAAAAAAAGCAACATGACGAGATGATCAGACCCTTTTCGGGTTGTATTCATTGATGCGTTAATTGGTATTGAACGGTGGAAACGTGACTACAATCTACTACGATCAAATCAATCAAAGCACCAAACTTGACGCCGAGGCCATCAGATCTCGCGCAGATCGAGACACGAAAGGGAGAGGGCGCAGGCAACTCACCGCTGTCGCCGATGAGGAGCTTGAAGAGGTAGTCGTAGTCGGCCCGAGCCCTAGCCGGCGGCGCCGCTATCGCACCTTATCTCCCAAGCCCTAAACACCACCAAAAAACAACAGCAACCAAGCAGATCAGATCAAAAACAGAAGAAGCAAACCACACCGGAACGACCCAGGCAACGGAATGGCGAACTGGACCGAGCAAAAGAGAGGATGGCGTCGCGTGCTCCGATGCGGCGGCGATCAATCGATCTCTGCTTCGGCAGGCGCGATGGTGGCGGCGGGGGCTGCGGCTGGGTGACGGCGGGATTTGCGGCGGGGAGCGGCAGGAGCCGGGAGCTGCGGTGGGCGGCAGGCGCGATGGTGGCGGCGGGAGCTGCGGCCTGCGGTGTTGGGGATGGGGAGGGAGTGAGTGAGCGAGAGAGAGAGCGTAGGGATGGCAACGGGTCGGATCGGGTGCGGGTTTTACAAAACCCGACCCGAACCCGAACCCGATTCCGAATACCCGACCCGAACCCGAATAACCTTTCGGGTATAAACTTATACCCGAATCCGAACCCGACGGGTACCCGAAACCCGTCGGGTACCAAAACTTAGTACTGTTGGCTTAAATTGCTCTCGGACGCCAACATGCACATCAAAACATAGTACTGATTGTTGGCTTAATATCCATACAGACGTCTTGATCATTACCATCCATACTAGACGTCTTGATCATTAGTTCATTACCATCCATACAGACGTCTTGTTTCTACATTACCATCCATACAGACGTTTACCAAACATAGTACTGTTGGTACCAAACATAGTACTGTTGGGTTCAATTGAGCAAATTGCAAATCAGACGATCAGTCAATCAGTCACTCAATATGAGCAAATAAGCAATTTGACAGACAGTTCAATTGAGCAAGCAATGGCAGATTAAAGAGTCTAACTTGACAAAGTTACCTGTCTAGACTAAATGATCAGGACTAAGGCAATGCACATTAAATAGTAAGTTATAGCCGCAATGGCAGATTATATGTTGAGGCCTACTTATTTATCTCTCTACTTTGTTAAATGAGTGCAAGCACCACAGATCATCGGGTGCACCTGGAGAAGAACCATTAAACAGCACGTTGCAAACAATGAGTGCAAGCTCTTGCAAGCTAAAGACACGAACGGGTGTCTGTTCAGTTCTTCTGCAGAAAGAAGAAGATGGAGCAACCCCAAAGAATTAGGAACCGAAAGCCATCCCCAACACGAAAGCAAGCATCTACGAGCTCCAACAGCAGCAAATTTGCGAGTAATCGGACCACGCGCACGAGAATTGGATGGAACCGGGCAGGGCGCCGAGGAATCAGGGGGGAAGGATGGGGTTAGGTCTTAGTGTCTTACCAAGAGAGCAGGCGTCTTCGGTAGGGGTGGAGACGGAGACGGAGACGGAGGGGGAGGAGGAGCTCGCGCCGTGTGCGGATTGGGAGCAGCCCGGCCGACGGTTGCCGCCGAATGAAGCGGGAGGGCGGAACGCGGGGTCGAGAGTGGCCGGACCCCCTTGGTGCTCTCTGGTGCCGCCAGCAAGCGTCGAGCGCCGGCACAGGAGCGGGCGGGGAGGGCGCGGGAGGCGGAAGAAGATGCAGATGGCCGGACCCGGGACCCCCTTGGACCTTGGCCGGACGGGAGGGCGTCCTAGCCGCCGCCGCCGAACTGGGATTAGGGATTAGGGTGGGGAATCTGGGGATTCAAGGGGAACGGGAGGGCGCCCTAGCTCCTAGAGTCCTGCCTGGGTCGTGGGTCAGCTGGGCGCCTGGGATGGGCCAGTTCTAGGGGTGAAAACGGGTCGGATACGGTTGGATAGTAGGTGATCCCGTATCCTACCCTAATTATTTTTTTTCGGATACGGGTACAGGTACGGGTAATTAAAAATCGGGTAGGATACGGGTACAGGTACGGGTATTTCGGAACAGGTATTTCGGAACGGGTATCGGATACTATACGAACGGTTACTATACGGGTATCGGGTACTTAGTGGGATAGTACGCATATTGCCTAAAAATCGAAACATTCGACGAAAATAATCAAATAACACAGATAATTTATTTATAACACATAATACAACGCATAGTCCCATTAACATACAGTCTACTTAAAACAAACAATCCACATAAAGTCCAATTAACACACATAGTGATATAGAGTTCAAATCACATAAATAGTCTAATAATAGGGTGCAATTAGGGGTGAAAACGGGTCGGATACAGACGGGTAATAGGCTATCCCATATCCTACCCTAATATTTTTTTCTCGGATACGGGACGGGTACGGGTAATGAAAATACAGGACGGGTACGGGTACGGATACAGGTATTTACAGAACGGGTAAACAACGGATACCGGGTATTAACGAGCGGGTAAAAAACGAGTATCGGATATTTTGTCGGATAGTACACGAAATAGGTAGAATGAGAACAAGTGATGAAACATATAGTTCAATAATCATGTAGTTTAACATATAGCAGTTCAATAATCATGGATGAGGTAATTCACTTTAAACTCTGTCCAAATGCAGTAATGTCCAAATGAGGTAATTGGTTGTTTCATAATCATCTGTCAAGTAGATGCTATCATGCTATTCAGTAATCAGTAAGCAGTAATGTTACATTCTCGTGAGAGCTGGTTCATATTAGTATATGCTTCTTCTGTTGTTTTCTGAAGAAATTGCATGTAGCAGGGGCGGCACTGGTGAGATATCGGGTATGCACTAGCAGTCCCAAAAATCACAAAAAGAACTAGGGATAAGCTCTTCTACGGTATTTTATTGATTTCTTCTAGTCTAATTTAGTGAATTGAGATTCGTGGATTATTAGAATCTAGGTTTTTGAGAAGATCAAGTTGGGGAACAGGTTTATAGTAGATTATTAGAATCTAGGTTGGAAATGCAGTGCAAAACAAGTAGTAAAATTTTCTAAGCAATCGATCAGTCTAGCTAGTGTACAGGGCGGCAGTAATGGTACTCACCTCTTGAGGCGGCGGCGGCAGCGGCGAGAGAGATCTGGCGCGGCAGCGAGAGCTGCGACGGGCCGGGCGGCGCAAGGCTCCAGGCGAGGGAAGGCGTCGCTGCGTCTTGCGCAAGTCTCCAGGCGAGGGAAGCGTCGCTGCGTGTCTGTGTCGGCCGGACTGGAGCCTGGAGGCGCCCACCGGACTGGAGGGCGGCGGAGGCGTAGTGCGCACTGCGCAGGGCGTTAGAGGAAATGAGGAAGTGAGGAACTGAATAGAGGCCGTGAACTGATGAAGGTTAGGGTTAGGCACGCCTGAGCGCCTTTGGAGGCGGAGGCGCGATGGCGCATTTGGGCCTCTGATGCAGGCGTCGGCCTAGTTTACGATCTTTGGGCTGCTGGGCCTCTTTGCTCTTATCGGGTACCCGAAAATACAAAAAAGATCGGGTACCCGTACCCGACCCGTTTTATCTCGGATAATACCGGGTATTGCTCATCCCGTATCCTACCCGTACCCGTATGTATCTGATCGGGTACGGGTACGGATACTACCCGTATGTATCTGATCGGGCATCGGCCACAGCTCTTCTATGCCTCCGAGTACTGCGACCAGTCCAGAAGGTATGTTCTCGTCGGCCGCAGTTTGTTTGGTGTTCAGACAACCATGTTATCTAGAACCTTCCTTATCCTTTGGTGTTCGGCCTTATCCTTTGATGCCCGATCAGATACATACGGGTAGTATCCGTACCCGTACCCGATCAGATACATACGGGTACGGGTAGGATACGGGATGAGCAATACCCGGTATTATCCGAGATAAAACGGGTCGGGTACGGGTACCCGATCTTTTTTGTATTTTCGGGTACCCGATAAGAGCAAAGAGGCCCAGCAGCCCAGCACCAGAAACCAGGCCGACGCCCAGACCAGGAGGCCCAAATGCGTCACTGCGCCTCCGCCCTCCAGTGCGTCTGTGCGTGCCTAACCCTAACCTTCATCAGTTCACGGCCTCTATTCAGTTCCTCACTTCCTCATTTCCTCTAACGCCCTGCGCAGTGCGCACTACGCCTCCGCCGCCCTCCAGTCCGGTGGGCGCCTCCAGGCTCCAGTCCGGCCGACACAGACACGCAGCGACGCTTCCCTCGCCTGGAGCCTTGCGCAAGACGCAGCGACGCCTTCCCTCGCCTGGAGCCTTGCGCCGCCCGGCCCGTCGCAGCTTCGCCACGGCCGCCAGATCTCTGCCGTCGCCGCCGCCGCTTGAGGTGAGTACCATTACTGCCGCCCTGTACACTAGCTAGATTGATCGATTGCTTAGAAAATTTTACTACTTGTTTTGCACTGCATTTCCAACCTAGATTCTAATAATCTACTATAAACCTGTTCCCCAACTTGATCTTCTCAAAGACTGTGCTACTGGTTGCCCAAAAGTTCTTGGTGTGACGGGACCGATCGTCTCCTCACCTTTCATTGTGGGTCGCCGTAGTCGCCATGTGCCGTCATAAATATGAGGGTCGGGGACTTGTGCCGACGCCATCACCATTATGGCCAGCATTTAATGCGCCCGATCATAATAAATGCTGTCGCTTCTCTTAGAAATCGGAGGCCGTCGTGGCGTCGGGCCGAGGCCAGTGGTCGTGTAGATGGGCTTCGGCCGCTGGGTCGGCCCTTCGCCGCAAATGGGCGGGGGGTACCCATAGTGCGGTATTCGTCGGTAGCCCCGAGCCTGGCGGTCGGAGAGATGCCCGGGGTTTACGATCGGAGGTACGCCGACACGAAGGTCGGCGGCACTGGTCGGCGCGATTAGAGTAGCTGCGTGCCAAGGGCCGGTCTTGTATGGCGCACCGTGGAGTGTAAGAGCCCCGGCGGGTCGAAGAGCGGTCGGGGGTTTAGCCCGTCGGAGGCTGCGCTGACCGGAGGTCGGCGGCCTTCGGTCGGCCAGTGGCTGCAACCGCGCTGAAGAGAGCCGGTCTTGTGGCGCACCGTGGAGTAGCCCAGAGCCCCGAGCGGGTCGGAGAGCCGGTCGGGGGTTTAGCCCGGTTCGGACTCTAACAGGCCACGGTGTACGTGGGTCCTTTAGAGCCGGGTGAGCGAACGCGCGTTTACCTTCGTCGGCTTGAACGCCGTGCTCGTGCGAGCTACTAGCGGGTAATCCGAGTGGAGCCTTGGCGGTCTCCCTCGAGGGAGTCCGTTTTCCAAGCGGACGTAGCTCCCGGCGTGGGCGTCGGACCCGCTGGGGGCGTTCCATAAAAACCTTTTCTTACTCGATCCCGTGTCGGGCTACCGGGTCGTTCGCCGACCCGGAGCGCGGCTGGCCGCTACTCATCGATGAGCTCCGCGGGAGAGTGTGAGGTATGGTCTCGGACGCGGGCCACAGTGAGTGGGTCGTCCGCCAACCCATCTAGAGGCCCTCTAGGGGCTCACTGCGACCCGCCCCTCGCTCTTTTTTTTTACGTGTTGGGGCGGCTTTCATTCCAGCTGGCTGGATTCGGCCTTCGTAACCCACAGCACGGTGCCGGGCCTCGGGTGCGGGCCCGTAGGTCGCTTGCCTTCCCGAGGCCGGGCGGCCCAGTGGGCCGTTTTTATACCTTTCTTTGCGTGGGGAGCCCTGGCCCATTTATGGCCGGCGAAGCTCGCGATCTTGTCGGCGTCGGCGGCGAGGCTATCTGTCGGGCGATCAATGCTCAGTGGGATTTAAGTGGGCTGCGGCACGTTACCGGTGTGGTGATCGTGGCGGTAGGCAGACGGTCGGCGACCGCGTCGGTTCGCGCGAGGAGACGACGGTTGAGTGCAGAGGCGCGTCTGTTCCTGCCAGGCGCCTATAAAAGATAAGAGAAAGCGATGCGGAGGGGGCAAAGCCTTTCGCTCGCGTCTCCTGCAAAAAGAAAGAAAAGGAAACGCAAGAAAAAAGAGAAGAAGCTCCCCGTTTCGCCGCGCCGCGCCCTGCTTTCCCTTGCGCACTTGGAGATGTCGCTGACCCCGCATTATGCTGCGGCGGGTCGCTACCTTGGCTTGGAGAGGAAGGAGCTTCTCCCTTCGCGGCCTCGATCCATTGGCCAGACGCCGGCCGGGACCGAGGTTCCCGAACTGGGAGACGGGGAGGTAGTCTCGCTGGCGGCCTTCTACGAGCGGGGTTTCGGCCTCCCCCTCCATCCGTTCGTCCGGGGGTTGCTGCACTACTACGGAGGTGAAGTTCATCATCTGAACCCGAATGGGGTCCTCCACATCGCGGTCTTCATGACGCTGTGCGAGGCCTTTCTGGGGATCGAACCCCACTGGGGGCTCTGGCGCCATTTCTTCTTTGCGAGGCCGCCGTCGGATGCCACCGGCCTCCTCGGCGCCCTGGCGATCCAACTGCGCTCCCGCCGCAAGTCGTCCTACACCGACGTGAAGCTGCCGACGTCCAACCGGGGGTGGCACGGCGAGTGGTTCTATGTTCGGAACGTTGGCAACAGCGCCCCGGCCTTCAGTGGGAATTTTCCGACGCCGCACCCTCATTGGACACAGGGTCGGCGAGGGACCGGAAGAAAGTGGACGCGATCCTTGAAAAGCTCGCGGACCTGAAGCGGCGGGGCCTGACGGGCGGAGTGGTCCTCAGGACGTTCGTGGAGAGGCGCATCCAACCCCTCAGGGATCGGCAGCGCCCCATGTTCGAGTACATGGGGCCGACCGACCCTGCAAGGTCGTCGGAGCGGGAGCTTCCTTCGTCGGAAGTCCTCGCGCGGGTCGCCGCTGTCTCCATTGTGGGAGATACCGAGCCAGCAGGCGAGGCGCCTGCGCCGTTCTCGGCGCGGAATCCGCAGAACTTGGTACGCCCGGTGGCTCCTGCTTGCTTTTGCTTTGCTCCGCTCCTATGCCCCCTTACCTGAGCGTGCTTTTGCAGGGGCTCGGTGGCATGACCTCCCGTCCCTGGCTTCCGGGGGAAAAGGAGGCGAGAGCGGCCGCGCGCCTGGCAAAGGAGCAGCACGACACTGCCCTCCGGGCGGAAAAAGAGGCCGCGAAAGCCCGGAAAAGGAAAGAGCGCGCGGACCGGGCCGCGCACGGCGAGGAGGTCTCGGACGAGACGTTGAGTGACAGCGACGAAGAGTCGTTGTCGAGCGAGGGGGGAGCGGTTGCCGAAGAGGATTCCGACGGCGGCGACGCGGGCTCCAGCCGTGGAGCCGGTGACCACGGTTCCGCGGATGAGTCCGCGAGCGCGAGGTATGTCTAGAGGCGGCGGAGGTCCCTTTCGCCTCCTCGCCGGGGCCCGGCGAAGAGGGCGCGCCAAGCGTTAGTCACTCGCTCCTCTCGGTAAGCGCCCTGCGCGCCCCGTCCATCCCTTTGTTGTTGTTTTTTCCGTGTGGTTTCCGACCGGCCAGATTGCGGCGCGAGGCACACGCGTCGGAGGCCGAGTCTGTTCGGGGGTGAGCCGCACACTCCCACCCTTGTCGCCGAGCCCGCGGCGGCGATGCGTCGGGAGTGGGGCTATTGCAGACGCGCCCGCGGCGAGTCTGCTGGCGAAGTCTGCCAAGCGGAGGAGCTCGGGGCCGTCGCAGTGGCGGCAATGCGAGGAGGAGTTCCGCCGGCCGAGGAAGGGTGGAGTGGCCCTGCGTCACCAGGCGAAGCGGCCAGGACCCTGCCGTCACTTCGGGCCAGCGAAATCTGGTGCCTTCGCCTCCTCGTACATCATTGGCCGGGAGTCGGCGTGGTCCGTCGGCCGAGGCTGCCAGGATTCGCGGCGTTCGCGACACCGGTGGGAAAAATCGCCGCCGCGCCGGCCGCTGCCGGCAGTCCGGTATCGCTAGTGGAGGAGCATCGACGGCCGCCATGACGTTCGTGGCGGGGAAGTCGAGACAGGCGATCACCGCCGCCGTCTTGATTTGCCCGGCCCGACGGCCGGAGGAGCGTTCGTTCACAGACGGCAGGCGGAGCGTCTGTTGGAATGCCTTGGAGGAGGAAATGGTGAGGGTCCATGCCGACCTTACCCGGCCGTTGACGCCGCGTCCAGCGAAAAAGTCCATTGCTCAGAGTCCCGCTCGGCAGATCGGTAAGTCCGACGAGGATCATCTTCGTGGGTTTCCGGCCAGAGGACAAAGATCGGCCGGCAGGTATTTTGTTTGCAGCGCTTGACAACCCGGGCGGTGGAGAAGTCGATGTTCCTCCGGCGTCTTCACAGCCGGGGGAGCGCCATTGGGGCGGAGCTGCTTGATGCCCGAAGGGCGCTTGCTGCCGAGCAAGAGAGGGTCGCCACGGCTGGTCAGCGGCTGGGGGAAGTCACTGAAGCCTTGCAGGAGGCTCAGCGACTTGCGGAGTCATTGACCGTCGAGGGAGAGAGGGCCAGGTTGTCCCTGGCGGGTGCTGAAGCGGCCAAGGCTTCTGCGGTTCTTGCGGGAGAATCTGCTCGGGCGGAGGCCGCCCTCTTCCGAGAGGAATGCGAGTCGGCCCGCAGGGAGGCCGACCAGCTTCGCGGCGAGCGGGATCTTGCTCGGGCGGAGCTTGCGTCCGAGCGGGAGGCGCGCGGCAAAGCCCAGGAGGAGCTACGCGCCAAGGAGGCCTCCGTGCTCGGTGAGTGGTTCTACCTCTTGAGAGTTGTCTGCGGCGGATGCCTTTTGATGCTGCTTTGTTTTATCTTTTTTGGGTAGAACTTCGGAGTGACCTCAGCGACATGCTGGAGTCGCGAAGGGCGGCGGTGGAGCTGCGGGATGCGGCGGTTGAGTCACGAGACTCGGCCCTCGTGGACAAGCGGGTGGCGGAGAGGGAGGCAGCCGACACGTCGGCCGAGCTGACGGCCCTCCGCGTGGCCAGTCAAGCCGTCTGTGACCGACTGCTTGGGCTCACTCCGGGACCCAGCGCCATTTCCGCCATCCTTGGGAGGGTCCCGGGGCACGTTGAGGCGTCGATGCGGGAGGCGGCGGTGCTCGGGGCCTCCTCGGCCTTGGTTAACACCGTCTCTTACTACGACGGCGTTGATCTTGAGGCAGTCGGGAGCGGTGTTGCCGCCGATCGGAATGACGAGGAGGTCGAAGCTTTCATGGCCCAAGTCGACCCCTGCGCCCAGGAGATCGCCAGTCGGATCTCGCCGCGGGACATCCTCCACCGGACGGAAGGAGATGATTAGTTTTTGGTTTTTTCTTTTTTGGCAAAATGTAGTGACTGCTTCGAACGAATCCGACCTGAGGGGTCGTTTTTTAGCTTTTTTGCCCTTTCTACCTTGTGCTCTCTTCTACCGGAGTTCAGTACTAAATCCAGGCAATACAACACACAATAACAGTACAATGACAAATGACCAAACATTGTGCGACTGATGATTAGGGTGACATAAAATATTGCCTATTAATCTATTAACCTAAGACCTAAGCTATCTATGGACATCCCTTGAAGATGCAAAGCCCTTCAGTATTATGGAGCTGTAGCCTGCTTGTAAATCTAGCTATTTTAACCATCTGCATCTGTAATGATTGCTGTCGGTCACCCTCTTGCTATTGTATTTTGTCAGTCCTTCATACTATGCCACATGCTAATGGGAGAGCTCCGTAGGTGGCAAGGTGGAATCATCGTTTGCACCCAACACTAAGCCATTGACTTGAAGCTCCACGTTTATAAATGGGAAAGATAATGTTGAAGGTCCAATATAATACCTTATTAAGGCTTGATTATATAATAAGAAGCGGTAGTTACGTGGTTGCTTACTATTCTAGATTTTACCTTGCGTCTTTGTCAATTTTCCATTTTTGTTGAATTTTTACAAGGATGTTTTTGCAGGGTGGAGTATCAACTTCCAAACCTCATTGTGGGAGCCATTACAAAAGAAAGTCTTTATGGTGCTTTTGATAATGGAATCAACTGCTGAGCAGGTATAATTTGAATTAAAAATTTCTTGAGGATTCATTACGTTGATTCATATAATTATGCTTCTTTTCTTGTTTTGAGATAGTTTCATTCCTTGACAAAATGCCCACCCTCGTGTTGCCGAGCAAGATACCTGTAGTCCACGAGAATGTTGCGGATCAGGCAAGAACCAAATTTTTCTCCCTCCCAGCGAGATCCGACCATCATACGCTATCTGAAATAATATATTAAATTGATCGGTAATTCTTCCGTGCAGATTAGGTTGTGGGAAGCGGCCAGACTTAGGGTTGACATGGTCTGTCGCATTTATATGAAGATTTTCGAGCAGGGTAAAACCTGCTCTCATCTAACTTGGGCAATTCTTTTTGGAGGCTACTAGGACAAATTTGGATTTGATTTCCATGTACCTTCGAGCTTTTGTGCGAGGCTTGTTTGGCTTGATCTTTGTGATCACGAGGATAATGGATGCTTGCTGCAGGAGGACACAAAGAAGATGAGATTAATAGTGCGAGGAGAGTTCCATCCGGAAATGCGGGAGTTCCTCATGAGGCAAAGATGAAGAGAAGCTCGATCTTGTGCCATCTTGATACAAGGAAAATGGCCATTTGGAGAGAACAAGCTACTTGTGTGTAGAATGCTCCTCCTCCATGGTGACCACACAACTCTGGCAACATGAACCAAGCGGGTTACATACGCGCTTCACAAAAGGTCATCCTTCAATTCTACTATGTACCTCGATGTCGAAGAAGATGAAGAAAGCAATGCAATTGCAGCAGACATTATTTGTAATAATTTAAACCCGAGTCTGAATTACATTGCAACTTTGATTTGTGATTACTTGTTACTGACAATGTACTACTAGTCGCTAACAGAGACACCCCTCCTCGATGTATAAACTATATATCTTCGCAGCCAACAGGCGTCTGCATGCGTTGGTCGTTGCTAACAGCGTGTGTTTTCATGTGGTGGTTAACGAATACTCGTGAGCACTAGGGATGGCAAAAATACCCATGGAGTGCAGGTACTCGTGGGTACAGGCCAGATGGGTCAGTGCAGGGCTGAATCTGGACCCATGGGTATTTTTGGTCGGTCAGGGTCAGATGCAGGTCCAAATATAGACCCGTGGGTATAATAGACCGAACCGAATTCACTCTTGTCCTGTGAGTCCACTACCACTAGGCCCAACCCAATTTGGCCAAACCCAATTCGGCCGGCCCAAATCACTCATCTGTTGTCGGTAGTCCTCAATACATTCCAGTACTCCACGTTAGCCCATCAGATCCATTCCATTCCGATCTAGCAGGAACCCTAGCCGCCTCAATCCTCACATCACGCACTACGCCGGCGCTGGCGGCCGTCAGCGTCGCCCAAGCTCTTGGAGTCGCGGCCATCCCGTCGTGGCCGAGTCCCCGTCTCCCGTTGTCCCCAAAGGCCGAACGCCAACCCCGATCTGCGCCGCCACCAAGTCCGCGCCACCGGAGGGAGGGGAACCGGCGAGCCAGCGCCACCAAGAGGAGGAGCCGGTGGCCGGCGAGGCCAGCGCCACTAAGGCCGCCATCGAGGCTCCGTTCGCGATCGACTCAACACCAAGCCGTGCCACAGAGACCGCTCTCCGTTCGCCGTTCTTTGCTTCTTTGGTTGTGTGTAAATAAGATTGTTGTTTACACATCATACAACATGCCAAAGTTTGGAGCGCTTTCCTTAAATCGAAGCCTCATTTGAGAACAATCAATAACTTGGTTTGTGTGCATCGTTAGATTAGCCATATGTTTGATGCTTCCTTAGAGTCGCCAACCATCAGGTCTTGCCTACAATTTGTGTTGCATTAACTTTGAAAATTTGCTTGGGAATAATAGAAACAAAGTAATCAATAATTGTGTCGATGAGCATTTGTATGTTTGTTGCAAGCATTTGTCATGCCCACAAAGGAAAAAATCTGCAGAGGTATTTAAAGAGACCAGTTAATTTCAAAGATAGAATTTGAATTCACATTGTTACGCAAACTCGGCTATATTGAACTATTGAATCTCTTGTCATGTGAAATGCTAAAGTCTTGTGAACTAAGCGCTTTTCTAATCATGATAGCTCCGTTACATTTTCATGTCTTTGTATGGAGAATGTGTCTTGTCGAGAGGATGTTCACTTCCATACAACATGATCTTCGATTGTCGATGCTTGACAAGTTGAGGACTAACTTGATTAGCATTTGGTTTCTTTGTTTTCTAAAGAAATTTGTTTGGGTTCACAGGTACCGTCGGGTCCTGAGTACCCATCGGGTCAGATGCAGGTCCAAATATGGACCCGTATGTGCTTTCGGGTCCGGGTCCGGGTCTAAAATTTGGGTCTCGGGTCCGGGTCCAGGAAGGTAAGACCCGGAGCTACCCGACCCGATTGCCATCCCTAGCGAGCACTGCAAAAGAATCGAGGGACGCAACGGGAGGACGCGGTATTGGGCCGAGCAGATCACCTGTGACCTGGCCCAATAACAACTTAACGCTCGGGCCCACAGCTCAGACGCCTCCGCCGGTCGGCCGCCACTAGAAACAAAACCGCCACGCAGCCAGCTCGTCTCCACTCGACTAGAGTTTACACATCGCAGCCGTCCTCTTCAAGGGGTGAAAATGAGTTGGGTAATACTCGATCCGTATTTGGATCCAACGAAAATTTTATCCGAAAATTCGGATATAGATACGGGTATTTTTTTTGTAGGGTCAGATACGGGTAATTATCCGGATACTTTTGTTTGGATCTGGATCAGATCTGGGGCCAGAATCTGGAATTTTCAGGTCGGATATAGGCACCCGGACAATTTTTCTTGAAAGGAATTAGAGAAAAATTAAGGAGCTATGCCAATTCAATTAAGGAGCGGAGAAAGTACAGAATTAGAGAAAAAGAAAAAAGAAAAAGGAGACCGACAAAAGGAACTAATTTTAAAAATCGGGTATCCGATGTGAAATATAGCCCAAGCCCAACGGGCAACAGATCTGCCTGGCCCAACAGGAAAATGACAAAAACCCTAAAAACAAAAACCCGTGCGCTCTCTCTCTCTCTCTCGCTCAGTCACTCCCTCCCCATCCCCCACCCGCAGGCCGCAGCTCCCGCCGCCACCATCGCGCCTGCCGCCTACCGCAGCTCTCGCCGTCCCCCGCCGCAGATCCCGGCTCCTGCCGCTCCCCGCCGCAAATCCCGTCGTCCCCCGGCCGCAGCCCCCGCCGCCACCATCGCGCCTGCCGAAGCAGAGATCGATTGATCGCCGCCGCATCGGAGCGCGCGACGCCATCCTCTCTTTTGCTCGGTCCAGTTCGCCATTCCGTTGCCTGGGTCGTTCCGGTGTGGTTTGCTTCTTCGGTTTTTGATCTGATCTGCTTGGTTGTTGTTGTTTTTGGTGGTGTTTAGGGCTTGGGAGATAAGGTGCGATAGCGGAGCCGCCGGCTAGGGCTCGGGCCGACTACGACTACCTCTTCAAGCTCCTCATCGGCGACAGCGGTGAGTTGCCTGCGCCCTCTCCCTTTCGTGTCTCGATCTGCGCGAGATCTGATGGCCTCGGCGTCAAGTTTGGTGCTTTGATTGATTTGATCATAGTAGATTGTAGTCACGTTTCCACCGTTCAATACCAATTAACGCATCAATGAATACAACCCGAAAAGGGTCTGATCATCTCGTCATGTTGCTTTTTTTGGACGACCATGGTGCGAGCAAATTCTAAGCACATACATATAAGCTAATTTGTTGGTAGATAATGCATCATTATGTAGTGTGTACCTTTTAGGCTCATATGAACCATGATAAACTTGATGCCGTGATGATTTATACTTCTGGGATATTTGGAAGCGATTAGCTCTTGATCCACGAATATTTCAATGTTCAGTGTTGATCCTCCTCCTCCTCCTGCGAATCGGCGGAACACCTGCTGAACATTGAAATATTCGTGATTGAAGAGCTAGCTTCCAAATATCCCAGCAAGTATAAATCATCACGGCATCAAGTTTATCATGGTTCATATGAGCCTAAGAGGTACACACTACATAATGATGCATTATCTACCAACAGCTAGCTTATATGTATGTGCTTAGAATTTGCTCGCACCATGGTCGTCCAAAAAAAAGCAACATGACGAGATGATCAGACCATTTTCGGGTTGTATTCATTGATGCGTTAATTGGTATTGAACGGTGGAAACGTGACTACAATCTACTATGATCAAATCAATCAAAGCACCAAACTTGACGCCGAGGCCATCAGATCGAGACACGAAAGGGAGAGGGCGCAGGCAACTCACCGCTGTCGCCGATGAGGAGGAGCTTGAAGAGGTAGTCGTAGTCGGCCCGAGCCCTAGCCGGCGGCTCCGCTATCGCACCTTATCTCCCAAGCCCTAAACACCACCAAAAACAACAGCAACCAAGCAGATCAGATCAAAAACCGAAGAAGCAAACCACACCGGAACGACCCAGGCAACGGAATGGCGAACTAGACCGAGCAAAAGAGAGGATGGCGTCGCGCGCTCCGATGCGGCGGCGATCAATCGATCTCTGCTTCGGCAGGCGCGATGGTGGCGGCGGCTGCGCTACGGGGCAACGGGATTTGCGGCGGGGAGCGGCAGGAGCCGGGATCTGCGGCGGGGGACGGCGAGAGCTGCGGCAGGCGCGATGGTGGCGGCGAGGCTGCGGCAGTGGGGATGGGGAGGGCGTGGTGGCGAGAGAGAGAGCGCACGGGTTTTTGTTTTTAGGGTTTTTGTCCTTTTCCTGTTGGGCCGGGCAGATCTGTTGCCCGTTGGGCTTGGGCTATATTTCACATCGGATACCCGATTTTTAAAATTAGTTCCTTTTGTCGGTCTCCTTTTTCTTTTTTCTTTTTCTCTAATTCTGTACTTTCTCCGCTCCTTAATTGAATTGGCATAGCTCCTTAATTTTTCTCTAATTCCTTTCAAGAAAAATTGTCCGGGTGCCTATATCCGACCTGAAAATCGGTATCTGCTGTCCTGTATCTGATCCGTATCCGAAACAAAAGTATCCGGATAATTACCCGTATCTGACCCTACAAAAAAAATACCCGTATCTATATCCGAATTTTCGGATAAAATTTTCGTTGGATCCAAATACGGATCGAGTATTACCCAACTCATTTTCACCCCTTGAAGATAGGGATGGCAACGGGTCGGATCGGGTGCGGGTTTTACAAAACCCGACCCGAACCCGAACCCGATTCCGAATACCCGACCCGAACCCGAATAACCTTTCGGGTATAAACTTATACCCGAATCCGAACCCGACGGGTACCCGAAACCCGTCGGGTACCAAAACTTAGTACTGTTGGCTTAAATTGCTCTCGGACGCCAACCTGCACATCAAAACATAGTACTGATTGTTGGCTTAATATCCATACAGACGTCTTGATCATTACCATCCATACTA
Organism: Rhipidocladum racemiflorum; assembly: GCA_036346355.1. Taxonomy (NCBI): domain Eukaryota; kingdom Viridiplantae; phylum Streptophyta; class Magnoliopsida; order Poales; family Poaceae; genus Rhipidocladum; species Rhipidocladum racemiflorum. Next base: position 1,338,663 of record CM070575.1, on the reverse strand, counting down.
GACGTCTTGATCATTAGTTCATTACCATCCATACAGACGTCTTGTTTCTACATTACCATCCATACAGACGTTTACCAAACATAGTACTGTTGGTACCAAACATAGTACTGTTGGGTTCAATTGAGCAAATTGCAAATCAGACGATCAGTCAATCAGTCACTCAATATGAGCAAATAAGCAATTTGACAGACAGTTCAATTGAGCAAGCAATGGCAGATTAAAGAGTCTAACTTGACAAAGTTACCTGTCTAGACTAAATGATCAGGACTAAGGCAATGCACATTAAATAGTAAGTTATAGCCGCAATGGCAGATTATATGTTGAGGCCTACTTATTTATCTCTCTACTTTGTTAAATGAGTGCAAGCACCACAGATCATCGGGTGCACCTGGAGAAGAACCATTAAACAGCATGTTGCAAACAATGAGTGCAAGCTAAAGACACGAACGGGTGTCTGTTCAGTTCTTCTGCAGAAAGAAGAAGATGGAGCAACCCCAAAGAATTAGGAACCGAAAGCCATCCCCAACACGAAAGCAAGCATCTACGAGCTCCAACAGCAGCAAATTTGCGAGTAATCGGACCACGCGCACGAGAATTGGATGGGCAAGGCAGGCGCCGAGGAATCGAGGGGAAGGATGGGGTTAGGTCTTAGTGTCTTACCAAGAAGCGGCGTCTTCGGCGGGGGTGGAGACGGAGGCGGAGGGAGGAGGAGCTCGCGGCAGTGTGCGGATTAGGGCGGCCGGCCGACGGTTGCCGCCGAATGAAGCGGGAGGGCGGAACGCGGGGTCGAGAGTGGCCGGACCCCCTTGGTGCTCTCTGGTGCCGCCAGCAAGCGTCGAGCGCCGGCACAGGAGCGGGCGGGGAGGACGCGGGAGGCGGAAGAAGATGCAGATGGCCGGACCCGGGACCCCCTTGGACCTTGGCCGGACGGGAGGGCGTCCTAGCCGCCGCCGCCGAACTGGGATTAGGGATTAGGGTGGGGAATCTGGGGATTCAAGGGGAACGGGAGGGCGCCCTAGCTCCTAGAGTCCTGCCTGGGTCGTGGGTCAGCTGGGCGCCTGGGATGGGCCAGTTCGCCAGTAGGGCAACACAATCGCAACTGCACAAGGAACATCCACGGATCCACCAGGCGCTAGCTAATTTCGGATACCCAACGGGTACCCGTGGGTGATTTTCTAAACCCGAATCCGATCCGACTCATCGCGGGTACCCGACCCGAAAAACCCACAGGTAAAAAATAGGACCCGAATCCGAACCCGACGGGTGCAGAACCCGCGGATACCCGAACCCGCGGGTATGATTGCCACCCCTACTTGAAGAGGACGGCTGCGATGTGAAAACTCTAGTCGAGTGGAGACGAGCTGGCTGCGTGGCGGTTTTGTTTCTACTGGCGGCCGACCGGCGGAGGTGTCTGAGCTGTGGGCCCGAGCGTTAAGTTGTTATTGGGCCAGGTCACAGGTGATCTGCTCGGCCCAATACCGCGTCCTCCCGTTGCGTCCCTCGATTCTTTTGCAGTGCTCGCTGAGTATTCGTTAACCACCACATGAAAACACACGCGTTAGCAACGACCAACGCATGCAGATCGCCCGTGTTGGCTGCGAAAGATATATAGTTTACTAGTTACATGTCCGTGCGTTGCTACGAAAAATAAAATTGATAACGAAAAATAAAGATTAAAAATATATATATATTTCACAAGATCAAACATCTATCTTTAACGCTTCGTTTCTTGCGAAAGCTGGCTAATTAAAGCAACGCTTCGTTTCTTGCGTAGAGCAATTAAGCAAGGCAATTAAGCGACAATTAATGACGTGGGAAGAACGGACCACTGCCACCAAGTGCTGCTTTAGAATAGTAGAGAGTAGAGATAATATTAGTAAAGATAATGCAACTTAGTTATTTTAATTCGATCAGCGTGGTTAAAGGAACATCCAAGAAGATGTCATCTTTGTGTCGCTAAATGCTGAGGCTGAACTCATATCCAAAATTGCTAATACGACATAATGCAATAATCTAATCATCAGAACTATTTTTATTGATCCCAATGCTTAACAGGGAGGTTGAACATGTAATAATGATAAATATAACTCTAATCTAATCATATGAATCATGGAAAGCTAGCATGCAACTATCCAACCCCACTAAATGGTGTGTTGTTACAAGACAATGTGAGCAAGAAAGACAAGCAAAGGAGAGTGCAGGTTTACAATTACTCATGTACAAGATTCCACCAAGTGGCCAGTACAGCAGCATTAGTTATGCTAAATCAAACTTCATATCATTTTATGCTAAAACTCAGTATGCATCCAGCTGGTTTCAACGGGTGCCAGCAAAATCCAGTGAGTTTTTTTCTCATTTCTTTATGTTACTAATACTCAACCTATGCACGGCTATGCAAATAACACACCCGCTTGACTCAAGAATGCCCTAAAGTCTGTCTAACTCGCTCTAAGTTGTCCTTCTCAATGTAAATCAGATATCCTTAGATTGATTGATTTCACCAGCCAAGCAGCTACCCCTTTGACTGGTTAGTAACTACAGCAGAATGACAATGCTAAGTGGCAACCAGAACCCTGGAGAGCCTATGTACTGTTCCTATCATTCTGGTAATGTGGGTTCCTCAACACTGTGCATCAGCAACCTAAGGTGCTCACTCGTCCCAAATCTAAAGGCCATAAGTCCATAAAAAGGAGAAAAGTTCCTACCCGCCCACCCTCACTCCCTCTCTTGAACTTGTTTGTTGAAACTATGCATATCATTACCAACTAAGCTAGAAGTCTAGCACACTCAATATTTGATTTAACGACTGGTAAAGATGCAGTATCATATATCTTTCCAAATCCAACACATTTATATATATGGAAACCTGTAACAATCCAACGTTATGAGCATAGCAATAATTTTTATGCCTAGTTGCCTAGACATCTGGAACACTGGCAAGTGTGGGCCTTAATGTTTTGCCTCAAGGCTAGTATGCAGATATTCTATAATGCAAACTTCAAGATGTGCAATTTCAGAATCCTATTATAGTCACTACAACAATTTTGTATGCTACCTCTAAAGTTAAGGCAAGCCGAAAAAATGCAGTATCATATAGACTAAAAGGTTCACCAAGAAGTGATAAATAGGCAATAGAACATACTAAGTTACAGAAGAAGCACCTGAAATACAATAGTAGCAGGTAGTTTGGTCACTAAACCGGCAGAGGTTTGAGTGCAATTCACATGCCACAGGCCTTCTTTTAGCTGCAACTTTGCATAGTCAGCAGAGAGCATACAAGGAATATGGAAAAGTGATGAAAGTCACAGCAGCAAATGGGAGCATTAGACCTTTGGAAGAGCTATTCTGCTGCTTCCTATCAAATAATTGCTTTAATTTGCACCCAAGTCTGACTGAAAGAGTGCTCAGCAAAACTCCTGCTGCAACAAGAACCCAGTTTGGTCCTCCTCCTTGGACATGATCTACTTTTCCTGCCTTCTGTATGCTCCTGTTAGTCTTAGACTTCATCCTAACTCCTTAGAGCAACCAAAATCTTCAGCCAAGTGCACAAAGATAGTAGCTTGATCTAGATAGACATGTATGACAAAGTGTTCAGCATCGCAGCTCCCATATTGGTACAGAAAATATATTAATTTAACCAACCGAGATATGCATCACAAGGGTCCGAGAAGATTTTTTATTTCACAAAAAAAAAACTTTTGTTGAAAATGGAAATAAATCATATGACCACAAGGGTCCGAGAAGGTTGCTGTTGATGGGCCTGGGAAGACAGGTGAGGAGTGAGTTGTAAAACTTGTGTAGGTGAGTAGAGCTGTAGAGTGCGGTGTTAAATTGTGTGGTGGAGTCTGTACTGAAGACGACGTGAAATGAGAAGAAATCTACCTCGCAGTTCTTGTTTCTCTTTTCCTCTCTCTCTCTCTCTCTCTCTGTGTGTGTTCTTGTTTCTCTTTTCTTATTTCTTTCTTGGCTACTCAAATCTTCAAATCCTTCCGTAGAGCTGGGGTTCTTTCTTCAGTTAACCAAGCACTACACACAGATGTCATTATTTCCTCCTAGTCTCCTACAACACATGCTGAAAGAAAACAAGCATCGCAACGCGCAACACAGAGTACTGTAATTACCAAATCCACAGAAAAATTAAACGCACCACTGCCCACAAGCAACGAACTAAACATACAAATCACAGCCGTGAAACATATACGTACGCAATGTAATTCATCATTCATGCATAGCTAAACCAAATTTTGGTTCAAGTTTTGACCTGGAGGTTGTTGCCCTTGATGTGCGCCCAGATAATCTTGAGTGCCTCCGTCCTGGGCAGCTCTTCTGCCCCGCCGACGAACTCGCGCAGCTCCGGCGATATTGGCTTCGGCTTCATGATCCCGCTCGCCGCCCTCTTCTTCCCCTTCCCCTTCCCTCCCCCCTCCGCCGCTCCCGCTCCATCCGCCGACGCCGACGCCCTCACGGCCACAACCCTCGCCGGTGGCGCCCTCACCCGAAAGGACACCGCCGCAGCCGAGGAAGCCACCGGCGCCCGCCATGTGCGACGGCTTCTGAGAGAGATCGCCGGAGCGGATGGCGCTACGCCGTCGCCGACATCATTTGGGGTGCGTAGGGTTTTAGTGGATGCAGGGATAGGGTTTGTGGTGGTGGTGGCACTATTGAGCTTTGTTGACTGGATGAACCGGTGGGAACTGGCTCGTGAAATGAACTGGCCAACGCTTCGTTTCTTGCGTGCAATTAAACAGGGCAATTTACCACTGTGTTTGTTTCATTTCAAAATGACTGGAAGAGGGAAGACACCATCAGTAGAAGGTAGAACAAGTAGGGCTGACAAGTGGGCCCCGCGGAGAATGAACCACTGCCACCAACTCGTGCTTTAGAATAGTAGAGATTTAGGTCTACTGCTCAACATCAACAACCATGATAGCTGATCCAGTATAGACTGATAAACTCTCGCAAAGGAATCACCTAAATGTTTTCTTTTTGGAAGAGGAATCAACAAAGGCTTATCACCTTGACAAATTTACAGGAAAATATGGGGTTTTCCCTTCTCCAAGAAACATGAGCACATAGCAACGTAGGACAGGGAATCAGCGCTTTCAGTAAGATGTATAAATCACTGAACCAAGTCTAACAAGCTGCCAACCTGTTGAGTTCCTCCTCCCCAAGCCTCAACCTTGCCATGGTAGGAGGCGGCGGAGTCTTAGGGTGGCGGCTCGCGGCGGCTGGTTGGAGACGTCTTGCGGCGACCAGGGTTCTCGGAGGCAATGGCGTCTGAATTCAACGGGGATGGCGGCCCCCTGGTAATCTTCTTGGCGGCGAGAACCAGCCGAGCCCGTCCGTCTTTGCTCCGTGAACGGCGGCCGACAAGGAGGGGAGATGGGAAGGAAGGGGACGTCGAGTCGTCGATAGAGTTGGGACTGGGAGAGACTGGGAGGGGAGACGGGAAGAATGGACCACTGCCACCAAGTGCTGCTTTAGAATAGTAGAGATTCACAGAGTTATAGTATAAAAAAAGATAGCTCCTATGGTTATCAGCTTGTAGCCTAAAACTTACAACATCATATTTCTTCCGAAGCTCTGATAGAGATACATCAGTTCCCAGTGTTACATTCCCAAAGAATGAACAATGGTAGTTCTGACTATCAGAAAATTGGTTTACCACAATCTATCGGAATGTTTAAGGAAAAATTTATCCTCTAAGGAATTTATTTAGTGTTACAAGTATGCATATTGATAAGGAGAGTAAAATCATGAGGCAACAAGGCAATTTGTAGCAGGAAATAGATACTTGAGCAAAAAAGAGCGCTGCATATACAAATATTGGTGTAATCCAGACACAACTGATTAATAAGGAAGTAGCTCACAACCTCTAAACCAAATGTGTTCCTTACTTTCTTGCAGTTGCTGATAGATTAACAATGATTGAATTTCAGTCTCTCATTAAGACAACCAAAAGAAATGCTCACCTTTGATTCGGGATGATATGGTGCCACTCCAGAACGGACTAAGCTGAATGTTGTCAGTAGTCTATTGATAATATCAACTTGGGTACATTCATGACCCTTCAGCATCTGCTTGAATCCACCAAAAGAACACCCAAATAAACACCATAGAAACTGCGGAAAGAAACTAATAGCTTTCAAATGGAAAAGCTTTGCAACAAGTTTCTTTCTTTCTTCTCCAAACGCACTGCAAATCAAGCATGGCTATAAGAAATCAAATTCTGTGATGGCATCTGAACCTTGCATCATTGTTGTTGGTTTAGCATTTGATCTTTATTGTACAGCAATTAGTTCTGGATCCCAGAACATTTGACAGACAAACTATCAAGCATTCAAACTAAACGATTCCACAATTACGTCTACATCTTAGCATCTGGATATTAATTCATAGACGGAACATAACTGGATTCCAGAGCATTTATAAGCTGCGACACGGTGAAGGTTGAAGAAATTACCTAGCCTTATGAAGAAAGGAGCATAACACAGTAACTGAAGAAACCCACCCCAAAAACCGCCGCCAGCCACGTCTTGCGAAGAGAGAGAGAGAGAGAGAGAGAGAGAGAGAGAGAGAGAGAGGCAATAGCAAGGAGCCAAGGGTACTACCTTGTCATGTAGAATCTGGCGGGGCCGCTGCCGATGAAGCAGACGTGGAGCGGCTCGCGGCCAGGCACCCCAACGGCGACGACGGAGAAGCCCTTCAGCCACTAAAGCAGCACCAACAGACTCCTCCGTAGAAGGAGCATCCATGACGGCAGCGCAGGTGTAGAGCGGCTCGTACCCGGGCACTCCGGCGGCGGCGGCGGCATGGTTACAACTCTTGATAGGACCTTTTCCTGGTAGCGGTGCGTCCACTTGGCGCGCGCCTTGTCGGCGGGGAAAGGGTCACTGTGGAACTCCGGCTCATCGGCGCAAACGTCGTCCTCCGCTGGCCTCTCCACATCCTCCGGCTCCACCGCCTTCTTCTTCCTCCTCCCGGGCGCCTTCGCCGGTTCGGGCGCCTTGCGGGCGCGCTTGGTGGGCTCGGGGCGGTCGAGCTCGTGCTCGGCGGAGGCGGGCCACTTGCGGGTGGAGGAGCGCGTGCGAGCGGCAGAGGAGGGGGAGCTCGGCGCCATGGGGTGTGTAGGGGGGAGACATGGGGAAGAGCTATGGCGTGACGGGCAAGAAGGGGGCGGGGGCGACAAGCGAGGGGGCGGCGGGGGAGGGAGATGGAGAGAAACTGTCGAGGCGAGGGGAGAGGGAGAGAAACCGTCGGAGAGCGATGTGCGAGTGTGCGATGTGGACGATGAGCGATGTGCGGCAGACGCTTCGTTTTCTACGCGGGACGTGGGAAGAAATAAGCTGAAGGCATACGTACACGATACCAAGGCAATTAAGCTAGCTACTCATTGTGTTTGTTTCATTTCAAAATAGCTAGAAGCGGGAAACGTAGAATGGACCGCTGCCACCAACTCGTGGTTAAGAATAGTAGAGATACACGAGGAGGGGTGTCTACTGTTAGCAGCTAGTAGTACATTGCTGTAACAAGTAATCACAAATCAAAGTTGCACAGAATTCAGACTCCGGGTTTAAATTATTACAGCGAATGTCTGCTGCAATTGCATTGCTTTCTTCATCTTCTTCGACATCGAGGTACATAGTAGAATTGAAGGATGACCTTTTGTGAAGCGCGTATGTAACCCGTCGGTTCATGTTGCCAGAGTTGTGTGGTCACCATGGAGGAGGAGCATTCTACACACAAGTAGCTTGTTCTCTCCAAATGGCCATTTTCCTTGTATCAAGATGGCACAAGATCGAGCTTCTCTTCATCTTTGCCTGCGGAGGAACTCCGCATTTACGGATGGAACTCTCCTCGTACTATTAATCTCATCTTCTTTGTGTCCTCCCGAGCAAGCATCCATTATCCTCGCGTGATCACAAGATCAAGCTCAAGCAGTTCTGCACAAAAGCTCGAAGGTACAAGTAAATCAAATCCAACTTTGTCCTCGTCGCCTCCACAAAGAATTGCCCAAGTTAGATGAGAGCAGGTTTTACCCTGTTAGGAAAATCTTCATATAAATGCGACAGGACCATGTCAACGATTACGGTCAGTTTCCCACAACCTAATCTGCACGGAAGAATTACCGATCAATTTAATATATTATTTACGTATAGCGGATGATGGTGGAATCTCTTTGGGAGGAGAAAAAATTTGGTTCTTGCACGATCCGCAACATTCTCGGGGACTACAGGTATCTTGTCGGCAACACGAGGGTGGGCATTTCTTTGAAGGAATGAAACTATCACGAAAAACAAGAAAAGAAGCATAATTATATGAATCAACGTAATGAATCCTGCAGAAATTTTTAATTCAAATTATACATTAATGATGATTCCATTATCAAAAGCACCATAAAGACTTTCTTTTGTAATGGCTCCCACAATGAGGTTTGGAAGTTGATACTCCACCCTGCAAAAACATCCTTGTAAAAATTCAACAAAAATGGAAAATTAATGACACGCAAGGTAAAATCTAGAATAGTAAGCAACCACAGAACTACTGCTCTTATTATATAATCAAGCCTTAATAAGGTATTATATTGGACCTTCAACATTATCTTTCCCATTTATAAACGTGGAGCTTCAAGTCAATGGCTTAGTGTTGGGTGCAAACGATGATTCCACCTTGCCACCTACGGAGCTCTCCCATTAGCATGTGGCATAGTATGAAGGACTGACAAAATACTGACTAGCGATAGGTGACCGGCGGCAATCATTACTGAGATCTGAGATGGTTAAAATAGCTAGATTTACAAGCAGGCTACAGCTCCATAATACTGAAGGGCTTTGCATCTTCAAGGGATGTCCATAGATAGCTTAGGTCTTAGGTTAATAGATTAATAGGCAATATTTTATGTCACCCTAATCATCAGTCGCACAATGTTTGGTCATTTGTCATTGTACTGTTATTGTGTGTTGTATTGCCTGGATTTAGTACTGAAATCCGGTAGAAAAGTTGGCATTGCTAAAGGCATTCATACAGGGTATAGGGGTTAGACCAGGTTAGGTATTCAAAATAGTGGGAAGCAGTATAGAGCCCTACAGTACACAAAAAACAGTCCCCCCCCCCTCTTGCATACCAAACATAAAACACATTGATAAACAAAAGCAAGCAGTTCAAGGATGCAATAGGAGCTACAAAGCAGTAGCCAAAATGTAAAAATGGCAGAAAGGTGAGCTAGGTTACGTCACTCATCTGACAAGCCATGTACCTTGAAAAAAGACGTAAAATTTCACAATGCAATCTGGAAGTAGAGTACGAATACATCCTAAAGTTTGTCTCCACAACCACAAAACCCTGCAACAACAATGTCATACAGTAACAACTCTCAAGTGAAAAGTACATTCATCACAATGTTGCTTAGGTGACAAGTAGGTGAAAGCTAAGAAGATTTGAACAAAATAAAAAAATGCAATAGCAAAGAATATAGAATGTTACGAAACCTCTTTGCTGGAAGGTGAATCCGACAAGCTTGTGATCATGACTTCACCGGGTTAGTACCTAATGGCCTCATCTACTTCACCGGGTTAGTACCTAATGTTTCCGCATAATCTTGTGATCATGACTTAGGCTAAATGAGATTAAGAACTCAGCACTTAGATTAAAATCTAACATTTGGTATCAGAGCCATACTAGCCTATTCATGTTCCTCCTTAACCTGGTCTCGGATTTAGCCATGTCGCTGTCGGATTGGGGTTGTTCTGGTGTTCCTTTGGGTCGGATAGCATAAAGAAGGAGGGGATAAGAACGATTCGAACCCTAGAACATCAAATCAGAACTCTAAACCCCAAAAATCCCCATATCAACTTTCGGATTTCAACCAAATCCAAAATCCCAAAATTCCCAACACATCAATCATGCATGGAAAGTCTTTGGCCATCATGAACTCGTAGCTAATTTTTACGTACCGCTATACATGATGTATGAGGCTGCTAGTTGTCCTTCGCCGAGGAGCTTTGGACGCACGCACTCACTGCGGCTGGGTATGCGCCCTTGCGCCTGCGCCTGGCCACGCACCCCTGCGCTGCGGCCTTCGCGCTTGGCAGCCGCTCCTCGACTCATGCGAACGCATTCTGCGCCGCCATTTGCTTGGTAGCGCGCATGACCGCCGCCGCTCTCTCTGTTGCGCGTGTTTTTCGGGAGGGAGAACTGAGTCTAGGGTTAGGGTTGTTCCAGCCGTTCGCATGTTTTACTCAGTCCCGACCGCGATCCTAGCCGTCCGATCGATCCGACGGTCGTGTTTCGCTTGCACTTGACTGGGCCGATACTGGGTCACGCGTTCGCGGTTTTGGACCATCTTGCGGCTGGGCCCTTTGCTGTTTATTTTATTAATTTCAATGTCTTGCTATATTATGTCTCTTTTAATTATAGCAAATATTGATTTTAATTTTTCCTGGGCATTATTATGGTATTTAATTTTTATGATTATTGTTCTGGACATTAATATTTAGATTAATTTTATGATTAAATTTGTGGGCAATTTATTTAATTTGACAATTAATTTCTTGTTCATTTACGAGTATGTCTCTGATTAATATGGAACCAACGGGAAATATTAATTGGAGATTTAATAATGGTTTGGATTATTTTGTGATCATAGTTATATTCTGACCAAAGTTGATTATAACTATGTATCATACCTATTAATTAAAACTGGGATTATGTTATAACCATGATCATATTCTGACCAACGTTGGTTATGACCATGTGTTACCCATAAGTTATTTTAGTATCTTTTCTGTCATTAGCATGTTATTAATCAGACCAATGTAGGGTTAATTTCATGCAAGACATTTATTTTCTCTAATATTTACTGATTATATTTTATTTTCTTGATTCAGCCATGAACAACACTAATGTTGCCGCTTATTTGAATGGCATTGAAGCGGTAGCGAGGGACGAACTTTCCTTCTTGGAAGGAAAGAGTTCAGATCGTCCTTGGCATTATGGACATAGACTATGCATTACGTGAGGGCGGCTCCGTACCTCCTTCCGAAGATGAGAGTTTATTGAGAAAAAGAAACTCTATGATTTAACAGCGGAAAAGTGGGAGCGATCCAACCGCATGTCTTTGATGATTATAAAGAGCACCATATCTGTCGCGATAAGGGGAGCAATCCCTGATTCCGACAACGTTAAGAAGTACTTGGCCTCAGTCGAGGAGCAATTTAAGGGCTCCTCAAAAGTTTATGCCAGTACTTTGATCATGAAGATGCTCACGAGTAAGTATGATGGCTCTAGTAGCGTTCGTGAGCATATCATGATTATGACTGATATGGCTGCAAAACTCAAGGGCATGGATATGGCCATTTCTGATGGGTTCTTGGTCCATTTTATTATGACCTCTCTCCCTCCTGAGTATAATGCATTCAAAATTAATTATAATACTCGGAAGAGCGATGGACCATGAGCGAGTTGATCGCTATGTGTGTCCAAGAAGAAGAGAGGGTTAAAGCTGAAAGAAAGGACCAAGTTTTCCATGTTGGCCATGGAAAAAGGAAATTCCAAGGGGAGGCTAAGTCCAAAAAGAAGCTGCACTTCTCCCTAAAATTTGAGTCAAGCAAGCCAAATCAAAAGGAGAAAGCCAACTGCTACATCTACTCTGATGGGCCCATCATCGTTTTGCAAAACCGGTGGAGCACGTTCGAAAGATTGTGCTTGGGTTTTATGAAATGGCTTGCTAAAAGGGTAATGATGAAATTTCCTTTATTGATGAATCCTTTATGCTAATGATTCTCCCAATACCTGGTGGATTGACTCGGGTGCCACTTGTGCACGTTCCAATTCATTGCGAGGATTCCTTACCGTGAAGGCGGTAAGAAAGGGGGAGCGAAGCCTTAGAGTTGCTGATGGAAAGGAGGCTGAAGTTGAAGCCGTTGGCACACTGTCATTAGTTTTAGATAGTGGCTTCACCCTTCTTTTGAATAATGTCGTTTATGTTGCTATTGTGAGGAGAAACCACATTTCAGTTTATTTATTATATTATGATGGATACACATGTATCTTTGGGAACAAAAAATTCATTGTAAAATTTAATTATAATAATTTTTGTCTCAACTCGACGAGATAAACTCTATATGCTTCATCTCTCTGAATTTCCTGTATCAATGAATGTGTGTGATGCCACCAATAAGCGAAAGAGAAGTCTAGGTGATGAGACTTCATCGAAATTGTGGCATTGTCGTTTAGGCCACATTTCGACGGGGAGAATGGAGCGTCTCATTAAGGAAGAGATACTCCAACCCTAGACTTCTCGACTCGGATCATTGTATTGATTGCATTAAAGGGAAATATGTAAAGCAGTTAAGAAAGGAGCCACACGAAGCACTGAGTCTTAGAATTAATCCACACCGACATATGTGGACCTTTTCCTGTGACTTGAGTTGATAGGTATAACTCCTTTATTACGTTCAGCGATTTCTCCGTTATGGTTATATGTTCCCCATTCGCGATCGATCTGAATCACTCGATAAATTCAAAATCTTTAAAATTTGAAGTAGAAAATCAGCTCAACTTAAAGATCAAAGTAGTGAGATCAGATCGTGGTGGAGAATATTATGGGAGACATGCTCCTTATGGACAAATTCCAGGTCCTTTCGCTAAGTTCCTTTCAGAAAATGGCATAGTAGCACAATATTCCACACCTGGTGAACCTCAGCAAAATGGAGTAGCAGAAAGGCGCAATCGCACCCTTATGGATATGGTGCGTAGCATGATGAGTTACTCCAGTTTACCAGTTAGTCTGTGGATGGAAGCATTAAAGACAGCCGCACACATACTTAACCGAGTTCCTAGTAAATCAGTCCCTAAAACCCCTTATGAATTGTGGACTGGAAGGAAACCGAGTTTAAAGTATTTGCGTGTGTGGGGTTGTCCTGCTGAAGCTAAAGTCTTTAATCCACATCTTAAAAAATTGGATCCTAAGACAATAAGTTGCCATTTTATTGGATATCCTGAAAGGTCTAAGGGATATCGATTTTATTGTCCAAATCATATCACTAAGTTTGTGGAAACCCACCATGCTGTATTCTTAGAGAATGATGAAATCAGTGGGAGCTCAGAGGCTAGGAAAATACATCTTGAGGAGGTTCGGACTTACGTACCATTGCCGATAATCCAAGAGACTATTGTTCCTGTACCTCATGCAGTTATTCCTCCAGCTGAGAATCCTGGAGTTGAGTCCCCATCTGAGAATTCAGATTTCAACAGTACAGCACCTAATGATGAGCCTCAATTACCTTCTGTGATAACTAATGAACCACTAAGGAGATCACAGCGGGAAAGAAGATCAACCATCCCTAATGATTATGTTGTATACATGAATGAAGATGTATGCGATATAGGGAAGGTAGATGACCCTACATCATTTAAGGAGGCTGTGACGACTAAGGATTCATCCAAGTGGCTTGAGGCCATGCAGGATGAAATAAAGTCTATGAGCATTAATGACGTCTGGGATCTAGTAGAAATTCCTGATGGAGTCAAAGCGATGAAATTTGTCGATGGGTCTACAAAACTAAGCATGACTCTAAAGGAAATGTTGAAAGATTCAAGGCGAGGCTTGTAGCAAAAGGGTTTGCACAAAGAGAGGGGATTGATTATATTGATACTTTCTCTCCCGTCTCGAAGAAAGATTCGTTAAGAATTGTCATGGCACTTGTTGCTCATTGCGATTTAGAGCTACATCAGATGGATATCAAAACTGCATTCCTTAATGGTGACTTGCATGAGAATGTTTTCATGGCTCAACCGGAAGGTTTTGTCGTGGAAGGCAAGAAACATATGGGATGCAGACTTAAGAAATCCATCTATGGACTAAAGCAGGCGTCTAGACAATGGTATCTTAAGTTCGATGAGACCATAAGAAATTTCGGTTTCAAGGAAAATGATGTGGACAATTGTATATACATTAAGATTAAGGAGCAAATTCACTATCTTAGTACTTTATGTGGATGATATCTTGTTGGCTAGCAATGATATGGATATCTTTGTATGAGACCAAAAGATTTCTTTGACTAATTTTGACATGAAGGATCTTGGTGATGCCTCTTATGTTTTAGGCATTGAGATTCAGAGATAGGTCCAAAGGATATTAGGCTTATCCCAAAGGGCATATATTGACAGAGTGCTTAAAAGATATAATATGCATAAGCGCTCATCACGCTTTGCTCCTATTGTTAAGGCGATAAATTTGGAACATTCCAATGTCCAAGGAATCAATTAGAAACTGATCGGATGAAGGGGATTCCTTACGCTCCGGTGTCGGAAGCATTATGTACGCTCAAGTTTGTACTCGCCTGATTTAGCATTCAGAATCGGATGCTTGGCAGATATCAATCAAATCCAGGGTTAGACCACTGGAAAGCCGTTAAGAAAGTCTTGCGTTATTTGCAAGGCACTAAGCACTACATGCTCACATATAAGAAGTCTGATAACCTTGAGGTTGTGGGTTATTCAGACGCTGACTTTGCAGGTTGTGTAGATACTAAGAAATCCACATCAGGTTATATCTTCACACTTGCGGGAGGAACTGTTTCGTGGAAAAGCTCCAAACAATCACTCTTGCATCATCAACGATGCAGGTGAGTTTGTGGCATGTTATGAGGCTCTTGGGCATTTGTATGGCTAAAGAACTTTATTCGGACTAAGAGTGGTTGGCGTATATCTAAACCACTAACTGATATCTTTGCGATAATAAGGCTGCAGTTTTCTATTCGAGTAACAACAAGTCAAGTGGTGCTGCCAAACACATTGACATTAAGTATCATGTTGTGAAAGATAGAATCCAGGATCAGACAATTGATATCAAGTATATAAGTACTAAATCTATGCTTGCGGATCCACTTACTAAAGGCTTACCACCCAGTCTCTTTCGAGAGCATGTTGCCGGCATGGGTTTATTGGAAAGCCTCTGATTCTGGAAATGAGGACCATAAGAATAAAACCAAACTCCCATTAAGAATAAGTAATTATTCCGTCGAAATGGAATAGTATACTATAGATACTGGGGTTTTCAGCGGTGACTTTATTAACCGTTGTAATACTTTATCTTGGTGTACCGTTCTGTTGAATATGGACTTATGTTATTAATCTTTCGATCAAGTGGGAGAATGTTAGTAGTGATCTCAAGCAGACTAACAGAATCCGAGATTCTCGGATCTGAAACTGTTGATCACGTATGCGCTTTGATCGGGAGCGCAACAACCGCTTGGTTTTGGTCCCAGTTTCCAACGCTAGATAAAAGGGGAGAGGCCGGCGTTCATTGATATAAGTTTTTAACAGTGAACTCTAACTCTCTCTACACTCCTTCCGATCTGGGAACTAGCGCGAGGCAATCGAAGACTACTGCCATCACCGTGAGGATCACGGTGACCCTCCTCGGTGCCTCTTCCTCTTCGTCAAGACTAAGGAGGCTCGGTGCATCGCCCACTGCTTCCTCTACACCGACATCAAGAACCCTATCCGAGCAATCTCCTAATGGCCTCATCTACTTCACCGGGTTAGTACCTAATGTTTCCGCATAATCTTGTGATCATGACTTAGGCTAAATGAGATTAAGAACTCAGCACTTAGATTAAAATCTAACATTACCTGATGTAGTTTGACTAATCCCAATTCAGGCAGATCCCTAATAGCAAGTCTTTGGACATCGGTCAGAGTATTCAAGCTATAAGCCTGAAACATGAACGAGACAGACAGAAAGTATGGCAGTGAGTATACAAACAATGTACTAGGCAGCAAAGCTTGAACACAAAAGAAGAGAAAGCAGGATGCAAGGTTATTAAAGCGAGTAAACAACGCTTAATCGCAATGGCAGCCGCACCCCCCCCGGGGGGGGGCTAACGGCCCTTGCGTTTGAAAGATGACTTATGTTACGCCATTAGGCATTAGACTCTTTAACATCTGGAATGTGGACTTATGTTTGTTATTACTCACTGTTCATGTAATCGTATATTAATTCTCAATTGTTTGTTTGTTTCTATATCAGGTTAGGATATGTGTATGGCATCACCTCGTTGCGTGCCTTAAGGGCTTTAGTGGTAAAAGGTGGTGAGTTGCCACGTCTCGCCTTATCGCTTTATTAACCTTGGCAGGACGTATTTCATCTCATTACATTAATCATACAGCCCTTAACTTCTTTTTAAGCTCTGCTATTATGATATTTTCTTAAACATTCTTAATCAAGCATGTAAGGTTGATGTCCCTATTCTGTTAGATAGCAAGGATTCAAATTTTTTTTTCGGGTTTGATCTCGGGCCTGGCGGGACGGCAAAATCTCGGCAAGATTTCGGAAATGCAAACCAAATCCGGTCGAAATTCAAATTTGAAATCCGGTTTTTTTCCTACCGGCAAATCCGAAATTTCGGCCTAAATTACCGAAATTTCCGAGATTTTGGCACAATTTGAACCGACCGAAAAATGGTCAAAACTCATCAAAAAAATTTGAAATTTTTTGTGAATGATCCTGACCATAAATCCAATCATATGCAATGCCCAAAAATTAAAATCCGGTCCGAAAACCCGAGATTTCGGCGAGATTTTAGTAGTTACTGTAGCAAATTGTTTTTTAAATTTTTTTTTTTTACCCGGCCATGTTAGATAGACCACAAAAAACACAACAGCGCTTTAATATCTTTGAGATGCTCCCCTTCATGTTGGTTACAATCAATGTTCTAAATAACGGTGAACGGTGAGCGAGCAGTCACCCCGCCTTTTAATGTTTATACGGTAGCGTCCTTGTAAACAGCTTTTACTATTTAAAATTAGGAGAAATATATACACATGTTTGCGATAACACAACAAGCATCTAATTCATCTTCTTTAATGCACATATAGAATGGAACAACCACTGCTATCACCAATTTTTCAGATCGGTAACATGAAGAAAAAGATGGCATGATGTGAATGTAATTAAAGAATCATAATTAAATGAATGAACAGCTCAAATGACAATAAAAGCAAAGCTAACATTCATCTCATGTATATCACAATGTTCCATATCATATGGCAATCTTACAACTTTACCCAAATAAATGACCCAATAAGATGAGCATGTTAAATGTTAACAAGCTGTTAGACCAAATAAGCGGCCTGGTAAAGCGGGTTAACCTTGAAATATCCACAAGCGTAATGGGTAGGGGATCTTTACCGTTTAACGGCCTTTATTTATAACACTGGCTACAATTTATCTCACACTTGCACAAACACCAAACTAATTATCTTTCACACTTGATGTGGTCACATTTCTTTTCCGTAGCGTTATAGCCCTCTTGTTATTGAAGAAAAGCGGCGTTGTGAAAACAGGATTTGAATTTTGAGAGGTCATCGTGAACAAAAGTTGATTAAGCTGTTGACTTTCGCATGGTTCTTGCAGATTCTTAACACGATCTTGTAAAAAAAATGTTTTACCTTACCTCTCCAAATGTATGAAAACTAAGTTCCAAGAGAAATGATATCAACTCCGTGGGTTCCACTCCACGTTCCTATTCAATAATAATACATAATCATCACAAGCAGAAAACAACAAACATATCACTCATGCATGTCAAATCAAAAGGCAATCTAAAAGGACATGCCACCAATACCTCTGTGATGAAATGTATTCTCGCATTATGTACCACAGATTGTGCATTTGTCTCCATCGGTGGTTAAATAGGAAAAGAGTGAGAACCAAAGATGGAAATGCATCGATAATCGAGATAAGCGAGAGCCAAGCACACACCGTAAGCTGGAAGCCGTTCTCGATTAACTTTGGAGCTTCACCATCCTCGCAAAATATATTAAATCAGGAACTCATGATGTTGAAATTATTACTTGTAGATCCAAAGATGAACTGAACATATACAAAGAAAGCTAGACAATATATAGCAGAAAACGGAAATATTAGCCTTCAAAAATCCCACATGGTTATCAAGACATCAAACATGATTTACAAATATATAAATTCAAAAATCTCAAGCCGCTAAACTGAAAGAGTTGTTAGGGTCACCAATTAATCCCATTTTATAACCAGAGAATTTGAACACAACCAAACTAAGCAACAACAATTTGTTGTCGACTGTCGCCCACAACATCTTGAATTTACTAGTCACTAATTTACATTAGTGTATTACTTTGTAGATGCCCACAGGATATATTATATCTAATTGTACTAGCAAGAGAGAAGCAGCAATATGTCCATTCTTTGTTATTGAAATGGAATTTGGTCATCGATAGTTTATATGAAGTTGAATGTCAAAGCAAGGGAGGTAATTAGATGGAACCTTGAACTCGGAAGACCTCATTTGGAATGTTTTCATCATAGGCAGCTGAAACTTGTTCCTCTCTCAACTTGAGATGAGTTGATTAATTGCAGCAAGAAGCACTATTTTCCGTACAAAAGCAGAATAACAAGTATAAGCCTTCACTAGGGAAATAAGCGAGGAGCAGGAAGTCTTCCAAATGTTCAAACAGTAGAATTCAATAAGCAAAAAAGACTGACAATCGATATATAAGAAAACAAACATACATGGAAATCATAATTTTGAGTTAAGTTTTCTCATCCTAACCTCCCATTGCTCAAGAGCATAGTCTTCTAGTTCTGCTAATGTAGGCAATCTGGCAGTGACACTCGATGGTATTGGCTCCCTTGGTAAATTTCCTTTGACAAAAAATAAAACTGGAATTTGACCAACAAGGCAACAAGTATAACTTACAGTAAAAAAGGTAAGCTTAAGCAGCATCACTAGCTTGAGGTATATCATTTTCTTCTCAATAAACAAACAACCATGTAGCATACAACAATTCCTTTTCATACAAAGTACTAGTTTTAACACTTCTTCAATGCAATCATCTGTAAATTTTGTGAATTATTTTCCACCATAAAACACCACATGGATTCTTTTCAAATTTCCCCCCGTGATGTCAGTAGGGCGCATGGACACATGGTAATATGTAAGATAGTAATTACTTAACAATCTTAAGAGTGGTACATATTCTATAAGATGAAAAAAGCACATGCCGACACCATCATAACAGTTTTGAGAAAAGAAGCTGTTAGCTCAAAATACGATAAAGGATCATCCGTGTCATTTCCAACAAAAGTAGTTGATAAATACTTACCCATCAACCAAATACTTTTGCATGTTACCCTGGAACTTATGATTCATCTTGTAGCTCACCTCTTTTTTTCTGTATACACAGCAAAACCAAGTCTGCTAGAAAATACATAGTTCACTTTGCACCATAGAAGGAATACAAAAGCAGGTGAAAAAGAAAATTCATAATTTAATTTGCATCATGCAGGTAATGCAAAACAGACTAAACCACAAAATTCATGTCAGCTATGCCTATGCACATGCAAGAAATACTAACGGTAACAGGATACTTCAAAGCTCAAATATCCAGGGAAAAAGACTTGCCACTGAAACATAGGAGACACAACACTGTTTACTAACTCAATTTGGATTTTAGTTTCAGTTCATGAGACAAATGAAGAATTGATATTCTGATTATACAACAAGTATGTAAACAATTAAATAATAACGAAGACCACGAATGCACGCGGTGGTTAGTATGCTAATGAGGCTACTGAGACACAATAATAGATTCACACTAACCCACACAATGCAAAGTTTTGAAAAGTATACTTGAATTTGATCCATTAGTTTGTCTCGCCATGGTGGCATATATCACGATGTGGCGATGTTAAGCACACTTGCCGGTCAAGAAAATAGGCTAATAATAAGTAAGCGCTTTTCCAAAACAAGGTGCGTGACTAAAATAAACAAGATGCTGTGACTAAAATATTAGTTGCTACGACTCATCACAAATCTTATAAAGCGATCATATGCATTTCTTGAAACCAAGTAAAGATGCCAAGCCATCACTGCAGATATAAAATTGCAGCATATATTCAAGCATACCAACATAGTTACCAGAAAAGTGGTTTGTCTAAGTCGTGGTACGGGATTCAGGTTCGCTATTCACCACTTTTTTCTTCTAATTTCTACTGCAAACACGAACCCCGTACCGTAAACCGGTTCGGATTCGATGAATCTAGTTCATGATTCACGGGGGTTTATAGCAAATCCAGTAATTATGCATACCACTCTCCCCATCGTGTTGAATGCATCATAAAATAATCTCCAACCGAACTAACCAAGCATTCCAATACTCATGTCAAAATGTTTACATCCAAGGGCATAGCCACATTTACATGACAATTAAATAACATAACAATCAAGATGGCCACTGCCCATGCCAATATCAGTGCATATTTCCTATGGTCACTGCATATCTCGTGAGTATTGAAAAGCAAAACTTCAAAGCAACTTGATATCCAAAATAATCAAATTACCTTGCGTGCAAAGATATAATGCATGCTATAGCACTTCTATGTTTAAATTATCTAGTTCATTGTGATTGATCTAATCCAGAAAGTTACAAGTATGATCACACTTCAAGATATAAATACCAATGATTGATGGAGATGGGTGAGGTCTTACCTATCGCGTGCCGACAAATACCCTTAGTTGAAGCTGACCTATCAATGGCGACCACGTGCTTGGCGGCATACTCATCGAGCACCCACTCCTCCATAGCTGCGGTGGTCACGGTGCCGACACATACATCATCTGCGGTGCGTACTTCTTTGCCGGTAGCGGAGGCGACTGCAAAATAAGCTGAAACATCACAATGACAAAGCACCAATACAAAATAATGCATTGCAGAACTGGTAGATTGGAGACCTGAGTATGGCCTCGCGAGATGAAGGCGGACTCATAGAGCATGTCGAGCTTGGCGGCAGCAAAGGCGGTCACCATGTCCATGAAGTTCCGTGCTACCACCATAACCTGAGGCATCTTCGCAAAGACTCGTGAAGAACGGATGGGGCACGTACCAGTGGCGGACCTAACGTAGGCATGGGGGTTTGGTTGAACCCCAAAAAATTTAGGAAAATAAACTGCTATCAGTACTCCACCACGGAGTAAACAAATCACCAACAAACTCCATGGACGGAACTATCCATCCCAGAAAAAAAAAGATTTGGATGAGATTGCTCACAGCAAAGAAAAGATCCCCATAACAAAGCTCACTCTTAGAACAACATTCCAAGCTAGAGCTTCCTTACTAGCGAAAGAAGAGATCAATCTAAGTCCGGATGGACCTCCACTCCACACCAGTCGGTTGAGCGGAGGAGTATGCCTACGAGATAAGAAGTCCTTCGCTTCGAGGTTGAGACAGTCAGGGAGCCATAGCCATGACGAGATCAGGAGAAGAAGCGGATGAGCTATAAGTAGACCTGATCAAACTAGTGCAAAACCACATTGAAACATAAGCAATTCAGTCACAAAATAATGATATAAAGCCATTGGATTTCACAAAGAAGGAAGTCCAATTACATTCTTGAAGGCACTTAAAAAATGTGTAAGTGTGACAATTAAGATCAATTCACACTATCAACAGACATGGCTTACAAAAAAGCATACTACTCAAACCATGCAACATCTAAACAGGTTTAATTCAAAATTCTGTACAAGATCTACAAAATAATTCATACACTTTCTCCATCAGCTACAATTGAAGGAGTATTTGCTGGTGAACATTTCATCTGATGCAAATAGAATACATGTTTTACTGTCTTATTAGAACTGGATTATTTTGTAGATCTTATACAGTGTGTCGGGACCTTGGGCTCGGGGTGATGGTGTGTCGGGACCGCGGACTCAAACTTCCTAATGGTCTATTACCCGCCTCTACTTCCTCCTTACAAAACTTGCAAAATGACCTATTGTGGTATGCATCCCAATTTGCCTTGGAAATAAGAATTAGATCCATCTAGACAATATTCAATTAACTATAAGAATTGAACCACAAGGTCACAGATATTACACAAGTATATTATGTTAATAGAATGACAGGGGGCTCGGTGCGGCGCGCGGCGCGCGTGACAGGGCCGGAGGGCGGCGAGGGAGGAGCTGGTCGGGGCGGGCTGGGCCACAGGAGCAGGTGTTAGTTCAAGCTTCATTTGGTTTTGGTGATTAGTTTAGATTAATGGCTAATCTTTGTTTAATGACAAATCTAATCTTATTGAGACTAACATGTTTATTAAGTTACATTCAATAGTCTCATATTTGGATGGAAAATGGAAAACCCAAGGTACGAATGCATATTCATTCTAGTATTAATTGCATATCTTGGATTCAAGTTTAAGTTTAAATTCTCCATTGCATTAACCACAAAATGTGCATTATGTTTTCCAATCCATATATTACATGGATGCACATATTTAGGGGGAGTTCACACTTGAACTTGATATATCAATGTATCGATCTATTCTCCATTCCATATATAAAGGATCAATACATTGAAACACATCAATTTAAATGAATGTTTAAATTGAGTTCATTTGTCTTCTAATCATCAAAGAACATTTCATCATGTATTGATGGTGTTCTTGTGATTGATTAAGGACAAATGGAGAGTTCTTGAGTAGTATGAAGCATTAGTTGCATCATGTGCTCAAGACACATATATTTTAATTGAATTGATTTTGGTTGTGCTCAATTGGTATAAGAGGTATCCATTATGTGTTAATGAAGTGCTTAGATGATTGAGACAACCATACATCTTGGACTAACCATTTTCATAAGTTATGAATGAGGCAGGTTAAGTCCAAGATGGTTGAGATGATGAAAATGGGACAAAGACGACATCATGAGGTGATGGACGTCAAGAAAAGATCCCAAAAAGAGATAAGAGAACCAGAGTGACAATCCCAGGGGAACAAGTTAATTGAAGATCATAAAGACCCCAAAGGGGATTAATTACGGCGGCTAAGGTATAAATAGATAGGCTAAGGACTTTCCTAGTCTTTGAGTCTAGTTTTTAGCCCCATACTATTAAGAGGGGTTGAGTATTTGCTTTAAGCTTCATCATGTGGTGATGATCTCAATCCCGTAGTCACTCGAGCTCAAATCTTATTTGGATTTAGTTTTGCATGGAGCTAACCATTTGGCATGTGTTCCGAATGGGTGAAGGTCGTGCTTGGTTTTTGCATAAGCTGTATTTGGCATTTGTTGCAAATAGGTCAAACATATGCTTGGAGTTTTCGCATTAAGCTTTGATTTGCATTAGCTGCAAATAGGATAAGCTAATGCGTTGGCTTTTGCATGAAGTTCATTTGTTTGTATGTATTGCAATAGATGAAGCTTTATGCTTTGCTTTTTGTTTTTCAAACCAAAATCTTAATGCGTTTATTTGGTATTGCTTGGAGCCATATTTGCATGGGTTGCAAATGGAGAGAGCTCAAGCAAGTGTTTGGTTTAGTTGCATGGAGCTAGAGAATTGCAGGAGTTGCAATTAGAGAGCTCATGCACTCAGATTTGATTTGAGTTGATTTGGAGTTTGGGATGAGGCTATGGATTTGCATGTGTTGCAAGAAGAGAGATAGCTCATTCTTTGTGGTTTGATTGTTTATTTGCGAGTTAATTGTGCGAATAAACGGGGGGTCTATGGGTTCCGGTCCTGAAAGCATATGATAATTGCACCATGGTTTTTGCAAGTCTTTTTTGGTCGTTGTTTGACCATCACATGGCTAAGAGGATAAACCTTATAGACTCCGGGTTTTATTTGCTTAATACGTTTTTGCAAATATAATCGTTGAGACGTTTGCGAAGTGTGTTTGTCGCAAATGATTTGGAATTTGGTTGAATTCTTTGAGCATGGTTTAGTGGTGTTGCAAAAGTGTTTTGCAACTCAGTGTGATCGTGGTTTGATCACCCTTTGGCTCAAAGAACAGTTATTGACGTTTCGGAGAAAGGGTTGAGTTTAAAAACCTGGTTTTTCTGTTTTGCCGGCACTACCGCAGTGTTAATGCCGGTAGTACCGCGAGTCCGGCAGTACTGCCGTATGGGCGTCGATACTGCCGCTCGGACGGTACTACCACTATTTGAGGAGCGGTAGTTGTTTTCCAGAGTCAGGTTTGTATTCTGGAAGTGGTTGAAGTCCGGCACTACCGCAGGTTTATTGGCGGTACTACCGTAGGTGCAGTTGTACAAGAGTTTTAATAGCGGTACCTTTTTCCAGACAGTGGTTTTTCTGAGTTTGTAAGGCCGGCACTACCGCTTGTGTAAGAGCGGTACTACCGCAGGTCCGGTAGTACCGGGTCTATAGTGCTGGTACATATTTCCAGTTTGGCGCGTTTCTCTCTGCTTGAATGTCGGAACTACCGAAGATTTTGGAGCGGTATTACCGAGGTTGCGATAGTACCGGAGTTTAGTAGCCGGTAGCTTTTTTACAGAGAAGCGCGAGTTTGCGAAGTTTTCTGAGGTTTTTGAGACCGGCACTACCGCTGGTGTTATTGCAGTACTACCGGGGTTGCGGTAGTACCGAGATTTGTATAGCGGTAGTTATTTTACAGAATGGAGTCTTCTGTTTGGTTCTTTGAGCGGCGATGCCGCTGGCTTAAGGCGATCTTGTCGGAGGAGCTGATAAGTACCGCAATATGAACGTCGGTACTACCGGATTGCCTGCGCAACGGCTAGTTTTTTAGCCGTTGGCCAAAGGCCGGTACTACCGCTGTTTTGCCGCCGGTACTACCGCGATTGCTGATTTTTCGTGGATTTCCCCCCTAACAGCTAGTTCTGGCTTGGGGGGCTATATAAGACCCCCTTGGGGGGCATTGGCTGGGTGTTGCTGGTATTAGAAGTGCTCTTGAGCCTTGGTTTGGTTTGTGGGAGGGTTTTGCATGTTTTGCTTCATCCCAATTTGGTTTTGAGCTCAAGAGTGATCCTAATTGCATGCGTTACAATTAGAGGGAGATTGAGAGGACCTTAGTTGCATGAGTTGCACTAGGTGATCATCGGAATCGTGGAAGTGCGATCGGTGAAGCTTGAGCGGGGTGCTCAACTTGTTACTCTTGGAGGTCGGAGCCTCCTAGATGGCGTCGGTGCGTCGTGCACGGGAGCTCTCAAGGTTTGGGAGAAGCCCTAGGTGAAAGTTTGTGAAGGTTGGTGCTTAGCTTACCGTGGGGTGAAAAGCAACTATAGTGGATTTGAGGTGAAGGCTCAAGTGAGTGAAATTTGGTCCAAAGTGAGTTGGACTTTCTCAATGTGAAGTAGGAGGGTTTGCTCCGAACCACGGTAAAAAGTATCGTGTTCCTTGTCTCTTTTACATTCAAGCACTTACTTTATTGCTATATTATCCATTGCTTGATTGTGAATAGAATTGCTTAGTGTAGCTTGCTTGATCAACTTAGCAATTCTAACCTAGAGACATAATTTAGCTAGTGCACTAGTGAGCCTAGTTGATTTAGGCTTTAATTGTCAAAACCTTAGTCTTTCGCTTGCGCATAATTCTTGTGTAGGTTTTTGACATAGGGGTAATATAAGACGGTCCTCGGTTAGTGAGAAGAATTTTTAATAACACCTATTCACCCCCTCTCTAGGCGCCTCCTCGACCCTACAGAGGGTAGGCCGGGTCGAAAGAATATGGGTCGAAAAGCCGTGAAGGCCCCAGAGCCAAACCAAAAGCAAATTCAAACCAAAAATTCAAATGAAAATCCAAATTTAAATCCTTTTGAAATTTTGGGGTCATTTCATTCACTGGGCTCAAATTGCACACGTTGACAATTGGCATGATGTCAGCAGAGGCCTCCCCCAGCCTAACCGATCAACACAGTAGAGTTCATTAGCTTTCTAACCTGATTAATTAAATTGGGAACTCCTTAATGAAATTTGATGGTCACAGCTCTTCCGACGTTCCAAGCTTAGTAGAGTTTGAGGCCCATGCGGTAACCACCATAACATTTATGTTCTCAAATTTTTAGCACCACTGGTTAAGAGACCACGACGTTCATCTTGCCATGCATTCTGGTAAAATTATTGACATGTTTGGTAGTGGAGTTAAACCTGAGTCGATAGATTTGTGATTTTCTTTTGTATAGGGAAAAACATATGTTCCTATATTTTGCTATCTATGGTAACGTTAACAATACGTTAAAAAGGCTATCATATACCGTGGTAGGACTAGAAAACTTTCAATGGAGGTGCACACTTTATATATATAATTTTACAGTTTTGTACAATGATTTCATAGTATCGTAAATTCAATATATATATTTAAAATTTGCTAAAAGTATAATACAAATAACTCTAAGGTCTTAAAAAACCTAAACCACCAAAATCGAAACCAATTTAATCAACAAATTTGATCTATTGAAGAAGTGATCTTATTGTATTTTTAAAAATTTTAGGGATGACGGTAACTGGCACCCCTTAGATGCCCCTGATCATACAACTGCTAAAAAGATATCCAGCACATAAATGCACTAGACATTCAGCAAAAACAAGTCAAATTTTGAAAATTTACGCAAAAACGAGACAATTTTTTGGAATTTGCGAAAAAACAAGAGAAAATTTCGAAGTTCTAGGGGTGTTCTCGGAGAGAAATGCACGTGCATGCAATTTATGAAGGCGCATGCGAAAAGAAAGAATCAGCGCTAAAAAAAACTATAGCAGTTTGGAGGGCTCTAATGTAAAAAAAGCGGGCCTATTTGTAATTTTGGATGGGCTTTTCAGGGGAAAAACCGGATTCTAGAAATTTCGGGGGGCTAACGAGTCAATTTTTTGTAATTTACGGGAAAACTAGACAAACGAAGATTTGGGGGTTTTCTCATGGAGAAATACACGTGCATGCAATTTATGAAAAGGTGCATGCAATTTATAGAGAAATATACTTAGTATGCTCACTATCCCCTTTGGGTGTTGCAGCAACGTGATTAGAGCAAGTACAATAAGGCCACGTCAGCTGACTCTTAGCCTGTACATGTCAGCATTTGTCTATGTGGAAGAGTGAGAAACAATGAGAGAGAAGATAGTCGGCTCTTATTTAGTAGCCGCTTTTGCTGGATGCATAGGTAAATCATTTATGTACAAGAGAGAAGAGATAGTTATTGCACAATATCTAGAGGCAACTTTTAGAGATAGTTATTATATAAGTGGCTTTTAGCTTATTATTAGCTTTGCATTGGACTTTACTATCGTGACGTGCTTATTGTCACGAAGCGGTCCAAGGTCACCTCATTGTTCCCTACCCTCGGCGCTTTCTATGCTTTCGTTTTGCAGATAAACACGCTGTGGGCCGTTAGATACAACCCAAATATACACTTCATGGGAATGGTTGTAACTAAAAAGGCAGACCAAGTCCCATAGAAAGCTCAGTAGCTCCTCCTCCTCTTCTTTAGTAGAGGTGTTACAACCTCGAGACAATGAAAAATAGAATCGATCGAAGAGTCAGTCTGATAGTATGTTTAACCATACCAAAGGTAAGTGGTCGTCAGTCGAGCGAAGCGTTACTTGAGCTAAGCGAAAGGTATGAAGTCAGGCGATAGGCTTATCATAGCATAGAATCTCTAAATTCTTAAAGCACTAATTGCTATTTTTCAATATCAACTTTACGTACTAGTGAGTAGCCTATTGAAGCGGGCATGGGATATGAACGATCTTGACCCACAAACAGGTTAGCTCGAGAGGGTAAGAGGCCCTAGTGTACATTGCCCAAAGTCTTTCAATCTTTAGACTTCGTTTAGAAGCGACAGATCCTGGCTCATGAGTAAGGCGAATGGCGATCCATCATACCATATACTTGTGCTAAGATACAAGTATGTAATTGTATTAGCTACAAGGATCCGTGTATTGTCAGCGGGAATTTGTAGAAATTAATTTATCGGTTGTAATCAACACGCAGATAAATCATCCGAACCGAGCCCAATCTCGGGTTGGTTCGTGGTAGCAAAGACAATGCAGAAGCCCGAAGGTGGTCAAGAATTTAAAGGTAAAGAAGTGAGTGGCATTAACTCGAATCTAGACCGTTCATCCAAAAATGGACAGCTGGTACTCCTTTGCCCATCCAAGGCGGGTTGTCGGGCGCCTAGTTGGCTGGCGAAAGAGCACACCCAATACACCTGGCCAATGATTTTTTTTAAAATAATATATTTTTTACATAATTTTGCAAAAATAATACACTAAAGTTTTTTTTACAAAAATACACCTCCGGCATCATTTGAATTGATAACAAGACCTATGCTAATTCTAATAGCGACGTAATCCTGTCTTGTCATCTAAATAAATCAACGACAAAATAATCCGTCGACCAATTGCAATCCATAACAAAACAAACCTCTGTCGAGTCTTTGTAGCCAATTAAAATAGCGACAGGGATATTTTTTATAGTTTTTCTTTTCGATGTATTATTTTTGTAAAATTATTTCAAAAAATATATTATTCTTTTTTTTAAAAAAAAAGTCCTCTGGCCGACTACCCTCACATCTCTCCGTTCCCTCTCCCTGGCCTTATTTCCTTCAGAATCGCAAACCATTCTTCTGGTACAATACACACGCTGAATATCTACCGAATCCACGGGTTCCATTCCAATTCAATCCAAACGTTCATTAGAATTATTCTTACATATCGCCCAAAAACTTATGCTGTGAGCAAACTTGCAATGCTGATGAAGTGTACGCTGCAAAAATGTGACACTTTGAATAACCAGTTTCTTCGAACCCATTAGTCCTCCTCCATAGGTACTTCTGGAACATTCCACCGGTCTTCTTCAATTGGCTTCGTGATCACAGAAATAGGTGAAGGTAAGAACAATGTTAAGGAAACAATCACGCTAAAATAATACTCGGGCGACCACATTTTAATAAGCAGTAGAAAAGTTTCAAATGCACAACACTTGAAATAAGCTTTTGTTCAACAGAATATAACATATAAGCAAAATATCATAATAGAGCACTGTAAGGATATCTATTGACATATTGGTCTCCTTTTCACCCCTGTTGCAGCTACTCCGAAGTTCCCTACGAATTTCTGGAGTGACCTGTATACAGAGAGTAAGGGTTAAGGAAGAAACACGTTTCAGTTAGCTCACATGAACTTCAGAAGACAGTATTCTGCTATTCATGCATACATACATATGAATGACTGAAATGAAAAGACCATACCAAATAGTGTTTCTGGTGATCCAACAAACGTGCAAGTTTCTCCTTATCCTTCTTCTCTAACTCATTCTTGTATCTGTCATAATATATTTAGCAACGCATATATGAATAAACTAGTGAAAACTTTAGCAAGGGCAGCTATAAATAAACACCTATGACCTATATGCACCATCACTCATCAGGCCTCTGAGCCGCATATAGCAAAGAAGCAACCATATAACTGCATACTTTCCACAAGGACATTTTTTTTCAGGTGAATACTTAGCCCCAGTAATCAGAAAAATGTGTAAACCAAGAAAAAAAACACACGTACAACACAACTTGTTATTACTACATGTCATACATTAAAGAGCGATGTATTCCAGATTAATAAAAAAATTGTTTCAGAAACATTTGCTTCAAATTTTACACATCTATCACTAACCTTTCCACAAAGGCAAGCAATGATTGATGCCATATAACAGGCATGATCCTCTCTTCATCAAGAAAGCTCATGAAATGAGCAAAAACTGCATCAAGCACACGGTATGGCAAAGCATATTTCTTATCTAGAAATAGCTTGATAAAGTAACTGCAAAACATAGATAAGGTTACAGCATGCTCAAGGCAATAACAAGCTATTAAAAATATAGGGACAAGTAACAACCATATATTTAAAAGAAGAGATAAATTCACATCGTCCTAGAAAACACCCAAGCTACACATGCAATGCCGCATGACGTTTAGCTGCCAACCGTATTGCATTTGTAGCTCACATTTCAGTCAATCATGCTACATGACAGGAGTTGACAACATAATTGAAACACAAGCATTGCCAGAACAACCATCCCTTTCCATCATGAAATACATTAGAAGCTACATGCTCACCCAGATAGCGAAAATGGGGATAATATCGCAGTATATACAAGGA
This sequence comes from Rhipidocladum racemiflorum, assembly GCA_036346355.1. NCBI lineage: Eukaryota > Viridiplantae > Streptophyta > Magnoliopsida > Poales > Poaceae > Rhipidocladum > Rhipidocladum racemiflorum. Next base: position 1,308,724 of record CM070575.1, on the reverse strand, counting down.
ATTCCTAATTTTAAAGGATATGTAAGATGGAAATATTCTGGCAGGTAGATTATTAAATGCACAGTTTGCTCCATATAGCTGAAATCAACCAGGAATTCTAGTGGCATGGTATCTATTCGGAGACAAACAAGAGGGAAAATGTTAGCGCCAGCTACAGGAACCCATTGGCAACATTATATAAATTTGCAGACAAACACAGACAAAAGGAGGTAAAGTAAACAGTGTTGTGGTTTTTCTGCATCACGTAACATTTAATCAGCCATAATCCATATACTATATCAACAGTTGATATCAGGTTTATTAAGTCATCGCCTGGCGCCGCCTGGCGTCCGGTCGCCGGAGGAGAGCCGCCGTGAAGCGTCGCCTCGCCTGGCCGCGTCAAGGCGGTCACCCGGGTTGTCCAGGCGTCGCCAGGCAGCACGACTAGGGCTAGGCTCAGGGGGCGAGGGGGATCGGGAGGCGACGGACGTCACTAGGCCTGGCCGATCTGGGCAACGGCGATGGCGAGGAAGGGAGGCGACGCTAGGAAAGGCGATGTCGGCGCGGAGAAGGGAGAGGATGAGTGAGAGAGAGAGAGTAGGGAGGTGAGGCGGCGGCGATGGCGAGGAAGGGGAACGACGCCAGGAAAGGCGGCGTCGGGCGCCGAGAAGGGAGAGGATGAGAGAGAGAGAAAAGCGAGGTAAGTGGCGGCGGCGGCGTGGATTGGGGAGGCAGAGAGAAGCGAGAGTTGAGGGGTGGATGGAGTGTCGGCCAGGTGAGGGGTTAAGAGTTAGGCGAGGTTAGGGCCGAGGTGGGCTGAAGTGCGAGTCTAGGCTAGAAAATGGCATGGGCATGGGTCATGTTTGAATGTCTTTGTCTATGTATCCAAGATATCTACTTCTGTTTTACTAGTTCTCTTTTACATTATATCCTAGTTGTTAATATTTTACTAACTGGTTACAGATTATACACGCAAACTAGTTCAAGCTCCAATGGTCGCTTAGGCGTCTAGGCGCCCGGAGGCGACTTCGCCTGGCCAAGCACCGTAATAACCATGGTTGATATATACAAAAATAAATTTCATTCAACTAATAATGTTCACTGACCAAAAAACATAATGCTTAGTCACAAAAATAAAATTTTATTGGCCAAAAATTATGGAATTTTTAAATCATATGCAAAGAGAATAGAGACTTTAAGGTGCCACAGTTTACCTAGTAGTGCCACAGTACACCATCTCTGCTAGTTTCATTAATGCTGCACTGCATGAAAATGTCAGGTAGAGATAAGACATCAACTCCACAACCATCTTGGACATGAATCTTATACTATATTCAGCTAACCTTGCATGGAGTGGAGGAATGGTGACTTTCTGGATAATACTACCGATAATTACTGCTTCACGTAGAGTGCAATCCCTTTCCTGCAGTCACCATTTCAGATTATGGAGTGACAAAAAGGAAGCAAACCCAGTAGTCACAGTAGATGGAAGAGGAAATAGCTGTTGTTCAATGTCTTATGGTTACATGATCCACAATACAGCTCCTTTGAATCACAGATTATTGGGTTGGACACGGAGTTTGCTAGAATTTTATCTACTTAACTGGGTAAGAAATGCAATCATGCAACATCCAAAAGGAACCGCAAGACACTAATGACTCATGCACCACCCAAAAGAAACTGTGATACTAACGGCCCAGATTGCACATTACAAAGGAAATGGATATGCTATGTGTTCTAAGTAATTCTTTACAGTAAAAAGAGGATTACCTGACAGAGTGGCAGTAAAATTCCCTTGAAAAACGCTGCAGGCTTGTAGAGGGATTTTTTCAACGACTGGTAAAGTGCAAAATGAAGCCTCTTGTTCTGCCTTATGTCATTACGAACCCGTGGGAGCAAAATAGCTTCATAGAATCGTACGGCATTCTTTGCATTCATGTTTGAAGAGAAGAGTCGTGTTGCTTGATATACTGCGTTAGGAGACCAATTCTCTGGCTCAGTTAGCTTTAGCACATCTGCCCAGCACTCCAACGATGGGATGCGCTTGAATGCTTTAGGAATTTTCCCACTTGTGTATCGGCTCAAGAACTCACCAACCCTGCATATGACAAATATCGTACTGATTAAAAACATGAAAAACTACTTTTAACAAGAAACAAGTAAGGACACAGCCACATACCCTTTGTAAAGCTCAATAATGCTGCTGTCTAACTTGACAGGAGGCCGCCCTTCTGCACAAACATATAAAAACAGAATTGCATAATAAACTTACTTTTTTTCTTCATTAACCCATACATTTAACTCTTTGTATCCAAAAGGCGACTAGAAAGGATTTCTCAAGAGCTCGTCGTTGAGATGAAATATCCGCTCACCTGTTGAGACCTCGGCATCCTTCTCTCTGATCTTCTGGAGAATGATATCACCAAGTGTGCGCTTGGAAGAGGTGTCCTTTGACATGAAGGCAGCGAGGGCCTTCTCATCCTCCACGTCGATCTCCGCCTACCAATGCCACAAAACCAGCAGATTCTAATCAGTCACTCGCCCAAACAAAGGTCTTCTCATTTTTAGTCACGTAAGGCACGCACCACGCCACCGTCGTACGCGCTCTGCGCGTCGAAGCCATCGAACTCGTCGAAGTCATCCTCCTCCTCTTCCTCACCATCGTCGTTAGGGACAGGGAAGAAAGAGGGTGTGGATTGGGCGGCAGAAGAGGGGCGTTCGCTGCGGGAATCGGCGAGGATCTCCTCGTGCTGCTGCTTGAGTGCCTCGCGGAGGATTTTGGCGCTGATGGAGGAGGGGATGGATGCCTCCTCCGCCTGGAGCTGCTTGGCGGCGCCCGAGCGGCGACGCTTCGCGGCGTCGGCGACAGCGTCAGCGTCGGCGCCGAGGGGGAGGCGGTGCTTGGGCTGCTTGTCGGACGCAGACTTGCGCTTCTTCCCGGCCATTGCGTCGCCGATTCGTGCAGGAGGAGGGGAGGACTGAACACCTGCTGAACATTGAAATATTCGTGACTGAAGAGCTAACTGTTTCCAAATATCCCAGCAAGTATAAATCATCACGGCATCAAGTTTATCATGGTTCATATGAGCCTAAGAGGTACACACTACATAATGATGCATTATCTACCAACAGCTAGCTTATATGTATGTGCTTAGAATTTGCTCGCACCATGGTCGTCCAAAAAAAGCAACATGACGATGGGTACCCAGGACCCAGACCCGGACCCGATGGGTACCCAGGACCCGACGGGTACCCAGAACCCGAAACAGCTCTTTAGAAAACAGCAAAAACCAAATGCTAACTGTTAGTCCTCAACTTGCTGAAGTACTGACAATCAGAAGATCATGTTGTATGGAAGTGAACATCCTCTGGACAGTACACATTCTCCATACAGCACATGAAAATGTAACGGAGCTATCATGATTAGAAAAGCAGTTAGTTCACAAGACTTTAGCATTTCACATGACAGTAGATTCAATAGTTCAATATAGCCGAGTTTGCAGAACAATGTGAATTCAAATTCTATCTTTGAAATTAACTGGTCTCTTTAAATACCTCTGCAGTATTTTTTCCTTTGTGGGCATGACAGCGTTTGCAGCAAACATACAAATGCTCATCAGACACAATTATTGATTACTTTGTTTCTATTATTCCCAAGCAGCTTCAGCCAAGTTGCGCAACACAAATTGTAGGCAGCACCGGATGGTTGGCGCACTCTAAGGAAGCATCAAACATATGGCTAATCTAACGATGCACACAAACCAAGTTATTGATTGTTCTCAAATGAGGCTTCGATTTAAGGAAAGCGCTCCAAACTTTGGCATGTTGTATGATGTGTAAACAACAATCTTACTTACACACAACCAGCAGCAGCAACGGCGAACGGAGAGCGGTCTCGGTGGCACGGCTTGGTGTTGGAGTCGACTGCGAACGGAGCCTGATGGCGGCCTTAGTGGCGCGGCCTCGCCGGTCACCGGCTCCCCTCCCTCTTGGTGGCGCGGGCTCGCCGGTTCCCCTCCCTCCGGGTGGCGCGGACTTGGTGGCGGCGCAGATCGGGGTTGGCGTTCCGGCCTTTGGGGACAACGGGGAGACGGGGACTCGGCCACGACGGGGATGGCCGCGACTCCAGTGCTTGGGCGACGCCGCGACGGCCGCCAGGCGCCGGCGTAGTGCGTGACAGGTGAGGATTGAGGCGGCTAGGGTTCCCGGTTAGATCGGAATGGAATGGATCGGATGGGCTAACGTGGAGTACTGGAATGTATTGAGGACTACTGGACAACAGGATGAGTGATTTGGGCTGGCCGAATTGGGTTTGGCCAAATTGGGTTGGGCCTAGTGGTAGTGGACTCACAGGACAAGAGTGAATTCGGGTCCGGGTCTATTATACCCACGGGTCTATATTTGGACCCAGACCCGGATCCGGACCCGGACCCGACCAAAAATACCCATGGGTCCAGATTCAGCCCCAGACCTGGACCCATCGGGTCGGATACCCACGAGTACCCAGACCCATGGGTATTTTTGCCATCCCTAGTGCTCGCTGAGTATTCGTTAACCACCACATGAAAACACACGCGTTAGCAACGACCAACGCATGCAGATCGCCCGTGTTGGCTGCGAAAGATATATAGTTTATACACGAGGAGGGGTGTCTACTGTTAGCAGCTAGTAGTACATTGCTGTAACAAGTAATCACAAATCAAAGTTGCACAGAATTCAGACTCCGGGTTTAAATTATTACAGCGAATGTCTGCTGCAATTGCATTGCTTTCTTCATCTTCTTCGACATCGAGGTACATAGTAGAATTGAAGGATGACCTTTTGTGAAGCGCGTATGTAACCCGTCGGTTCATGTTGCCAGAGTTGTGTGGTCACCATGGAGGAGGAGCATTCTACACACAAGTAGCTTGTTCTCTCCAAATGGCCATTTTCCTTGTATCAAGATGGCACAAGATCGAGCTTCTCTTCATCTTTGCCTGCGGAGGAACTCCCGCATTTCTGGATGGAACTCTCCTCGTACTATTAATCTCATCTTCTTTGTGTCCTCCCAGAGCAAGCATCCATTATCCCTCGCGTGATCACAGCACTGCTCAAACAGTTCCTGCACAAAAGCTCGAAGGTACATGGAAATCAAATCCAAATTTGTCCTAGTAGCCTCCAAAAAGAATTGCCCAAGTTAGATGAGAGCAGGTTTTACCCTGTTCGGAAAATCTTCATATAAATGCGACAGGACCATGTCAACCCGGTTACGGTCAGTTTCCCACAACCTAATCTGCACGGAAGAATTACCGATCAATTTAATATATTATTTCTGTATAGCAGATGATGGCTGGATCTGCTGGGAGGGAGAAAAAATTTGGTTCTTGCCTGATCCGCAACATTCTCAGGGACTACAGGTATCTTGTCGGCAACACGAGGGTGGGCATTTTGCTGAAGGAATGAAACTATCTGAAAAACAAGAAAAGAAGCATAATTATATGAATCAACGTAATGAATCCTGCAGAAATTTTTAATTCAAATTATACCTGTTCAGCAGTGATTCCATTATCAAAAGCACCATAAAGACTTTCTTTTGTAATGGCTCCCACAATGAGGTTTGGAAGTTGATACTCCACCCTGCAAAAACATCCTTGTAAAAAATTCAACAAAAAATGGAAAATTGACAGCACGCAAGGTAAAATCTAGAATAGTAAGCAACCACAGAACTACTGCTCTTATTATATAATCAAGCCTTAATAAGGTATTATATTGGACCTTCAACATTATCTTTCCCATTTATAAACGTGGAGCTTCAAGTCAATGGCTTAGTGTTGGGTGCAAACGATGATTCCACCTTGCCACCTACGGAGCTCTCCCATTAGCATGTGGCATAGTATGAAGGACTGACAAAATACAGCTAGCAGTAGGTGACCGACAGCAATCATTACAGATGCAGATGGTTAAAATAGCTAGATTTACAAGCAGGCTACAGCTCCATAATACTGAAGGGCTTTGCATCTTCAAGGGATGTCCATAGATAGCTTAGGTCTTAGGTTAATAGATTAATAGGCAATATTTTATATCACCCTAATCATCAGTCGCACAATGTTTGGTCATTGTCATTGTATTGTTATTGTGTTTTGTATTGCCTGGATTTTGTACTGGACTCCGGTAGAAAAGTTGGCATTATTGAGTTGCATGCACCAGCCAGTTCACTCAAAAGCTTAAGCTGATGAGGAAAGACGGGCAATTCACTTATACTTCAACACTCCCCTTCGCGTGTAGGCTCCCTCAGGCATAACACGTGGAATAGAAGTGTGCTACAATTATTATTTTTTAATTGCACCAACCGGGTCTTGAACTTGAGAACCATATTGAGTTGCATGCACCAGCCAGTTCACCCAAAAGCTTAAGCTGATGAGGAAAGACGGGCAATTCACTTATACTTCAACAGGCATTGCTAAAGGCATTCATGCAGGGGTTAGACCAGGTTAGGTATTCAAAATAGTAGGAAGCAGTATAGAGCCCTACAGTGCACAAACATAAAACACATTGATAAACAAAAGCAAGCAGTTCAAGGATGCAATAGGAGCTACGAAGCAGTAGCCAAAATGTAAAAATGGCAGAAAGGTGAGCTAGGTTGTCACTCATCTGACATGCCATGTACCTTGAAAAAAGACGTAAAATTTCACAATGCAATCTGGAAGTAGAGTACGAATACATCCTAAAGTTTGTCTCCACAACCACAAAACCCTGCAACAACAATGCCATACAGTAACAACTCTCAAGTGAAAAGTACATTCATCACAATGTTGCTTAGGTGACAAGTAGGTGAAAGCTAAGAAGATTTGAACAAAATAAAAAAAATGCAATAGCAAAGAATATAGAATGTTACGAAACCTCTTTGCTGGAAGGTGAATCCGACAAGCTTACTGAGAGATTTGTGGCCAATTTTGTAGGTATGAACCAGCTGTCCTTTCGACCCTGTTATTAATTTACTCTTGAAATTCGTATTCATCTAGCTGATTCGGGAGGAAACTATAATCAAAAGTTTTACCTGCTGTAGTTTGACTAATCCCAATTCAGCCAGATCCCTAATAGCAAGTCTTTGGACATCGGTCAGAGTATTCAAGCTATAAGCCTGAAACATGAACGAGACAGACAGAAAGTATGGCAGTGAGTATACAAACAATGTACTAGGCAGCAAAGCTTGAACACAAAAGAAGAGAAAGCGGGATGCAAGGTTATTAAAGCGAGTAAACAACGCATAATCGCTATGGCAGCCGCCCCCCCCCCCGGGGGGGGGGGGGGGGGGGCGCTAATGGCCCTTGCGTTTGAAAGATGAGAGTGGGACTTATGTTATGCCATTAGGCATTAGACTCTTTAACTTCTGGAATGTGGACTTATGTTTGTTATTGCTCACTGTTCATGTAATCGTATATTAATTCTCAATTATTTGTTTGTTTCTATATCAGCTTAGGATATGTGTATGGCATCACCTCGTTGCGTGCCTTAAGGGCTTTAGTGGTAAAAGGTGGTGAGTTGCCACGTCTCGCCTTATCGCTTTATTAACCTTGGCAGGACGTATTTCATCTCATTACATTAATCATACAGCCCTTAACTTCTTTTTAAGCTCTGCTATTATGATATTTTCTTAAACATTCTTAATCAAGCATGTAAGGTTGATGTCCCTATTCTGTTAGATAGCAAGGATTCAAATTTCGTTTTCGGGTTTGACCTCGGGCCTGGCCGGACTGCGAAATCTCGGCAAGATTTCGGAAATGCAAACCAAATCCGATCGAAATCCAAAATTCAAATTTGAAATCCGGTTTTTTTTCTACCGGTAAATCCGAAATTTCGGCCGAAATTACCGAAATTTCCAAGATTTTGGCACAATTTGAACCGACCGAAAAATGGTCAAAACTCATCAAAAAAAATTGAAATTTTTTGTGAATGATCCTGACCATAAATCCAATCAAATGCAATGCCCAAAAACTAAAATCCGGTCCGAAAACCCAAGATTTCGACGAGATTTTAGTAGTTAATGTGGCAAATTATTTTTTTTATAAAAAAAAATTACCCGGCCATGTTAGATAGACCACAAAAAACACAACAGCGCTTTAATATCTTTGAGATGCTCCCCTTCATGTCGGTTACAATCAATGTTCTAAATAACGGTAAACGGTGAACGAACGGTCACCCCGCCTTTTAATGTTTATACGGTAAGCGTCCTTGTAAACAGTTTTACTATTTAAAATTAGGAGAAATATATACACATGTTTGCAATAACACAACAAGCATCTAATTCATCTTCTTTCATGCATATAGAATGGAACAACCATGCTATCACCAATTTTTCAGATCGGTGGCATGATGTGGATGTAATTAAAGAATCATAATTAAATGAATGAACAGCTCAAATGACAATAAAAAGCAAAGCTAACATTCATCTCATGTATATCACAATGTTCCATATCATATGGCAATCTTACAACTTTACCCAAATAAACAGCCCAATAAGATGAGCATTTTAAATGTTAACAACTGTTAGACCAAATAAACGGCCTGGTAAAACGGGTTAACCTTGAAATATCCACAAACGTAATGGGTAGGGGATCTTTACCGTTTTAATGGCCTTTATTTAGAACACTGGCTATAATTTATCTCACCCTTGCACAAACACCAAACTAATGATCTTTCCCACTTGATGTGGGCACACTTCTTTTCCGTATCGATATAGCCTACTGTTATTGAAGAAAATGGCGTTGTGAAAACAGGATTTCAAATTTTGAGAGGTCATCGTGAACAAAAGTTGATTAACTGTTGACTTTCGCATGGTTCTTGCAGATGCTTAACACGATCTTGTAAAAAAAATGTTTTACCTTACCTCTCCAAATGTATGAAAACTAAGTTCCAAGAGAAATGATATCAACTCCGTGGGGTCCACTCCACGTTCCTATTCAATAATAATACAGTAATCATCACAAACAGAAAACAACAAACATATCACTCATGCATGTCAAATCAAAAGGCAATCTAAAAGGACATGCCACCAATACCTCTGCTGATGAAATGTATTCTCGCATTATGTACCACAGTTGTGCATTTGTCTCCATCAGCTGGTTAAATAGGAAAAGAGTGAGAACCAAAGATGGAAGTCTGTCAGATAATCAGATAAACTGAGAGCCAAGCACACACCAGAAACTGGAAGCCGTTCTCAGTTAACTTTGGAGCTTCACCATCCCTGCAAAATATATTAAATCAGGAACTCATGATGTTGAAATTATTACTTGTAGATCCAGTGAACTGAACATATACAGCAAAGCTAGACAATATATAGCAGAAAACGGAAATATTAGCCTTCAAAAATCCCACATGGTTATCAAGACATCAAACATGATTTACAAATATATAAATTCAAAAATCTCAAGCTGCTAAACTGAAAGAGTTGTTAGGGTCACCAATTAATCCCATTTTATAACCAGAGAATTTGAACACAACCAAACTAAGCAACAACAATTTGTTGTCAGCCTGTCGCCCACAACATCTTGAATTTACTAGTCACTAATTTCTGTTAGTGTATTACTTTGTAGATGCCCACAGGATATATTATATCTAATTGTACTAGCAAGAGAGAACTGCAGCAATATGTCCATTCTTTGTTATTGAAATGGAATTTGGCTGTCAGTAGTTTATATGAAGTTGAATGTCAAAGCAAGGGAGGTAATTAGATGGAACCTTGAACTCAGAAGACCTCGCTGGAATGTTTTCATCATAGACGAGCTGAAACTTGTTCCTCTCTCAACTTGAGATGAGTTGATTAATTGCAGCAAGAAGCACTATTTTCCCGTACAAAACAGAATAACAAGTATAAGCCTTCACTAGGGGAAATAAACGCAGGAGCCAGGAAGTCTTCCAAATGTTCAAACAGTAGAATTCAATAAGCAAAAAAGACAGCAACTGATATATAAGAAAACAAACATACATGGAAATCATAATTTTGAGTTAAGTTTTCTCATCCTAACCTCCCATTGCTCAAGAGCATAGTCTTCTAGTTCTGCTAATGTAGGCAATCTGGCAGTGACACTCGATGGTATTGGCTCCCTTGGTAAATTTCCACTGCAGCAAAAAATAAAACTGGAATTTGACCAACAAGTATAACTTACAGTAAAAAAGGTAAGCTTAAGCAGCATCACTAGCTTCAGGTATATCATTTTCTTCTCAATAAACAAACAACCATGTAGCATACAACAATTTCCTTTTCATACAAAGTACTAGTTTTAACACTTCTTCAATGCAATCATCTGTAAATTTTGTGAATTATTTTCCACCATAAAACACCACATGGATTCTTTTCAAATTTCCCCCCGTGATGTCAGTAGGGCGCATGGACACATGGTAATATGTACGATAGTAATTACTTAACAATCTTAAGAGTGGTACATATTCTATAAGATGAAAAAAGCACATGCCGACACCATCATAACAGTTTTGAGAAAAGAAGCTGTTAGCTCAAAATACGATAAAGGATCATCCGTGTCATTTCCAACAAAAGTAGTTGATAAATACTTACCCATCAACCAAATACTTTTGCATGTTACCCTGGAACTTATGATTCATCTTGTAGCTCACCTCTTTTTTTCTGTATACACAGCAAAACAAAAGTATGCTAGAAAATACATAGTTCACTTTGCACCATAGAAGGAATACAAAAGCAGGTGAAAAAGAAAATTCATAATTTAATTTGCATCATGCAGGTAATGCAAAACAGACTAAACCACAAAATTCATGCCAGCTATGCCTATGCACATGCAAGAAATACTAACGGTAACAGGAGACTTCAAAGCTCAAATATCCAGGGAAAAAGACTTGCCACTGAAACATAGGAGACACAACACTGTTTACTAACTCAATTTGGATTTCAGTTTCAGTTCATGAGACAAATGAAGAATTGATATTCTGATTATACAACATGTAAACAATTAAATAATAACAGAAGACCACGAATGCGCGCAGTGGTTAGTATGCTAATGAGGCTACAGACACAATAATAGATTCACACTAACCCACACAATGCAAAGTTTTGAAAAGTATACTTGAATTCGATCCATTAGTTTGTCTGCCATGGTGGCATGTATCACAGTGGCAGTGTTAAGCACACACTGCCATGGTGGCAGTGTTAAGCACACACTGCCAGTGCAGAAAATAGGCTAATAATAAGTAAGCAGTTTTCCAAAACAAGGTCTGTGACTAAAATAAACAAGGTCTGTGACTAAAATATTAGTTGCTACGACTCATCACAAATCTTATAAACTGAGATCATATGCATTTCTTCAGAAACCAAGTAAAAATGCCAAGCCAACACTGCAGATATAAAATTGCAGCATATATTCAAGCATACCAACATAGTTACCAGAAAAGTGGTTTGTCTAAGTCATGGTACGGGATTCAGGTTCGCTATTCACCACTTTTTCTTCTAATTTCTACTGCAAACACGAACCCCGTACCGTAAACCGGTTCGGATTCGATGAATCTAGTTCATGATTCACGGGGGTTTATAGCAAATCCAGTAATTATGCATACCACTCTCCCCATCGTGTTGAATGCATCATAAAATAATCTCCAACCGAACTAACCAAGCATTCCAACCTTTTAAGGGAGAAGGCTCAGCAACACTAATCAATACTCATGTCAAAATGTTTACATCCAAGGGCATGGCCACATTTACATGACAATTAAATAACATAACAATCAAGATGGCCACTGCCCATGCCAATATCAGTGCATATTTCCTATGGTCACTGCATATCTCAGAGGCTGACTGAAAAGCAAAACTTCAGCAACTTGATATCCAAAATAATCAAATTACCTTGCGTGCAAAGATATAATGCATGCTATAGCACTTCTATGTTTAAATTATCTAGTTCATTGACAGTTGATCTAATCCAGGAAAGTTACAAGTATGATCACACTTCAAGATATAAATACCCAGCGATTGATGGAGATGGGTGAGGTCTTACCTATCGCGTACTTCGACAAATACCCTTAGTTGAAGCAGCCTATCAATGGCGACCCTGTGCTTGGCAGCATACTCATCGAGCACCCACTCCTCCATAGCTGCAGTGGTCACCGGTGCCGACACATACATCATCTGCAGTGCGTACTTCTTTGCCAGCGGCGGGAGCGACCTGCAAAATAACTGAAACATCACAATGACAGCACCAATACAAAATAATGCATTGCAGAACTGGTAGATTGGAGACCTGAGTATGGCCTCGCAGATGAAGGCGGACTCATAGAGCATGTCGAGCTTGGCGGCAGGCAGTGCGGTCACCATGTCCATGAAGTTCCGTGCTACCACCATAACCTGAGGCATCTTCGCAGCACCTGTGAAGAACAGATGGGGCACGTACCAGTGGCGGACCTAACGTAGGCATGGGGGTTTGGTTGAACCCCAAAAAATTTAGGAAAATAAACTGCTATCAGTACTCCACCACGGAGTAAACAAATCACCAACAAACTCCATGGACGGAACTATCCATCCCAGAAAAAAAAAGATTTGGATGAGATTGCTCACAGCAAAGAAAAGATCCCCATAACAAAGCTCACTCTTAGAACAACATTCCAAGCTAGAGCTTCCTTACTAGCGAAAGAAGAGATCAATCTAAGTCCGGATGGACCTCCACTCCACACCAGTCGGTTGAGCGGAGGAGTATGCCTACGAGATAAGAAGTCCTTCGCTTCGAGGTTGAGACAGTCAGGGAGCCATAGCCATGACGAGATCAGGAGAAGAAGCGGATGAGCTATAAGTAGACCTGATCAAACTAGTGCAAAACCACATTGAAACATAAGCAATTCAGTCACAAAATAACAGTATAAAACTGACTGGATTTCACAGCAAGGAAGTCCAATTACATTCTTGAAGGCACTTAAAAAATGTGTAAGTGTGACAATTAAGATCAATTCACACTATCAACAGACATGGCTTACAAAAAAGCATACTACTCAAACCATGCAGCATCTAAACAGGTTTAATTCAAAATTCTGTACAAGATCTACAAAATAATTCATACACTTTCTCCATCAGCTACAATTGAAGGAGTATTTGCTGGTGAACATTTCATCTGATGCAAATAGAATACATGTTTTACTGTCTTATTAGAACTGGTTATTTTGTAGATCTTATACGGTGTGTCGGGACCTTGGGCTCGGGGTGATGGTGTGTCGGGACCGCGGACTCAAACTTCCTAATGGTCTATTACCCGCCTCTACTTCCTCCTTACAAAACTTGCAAAATGCCCTATTGTGGTATGCATCCCAATTTGCCTTGGAAATAAGAATTAGATCCATCTAGACAATATTCAATTAACTATAAGCATTGAACCACAAGGTCACAGATATTACACAAGTATATTATGTTAATAGAATGATGTCGATCCTAATTTGTTTCTGAAGAAAAAATAAGTACCTCCAGTACTTCTTTCTCTAAGCACTCTTTTAATTGAAGACTTGATGGTGAGCTACCAGAAAGCTGTCCAGAATAAAGGCTTGCAGATGTCAGAATTGCATTAACAAAATCTAACATAAGAATTATTATACAAGAAATATCCGTATGTAACTAATCTCATGCATGAAGACATCTAGAGAGTAGTAAAATGTCAATACATCATAGCTCATGTATGGGGACATCTATAGAGCAGTAAAATGTAGTAATGTCAGAGATAGTAGATATATGTCCATGAGTCAACGATAGATCCTAGTGGACGGTTTGCATTGCACCACAGCTAGCTAAACATTAGGCACAAAAAGACAGAGCCAAGCATCTTCTTTGAGGGGAAAAAACACTTTGTCCAAAATGTTAAAAGAAAAGTGGTTCTATCTTGTTCACATAGAAGAAGAAAACTACACTGCTTCAGAAGCAGATAAAGGGGTTAGGTCTGATTCACTTCAAGTTTTTTAAAGAGGAGAATTCTAACTCAAGTTTTGTTCAAAAAACAAACAGGCCCTAAATACAGCCGTGATACCCTACCACAAAACACCATACATACACATTCAACAACAGAGCAGGGAAACCGTATCTGATTCAGAAATCGGTAGCTAGAACCTAGAAACCGACAAGATGGAGGGAGGGGCAGGATGACAACAGGCAACAAACAGAAATATGGCAAATTAAGATTTTGAGTTCTCACTCCAGCTCCATAAGATGATTTAAGTGGTCCACAACATCTAAATTTCAAAACTAGGGAGACCTTCCAAGGGTTCTCGAACAAAAAGTTCAACCTGCTAACTCTTGACCTGAATCCAACCCTTACGAGACTTTCTGAGCTCAAAACGAAATCTAGCATGCCATCCTCCACACTTCGAAGTTAACTGCATTTGATGAGACAGCATTATCAATGGATCAACAAGAAGGCTGCAAGCTGAGGATTACCCGAAGCATTTCTAAGCATAATTTATGTGCAAAAATCTCAATGTTATGGAAAGAACCGTGAATATACCAGAATTCTACAAGACTATGGGACTAAGCTAATACTTGAATAAAGCGGGTAAAATTGATATGGATAAAATTAAGAAATGTAGTGTGGGAAATGATGCCTATGATATGTGACAGTGATGACAACAGTATTCGTGAATAAAATAGAATGGTATATAATACAAGGTCGTTAGGCCACAAGTCAATACCAATTTTAGCATCTACAACCACAGCATACTATAAAATTACTTTGGAACACCTCCTATGTTCTCGATAAAACCAAAAAAGGTGTACTATAATGCCCTTCAACTTGAGCTAAACCATGGTTGTCACGGCGGTAAGGCGTCCGCGGCGTGCCAGGACCTTTTTACCTTTTAAAAGGTTAAGGCGCGAGGCGAGGCGCCTTTTTAGACATGTCCACCTAGCCAAAGGAGCAGCAGAGGAGCAACAAACTGTAACACAACCAGAGGACCACCAAATAGCAGAGGACCACCAAACTCTAACACAACCAGAGGGGCAACACAGCAGAGGAGCAGCAGTAGAGCTAACACAAATAGCAGAGGAGTAGAGAACCACCACCAGCAGAGGAGCGTCGCCGAGCAGAGGACCACCAGCAGCAGCAGACGGGCGGATCTCGAGTCGGCGCACGGGCGGAGCTCGAGCCGTCGCCAGACAAAGTGAGCGTCGCCGGCGGAGCGGCCGGCGGGCGAAGTGAGCTCGAGCCGGCGGCGGAGCGGCTGGGGCAGAGCGGAGCCGGGGCGGAGCGGAGCAACGCGGTTGGGGCGGAGCTGAGCCGGGGCGGAGCGGAGGACCGACGGCGGCGGCTAGGGTTCGGCGGCGGCGGCTAGGGTTCGGCCCCGAGTCCCCCTTCCTCTCTTCCTCTCTGTCCCGACTCCCCCTTCCGCTCTTCGACTTGGCTTTGCCTGGCCCGACTCCCCCTTCCTCCCTTCCTATGGCGCCCTTTTTAGGGCAAGGCGTCGCCGTGGACGCCTCACCAACGCCTCAATGACGCCACGGACGCCTCAAGGACGCCATAGGCGAGCTCGGCGTGGCGTCTGCGCAGTAGCGCCACGACGATAAAGCGGCGATTAGGCGTCCTTGAAAGGACGCCTTAACAACCATGAGCTAAACCATTTCAAAGCAACCAGCAAGCAAAGTGGGTTGCGGTTCATTTGACGTGTGCATGTACACAGATGCTTACAAGGCATACTGATTCTCCAAAACAGCAGATAAGTAGATTTCAACAATAGGAAAGTGAAAGAAACACGGTTAACAGAACAGGGACATTCACAAAGCTAGATTGGTTTGCAAGTTCAGTACAACAGCCACACACACAGATATTTGTGATGTATTTTTTGTCGGCTAGAGGTAAAAGAAAGGAGATATTTATATGACTTAAATGCTTGAAGTTAACATCAACAAGGAAAGGGCACAAGCATCACAGCAGTAAAAATTGGGAAAATTAACGCGTTTGAATATTTTGTCCTTCTCAAGACACACATCTCACTGCTATCTCATCATCAGCTAAGGCAGTTGACATTTGCTTCGTATGATATGAGTAATTAACATCTTGAAGCATTGATTTTCTTCACTACTATTGGTTGACTCTTGTCTTGTAAACAGAGAAGGAAGTTTCATAGAAGTCACTAAAATAGGGTAATACATCTCTGATTTATTAAGATAATGAGCTTTTGAATTTAATTAGATTGCCCTTCCTCATGTGTTTCTCCTGTCAAATTATATGGCAAATTGCAATAATAGATACATGGCCTCAAAGGTTCAATCAAATTGTACAATAAAGCTATCAGTGAATATGTGGTAGGAAGCAAAAAAACAAAACCTAAGAAATCAATTCATGACTCAAACCTTGAAGTTGGGGCGCCAATTGGCTCGACGAGGGGGGACGGATGGCGGCAGAGGTCGCGGGAGGCAAGGAGATGGGACGACGGAGGCGCCGGGGAGGATGCTGGCGCTCGGAGATGGGAGGATGGAGGCGCGAAACAGGAGGGCGGTGCTCGGACTCCTGGCGGAGGACAGAGGCGCTTGGGACGTGGTAGTCGCCGGGCTAGGGCAAGAGGGCGTCTGGATAGGGGTGTAAACGGGTCGGGTGCGGGCTGGTAGTAGGTCATCCCATACCCTACCCTATTATTTTTTTCTCCGGGTACGGGTATGGGTATGAGCACGGGTAACAGGTAGGATACGGGTAACGGGTAGCACTTTCTGCAAACGGGTAGAAATCGGGTTCCGGGTAGTGTGTGGACGGGTATAATACAGACAACTGGTACTTCATCGGGTAGTGCACGAAATACCTAGGATCAAAACATGCGATAAAGACAATCCAACCATCACACTAGTACATCACATAATACAATAGATAATGCAGTATAGTCTAACAAATATACATAGTCCAACAAAGAGTTCAAATAGTACATAATCAAACGCATGGAGTTCAATAAACACACAAAGTCCAATACACGAAGTGAAATTCACACACATAGTTTGTTCCCGTCAACCACCTCATGAAGGTCTGAATACGCTTTTATTCTTTAGGTGAATTCCATTTCAATTACTAACACACTAGGAAATGCTGGTGAATTTAATCAAGGGACTATAGAAAGACAGTAAAGCTAGTCTACACTGTACTGTCCAAAGAAAAATAAAGTCCATGTGTAGTAACTGAATTTTAAACCGCCTAATTTAATCAAGTGGAGAAGCGAATTTCTGGGTGTCATTGGTGCAAATGTCAGGTTCTTCTCAAAGCTTCATCAACCAAGAAGGTCAGAATATATGAATTATACGTAAATTTTAGCTGTATTCGAACAAGTATTGAATCTGAGTTCTGCATGACTATACTATTTCTAGCTAGATTTTAGTTGTCTGGAAATGCAACATATGCCATAGCTGCTCAAAGTTGATACTGAAAATAAGCTAACGAAATTTGATGTTGTGAGAAGCTGGTGTAAAGAGGAACTATCATGTGAGCTAAATATAACATAACCTGGCATCTTATTTCTGATAACAAAGCACTCAAATGTCTAATGTGATTGCTATGAAAGATTCAATATATGCAATGAAAGATTCAATATATGCATTGTCATTTTGTCAACAATTAACAGGTACTTCTGTTTCAGTATGTGGCAAAGTCAAAATGATTACACTTCCACATCTTGGTAGCTATTTTATGCTATATATCAACCTTATCATATACAGGAAAATAACCATTTCTTCTAACTACAAGTCTACAAAATGAAAAGAATAACACTCAACTCATGTTGTGGTGCATGCTGATCATAGTATCTCGTATGACAAATATCACTGTTTTTATGTCAAAAAAAATATCACTGTGTCAAGTTGATAAGACAGAAATTGAGCATGGTGATCACCATATTTTGAAATGTACTGTGCTAAGGCTAATTCTTGTATTTATGATCAATCCATACTCCATACTGATTTATGTGATTCTATCTGTGTATCATACAAGGGAAAAAGAGTTAAATGGATGAGAGAAAATTCAAAAGAAACATACAAAGAAGCAGAAGAGTGCAAAAGAAAATTATCGCATTATTCGTCCCTCAAAATTCCTCGTCACCCCCTTCGTGATGAAGCTGATTATAATTTTGCATCAGAAGGTAGGAATTGCTTCTACTGTTTGCAAAAGAAAATTATCGCATTATTCAGCGTTGTTCTAGTGGATTCTGGCATCTACACACTCTCAAGTGCTCTCTGAATATGTAGGCATATCTACACATGCATGCAGGGCATCAATGCCCTTCCTACTACAGGATAAGCAAAGCAATCACTCTCAAATGCTCTCTGAATAAGATCCAGCTAGACCATGTTGGGCAAAAGCCACACACTAAATCACTGCATGCAGATCGCGGCGATGGATCGTCCTGAGCAATCAAGAACCCAAGCAGGGATTACCAGGGTGAGCGCCGGTGGAGGCGGGGGCGGGGGCGGGGCGAGCGCCGACGAAGGCAGGGGCGGGGGCGCGCCGGCGGAGGCAGCTCGGGGTCTGAGGACTGAGGGAGACAGGGAGTAAGGACTCGCTAGGTTTTCTCTTAATCCTGCCTAGGCTTTCTGGGCTGTGTTGTGGCCGGGTATCCGGATGTGAGAATTGTTTGGGTATTCGGACTCGATCCGTCTACCGGACCGTGACTCCGTACTCAACTCGAACCCGAACCTAACATATCCGGGTACTATCCATATCCGTACCCGACGGATAGTATAAAATAGTTTTTCATTAGGGTGATTTTGCATCCGGGTACAGGTACGAGTACGGGTCGGGTATTACCCGACTCATTTACACCTCTACGTCTGGGATGTAAACAACTCGTTAGAAAGGGAGCTGGGGAGCCAACGTGTTAGACATCATTAAAACCTAGGGAACAACTCAAATTCAGAGAACCAAAACGTGACCAATCAAACAGAGAAATACAGCCAACTAAGAGCATATATATTAGTCTGTTTTTAAATATTATCTCTAAAGATTTCAGCTCACCTAAATATAGTATTAGAGACAACATCCCTAGTAGTTTATCTCTAAAGTCATTCCTCTAACTATTTTATATTAGTATTATTTTCATTACATTGTTCCTCTCACACTTCATCACATTTTGCGTTGGTTTATGTGATTAAATTGTCTTTTGCATACAAGAGACAACACATTCTCTTTTCTCACTTTTTCTCTTCTCTATATAGGATTTTACTGTTATGGTATAGTTAAGAGATAGCTAAAGTGATATTATTAAGGGTCTATTTGTTTTTGTTTTAGATTCTCTAAAAGCTGATTTTGGATTGTGGTTATAGAGAAACTGATTCTCCAAAAGCTGGAATCCAAAAGCACATATGAAGTAAATTATGGATTCTAGTATGGGCCTGTTTGGCAGAGCTCCAGCTTCATTTTTTCAACTCTGCTCCACAACTCCACTGCAAAACTAGAGTTGGAGTTGTGGTGTTTGGCCATGAGGTTAGCTTCATATCCTAGAATGATGGTGAATGGTCAACATTACCCTCTAATCAGCATGTTAGCTCTAAGAAAGGGTTTATCATACACCTGATAGCTTGATGCCTGTCAATTAACCACGGTGCATGTCTCAAAAAAAAATACGATGCAGCATGGCGTGGCCAATGGTTCTGGCCGATTCATTCTTGCAGCAATGAATTGTAACTCGTCCATGGCGTTGTAATTTCTAGCACATATGGGTGGCGTGTATTCGTACAAGATGGGCCCAGAGGAACTAGCACATATGGGTGGCGTCTAATCAACACATGTAGTACAACCTTTTGGCCGTTGATGCATGATATGGTGAAACTATCTTTACGTGGCTAATCCTTGGGTTGTCAGAACCTTTGAGGACCTCAAGCAAATTTCTTACTGCTTTGCTGATAGTACAGAACTTGGGATGTGCCATGGCAGATGTTGTTATAGATGCAATGGTTGCAGAGGCAGTTCGATCAGCAGGGTGAGTATCTTGGTGCAATTTGTGCCATCATTTAGAAAGTACTATAGAATACTCCACCTCAAAACCTCAATAATTCTCTTTCAGGCCATAATTTGCTGGTGATCTCCAGTCATTATCTTGATCGTCAATGGTCTAACCAACAAATTATCTTTCTAGAACTGGGCACCCAACAGTAATCGAATTGAAAAGGTTATGAATATGGTGATTGTAATGTGTGGCTTGTCGATCCATACAGCAATTCAACCATTCAAAACATAAATATTCATTAGCCAAGCAGACATTACACACCTTGCAATAACTTTAAAACAGTACCAGAAACAACTAGCCAAGCAGACATTACACACAAGTAACAGTCTAGCATATACTAGGCTGCTTGTTGACTACAACAAAAACAATAACTAGATTATTGAATGTTCGGTAAATCTGAACTCCAGGTATGTATACCATGAAGTGCACGGGATAAGCAAACCAGCAGCACAGAGGACATAAATTACATTAGCATTAACCAAAGAGGTCAGCTGCATAAGGGTAAATGCACAAGAAAACTGATAGTTCCCATAGTCAGGTTTGCATTCAACCATCTCTGAATATACATTAGTATCCAACCATCTTTGAAGAACAATTCAACCATTCAACCATGTTTGAAGAACCATTCAACCATTCACCATGGATGGATGAACCATTCAACCATTCAACTCATTTCACACAACATGGATGGATGAAGAACCATTCAGCCATTCAACTCTTTGAAGAACCATTCAACTCATTTAGCAACCTCACCTTGGCAAGCTGAGAGGGGCAGCAGGAGTGGAGGGAGACGCGCAGGGAGGAGGGTCGCCGGCGTCGTCGATGGGAGGAGGGGAGGCGGCCGAGTGCAGGGAGGGGGGTCGTCGGCGGCGTCGCTGGGAGGAGGGGAGGCGGCCGAGCGCAGGGAGGGGCGGCGGCCGAGCGCAAGGAGGGGGGGGGGGGTCGCCGACGGCGACGCTGGGAGAAGGGGATGCAGACGAGTGCAGGGAGGGGCGACGGCTGAGCGCAGGGAGGGGCGGCGGCCGAGGGCAGGCGCAGGTCGGGGCGTCGCCGGCGGCTGAGCTGGAAGGAGGGGCGGCGGCTGAGGGAGCGCGGCTAGGGCACGCGCGGGGAGGGGAGCGCC
This sequence comes from Rhipidocladum racemiflorum, assembly GCA_036346355.1. Classification (NCBI taxonomy): domain Eukaryota; kingdom Viridiplantae; phylum Streptophyta; class Magnoliopsida; order Poales; family Poaceae; genus Rhipidocladum; species Rhipidocladum racemiflorum. The sequence goes on along the minus strand of CM070575.1, from coordinate 1,287,678 downwards.
GCTGGGGCATGCGCGGGGAGGGGCCGGTTCGGTGGATCGGGACGTGGGGGTGGGGCTGGGAATTGGAAGGAGAGTTTTCAGAATTTGACACACTTTAAAATTCGTGATTTCTGACTGACACTCCTACCATCACATACATGACGGTCCCATATGTCATCCAAATAAGCCGAAAGGCCTGCGAATTGAGTGTCAAATTCTGAAATTACACGAATTGGAAGGGGTACCCATGTGGCAAAGGTGGGTAATTTATTTTCAACTCCACGTCTGCTCTGAAAAAACCCATCCGTGGAGCATTTTTTCTCTTGCTCCGAAAAATTGTACTAGAACTCTGCCTGCTCCACGGAGTTGCCTGCTCCGTGGTTTTGTGGAGTTGGGGTGTTTGGCAGGGCTCCACTCAGATCCGGGGTGGAGTTGAGAGCTGGAGCTCTGCCAAACAGGCCCATATATATGGATGGGCTAGACTGTGAGAATCGGATTCTAGAGTCGGACTGTTTGTTTTTTATTCAGCTTTTAGGATCAGAATCTATAATATGATTCTATTTAAACAGGCCCTAAAAATACCCTTAGTGAATTTGTAATTAGATTTGTCGTCAACTCGATCAGTCACCAGCGGCACCGACGAGTGTCACAACGTCACCATGCTCCTCTAGCAACTCGGTGCGCCCAACGTCGCAGCCGTTGTCGAGCCAGGCGCGAGTAGCATATTCAGGACACTGCCTCGGTGTCATCGTCCGCAGCAGCCGGTGACGCCAACTGCCTTGAGGGCCACGTGTCACATCACTTGGAGTTCGTGATGCCATCAAGGGATCGCTTGTGCCGGTCAAGGTCGAGGCCATTGATGTTGAGTTCCAAACCACTGGAGCACTCGACATGGCCAAGGAGCTCGGTGTCCCCACCCTTTGTGTTCTTCACGTCCACCGCCGTGTTGCTGGCTCACAATCTCTCACGCTCCGAGCAGGCGGCAGTTGGGCTGGTGCTAGACTGCTAATCGAGAGTGGAGGGGATGAGGCTGAGAGGATTCAGTTTTCGGCTCTGTTTGAGATGGAAGAGGAATTGCGCGTGATGGAATTGGTGGTTGCGATGGGAAGTCTAGTTGTAAAGTCGTGGTCTAAAATCGGCTCAAAGTCTATCCATCATGGTTGGAACAGGCTCACATATATAGGGATAAATAACAAACCAACTTGGATCGATTCAATTCGACTCAATCAAACTCGTTAAAATAACGAGCCAGCTCGACTCAACTCGTTATCTTAACGAGTTTGAATCTTAGCTCAACTCGACTTGATAAAAGTTCGAGTTGGCTCGTTAAGCTTGTTACAAATGTGAGCGCCAAAGCATGCATTAGAAATAATACAATATGGGTTGAATTGAAATTACTGTATGAAATTAAATGTGCAACAAAATAGACAAAAGATTAATGATAACATACAATTAGTCATGGCCTTAGAAATGGAAACCTATCACCTTTTGACGGGTACACATACCATGGGTACCCAAGCGGTCCAGGACGTCAAGTGGGCCGATCCAGGCCCAACGATGGCCGAAAGCCAAGTGGGCTGTCAGGTGCGACTTGGCCCCAAATCGAAGACGGTCGGGAGGATTCCGCTCGCAGGTCGAACGCCCCGCAAAGTCCGACCCGACTAAGGCGCTCCCCGACGACACCGGCCTGTCGCCAGCCACCGGCCACCTACCCCGCGGACACGACGACTTAGGGCGCCCATGCGAGGGTAGGAGGCTCCTTTCCCAGACGGCTAGAAGGTCACACGAAGTCAAAACACCAGTCTCATCACCCAGACATGCGCAGCGGAAGAGCGCGCTCCCTCCCGAGGCAACGCCAGAGTCAAAGCGCTACGTCAGCACCTGGCGGATGCACAAAGGGTAGGTGCGCCACTTCCCGTCGCAGCAGAGAGCCATGTCGCTCGGCATGTCTACCAACCCGGCGCAGGGCAAGCAGGCATCAGTCATCCACAGAAGACCAAGACTCCCAGGCATGGGACGCTCCGTCACTCTTCCACCCTAGATTCTTGTGTAACCTACCCCCTCCGACTGTATAAAGGGGGTAGGGCCCTTACGCTCTCTCAGGCTGACACACATGCTCTCTCACGGATTCTCTCTTTTTCTCCCTTCACTTCATTCTACCTCCAACGAGGAGCTCAAGGCTAGCCATTTGCCCTCGCCTGTAACACCGTGCCCGAAAGCAATATAGATCCACCTCACGAACTGGAGTAGGGACGTTCAACCCGAACCAGTATACTTCCTGGGCTCCCTAAGTTGACCATTCGAGGAGAGGGAACGCGCGACCCCTTAGACTAAAAATCGTATTGCCGGTGTCCGAAACACCGACACCTTTCAATGTCGTATCTATTCTAGATTATCATTCGGTTTCAGAAACATCCATCTTACTCTAAAAATTTGCACAGAAGCAAGTGACATCTTAAGTATGTTCTCTGTTTAAACTTTAAAGTATAAAGTAAAAGAAAAAACATTGAGAAGTGAAATCCTGTAGCACTAGTTTGCCTCATGATTAGATGAAATAAACAATTTCACCATTAAAATGCTGGTCCAGGCGTTCAGCAAAGGCCTATAGCATGTTGTAGTATACTAACATTAAAATTCTTCACTTCTGGAATACAAAAGAGGGGAAAAGGTGTAGAATTTTTTACAACTAACGTAACCATAGCATAGAGGCAATAATGTGATCATCGTATTAAGGGTTTGAGACTATCAAAGCATATAATTAATGACATATTACAGGCCCATGAAATGTTACTGTATTTGCAACATCTGCAACCTAAACAACCAGGGTAGATTTCACCGTACGAAATGACTGGCATTGGACATTGGACTATGTTACTGACAACATATCAAAGATTACTTAATTGAGATTATAGGGCCGACACCGCACAACATTATCCGATAATGTTCACATCGGCAGCATATTGCCTGGCTCTATACCTGCACCATTATTCCGTAAAATAGTATGTTGTGCTATCACATGGATAATCAAGATAAAGCATAACCGATAAAAATATCCAAACGCAAGTCAACAACCAATATTGAACACATGCTCTTCTTCTAGAAATAGTATTGAATTTGCGTAAAATGAAAGTACATCATTTTCAACATGACTCTATGTATTGCATCTTCACTTACATTTGGAAGTAACTTATATACTTTATTGTGACCATCCTTCGTTGGTTGCTCGCGGGAGTCACTATTCATAAGTGTATCCACGATTTATTGTACCAATTTATCCTGACACATTACTAAATCTCCTGGCGCTAATTCACTTCTTTTAAATAGATAGGCAGAGTTGTTGTTCCGACTCGCTTATAAATTTCATTAATATCCGAAGTCTACTTATTGAGTTGCATGCACCAGCCAATTCACCCAAAAGCTTAAGCTGATGAGGAAAGACAGGCAATTCACTTATACTTCAACACTCCCCCTCACGTGTTGGCTCCCTCAGGCCTAAGACGTGGAATAGAAGTGGGCTACAATTATTATTTTTTAATTGCACCAACCGGGTCTTGAACTCGAGACCTCTTGGCTCTGATACCATATTGAGTTGCATGCACCAGCCAATTCACCCAAAAGCTTAAACTGATGAGGAAAGACAGGCAATTCACTTATACTTCAACACTACTTACATCATAGGAGGAGGAGCCGGTCGGAGAGAGCAGAGCTGGGGCGGAGACGGTGGCCGAATGAGAGGCTTGCTGTGTCGTCGGTCGCCGTGTTCCTCTCCTGTGCATTGCGCCTAAACCCTAGGCAGGCCGGATCCGGGTGAATACAGGGAGGGAAGGCAGCGACAAGAGCAAGGAGAATGGGAGGGGAGGCGGCGGCGGTTGGGAAAAGGTGAGGATGGCGGCTGCAGGACAAAGGGAGAGTGGAGGCGGCAACGGGAGAAGGGGAGGGGTAGCGATGGCCGAAGAAGGGGAGGACAACGACGGCACGAGCAAGGAGGAGGGGAGGTGGGGGGAGAAGAGGACGACGACGACGGCGCAACCAAGGGGGAGGGGGGAGGCGATAGGAGAAGGGGAGGGGAGGCAGGTGGAGGACTAGAGTGGAGCATCTTGACGGACGCTTGCGTGTGGGCTCCGTGGCAAAATTGATTTTTTTTCGAGCCAAACAAGTTAAACGAGTTACTCGCTTACTTACTCGTTAAACTTGTTATCTCAGCAAGTTCAAATCCCTGTTTGTCTCGACTTGTTAAGGGATGAGTTCGAACCGAGTTTTTTAGTACTCGTTTAGCTCGCGAGTTGTTTTTTTTCACCCCATATACATATCACTCGGTTTACATTTTCATCCTTGCTCCATGTAAAACACTTTGAACTGTTTGAATCAGAAGCTGTAATCTGCAGCTTTAGAGAAAGGGGGCGGTAGGTGATGTTTGGCTTTCGGTGGAGGTGGAAGTGGCAAGACATTGTTGGTTGGTTGTACACGACCTTAACCGAGCACTCGGTTAGAGATGGTGATCGCGAAGAGCCAGAGGATATAAAATTCTAAGAAGAAAAGCGGAAGGAAACATTGGTCAATCCAGTAGTTCGAACTCAGACTATCTACGAAAAGAAAATGATATAGGTATAGAAGTAAGATCACGTGCTTGAGTCGAACCTAATTTTTTATATATATATACAAAAGAAGGCAACGAAATAGATGTAGCATGTGGGATGCGGCATGTATTTGCACAAGTGCAAACGACGGTGGCCCATCCTTTTGCCGTAGAATATCGACGGGCTCCAACACAAAGTCCGGACTTGGACCTCGCTAATGTTCTATCGCTTTCCATTCAGGGGTTAGGAATTAGGAAGCGGTCATTTCCTTCCTCGCCACACAAAGCAACGGTAGTTCCATGTCCACTTCTACCCAACTTCACCTCCTCACCATTCTTCTCCGGCAAGTAGTCGCATCTTTTTGCGATCGATCTCCTCCTGAAAAATTCAAAGCTCCTCTTTATTCTTCTTTCTTACGTGTGGTGCAGACTATTTCTATTTTATCTTGACGTAAACAACACATAAGGCCATTGATCACTGTATAAGGATGTGTTTGGTTGACTGTACCAAGTGATATATGTATGGGATGATTTAAGAAAAAATCATCCATACGTTTGGTTGCTTGAATGGAACCATCCCATCCTGTATCAAGTGATACAAATTTAAGGAATATTACCTCTAGATGTTGAACCATCTCTTTCGCTTAAAATAATGAAACCAAATGGTACATAATCATCCCATCCCATTCAACCTAGACATTGGAGTTGGGCCGGGCCGGGCCCAAAAGCACGGCGGGCCGGAGTCGAACCAGACCAGCCCAGGCCCGGCCCTGAACAAACTACCAGCGTTTGGAACCATTTTTGTGCTGTCTTTTATACTCATGCTTTATTTTTTGGTTTTCTTTTAATGTTTGGAATAGCAAGATATTTGATATAGTGATATTAAATAATCATTTTTGTTATTTGCATGTGTGCTCACATAAATAGTTAACTCCTATCACAGCCCACGGGCCGGCCCGGCCCGAACCCGGCCCATGTAGCCGGGCCGGGTCGGGCCGCCCGGCGGGCCTTATTTTTAGGCCCGGCCCGGTCCGGTCGTTCGGGCCGTGCCTGGCCGGCCGGGCCTTGAGCCGTCCGGAAAAAGCCCGGCCTATGTTCCAGGTCTAATTCAATCTTATTCGACAAACTAAACACACCCTAAAGTGGGCACAGGCAGATGCTCTAGATTTTTCTCTCCGGGAAACGGTCAAACGAAGTTAGGCTTTCTTGTACATGAACATAAAGTCGGCGCATCAGGTAGTTAATATACGAGAAGTTAGGCTTTGTTCCCCTCCATGTATCCTGAAGACCAACATTAATTGGTTGGAGTAGATTTAGGTCTTCTCAAATAAGCTACCATGGAATGAAAACCTTACACGGTACTAAGTTGATTGTTTTAGCCGTGGCATAGGTTATATTAGCCAAGTGCCCCGTTTTTACACATCATAGCACACCATTGCTCAAGTACCACGTAGATGTCGTGCTATATTAGAAAATCGAAATTCGCCAGATATTCCTATCGACGAAAAGATGAAGAACAGCAGCACAGGAAAATGCCAACCAAAAGCAAAATTCTCAACACCAATATATCATCCAAATGGAAAAGGAAAGGAGAGGAGAAGAAGGCCCACAGCCATCAAACGCACCGTCTAGAATCCAGACAAATCTACTAGCCTTCGTGACCCTTTCACCTTCACATTTTAAGCTGAGATGTACATTCATGATTTTTTTTCAGAATTTTTTAAAACCTTTTTTAGTAGGGTTGCACGAAAATTTTAATTACACTGGATATTTTGCCCAAATTAAAGGGACATCTAATGGATCAGATTGGGGTAGTATTTAAAGGGACATCTAATGGATCAAATTGGGGTAGTATTTATTTATACTTCTTTTCTACTAGTATATTAGTAATAATATACTTAACAAATCAATAGATAAATTTAATTTATACTATCAATAGATAAATTTAATTTATACTACTCACCATTTATTATCAGTATAATACTCCATCCGTTCAAGTTTGTAAGGTATATTTCTTTTTTGACATGTAGATCAAGAAGATATTATAACCGACTAGGTTACCTCTAATATTATCACTAAACACTATATTTAATACATGCACGTAGAGAATACTAAAGTAAAAATCGATATTTATTAGAGGTAGAGATAAAACATGGCACGGATTTTGTGAGCTAAAATCTCTCAAATCCACGAGTACAAACATTTACTCCTCCTCCTCCCTTTGCCCAACTCACCTGTTTCCCTCCTCCCTCACTCCACCGTTCTCACGCCACCGTCAAACCCAGCCGCGGAAGCAAAGCAGCACTCCTCTCCCACACAACCTCCTAGGCTTCACAAAATAAAAGTGAATCGAACCGACCGCAAAGAGCGGCGAGACCCGGAGGAAGCGAGGAGGCAGATTAAGCGCGGCGAGTCGTCGGAGTTGGTTGGGTCGGTCGGCAGCGGCGGGCATGGCGGGGCGTGTGGTGCGGAGCTGCGTGCAGACGGCGCTCAAGATGGTGAACTCCGTGCTGGGGCTCGCCGGCATGGCCGTCATCCTCTACGCCCTCTGGATGCTCCGGGCCTGGTCCAGGCAGGTCGCCGAGCTCCACCAGCACCTCCCGGTCCCCTGGTCCGTACACTTTCTTTCTCCTCCTGCTCCTCCTTGAACAGATCTCGTCTAGTGTCTCGCAAGCCGCAACCTTTGCTCTCTCTCTTTTTCGGTGCGCGCGCTACAAGTTATTACTAGATTTGCTGCTTTCTCTTCTTGATTTGTGTTGATAATCCGCTCTTTGCTCGGCTAAATGCGTATAGCTAGTTTTAAACGAATTTGTGACGAAATGTATCTAATGTACTGTTTCATTGGACTATTTATCTTTAGCGTTAGTAATTGAGGATTCCGTGCAAGAATGAGAGATTAGGAAATGGCGCACAAGACGAACCCATCTCACCGAAAGCGCCTCCTTTTCCTTCTTTGGCAGATAAAGGTTAGGTTTTTTTTTGATTGGTGGTGATGGGCAGGAGGATACTTGGCTCAGCGTACAATAATAGTAGTACTACCGGTTTTAGTGGGTGTTAGTGACTTAGTGCCATTCGGTGGATGCGGTGATCGGCTTTCACAGTATTGTTTTGGAATTGTGTGGCGGCTGCAATGTGGCGTCATATTGAACATGATGTAATGCGATGGATGGCCCAACTGAAAAGGAGATGCACAGTTGATTGGTGGGACTAGAGCACTTATGAAGGATAAGAAAGAATAGTGCTTATGCTAAACAATCGCTTTCCTCATCTTAGCACTAGAGTAATAATAATTAAAATGGGCTCTTGCTGATACTTTTCTTGCTGTTGGGACGTTAGAGGTGGCGTGTACTAGATGATTTAAACAAGATTTGATGATACATCCGGCTAATGAAGAATGCATATTTGTACCATGTAAAAACTTATCTAGGTATTTTAAGAGCCTTGCGTCTATGTAATATGAATTGGTTGCTTTACTAAAAAATTTCACTTGTTGTGCAGGTTTATTTACACTTTTCTTGCTCTGGGAATCTTCCTGTGCTTGCTGACTTGCTCTGGTCATGTTGCCGCTGAAACTACAAATGGCCACTGCCTCTCTTGTGTATCCTTGAAATTGCTTGATATATGGAGTTACATTTGATGCATGACTTTTGAATTTGATATTCTTAGCTTAGTTTGTTGCTTGTCCATGGCTAGATTTGTTATCTCTCCCAATAACACAAGCTTTTTGCTTGCTGACTGCCTGTAGTGTCTGAGTGTGTTAAATTATGCTGACATGGCAGCTTCTGCTGACTTATCAAAGTAGCTCACTGCCACTCATAGGGGCAGAAGCAACATTCTTCTGGATATCTCCAGTTTTTTTTTTAAAAATAAATAAATGAGATGTCACAAAAAAATGCTATATTCCATCTCTAGCAAATAAGTTCTGAAATGAAAATGCAGGCTCCTACTAGCTAATTACTGAAGCCTCTGAATTGCAGTTATGTTCTTTGAGTTCTCTAACCTTACATGTACTGCAAGGTGACGTAAGGACTGTTTTGCCTTAACCTGACATGTAGTACATCACCTTCATATTTTTGCTTGTTATACTGGAAGGTGCAATCACCACTGATGTGTTTCTGAATAGCAGATGGGAGGAGGTAAGGAGCACTTTAGTATGCTGCTTTAAGTTATTTCTTATATATCTGTTATTTGATTGGTGATGGTTTGATAGTTTCCAAACATTTAGGATTTTCCGGATGACCCATCTGGGAAGTTCGAGGAATTCAAGGATTTCGTCAGATCAAATTTTGAGATATGTGAATGGGTAGGCCTCTCGGTGGTTGCTGCTCAGGTTAGATTCTCTGCACCTTAGCTGCACTGAAACCCAACTCTTCATTTTTTTTCATTCTTATGCCTCTAAGTTGTAACCAAACAATTGTGTAATTGTACATGAACAGAGGTGCGATCTTTCAATTTGCTTTAAATTATATGCTGGCCTCATGAGCATTTACTAAAACATCTACCTTATATAACTATAGCACAACTCTGTAGAAGCTCTGCTGAATGAAATTTGAGTAGCATTTATCTGCCTAGTTAAGTATGTAAGCAATCTGTAGTTGATACCAGTTTAATTTAAAATGAAGTGCAGACTGCTTTGCAAAAATAACAAAATAGGAACTTCACAGCGATCTTATAATCATCTATTTCAAATAACTATACTGGATTTGACTGATTGCTACTAAACTTTTTAGAGAGAATTAACTCTTGAGCATCACTGATTTCCTCTATTAACATAAATTAGTCGAGTTATTTGCAGGTGCTATCAATCATTCTTGCAATGGTACTTAGGACTCTCGGGCCCGACCGTGAAAGTGACTATGATAGCGATGATGACACCACCGTGCCTGCCAGGCTGCCTCTCCTACGGAACCAGGCCCAGCATTCTCCAAGCTATGTTGAACCTAATTTACCTCGTAGGAGTGACTCATGGAGTGTGCGAATTTCAGACAAGGTGAAATGTTTTCTGACAAGTACTTTCTTCTGTATATTGGTTCGTTCTCAATTTGTTCACTGTTAGTAAAGTCTTGCTATTTGTTCCTTTCAGGCTAACAATTAAGATTTTTCTTACCTCATCTGACAAACCCTTTTGAAGGAGCACCGACATGTTTTGCCCAAGGGTTGCAGCCAACCTGAGGAAATGATACTTTACTTTTTGAGAATTTTTACAGTGCATTCTATTACTAATTAAGTAGAGAGGATTCATATGATGTTGTAGTACTGAGTGGCTACTTTTGATTGCCTTTCAACATGCACAGATATTTGAGCAGCATGTAACTAACCCACCCTTACAACCCCTGAATGTATGGGAGGAATGTTGTACAATGTTTCATAAAGAGATGATGGCGTGATGCCTGCGCTGAAAAAAAAATCCTGATTGTTTCGTTGTCATGTATTATCTGTTGTTTAGAATGGCTACTTTTGATTACCTCTCAACATGCACAGATATTTGAGCAGCATGTAACTAACCCTTACAGCCCCTCAATGTATGGGAAGAATGTTGTACAATGTTTCAAAAAGAGGTGATGGTGTGATGCCTTCTGTGACAAAAATCCTGATTGTTTCGTTGTCATGTATTATCTGTTGTTTCTGTCGCTGAAACAACCTGGCAACGCTGAAGGATAATATACTGAAAGGTGAGATGAACTCTGCATGGTACTCTGTTGATTTTTATTGCATGTTGATTTTTATTGCATTTTGAAATTCAAAGTTTGTAAACTTTGACCAATAATTAGACTAACAACATATAGATTATGCGAAATAAAAGTAGTACCGTTGGGTTCGTATTTGAAAGCAATTTCTTATGATTATGATTTTGTATTAACGCCCAAAATTTCATTTTTGAAACCTTACTAAATTAAATCACGCCTTATAAAAATGAACGAACGAAGGAAGGAAGCATTATATACGCCTAAATAAACGGATGGAGTATTATACTGGTAGGGTACAGCTTCCATTGTTGTGCTGATTGGCATTGCGTTATCTGGATCTGGTTGTACGGCCGTACGGTGTGACTAATTTATAGCCCACCGATTGCACTCACCTGCCGTGTTTGGGTCCCCATCAAATCCAGCACGGTGGCTTCCATGTTATTACAATACACTGTTCGGTAAAATCTGTATCCAGTAGTTGCTGCTTGCCAGTCGCTACTCGCTAGCTTTATTGATGTCACTGAGGCGACACAAGTCAGGCTATGTACTACTGCAAAACATATATATTTTTTTAAAAAAAAATCTCCTCTTAAGTTGTCTTCAACAGTAATTTTGGAGCAAACCTGTTAGGCAATCTTTTTAATTGGAGCGTGTGGGTTCCACAGCATTGCACATCTTGCATCATAGCTTTGCACCAACAGAAAGACTATAATAAGCTAACATATGTTCAGTAGCAATCTCCAAAAGAAAAAAAAAACACTGAAATGTTAATGTATTCAGTTGAAAGTAGAAATCATATAAACATTAAAATGAACCCATAAATAATAATACATGCACTATGTATTTCCCATCAGAACTTGCAAACTGTAGAACATTAGGTTCTTCTTCCCCTAAAACTTTTCCATGGAAATTACAAATCTGTACGAGCATTTACAACACCTGAGCACACACTACACCTCAGTCAGCTCACAAGGTCGCTTGTAAAAGTTCACAAGGTGCTCCATGGTCAGCCACATCCTAGACAAGGAACATCCTCTGCATGAATCAATAAGCCATGGGTCAGTCTCAGAATACAACTGTGAGCAAGTCATTATGAACAGCTCAAGTTATTTTACATGAGAATCATAGGCATAGAAGATGTTATCCGGCGTAACGAGAGGCAGCTTCTCAATGTGCATAAACAGGCACCTGAGCTTCTCAATGTTCAGTGAACATCCACAGATCACCAGAATTTACTCTCTTGAGGCTGTCACGGCAGAAGGGGCAGGATTGAAATCTTGAGCGCCTGCAACCAGGATAACACATGGTTTAATGAATGCAACAATATCTTTGCAGCAGATGTTCAATGAATAGAATATCTTTGCAGCAGACAGTTCAGTTAGCAGATTGGTAGATCATCTTTCATATAGCAGAGAATTAGAGAAAGCTGTTTTGAAGTTGATGGAATGAAGATATAAATTGACAAGTGTTAAGGATATATTATCTCTTATAGATATAGATAAGTCCCTGTTATAGATAGAGTCATATTCCTATTCCTTTCCCTCATGTACTCTATATATTGTGGCCTTTGGCCCTCATATTCAATACAAGTCATATTCATAACATGGTATCAGAGTCACGGTTCAAACCCTAGCTCCAATATTCTTCCGCTGCTGCTGCCCTCGGGAGGAATAATCTCTACTCCCGAGGGCGGCTATCTCATCGCCGGCACTGCTTCGATGGCATCCATCGCCGGCACTGTTTCGGCATCTTTTATTTTCTTTAGTCTTCCATTGTGTCCATCCAAGTCTTTAGCATCTTGATTCTGTCGTCGTTTGGCTCTCTCATCGGCTCGGCTTATTCTGTCAACTCTTATTACCTCGGCTCGGCTTCATTTTGTCGGCCTCGTCGGTTCTTCTTCGTCGACTCAGCCCTACCTTCGACTTCCGTTTGTCGATCTGGCTTCATCGTCGACTTTTCTTTGTCGACTCAGCCCTACTTTCGACTTACGTTTGTCGATTTGGCTTCATCGTCGACTTTTCTTCACCGACTCGGTTCTTCGTTGGCTATCTTCGACAGCTCGATTCTTCAGGAGTTACATGCTACGACGGCTACTTCAAGACTATGATTTTGGATTTTCCCTTTTTAGTTCATCTCTTCCAAATGCAATGCTATTGCATACGCCTTGCATTTGTGGGGGGGTGTTAAGGATATATTATCTCTTATAGATATAGATAAGTCCCTGTTATAGATAGAGTCATATTCCTATTCCTTTCCCTCATGTACTCTATATATTGTGGCCTTTGGCCCTCATATTCAATACAAGTCATATTCATAACAACAAGTACATTCCTTCTGCTCATTCATGTAATGTTGTTTTCTGCATTCATTCTGTTCATGTAGACATGTAATGTAAGATACTCCATGCTTAACAGCAGAGTTTTGGGTAAAACACTACCGTTGAGATAGCCAAATACTCTGTGGTTATGTCATAAGAAGACTAAACATAATTATCTTGGACCAACTGATATATATTATCTTGTTCTCAAGCCTCCAGGGTCCAGGTATCACCATTCTTACGTGTTTTCTAGTCCCTCCGTATTTCGATTGCCCCCTTGCCTTACATTGCTGATTCCCCACTGTATAGGGCTCCGATTCTTATTATTTATTTACCTTTTGTTTTTTGGGTTGCTCGTTTTGCCCCCGGATTTCTGCGCCTTGCAAAATGGGGATGCTTCGTTGGATCATTGTGCTCGATGCTCTCCGTTCGGCGCCCTTCGATGCGCTCCCATGGTTATCGTCATCTTCGTTCCGTGATTCCGTGTCACAGGTACCTATATTGGTTTCTTTTTTTGGTTTGGTGTTCTGTGCTTGGGCTAGCTTCTGTTGGTGCTGATTCGTTCTTGTTTATTAATTCTTTTTCTTTCGTGCTGTTTGCATAGTTTATTGTTTGATTTTCGCTCTACGTGATTGCTTCCCGCTTGTGTTTGTGATTGCATCCCGCTTGTGTTTAGCTATCTTGTTTGAGGCTGATGCTGTTTGTTTAGCTATCTTGTTTGATGCTATTGCCCTCTTTTTTCTCCCGTTTGCTGATTTGCTTTTTGTGCTTACGTGCAGCTCTCTGTCTCTTGGTTGCTCGACCACGATTCCTATTTTCAAGTTAGGTGGTTTCTCTGCATCCTACTCTTTCACTTGGTTATTATTGTTGCCGTTCTATTTGTATGCCTATTATTTAGAGAGCTTTTACAGTGGATTATACTTGTAGTATATTACAGTAGTATAAATTAGATCTAACCGTTGATTTGAAGGGGTATTATGGATTTTTACAAATAAAAAAAATACATTTGTAAAGGGTATTATCGTATTTTCAGCATTGCATTGCCTTATCATCATCGGTTCGGAGTTTTCGTTGCAAAGCCTCTGCCGCCGCCACTTCGGTTCCTCTCGACACGCCACCGAGCGGCCGCCCCCTTCCTCTCGACGACGCCATCGCGCATCCGTGCGAATCCGGGGAGCTCCGCCGCGACCGCCATTGCGAGGCCACCCAGATTGTTGCCGGCTGAGGGGACCCCCGACGCCGCCTTCGGTCCAGATTCTGTTCGGCCCCTTCCTCTCGACGAAGCCATCGCGCGGCTGCTCGAATCCGGGGAGATCCGCGACGACCACAGTGGCGACCTTCGTCCCGCTTTCTCCCGTGAAGCAGCGTGAGGCGGAGGGCCGCAATAGCGAGGAGGTCAAGAACAAGTGCTCCACCACGGCGCCCTCCAGTTCTGCAGTTCTGCTCCAGCACCTACAAGGTATCATCCTCGTAGCATCTATGCCCTCCCCCTTTGTATCACTACCAATTTCCTTGTTCCCTTGTTGATTACCTGATTTAACATCAATATTGAGACAATAACTTGATTTGGCTTTCATAAGGGTTTATGCAAAATGACCTGAACCACAACCAAACTTTTTGCATGTAAAAATAGTTGTATGAAGAACCGTTGTGACGAGAGTGAAAGGAATATTCTTGATTCAGCATGTAATTCTTTTAGTCTATTTCCTTTGGGGATTAGAATCCTGAAATTTTTATGGTGTATCCACCTGGATGCGAGAATCTGATTGGTTGGTGGTAAATATGTAGATTACTTGAGTTTTAGATTGGTTCACCGGGAGCCACGGGAATCTTCAGATAGTGAAGCACAGGCAGTTCTGCTTTTGCTTGAAACAATGAAGGGAACTGTTGAAGAATCTCTGGCACTGGCAGCGATTTTGTTTTGTTTTTTAATTTTTTACTAGAATAATTAACTGAACGTTTTAGCCACGACAGTACTGCTTTGCCCATGATATTCCATTTACCGTTTCCTTCAGAAGAATCACTAGACTGTGCCTCACTTAACTGAACCGAAGAAGCAGCGCGAGGCGGAGGACTGCAATATCGAGGAGGTCAAGAACAAGTGCTCCACCGGCGGCCAACCCAGCGTCCTCCAGTTCTGCTCCAGCACCTGCAAGGTATCATCCTTGTAGCATCTATGCTCTCCCCCTTTGTATCACTACCAATTTTGTTTGTTCCTTTCTTGATTCCCTGAGTGCTCATCAATCGTTTGGAGACAATAAATCGATTTGGTTTTTACTTTGTAAGAAAATTGTAATTAGATAATATTGGCTTGATTTCTGATTAAGAGAAGAGATGGAAGTTGGAACCCACCGGTAAAGCCAATAATTGCAAAAACAAAATACCATGTTTATTTAAATTTAGAATGGTATAATCTTGAGTTCATGTAAGATAAATGGCTCATTTTCTGATAAAGTGGCAATGCAACAAGTAAATATCATAAGGGGTATGCAATTTTACCTGATCCTCATCCAAACTTTTTTGCATGTAAAAATACTTGTAAGAACTGCTGTGAAGAGAGTAAAAGAAATATTCTTGATTCAGCATAAAATTATTTTAGTATATACACAAGGAATTCCAACTGCAATACTTTGTGTATATACTTCTGATATCAAGTTGAAGCTTATGCTCTGAGACACAAAAGTGCAGGTTTGTACTACTTAAACCACTGATCCACTATTGTTAGAGAAAGATAGAAGTAAACTGGCTCAAAGATGGTGCCGATTATGTCTAGATCTATAAAGAAGCCTAGTGCTTGCACTTAAATAGCAAGCTACTAGCATGTTGTGACTCATTGCCACGTGCTTGCACTTAAATAGCAAGCTACTAGCTCCCAATTAATAGCTGTAGAGTAATCACGTTGCATCTGTTTTTTTTTCAACAAGAGCTTCTTCCTGTACTTATTATTTTTATTTTAATGTTGTTAAATATTTGTAATATGATTGTACTGCTTGTTTATGACAGTTGTACATCATGGATGATCATCACGTTAGCCTAGAGGAAATGGAAGAATTTGACATGGTGGTAAATCAGTGTTTTAAAAGTGAGAATGATGGTTACAATTACTACAATGCATTTGCAAAGTCTAAAGGTTTTAGTATTAGAAGGTCTCATGTTAGGCGTAAGAAAGACACGAAAATGATTTTTTGGAGGCGATTCTGTTGCTCTGGTGAGGGATTCAGAGAGTTGAAATATTTTGAAAAAACAGATCAGAAAAGGGAGCCGCGGCCATTGACTCGTTCTGGATGCATGGCGAAGTTTGAGATTGAGTTTTGTGAAGGGAAGGGTTTATGGTATGTTAAAAATTATGTAGATAATCATGATCATCCGCTTGCCAAGCCTGATCAGGTTGCTTTCCTGCGGTCTCATCGTGTGTTGAGTGATGCTCAGAAAGCTGAGGCTGTTGAATTAGGAGTTGGTGGGCTTCGTACAGGCCAGATTATGGGAGTTATGGAGAAGACTCATGGTGGTTATGACAAGGTTGGGTTTGTATCCCGAGACCTGTACAACTTCTTTGCAAGGCACAAGAAGAGGAGGATTGAAGGCAATGATGCCGAATTTGTGCTTAACCACATGAAAGCAAAAGAAGAGGAAGATGCTGAATTTTTCTTCAAATATAATGTGAATGATGAAGGACGTCTTAAAAATATCTTTTGGCGGATTCTCAATCTCGGATAGATTATAGCGCCTTTGGTGGTATTATGGTTTTCGACAGTACATACCGTGTGAACCGTTACAATCTTCCTTTTGTTCCTTTCATTGGAGTTAACCATCACTGTAGTACTGTTGTGTTTGGATGTGGTATCATTTACGATGAGGCTATTGGATCTTATGTGTGGTTGCTTGAGGCATTTTTGGAGGCGATCGTCAGAAGCATCCGAAGTCATTGATCACGGATGGGGACAATGCTATGGCAAAGGCAATCCATATGGTTATGCCGGGCACAGATCATCGGCTGTGCAGTTGGCACATTGAGCAGAACATGATACGTCATCTTCGTGATCCGAAGCTTAGCGAATTTAGAAAATTCATTTACATTGCGATGGAAGTTGAAGAATTTGAGAGATGTTGGATCGAGTTTAAGGAGAGGCATGGAGTAAAAGAAAATGACCTATGGATTTGCAAGATGTACGAACTAAGAAACAAGTGGTCGGCGGCCTATATTAAAGGGAGATACTTCTTGGGAATGCAGAGCAATCAACGGAGTGAAAGTTTGAACTCAAGGCTTCACAAGCATCTAGATCGGAGAATGTCACTTGTTGATTTGGTGGAGCACTATGAGTTTTGCTTGTCACGTATCCGTAGGAATGAGGCTGAGTTGGATGCAAAAGCTTCGCAGTCAGTCCCCTTTACTAGAATAACTGCCGACCCATTAGAGAAAAGTGCTGCTCGTATTTACACACCAGTAATTTTTAAGAAGGTTAGGGAGTATATCAGGGAACAAATGGAATGGCAAGTTGTAGAGGTGACGCAACAAGATGGG
This sequence comes from Rhipidocladum racemiflorum, assembly GCA_036346355.1. Taxonomy (NCBI): domain Eukaryota; kingdom Viridiplantae; phylum Streptophyta; class Magnoliopsida; order Poales; family Poaceae; genus Rhipidocladum; species Rhipidocladum racemiflorum. Next base: position 1,270,597 of record CM070575.1, on the reverse strand, counting down.
ATTGCGAGATATGAGATTGCCCTTAAAGCTAAAATGCAATACCGGGTCTATGTCAATTGTACCTTTGATAACTCCTTGTTAAAGAGTGCTAACTGCCATTCTTAGGAAGATGGAGTGCGAAGACATCCCATGCGCACACATTTTTACTATTGTGAAGTATCTCGGTTTAGACACCATTCCTCATTGCCTTGTTATGGTCAGGTGGACAATGCAAGCCAAAGTTGCATTCGACTCTGAGAGAAATACCAATACACATGTGTGGTCAGAACAGATGGATCGTTACCGCGAACTACGCAACATGTGTAATAAAGCTCTATTCAAAGCTTCAAAGAGCGAAGAGCAGTCTAAGAGGGTGATCCATTTCATACGGAGTATTCTGGATGAAGACGTACAGAATGATGAGAACATTGAGGCGACATCCTTTGGGCCATTGCCAGCACACTTTTCTGGGTCGAACGTACCCTCTACAAACAAGGTACTTGATCCAGTACAGATTATTTCGAAAGGTGCTCCAAATAAGAGAATGAAGCGGTTCCATGAGTCATGGAAGAGAAAGAATCCTTGAAACATTTGTGAGGTACATGCGATTAATTGAAACACTCCTTTCCCAATATAGTATTAGGTCCTACTAGCAAATTCTTTATTATTTATTAAAATTATTTTTATTGCACTAGGAATCTTGTCAAAAGCTGAAAGAACTATTTTGGTGAATCATTATGTGTACAGACGCTGAAAGATGGTATGAAGACATGGCTAATTGGGAAACATCATTTTGTAGTCACGTACTCTCAATCAATATTGATATTAAAATTACTGGTTTCATACTGTGATCCTCAGTTCAGAAATTCAGTTGTTTCACTTGTTACTGTGTGCTGCTAGTAGAATTTCTGTACTGGTTTCATTTTGTAGTCACGTACTCTCAATCAATATTGATATTAAAATTACTGGTTTCATACTGCGATCCTCAGTTCAGAAATTCAGTTCTTAAAACCCCAAAACAGTTCAGTCATCTGATTTCAGTCTTGTGGAAAGGATATTGATTTATCCAATTCTACATGTGTTGAACAACATGTTAACAAGATTCAGATTGTATCCTACAATTACTCGGTTAAAGTATGAAGCCTAGTTTCTACAAAAAATGATGTTTTGTACATGAGCAGTCCTCTAGATCTTGTTATGGATTATCTTCTTTACAAGATTGAGATTTAGATTATTGATCTGCTGCATCACTTTCAGTGCCTGTTACATGCTGTCTAACTGATCCATTGTTTTACTTGCGAGCTCAGCTGATTATGAGTTACGATACCCAGATGTTGATGCAGTTTAGAGGAAGATGAGAGTAGGACTTTGACAGTCTCTTCAGAAGCGTCACCGCCTCGGATACAATGCGACGCCAATTGGATGTCTTCTTTAGTGCAGATAGAACTTCAGGGAAAACCAGAAACTGTTATGTTTGTGGTAGTTAGGTTAGGTATTCTCCTGAGAAGAAGGTTTTTGTCTTGGCCTTTCTGTTTTTACAAACTGCTGTAAACATTAAGTAGAATGCCTGAGCGATTTTGCACAGTGACATTGGTTGCAGTTCCCCGTTTCATACCGGCGGTTGATAACAAGAACAATATGCTGTTGGTTCTCATATTCATTGTTGCCGACTGCATATTCTTTCTGATGTAGCATTTCATACCAACAGGAGTCGTACGCGAAGCAAATGTTTGCCGACTGCAATTAGTTGTCCTGTTTAGCTGTGCTGTTTCGACCAAACAGTAGAGTAGTAACTTGCATTCTGTTGTGTTCTGATGCCAATACTACCTGAATCTCTGAAATCGTAAGATTTTTACTACGTCTCATGCCTTCCTACGTCCACTGTTTTTCCCTGGGTGCGAGGTGTGTCACAAATCGTAAGATTATTGCTCTTTGATTACTTAATGTGTTTGTGCGGTTAATTAGTTGATTCATTGATTAGTAATTGTAATTGGCTTTACTTAATTTGAGTGGTGATGGGAGGAAAAGATCCCGAATTAAACCTATACACATGCCGCATGATCATAGATATTAGATTGGACTATCCAACGAGAATTAGGCACATGCTTTAATGCTGCCAGAATCGGCCAGGTGATCACGATATCTACTCATCACAAAGACACAACAAAGCACCATCCCACGATCTATACTCATCACAGAACAAACCAAAGCACCATCAAAATAATCGGAAATGCGGCGGGAGAATGGAGCGAACGTAGAGATGCTTACAAATGAACCGACCGGTGGCCAAAATGCACAGGAAAAATGTGACAATTGCGAGTATTATGCTCACAAATGACATAACAAAGCACCATCAAAATAACGTTTCCAAAAGACAAGGTGCGACAGCAGAGATGCTCCTCAAATCAATTGAAACTACTCGGGTGCTTTGATTTAGTTCATCTGTCATATCACAAAGTAAATGCAGACGATCTACAATATGATTCCATTCACATCAAAATAAAATACTCATCGTCCACAATTTGTTAATGCTTGCTTCTTTCTAGCGTGATACTGTTCAGTGGGGACTTTACCAAAAGTCTTTGACTTCCTTCTAAAGCGGTCTATATCAAATTGCACAATACATAGGACAAGATTAGCGAGACATCCAACAAATCTCCAAAATATACAAGCATAGTAAAATCAGCATACCTGGTTGAACATTACTGATGAAAGTCACCATTCCAATATTCCATGTACTTGAGCATAAATAATCCACACGATGTGCTACAACAAATGAACATGAATTATATCTACGGCTTGAAAATAGCAAGCATTACAAATATATCTCTCGATGTCGATGATTGTAATTAAGTATCAAGCATTACAAATATTGAAAAAACCGTCAATGACAATTATTACCGGTCAATTTGTTGAGGTAAACCTGATGGCATTCTTAATCTCCAGTGTGACACTTGCAGATTAGGCCAATTTCTTGTATCATCCATGTGATCTTGTTCGACGAGCTTTAGATAAGTTTCCATTCCTTTCAACTAGTAGGAGCAAAATTTTACAGTAAAAAAAATGAACTATATGAATTTAATAATTATGACTAAATATAAGAAGAACGTAACAAGCTAACCACATGTTTCAGATCCTTTATGAGTTCATTTTTCCATTTGGCATAACCTTCTTTGGTTGATACCATTGAGTCCAGCACCTGAATCTCCTGCCTTGTAGGGTTTACTACAACTACGTACCAATGAAAATTCTTTTGTATTGGCAGAAAAATCTGAAAAAAGAGTTCATAAGGTTTTGTGTAATAAAGATTCATAGAAATTGATTACACACTACACTCAGTATTACCATGTCATGCTTGAGATAATTAAGAGCTATTTCTCTATTTTCTTTTTCCTCGACAGCACCCTTTGGAATATCATATACTCCATCTCTCTCAAGCAGCTGGAACATTCTTGTGTTCTCAAGGTACACCTTTCTATTGTTCCTAGTGTCTCCAGGGAGTTCAAACCGCAGGACATTGATTCTTGCATCAACAATCTAATGTTGTAAATAAGATCTCAATTCAGATAAGTTGTTAATATGAAAGAAGCACCACAAAAGTTTTCTCATCAATTACCGTGTCTACCAAGCATTTCTCCATGGAATCATACACAAATTGTTTTGTCAGTATTTCGAATGTTTTCTTTGTTGTGGCGAAACCATCAATGCTTGCCAAAACCTTGGATCTTGGACACGAATTTATGTACGCTATAATTTGATTCTCTTCTTCATTGCATATAAAATCTGCATTCTAAAGTGAGTACATGCACAAAATAAATAGGGCTACTAAATGGCAATATTTTACAGGAAGTACCTCTCAAGATGTATTCCGCTTTTTGATGCTCCAATGGCATGCCCTTCATGTGATCGTAATAGACATATGGATCCGGGTTGACAAATACTGATGGAGATGGTCTCCCTGTTGGTCCGCGCACCCGTTTAGCAATTGAGTCATGCTCGTCGTTATCTAATTGCCGTTTACATGCCTCTGTTGACTGCGATATGTAATAGATTCTTCTTTCATACTGTTTACGTGTGCACTTTAATTAAAATTACAAATTACGACAATACCTCATATATTTCTGATAGAATGCGATAGTCTTGTGTAGTGAAGTTCGATGTACCATACCCAATGTCCTGGTGATAACAATTGTAATGCATGTATGCAACTTTGCAGATTCATCATAAAGTTTAGCAAAATATTTACTGCAAATTCAAAATATTTAAATGGACTTACATGTATTTTATTCGACAACTGTGTCATCCATTCACCGTGGCCTTCCACTTTCTCATTTGTTGCTTTCATGTTTGATAGAATTTCCATCAAAATATCCTTTAATTCGTAATGCTTATTGGAAAGTTCTATTCGAAGTTGAGCGAACAGAAGTGAAAGATTTGTAAACAAGGAAGAAACCTACTTGAGAAAAAATTAATAGTGAAACAGTTTTCACATTACAATAATGTGTACACAAACAATGGATCCTAATTCTTATACTGTCAGCGCTATTGCATATGTACCTTAGTTCTCCGGAACACTTGCGGTGTGATAAAAACATCTACCGGTACCGTTATCTCTGGATCATCAGAATCGGAGGAGTCATTGTCACACATTTGTTCGCAATTCATGTCATCATTATTCTGCAATGGAAGATAATAAGTATAGTACATCTATCTGCGAAAACTGTTATTTCTTGAAACTGCAGATATGAGAAAAAAAAACTGAAATACATAGACCATATTAGTTTATTGTAAATTCCAGGTACTTACCTTTTTCTGCCTCAGTTGGCTTTTCAATGCCGCGGGCGTGCTAGGCTGGTTCACAAGATTATTGAACGTCGTACAGGTCTGCTGCTTGGTGGAATTATCTTTGTATCTACTCTCCGAAGCGTGCAGCCCTGATGGCATCTGAGGGAGAACTTGTGAGGGAGACTTAGAGGGATCCATTGACATGCGTATGTAATAGCTGAATCGAGATTTTCTGGGGCTAGATGCGATTGTTCTAAGGCTGACTAGATCGTATCAATGGCATCCGATATCTAGTCATACCTACTTATAGCACCTATGGTAAAGTCGTATTCAGGACGGATAAGGGTTAAACAAAACTCCAATCTGCAAAAATAAGTAGATCCGAAAGGGAGAAGGTTGCACACGGAACAAACCAGGATGCAGGGCTGTTCGCTGCTTCCGATCGCATCATGAATCCCCCGCCACTGCTATTCGTCGCCGCATCCTAGCCGCCGGCATCGTCGCCTCGTCGTGCCGCCGGCCTGCCCCGGCCAGCCGTCGCGTCCATGAGCACGGAACAAAAAGCAGATCCGAAAGGATGCACACGGAACAAACTTGGAATCGGGCTGCACACGGAACAAAAAGCAGATCCGAAAGGGAGAAGGATGCACACGGAACAAACTTGGAATCGGGCTGCGCGCTTCAATGGATTCATGATGCGATCGGCAAGGAGAAGGTTGCACACGGAGATTTAGATCAATCATGGGAACGCTGGTGGTATGTGGATAAGGATGCCTGTCGTAAGTGGTATGCAATCAATAGTATCCGGATTTATCGATGACACATCCAATTTACACATCATTTCTTCTACAATGAAAATAAGCGCACCGCACATGTGAATGAAAAACGAATTTAAGTTTTTTCTAAGGAAAAATGGAATATGAAAAAAAAATTGGACAAGAAAAACGAGAAAAAACGGACCACGAAAATATTTTCTCAGGAAAAACCGCTATCCCGAATAATTAGAAAAGGACTTGCCCGCGATTTGTATTGAACGGGGCCTTATTTCGATAAATTAACGAATGAGGGACTTAAACGCAATTCGCGAGTGTTTTTCTTTCCTCTCATAAAAACGCAAAGGACTTGTTCGTAATTTAGAATGACATATCCGTAATTTGAAGCAACAGCACACTTTTAGTAAAAAACGCGGAGTGACATGTGGATGCATTCAGGAGGCATGAAACCTCCGAAATGTAATGGAGGGAGTATATGTCTTATAGTATTAAATTTCAACAAAAAAATCAAATTGAAAAATTCCAACTCAAAAACCGTCGGCTCTATATGAACTAGATTGATCCACGTAGATAGTGTGATGGCTCTCCACTTGTCCCTGTGATACACGGATCTAGAGTAGATCTGAGCTGTCCGATTTAAATCCAAGGGTTTGGATTGGGCCACGGCAGCTATTGCCCCACCAACTGCCGCCACTGTCGTTAGCTGGCATATTTCGATTCGAAAACATAAAGGCTTCACAAGAGTAAGGTCGACCTTGAGGTTGTTCAACAGATTTATACTCCTGAATTGGTGCATAACACTCAAAGGATTCCGATTTGTAAATTCGGGTTCCGACAGAGGTGGTTCATAATCCCAGCGAAAATTTTTGCTGCCGTGTGAACAAAAAGTTGCGTCGTTTACTACCGTTAGCTGGCACGTCGCCTATTGCCCCTAGCTGCCCGTCATCGTTAGCTGGCATATTTTGATTCGAAAACATAAAGGCTTCACAAGAGTAAGGTCGACCTTGAGGTTGTTCAACAGATTTATACTCCTGAATTGGTGCATAACACTCAAAGGATTCCGATTTGTAAATTCGGGTTCCGACAGAGGTGGTTCATAATCCCAGCGAAAATTTTTGCTGCCGTGTGAACAAAAAGTTGCGTCGTTTACTACCGTTATCGCACGTCGGCTATTGCCCCATTAAACTGCCACATCCCGTTAGCTGGCATATTTTGATTCGAAAACATAAAGGCTTCACAAGAGTAAGGTCGACCTTGAGGTTGTTCAACGATTTATACTCTGAATTGGTGCATAACACTCAAAGGGTTCCGATTTGTACATTCGGGTTCCGGCAGAGGTGGTTCATAATCCCGAAAATTTTCTTTGCCGTGTGAACAAAAAGTTGCGTCGTTTACTACCGTTAGGCGCACGGCAGCTATTGCCCCTAAACTGCCGTCACTGCCGTTATCGGCATATTTCGATTCGAAAACATAAAGGCTTCACAAGAGTAAGGTCGACCTTGAGGTTGTTCAACAGATTTATACTCCTGAATTGGTGCATAACACTCAAAGGGTTCCGATTTGTACATTCGGGTTCCGGCAGAGGTGGTTCATAATCCCAAATAAAATTTTGCTGCCGTGTGAACAAAAAGTTGCGCTGCATTACTACCGTTATCGGGCACGGCAGCTATTGCCCCACAACCGCCACTGTCGTTAGCTGGCATATTTCGATTCGAAAACATAAAGGCTTCACAAGAGTAAGGTCGACCTTGAGGTTGTTCAACAGATTTGTACTCCTGAATTGGTGCATAACACTCAAAGGGTTCCGATTTGTACATTCGGGTTCCGGCAGAGGTGGTTCATAATCCCAAATAAAATTTTTGCCGTGTGAACAAAAAGTTGCGTCGTTTACTCTTGTTACGGCACGGCAGCTATTGCCCCTAGCTGCCGTCACTTTGTCGTTGGCGGCATATTTCGATTCGAAAACATAAAGGCTTCACAAGAGTAAGGTCGACCTTGAGGTTGTTCAATGATTTATACTCTGAATTGGTGCATACTGCGATTAGTCGCCACGGCAAGAGCGAGCGGTTGGGCATTTGTAGATCCATCATCCACGGCTGCGAGGACAGGCTCCTCATGCTCACAAACACGTTCCATGGCTACGCCGCGGTGGAAGAGGACTATGTGCCGGTGGGCGTTTATAGATCCATCATCTTTGGTAAAGTACGCATTTCTCACCCGAAAGTTCTGCTGGATGCTGGAGTGCTTGCCCACAAAGTCATAGACTATTCCGAAAAATATTATATAGACTACTCCGTATCAAAGTTGGAGACGTCTCCATCCTGATAGATACTACTGTTACCAAGGTGGAAAGGTATCGGAAGAAAATTTGGTTGATACCATTAATAAGTATCGGAATAAAGTAAAGAAGCTATCAACAAGGCTACAAGGAGTATTAACGTCAACATACCTACCAAGTTGGAGACGCCTCCGTATGTGTTACGGATACTACTGTTACAAACGTCGTCTGAATCAACCGGTTAGATGCAAGCTATTAATACACACCAGGAGAACGTATGAAAGCTATCAACAAGAATACTAGTAGTAACTAGTAACGTCAATACAGGAAGACGGCTGCCATACCAGGTTTGAAAAATTGCCATCCGAGCTATGGAAACTACCAAATAATATCAGTAGCAACTATTAACACATCTCGTGTTTACAGGAATATCAAAACTACAAGCGTAAGAATCTCGTGAAGATAGCATAGCTCCTGCCACCACGTCAAGATCGCCACAATCCTGCCACAATCCTGCCTGCTGTTTCAAGCACAAAACAACATGGACGTACACGTAGAAGCAAAATACGAGCCCCCGAAGAGAAGCGCAAAGAAGCATCGGAATAAAAACCCGGTATGTACAACTGAAACAAGTATAAAACATGTTTTACGCGGAGGTAGAGTTTGCTTATTACTTTCTTCGAGAAACTTATTAATTTGTTCGAAAAATAAGAATTTAGTAAATCAGACGTCCTGGTTTATTTGCTCTAATTTTCTTTCATAGCGAGACCAACATAACAACCATCCTAAAGTGGAATAAATCCTTGATGAGTTGCCCGATTAAAATCCTACATGCGAGAATCTAACGGCTCTTCAACATTGTGAGCAGGGAACACAAGTATGCTCTCAGGTTGCATTTTTCAACCTAATAAGTAGCTTCAGTAACGAACAGCAGAAAGCCATACAAGTTTGCGGCTTTGGAGATTTACTAAAGTTGCATAGTGTTGACATTCGTCGTGAATTGTGCCAATGGCTTGCTCAAAACTACAACGTACAATCTCAGGCATTCAACATTAGAGGTTCGATGCTAACAATAAGCATCGACGATGTACAACATCTACTTGGCCTGCCATCGCAGGGAGAAGAATTGGTTGAACCACCAAAGAATAAATTACCGAATCTATTCGCACAATACAAACAACCGGGCGGAACAACCATTTCATTCAACACCTTGATGGATTATTTTAGAACAAACAATAGCTATGATGCAGACTTCATTCGGAGATTTGTGCTATACACAATTGGTGTTTTCTTATGCCCCTACGACTCAACGATGCGTCGGATCGAGTACTGAACCTAAATCGAGAACGTGGCGGACATAAAGTCTCTCAATTGGGCCACCTCACACTAAATCATTTGATAAGAGGTATAAACAAGTTCAAGCAAGGAAGAGCCAATGCGGAGGAACTTAGCTCTATTACAGTCAGTTGTCATGGCTACTTACACAGAAATATATAATATGGTTGTCAAATAAGATTATTAATTCAATGCAAATCATTACTTCTAGCTCTGGTATTGGGAGAAGCTACATGTCAACCATCTGGATCCCACCATAGACTACTCTAGGCGTGACCAGACCACTTATTCGATCTTGGGATGAATATAAAGCAAAGAAACGAGATTACATTGATCGAATGCATCAATTTGGAGAAGGAGAGGTAAGATACATTACACAAATTGTGCCATTTTTAATGTGTTACCTACATCAATGCAAATAAAATTATTTTTAAACATGACAGATTATTGATGATATCAAAAGACCTATAGGACGCACCGAACCAACCACATGTATTGATGACAGCATACCACTAGAACCATGTGAAAGCCAAAAATCACAGACCACTTTTGACAAGGTAGTCAATTTTTTTACAAACGATACATAATAAAACCAATTAATTGTTGACATCTTATTTTCCTCATTTTCTAGTCACAAACAGGATATTCGTCAGGCTTTGAAGTGCTCCACTTGCAAATTTTACGACTAGATACGTAAGTCAATGACAAGTTAAGAGATATTCGGAGACATGTCTATCCACACGAAAAATCTTAGATGATTTCATTAAAGAATTTCGGGTATGTATTTTTTATCATGACAATTATTACCTCGATGAAATAATCTTCCTATCACATCTCTTGCCCATCCACGTATATTCATTCATTGCCTACATGCATGTATATTGCAAAAAAATGTGGCTGACTTAAAAAGTGGATGTCTGCACTTTAACAGAATGCATGGGAGTTCTGAGTTAATCTGGTACATACCTGCACATCAAATGATTATGCATCACTAATTGTTTTAAAGAGTTTTGCCTTCATTATTGTAGATCACAAAACTGCAATCAAATATCAAGTTCGATAAGAACCGAATTTCAAGCGAATCTGAGAGATGATGATGTCAAAAGACGTCACAACCAAAGGAAAAGCGCAAAATGAGCCTGAGATAAAAAACTCACCGATTGCCAAAAGGCCGAGGGGTCCAACAGAAGGGTGTCAACATCAACTCATGACAAGAATGATGCCTTCGTGTATTACGACATCAGGAATAAGAAAAAAACGAGGCCTACGTCACATAATATCAACTCGAAAGGTAACTCACATACATATTGTCTTATAAAATTAGTACTATAAAATCTTCCTGAAATTGTTTGTCAAACTAACAAAAACATTGCAGACAACATGTGCACCGAGGAAGACAATGCCATTATTGAGTACATTAACACATCACCAAAAGACAAGGATTTAGTGCACATGGATGATGTCATTGTATCCCAAGAAAAATGCAATGCACGACAAATAAGCTTTTGCCCAACACCACGGAAAGATGGTTGAATGACGATGTAAGTATAGCCATGTAAACTTCTTTGTTAAATTAACTTCAAAAATTTTCTAACCTACATTCTTACAACTTTAGGTAATCAATGCTTACATCTATTACCTACGTGATAAATACAATCATGAAGACATTAGGGTGATGGAAAGGTCTTCCTAGAGAAGACATTTATCACCGAATTACTCTGTGAGAGATGGCATATGTGAAATAAGCAACCGCCGTATTGAGCGTGGCACGATTACTGACAATGTCAATTAATTATCTAAAGCATGATATGGTAACATCTCTTGCCATGTGTAACTAAAATTATCAAGCTTCGTAGCTATCTAACGACTTACAAAATGCTTGATGCGAGTCTTCCTCCCAATGAATTACGATAACAAACATTGGTACTTAGCGTTGGTCAACGCCCGACAACGTGAGATCCAGTTACTAGACTCGCTATTCGATAGTGAAAGAGAACGCCTCGGTGACACATGCAGTGAGCTTTGTTCTTATATTTCATTCATCATAATTTAAAATTATTTACTATTCAATATCTCCTATTAACATTTGCAACTTAACAGCTGCAAGGAATGGCTATCTATTTTCAATTAACAAAATATGATCATACAGTTCAAAATACTCATTGGCCAGATCACAACGTTGCATCTTGGCCTATCATAAATAAATTCCGCAAATCAATGCAGAAAGATGGGTACATTACGCATCTTCGTTTCAAACAAAATTACTTTCATTTACTAATTGATAGTTTACTAATGATTATGCTAACTTTTAGCACATCCTGCGGTCTCTACATGCTCAAGTTCATGGAATATTGGGCGGGATCTAAGCTATCTCGAGTTTTACTCGGTACAATATTGATTTCCTTCATAGTAATATGTATAATGTTAAATTTTATATAATTCTTACTATTCATGCAACGAGGAACATATAAACAATTTCAGATCAAATTGGCAGCCACCATAGTGAACTCTCCATTGAACAAGATTTCAAGAACCTTCCTTTCGGATAAAAAAATGAAAGCATAGAAGCACCTCTCTAACTTTGAAAATGTAATTTAAGGCAAATCTAGCCAACTTTGTGAAAAATATATACATTTGCTGCAACATCCCACTTAGGGATTCGTGTATTTATAGATCATATCCAGGTTCAATTATCGAGAATTTGTGGTTTTGGATTACAACATAAGGAAAGTAGCTGCGCATGACTACGAACAAACTCGAACAAGAGATAACTCTTAACTCTGTTATTTTAGCACTTTGCACAAAGCTTTCCTTCTTCTCGTAAATGATATGCAATATAGACAAATTGCCAAACATCGTTTAAACATAGCAACACATTGAGTAGAAAAAGAGTATAGTAGCACTAGACACACATGATAACATTGACACATACCACTAACTCCAACCCAAAATGGCACAGTTAGACACCCAAAAAAATAACCGAGAAATGATTGGTGGACTTTTTGGGTAATCGACCTCTTGCTTCCCTTTGTTGGGTTAAAAAGTGGGGTGGCAGCAGAGCATCAAGAACCGAGCAGTAAATCGAAATAATCAAAACAGGAAAAAAATTACAAGAAAGGCTACACATTATTAGGCACACCGAAAGACCAAAGCAAAACAGCTAACCTCAACCACCCTTACAGCGACAGTGATTTGCAAGAAAAGGGTTAGTATTAGTCACAGGGCACCAACGATTTGCAAGAAGAGATATACGACTTAGGCCTCTCTAAGAGTGAGGAGGGGGGCTCCCTTGCATCATGTTCTATTTATGACAACTTAAATGCAATGCTTCTTATAACTTTCTCAATTTCTATTTTAAATTATCCTTTTAATCATCCGTGATTCTCTCCACTATTACGGTCAAGATCGATCCATGACATAGCCTACTCTAGTCTGAAGGTAAACATAAAAATAACAAATACCTTAAGCAACTAACCAACCTCTCTCTCACTAGTATGCTACATATCGAATTCGAGACCAATGCCTTTGCCTTTGTTGAGTGGAATTTGGAATCGGGCACTAAAAAGAAATCGAGATAGGCTAGGGTACATGTAGATACAAGGAAAAGTATAACAGGACAAGCACAATTAATTAAGAACACAACATTTACATCAACACATTTCGGTGACAATCGGCTAAAACCCTAAATTTATCACCAAATCAGTTGGCAAAAAGATGATCGGGTACTTAGCTTGTGGGGTTAGGTGTGGTCGGCATCGGTTTCTAAGCTGGCTAGCCGGGGCGAGGAGGTCGTCGGCGCCGAGCGTCGGCGGCGCCGCCAAGTAGTGGCAACCTAAAGAAGTAAAAGAAAGAAAGAAATTAAGCTTAAGGTAGGAAGATGAGAAGGTAGAGTGAGAGGGAAAAATTATAGCACTTAGCTCGGTGGGAGGGTGGTGCCGGATCACGGGGATCGTGGCAGACATTGGGAGGCGGCATGCGAAGCAGCGATGGTGTAGATCGGAGGCGTCGGCGCATGAGAGGAGTGGGGAGGAGGCCGATGTCGACGGCCATCGCTGGATCTAGTAGATTCAGCGGCGCGAGAGAGAGGAGTGGGGAGGAGGCCGATGGCGACGGCCATCGCTGGATCTAGTAGATTCGGCGGCGGCGCACGAGAGAGGAGTGGGGAGGAGGCCGATGGCGACGGCCATCGCCGGATCCAGATAGTTCCGTGCAAAGGGCGCGAGTAGCGAGGTGAGCCTCGGGCGGTGGAAGAGACTGTCGGAGGAGGAGAGAAGGGCGGCGCCATGGCTTAAGGTGGCGGCGATGCGAGCGAGGAGAGGGAGAGAAAAGGGCGTCGCCCTCGATCCACGACTCACGAGAGGTCCGTCAAACGCTGCCGGTTGGGGGTGAAGATGATCATTTACCGTTTTACCCCTGAAACAATTTACCATTGTACCCCTCCGCGGGTTATACTAATATACTACACCCTGTAGTATAATGAGATCCAGGCTGATTTCAACCGTTGGATTTATAGAAATAGACGGCCCATATTCATTTTAATCCACCGTAAAAGCGCTCATTATTTATGCAGGGTTTGTTCTTCATATATATGTTTTGTGTACGATTGCTATGCGCAACATATATAGTGCTTTGGCGGGTTCTAGGTTATACTCTTCTTCGTTATCGGTGTGGCCTGTTTTTCTGGAAGCTCATGTTGTTGCCGTACTGTCCGTCTGCCTGTTACTTCTGCAAATTTAGTTCTCCGTATGTATATTTATGTACGCTTGCTAGGCAAAACGTTGTTCTTTTAGTGCTCCCGAATTATGTTCTTCTTGGTTACCGATGTGACCTGGTCTTGTCCACGGTCATTCCCTTTATTTACGTACCGTGTAAATTGTTAGTTCGTATACGTATCGATGTGCTAGCCTTCGGTGGGCCTTCTTTGTCGTTGCTCTAGCTTTATCATCTTCACCCTTCACAGCTGGATTACTCTATTATTAGGTGTGCCACCATGGTGATCTATGTATGGTTAACAAGGTTCTTGTAGGCACGTTATATAAAAGTGGCCGTAGAAAAAACAAAAAAAATGGTTTTCTGTGTAGGCTTAAGAGGATTTGTGTAGTCATGATATATGGAAGGCGTGGCTACTTCACGACGTCGTCGTTTTGCCAACAATGACGGTATGTCTTGTTCGGTCCTATTGCCAATCGCTTAGTCCTTTGTGTTTCATATATTATAGTTATCGGTTTTTAGAGGTTTTCATGTATGTTACTTGCTGTGCAATGAACCCTATTCGTTTGGTTGTCACCTTTTCTTTTTTATTGCCCTTATCTGCCTATGCGTTACTTGTTGTACATTGAAGCTTATTATGACTCTTGATTCTTTATTACCGTTGTGCATTGAATCCTATTCGTCTTGTTCTGTCCTTTTCCTGTCAGTTACTTGTTGTACATTGAAGCTTATTATTGTTAGGAAACGGATTCGTATCCGATATGGACTCTTCCTTATCTCTAAGCAGAACCGCTATATATAGGAGGCAGGGGGTCACCCCATTGTATAGAAGCATACAGAATAATAAAGCAGACCCGTTCCTCCTCATATTGTGTCTCTCGCCCTCTCTCTCTGTTCTCCAGTTTAGATCTATTAGGCAACCCCGGACTATTCGATAGCGAGGTTGTCTAACACGTTATCAGCACGAAGCTCTACCGGAGAAAGATTGAAAGGTGAGAAAAGACAAGAAGCGAAGGATCATCGATTTACGACGAACGTCTACTACCGGCGATTGATCGCCCGATCCGATCTGCAATCAACTCGCCATCAAGCCGGCATCCAATCGGATCGCCGAAAAAGTCCTACGCGACTCTATCCTACGCGATAGTCTACCGAAAAGCAGATCGAAAAAGTGAGAAAAGAAATCGTGTAGCGCCCAATGGAGGAAATATGCATTGTTGATAGTGGCACAACAAATACCATCTTAAGAGAGTCGAAATACTTCCAGACGATCACGAAGAACGCTGGAAGGATTACAACTATCGCAGGAAGCGATACGCATATAATAGGCTCAGGAAGAGCCACAATTATATTGCCAATGGGTACAACTTTGGTAATTGAAGAAGCCCTCTTGTACCCTGAATCAACTCGCACTCTCTTAAGTTTCAAAGATATCCGCGCCAATGGGTTTCACGTAGAAACCAATGAAGAAAATGGCAAAGAACACTTGTGCATTGTGAAGCACGCGGAATATGGAAAGATGGTACTAGAAAAATGTCCCTCATATGAATGCAGGTTGTACTACACGAAAATCAATGCACACGCAAATGTATACTTCTTTGAAGACTGTCTTTAGAAGCTCTGAATTATTTGCTTTATGGCATTGTAGATTAGGTCATCCTGGTCTTAGATTGATGAGAAATATAGTTAACAACTCACAAGGTCATGGCATTAATGTTAAGAATTTCCCGAATCACGAAGATTTTGTGTGCCATGCATGTGCCACGGAAATTAATAACTAGACCTCTGTTATGAAAGTGCAACATTAAATCCCTGCAGTCCTGGAACGCATTCAAGGGGATATTTGCGGTCCGATTCAGCCCTTGTCAGGGCCGTTTTGATACTTTATGGTGCTCATTGATGCTTCCTCGAAATGGTCGCATACATGTTTGTCGTCAACAAGGAATCATGCATTCGCAAAAGCGATCTCGCAGATCATCGAATTAAGAATGCTTTTCACGATCATCGCGTGAAGTCCATTCGAATGGACAATGCCGGTGAATTCACTTCCAAGGCATTTGATGATTATTGCACAAAGAACGGGAATAAGCTGTTGAGCACTCGCACCGCACGTCCATACGCAAAATGGGCTAGTGAAGCACTAATAAAAGGATTAAGTTCATTGCCGCACCGCTCTTGCAGAGTTGTAACTTGCCCAACACTTGTTGGGGACACGCAGCCTCTGCACGCAAAGAAGACTCATCAATTATAGACCATCGGCCTACAACATCCACTCACCTATGCAACTAGTGCAAGGGGTCATCAGAAGATTTCTCATCTTAGAAATTTTGGTTGTATGGTATATGTACCTATACCACCCCACAATGATTGCAATGGGCCCTCTCCGCAAGTGCAGGATATACGTTGGTTATGAGAGTGCATCCATAATCAGTATTTGGAACCCATGATCGAGACTTGCATACAGCCGATTCACGATTGTATCTTTGACGAGGACCGTTTCCCGTCATTAGGGGGAGAGAATCAACCATTGGATGAAAAATGCCGGGAAATAATATGGCATTCCACTGGGATCCCCGCGCATGACCCTCGCACTAATGAAGCAAATCAAGAAGTGCAGAAGATAATTGCCTTCGCGAAGGGATTCCCATTCCCTTCAGCGCTCCAACGGGTTCCCTTCAGTCTGAGATTCTCTCTCCCATTCCCTCCAGGAAGGGATTCTCTCTCCTTTCCCTATACAATTCCCTTTAAAGGGAATCTGTTGGAGATGAGTGGAAATAAAGGGAATGGGAATGGGGAAGGGAACATGGAAGGGAATGAAATGAAGGGAATATGGTTGGAGATGGTCTAAGTCCTAACTGTTGTTGAGGAATGAGGACCATGTGCAGCAAGCCAGCAGTGGTGAAGAAATTATATGGGAGAGGATAAAAATGAGATGCGAGAGATTTATATGGTGGTTGTTGAGACAGTAAGCTCTGAAGGTTTAGCAGTTTTGCGTTATCTGGGACGCAGGGATGACGGTCATTCCTGTTAGACAACCTCGCTATCGAATAGTCCGGGGTTGCCTAATAGATCTAAACTGGAGAACAGAGAGAGAGGGCGAGAGACACAATATGAGGAGGAACGGGTCTGCTTTATTATTCTGTATGCTTCTATACAATGGGGTGACCCCCTGCCTCCTATATATAGCGGTTCTGCTTAGAGATAAGGAAGAGTCCATATCGGATACGAATCCGTTTCCTAACAATTATCACTCTCGATTCTTTATTATCGTTGTCTAATTGTTTCTTACTTGCTATGCATTGAACCCTATCCGCAGTCTACTCGTCTTTGGATTTTTGTTGCTGTTATCTAACTAATCAGCCTGATTTTAAGTATCGCCATTTTGCCATTATGTTTTTATTCCCTTATCGTCATTTTGCCATTATGTTTTTATTCTCTTTTTTCGATGCTTGTTATTTTATTGTTTTGTTCTATTATTGTTTCACTTCCATTTCTATTTAGAATATCGGGTTTATCCGGTTGTGCCAAACTATATATCTCGAGAGAATAGAGCTAAGATGCGTGCGGCTAACAAATGTAGATCGTTGCTGAAACAAGGTTCTATATTTACTTCACTGTTTTCCGCAGTTGTCTTGTTCTGTTTATTTAACATCTTACCTCTTATTTTATCATTATTCAAATGTTTTTCGTTGACATGTTTCCTTTTATTGTCTATGGTGCCTCCGATAGCCCCTATCCCACCTTTGCTTTTTGATGCTATCATGTGTTCTTTACCCAGGGAAATAATTGAAATGTTAAAAGGTATGCTTAGTACTATTGTTCTTTAGCGCTACGTCGGTTATGTGTTCAGTTTATTTTTAGCCTTTTTAATTGTTGCGCTTCTTTCCCTACGATTTCTCTGTAGCTACCTGCAGATAACGTTCGTATTATGGTGGCCCTGACTATACATGCCCTAAATGCTCCGCCATATTTTGGTATCAGGAACGAGTCTGTAGCAAAAGTTCTTACACACAAACTCATCTTGCCTACAATATTTGCTGCCGTCAAGGGAGGATTACCCTTCCTTCACACAGGCCGTTGCCTCAGCTATCAGCATTGCTCGAGATCCAGTGCAGCATGAACTCACCAAGCATATTGATGTTGATGCTTCTTATATGGGGTCACATGTACAAGATCAGGTTGTGGCTCTTCAATATAGGCCTTCACAGCTCCAGTTGGCAGATTTCTTTACGAAGACACAAACTATAGTTTATCATAACTTTTATCTCTCCAAACTCAGTATTGTAGATCCACCATGAGTTTGAGGGGGGGGGGGAGTGTTAGACAATATCCCTTTATACCCTTGTATAGATATTGCCTAATATAGGCTTTCCCTTTATACCCTCATGTAATGTATATATATTGGCCTATTGGCCCCAGACTGAATACAAGTGCTATTCACAACATATATTATTCCTCAAATCATCATCACGTCTACCTTAACTATATGGTTTTTTTTGTTGTCCATCTAATGAACACCGTGTGTGCCTATATATGACAAACCATGGCACAATATATCGCTGCTTATATTATCCCTTAATCCTGTATATGTCATCCAAAAAATTTATTATTGTTCGTAACTTCATTATCCTATCATCATTGAACATAAAAGTATTCCTTTGTGTTCACTAGACTTCTATCATAAATTATTAAAACGTATCTTCCCTTATGTGACTGCTTTTTCCAGCAATCTAATAACACTCATAGTATCGTAACTGAATTACAAAATCAGCTACGCTATTTTAATTTTTGTTTGTTAGAACATGGGCAATCTTTAGCGTGCTTTAAGAAACCCATTGAACTTCTACATGCTTGCGAATAAGATTTCGTATCAAAATTCTAAGCTAGCTATCTGAGATTTACCTACTTACCAAGGTATATTTCTTTTGCTTTGACTACCTAATCACACATTATTAATATAATTGACTATGTCATTATTGACGTTAGCCTACTATCACAGATTAACCATAGAATTCATCAATGAAACACTGAGATTCGAATGAATGAATTAAATTTGTTTGTCCATAGGTAATTAGTGTTTTGCATGCCACACCTCCATTGAATTAGATGCTTGATAGATATTTTATTTCATCTTTCCTTCATTTTTACCCTTCAGTTAAAGAGAATAAAGTTTACCTTTTCATTCCTAAACTATTTTATGCTTGATCTTTACGAGACAAACAATATCGTTAACGGCGCGACGTAGTGCGCAAATCTTCCTAGTTAATAAATATATGGCAAAGCAGATCGACCGCTCGATCGATCGATCTAACTAGCTTTGCTAGCTAGTCGAAGCTACCGACATACTTTACAGTGTACTCTTACTCAGGGGCAGTGCTGGGCCTCGGGCCACTGGGGCCTGGGCCTGAGGCCTAGCTCAAACAACAATTTAAAATGTTAGTTGTGACCCGAGGCCTAGCTCAAATAACAATTTAAAATATTAGTTTTTTTACTAGGCCCGAGGCCTCTTCCAATCGGCCCACTAGCCAACGCCAGCCGGCTTCACAACCGCCCAGCTGCCTAGGCAAGAGCCAAAGGCAACCCCCAACCCTTGAACTCTCGAAGCATTCGGCGCCTGGCCGCCGCCTCTATCGGCATCGCTTCGATCTGCCGCCCGCTCGCCACCTGCCCGCCAACTCCGCTCGGCTCGGCCGCCGTCAGCGCCGCCGCTTCAGCGCGCTTCGTCGGCCGTCGCCCGCGGCCTCGCCATCGGACGCCGCTGTCGCCTCGGCAAGGCGCCCGTCAGCCAACGCCCCGCGGCCTCGCCCGGCGCCTGGTCACCCGCTGCGACTTGAGTTCATCACGAGGCTAAGAGAGCATAGCATTTGTCCATCTGAAACAAGCGACCTATCTACTGTCATGTTTAAGATGGCGGTGCAAGCTCACATTGTGTATTACTCTAATTATTCATGCCTTAATTCCACATAGGCAGGCAATGTGATTTTATGTTATAGTAACATCTTTTAGTTATGCTTTGTTCGATATCTTGCTTTTTATTCTACTTTGGTGCGGATAGTATTCAACGTTAGTTATTGCCGTTTAGTTTTCGGCCCAAGGCTTATTACAATCATGGCTCTGCCACTGCCGCCATCTATTCTTTTCTCCCCAACTCGTATTCCATTTTCTCACATTCAAGTAAGTCCTCCAAACCCAGTCTAGTAGAACAACTAGGGACCATGAGTAATGCAAACAATATAGATACAACAATATTGGTCTCAGTAAAAAGAAAACCCATTGGGGTTACGCTACTCGTTACCTCAATTCGCAAATACTCCCCCGGCGCATTGCGAGTTAAGGTCATCGACGTAGCGTCATCCAACCAGTAGAAAAATCGCTAAATAGCGAGTCATCATAGATCCAGAAGGAAACTATACAACCATATAACATGGCATCAATTTCATCCTTTACCATGTAAATCAGTCAACACCGAAGCCACTGTCATTATGCCACTACCAAGCATTAGGAACATAAGAGCATAACATAGCCTCAATTCATCATGTACTAAATTCCTTTATGCCACAATAATCTCAGTACAAACACATCCAGCACAAATCTTAGAATCATAAGCATCTTTATGCAAGCAGTAATCAGGGTCATCCGTAAGGAATCCGAAATGGGGAAAACAAGTAGGGGGTACCAATCCCTAATAAGGAAATCGGTAAACCATTTCTAGCAATCATCATGAGTTTCAAGCTAATACTCAAAAGTGACCATCATCAACTCATTCATCATACCCTCCATTCAAATCATAGTAATAGCTAAGCAAATCAGCAAGTCATTCAACCCAAATCGAAAGTTGTAGCTAAAGCAAATTTGATTGAACGAGTGATCAATAGAGTAAACCATTAGCCATCAGTAGCAGCAAGAAGAAAGAAGGGGAGAGGGGAACTAGGGTTACCAAGCCCTAGTGAGGAGGAGTCGGCCAGGGGCCAGGGCGGGAGTTAGGGCGAACCGAAGTCAACCAAGCCGAGGGGGGCAACGTGTGGCCTCGGCACAGTTGGAGGCCGAGGCCGGCTGTGCGGGGCCGTGCGGGCCGGCAGCGCAGCCACACGTGAGGTAGACGGCACCATTCGGTGGAGAAGGATAGAGGCAGCTCGGGGTAGACAAGGTCGAGGAAGTTGCGGGCTAGGCGCGGCAAGGCTGGCAGCGGCGATGATTCGCCGGTGCCGGAGAAGAGCAGGCGGCAGGGAAGAGATTCCTGATCGGGAATCGCTGTAGAGAGAGAGAGATGTGAAGAGAGGATGAGCCGAGTGGATAGGGAAGAAGAAGAAAAAGAATAAAAATGAAAGAAAAGAAAAGAAAGAAAAATGAGATGAAAGGAAAAAAAAAGAGAAAAGAAAATGAAGAAAAGTGGGGAAACTGACCTAGAATGCGTAAAACTGATTATATAGGTGCGAAAAATAATCAAAACACGATTCATGCACTAAGAAGTGTATAATCGACCGGAGATAATAAATAGCCAAAGTAATAATACTAATAATGAATAAAGAGAAAATAAAAGAGAAACAAGAAAAAATATAATTCATATTTAATTAATACAATTTATGACTCAATCTATCCCAGGAACAACTTACCTCTAAACAAAAACGGTTAAAAATTGATTAAATCAATAATTTCAATCAGTCAGCTAACTACCTAAAGCGCGGTAGAAGAAACTGTTGTAAAGCTCTAAAAATCGCAAAATAAATTTATAAATCCTAAAGTAATATGCAGACCACGTTGGGTATTTTAGAATAGGCAGGAATTTAGTTACCACTAAATATGGTATTCATGTAGTTTCGAAATTTAATTTTAATGAGACTACTAATCCGCGATTGGGTAAGTAAACTTTATTAAGATTCGGAGGTTCCAAACCAACGCTCCGGTTGCGTCCACGTCAGCCTTTCTGCAGTGAAGCCCTCGGCAAGTCTGCATTTTCCGTTCGCCTCGTCGACTGCTTTCTCGATGCTTCTTTGCTCTGCGCCGATTCCCGTCTCGTCGCCTCCACCCTTCCCCTTCGCCAGGTCCATCTCCCCTTCCTCGCCCCCGCCTCCTCCCTTCCTCCCCCTCGCTCCGAGGTCTCCGCCATACCCGTCTCGCCTCTCGCTCCGACGTCTCCGCCCTACCCGGCTCGCCTCCTCCGCCTTTCCCCTCCGCCAGGTCCGGCTCCCCTTCCTCGCTTCCTCCTCCTCCCTTTGTCCCCCTCACCCCGACGCGAATGGATTGCTCGTGCCTCCGCGTTGCCCTCTCGTTCGCTCCGCCAGCCTTTCCCTCACGGGCTCCGCCTCTGTCGCTCGGCCACGCGAAGGCTCATCCACCGCCGAGGTGCGTCTCCGTCCCTCGCTCCGTTGATTTCCATGTAAAATCTGCCTTCAACCGAGGTTGATTTCCGTTGATTTCATTTTTGATTGCATATTGTTTATGAGCACTTGTGTTTGACACGATACACGGAAACTGGGTGCGACATTTAAATTATATCGACAAGTTGACTCTTCTATGGTTCATTTGTTGCTTAGGTGCTGCGAGTAGGTCCTTATTCTATAATTTAATTATTGGAGTGGTACTAGGAGGATCTGTGTTTTGCATGCTTCTGATTTCAACTCCTCCTTGTTCTTGCTATTGTTGGTGTGCCCTTCAATATTAGGTTCCATGTGCACTTAACCGCTGGATACTGTACGGTTCGTCGTGATAACCTGTCAGTGTAACGATTTCTGTTAATTTTTGTTTGCTAGGTTTAATGCAGAAGATTATAGCCAAATTCACTTGATCTTCGACGACATATGCTCTTCTGGTAGAGAGTACCTTCGATCGGTTAAGGAATGTTTAAGTATCTGCATTTTTTTTCCGTAAAGGCTATTATAAGGTTTTATGATATGCAGCTCCTCTTTTCTTGGTCGCTTGTTTTGGGCATAATTTTGGGTTTGCCTGGAGCTCGTGCTGTCATGTTAGCTTAAGGTTCTTTTCCCTGAAAAAGTAAAGAATCCCTTCATTAGTTCTTGCTCTCTGTGTGCACTATACTAGATTGTTCTATTTATTACTGCCAAGTTCCTATGAGAGATTGTCCTGATCTACATCTTTGATGCCTAAATAGTTGTTTCATAACTGCTGCTATTGTGTTTCTCAGTTCATGCTCACTGGAATAGGCACACGGATTGATCGTGAATGAATGGATAATTCGTCAGGCATTTCTAGAGTATTTTGTCATACCTTCGCAAATTGATAGCATCACTATTTTAATTTCTTTACTCAGTGCATATCTACTACCTTTAAAGTTCTAACCCATAATATCTCCCCCTTTTGCTATGTCCATATAAATGCATGCACATTTTTTATGTGCCTTCTTCTGATACATTCTGAATTTTGAATCTTTATCCGTGTCTTCGGTACCTAAATAATTGTTTCATAATTGCTGCTATTATGTTTTTACAGATCATGCCCAATGGATACTTCTTCAGCCATTTCCAAGGTATTTTATCATACCTTCCCAAATTGACAGCGCCCCTATTTTTATTTCTCTACTTACTGTATACCTGCTATTTTTAGAGTTTTAGCTCATCATATCTCCCCCTTTTACTATGTCCGCATAAATGCATGCATATTTTAGACATACCTTCTTCTGAATGTGCTGCTTGAACATAGCTGCTTCCTGCAATTACTTGGGCTCACAGGAATTTCCCTCTGCCTAATGTGCATTTAGAATTTTGAACCTTTATCCACCGCTAAGATTTCTAGAGAAAGTTGGAGGAACAAAAAACAAAAATTTTATTTTGAAATTGTTTTTCCAATGCTTTGTCAACACTGAAAAAAAAATCTTATTAGCCATTTTCATCAACTATCTAAAGCACCGCAGTTCTACTAGCAATATATCTAGATAGATTTTTCAGCCAATGTAATTCAGTTTATTGTGGTTTCCTGAATTTGTATGTTCCCTTTTTTCCCACTTGGTATAGCCATCCATGCAAATGGATTATAATGTTATCCCTTGCAAACAAAAAACTATGTAAATCCTTCGATCATTAATGTTAGATTATTTTAGGCAGCTCTCAATGGTACTTACCAAAATTCGCTACTCTATTAGTGATATAATCATTCAGATAAGCGTACTAAGTTCTCGAGTTAAAGTTGTATTCACTACGGTTGACCATGGTTTAACCAAACTAGGTATAGATATAGGTCAGAAAAAAGATTAAACCATTATGCAGCCAGCATGGGTTAAAAGCAAATAGGTAGTAGGTACGCTTTAATTTTTTACTCTTGGGTAATCTCATTGAGCTGACAGTAGATGGTGCTTGCTGGTTCCTTTCATTATCGAGTGCATGCTAGTATCCTGAAAAGAATATACATTTTCAACCTGCTTCTATTGATCTGCTGTTGGCTTATTTTTATTTTTCCCGTAACTCATATTAAAACCTTCATACCCGCAAAAATAAAATTCTTTGTCTGGTTAGTAAAATGTGCTAAATGTACTGCCTGTTAGTATCAACCTAATTAGCACAAAACCAACGAACAAAAACTTGCATTTTCGATTGCTCTCTTGTTGCGGTAATAACCATTTTCCCCCATTATGGTTGCAACAAAGATGCTCGCAGAATCAAGGGCATGTCCCAGGTTGCGTATGTCACCATTCTACTACCTTTTCATTTTTTTTTCTTTCTACCTAATTGCTATGGTGCTAGCTGCCAGTTTTTGTGTGCAGCATCGATGCCCACCTATGAAGTATGAAGTATATGAATCAACATGCTATGAAGTACTATGCAGCATCAATGGTGCCAGTTTTAACGATTTAGTAATAAAGTAGAAGAAACTATAAAGTGTATGAATTGAACTACGCTTGCCGACAACAACACAGAATAGGTCAAATGGTGCTTGAGATGTGATTTAGTTCACAATGTACATAGATTATGCTATTATCGGCCATAGAGCTTCAGTTCATATTGTCTTCTTTTGCGTATAAATGAATAATATCTCTAATGCATCCATCTTTTGTTCCAGACCGACAAACTCACTATCCTGGCAAAGGAAGCAGCTTCTCAAAAAGGTTGAGCCAGAAACGAATATCGTACTTTTATTGAGCGAGTCACTACAACATGTGTAGAAGTTATTGGGGAATTTGGTGGATCGTCACTTTGTGACATTGCTGATATGTTTCCATGCTCATCGATAACAGCAGCAGCTACAGCTGAACCAGAGGTGGAGCACCAAAGGGATAAGGAAAAAGAGATAAATCGGTCCATGGTGCCTGATCCGGAGGCTGAGTCTGGCCCTGAGTCTGACAAGAGGGCTCAAAGTCAGCCTGGCCACACACAAGCGGACAACATAGTTCATTCAAGATCATTAGCCAAAAGGAAGAGGTGCAGATCAGGTCGAAGATGAGAACTGCCTGGTGAGTAGTTTAGACTTATGGTTTTGCTGCTCTTGTTGGATAGTCATAGTGCACTTCCTTCAATTTAACCTTATTCCCTTGTGTCTGCCTCTGGTGTCATGTTGGACCATTGTGTAAAAGCCTCTTGGGCTGTTCTTCTCTACTTACCGATTGTCTTCTCTGCTTTTACCGATTTCCTCTGAAAATTGCAGGTCTTATCTGTTTTGTGCCACGGGAAACTGTGAGCTAAAGGAAATACATGATGGTTAGCGAGTTCAGCAGTTCATGGCTTTGCCAAATTTAACCTTGTGACTTCAGGACCGATGCGAGTTCTCATTTTCTTATAGGCAGTTGTATGATGTAATGATGTATGCTCTGTGATGAACTATGTAGCTGTTTCACATTTTTTTATTATACAATTTAAACTATGAAATCTTGCTACCAAAGCCCATTCTTTATTCCCTTGCTACTGAGTGATCACAGTATGCTGAGATGTGTCCTGCGCGGCGTCGCCGCGCATACGTATCTAGTACTAATAATAATCAGCATAATACCTTAACTAGGCAAAGTAATACTTTAAATGAGTAAGAAATATTGACCGAATTAATTGCAACGCAAATCAACTCATGGATATATGCAGTATGCATTTAATAGAAATCGAAATAAAAGCTAAGCTAAGTAGAAAACTCATTGAAAACCTAAACTTTATTATCAACTATTATAATGGATAAGAGCGGATAATCATAACTATGCCAATGCATCAAACTAAAATATGCTAAATCATAATACACTAGAATAGAGTACCCTAATTTAAAGTACGATAAATTGTAATGTTTTAGACTTAAAACACACTAAGTCAAAAGGTGGCATATATGTATGTATGTATTCCCAATTTAAATGAACAACATATATGCACCAAATTAAACTAAGTCAAGAAAAAGATAAGAACCGACTAGTGAAGGAAAAGAACGATAAGAAAACAACAAAATAATCGTAATAACAAGCATAAGAAATAGCGTTAATAGCAAGGGTAATACTACCAAGGTTAATGGTTTAATAAACTAAGGGACATCAGAACCTTAATCATAGTTTGATAGTTATAAGTTAAGTTGCATAAGGGTAAATAAACGCACGCGCACAGAAGGAAATAATACGAACAACCCCCTTTCAATTAAATAGTTAGATAGTCCGATGGATCGAGTCAGTTAGGATCAAATATTAATAATCAAGAAAATAAAGTTAAACTGACAAGTATAACCTACTATAGTTTAGAAAAGAGTTGGATTGGGTTTACTTAATAAATCAACCATAGATCGACTCAACAATGCTCTAATTATTTAAGAAAACAAAATAAACCAAGTAAGAAGGAATGAATTCGATCGGATAAAGAAATTAAGGAATTAACTATCATAGCATTGGTATTGGTAATTGAAATACTTAAATCCTACCAATACCAATAATTCAAATCAAATCGGCATCGCCTTAGCAATTCAAATCAAATCGGCATCAAACTAAAAGGTAATAAGCCAAATCGTTCCAGACTCAAACACAATTAAAATATGTTAATTCAAAGTATCAAATGAAATATATCGTAAGCATGCAATAATTTAACAGAAGTTAAAGAAATGGGGTTGGATACTTGAAACACGTGAAAACCTATTAGCTATCTAAATTATAGTATTTTATAATTTCTGGGATAAATTTAAATCCGATAGAAGATCATCTTCTGCAATCTTGTGAGAACGCATATTTCCACCATAGTTCAGGCAAGCTTCCTTGTCCATGTTTATGAAATGGATTTATAAAGGATTTGTGAAAATTCACTGATGCATGGTAAAATCTATTTAATTAAACTTTAAATCGATTGTGGAATTGACTGCGAATGCAGTCGGATTGTTATTCTGACTCAACCGACGGGAAGTCGGGGTGAGTTGTTAAATTGTGGTAGAGGGTGCTATGTTTGAGATTGCCGGTGGGGCCCTCTACATAGGGATATAATATAAGGTTGAACCCACTTCACTCGGGCAATGAGCCGTACTAATTCGTGTCAACCATAGTGTGTGGAAACAAGCAGAAAAGGTTGTCTTGTGATGGTATCTAAATCTCCACAATGGGTAAGTATATTGTGTTAATCTGGGATTACCGGATTCCCGGAGAAAGACATGTGGATAGCCGATGACATTATCCATTGGTACTCAATTGGAATTGAGTGACCAGGGCGCTATATTTAAAGCCATGGTTGAGCATCTCTGATTGTCGTGGTGGAGATCAACTGGCTACCCCAATGTTCTAGTATCACTAATTCACGTTGTAGCACAACTGGTAGTGGCCAGGGCATATGAGTATCACTGATTTTTGTGGCGCAGTCGCGCAAAACAACTGGCTAACCCTGGTCATAGTGCCGTTGAATCAGTATAGCGTACAACAGGAAGGGGCTAGGGTTGGAGATTTAATACCAAAATAGTGATAAACGTTCTGGGATCTCGACTTTAGTCGAGTTCGCTATGGGGAAAGTGATACAAAACCTGCGCAGGGTATAAAATCATGAATTCATGACTGTCTCCTGGATTGGAGGCTACGGAGCCTTGAATACGAGTGCTGGTAGAAGTTTTGCAAATAACAATACCTAAGAATTTCTTAATAAAACCTATTTTGGATAAATGGATTTGAGGAATGGAGCTGGAGAGTTTCGGTTGATAAAACCCATTTCGATTGGAGCTGGTAAGAGTTTCGTCTGATAAAATCCATTTTGATTGGAACTGGAGAGTTTCGATTGATAAAACCCATTTTAATTATGTTGCTATTAACTCTTGCTGAGTACATCTTTGTACTCACTGTTTATAACTCTCCCTTTGCTAAATATTGAATCTAGTGGACAAACAACTGATCGGGATTTGCATTAGTGATGGCAGCTTCTGGGTATTTAGTATCCATGTATTATACTTTATTGTACATGGGTCATATGTAAAATTTCAGTAATAAACATATAGTCTGCGTGGCAATGGAAGGTATTGTAGTTTCCATTTCAGTCTCTAATTATTGTTTCTGTTGCAACACTCTGGATTGGCGTATTACTAATAAGTTGTCCGGTTCGCTCGATGTCTTATTAGCCAACATGCCCAGATTAGTATAATTAACTCGAGATTAATGTCAAAGCTATAGTCATTATCTGGGGTTAATTATGCAGGTTGCCACACAAACATAATGATGTTGCCAAGTAAATAATTGGTTTCAGTGGATTTTTCAACTAGAGAAACAAGACAAGAAGCCAATTGCACGGGAACTGTCTTGGTTGGAGCACATACAAGAGTTCTATGTTTGCTCGAAATTATTAGAAGTATATGCAGAATCAATGAAACTGTTAGTTTTACCTGTGCTAGGTGGGTCCCAAATTAGACGTACAGAAGATTTCTTAGAACATTTAGTTGCTGAAATGTAGCTTGCTACTATATCATTCTGTGATTTATTTAATCCAAAATTATCATAAACAGTCTTAAAATATTTGTTTTATCTGTAAATTATCCACATTCTTCCTGCAGCATATATTCAAAAATGTCGGTGCACAATAAAAAAAATGCAAAACGTTCCTCAAATTAAGAGAGAAATGTTAGTACATATGCTATTATTATTTTGTCAATATGAGATTCATTATTTTTGAACTCTCTTTGTAACCTTTCATCATGACTTTTAATCTACATTCACAAGTTGTCAGATTAGCCAGGTGCATAACTTGGTACAAACTTTGCTGATTCAGATTGCCTCAATATGACGACTGCGATAGCCAGACATCCATCGATGCTGCTGCAACATAATCCGCTTCATAGTTAGTGTTAGCCGACATGACCACTAGGATGGCGCAAAAGGAGCCGTCCTTGATAATTTGGTCTTTAGATTCTAATTCTCTTTCTGATAATAACATGAGATCTTCTTTTCTTATTATATTTTTTCCCTTTGTAACTTTGAGTTTGATGTATTCATCTAGCTTTCTAGAACCTGTTTTTCTCTCATAGCAATTAACATATAAGCCTTTGAAAATGGTTTTCATGTCCGAGTCGATTTGATGCTAGATCTCTAATGTTGAATTGTGAAATGCTTCTGTGTAGTCCGTCCAGGTTTCAAATTTTTGGGGATCGTCTTCACCTGTAACAACATGGCAACTTTGAAATGATGATGTTTCAGGTGCAAAATAAGGAATGTTGCCTGTTGGGAGAGGCTCATTACCTTAAAAGGGTGATGTTTTAGTTTTAAAATATCGTAAACTGACCATGATAGCATCTCTTGGAAAAGAGTTTGATCAGCTTTGTTTGAGTGCAGCATTTCAATGCCGGTGCAAGCTGCTACGCAAACGATTCAGCTCTTCATAAAATCGGATTTGATTCGCAACAATTAATAAATGAAAACATTTGATTTTATTTTTACAGATAATTTGCTTTAGTGCTCTATAGAAATTTGATGAGATGATGTAAATATTACAATGCAGACAATTTGCTCTAAACAGAGGTAGAGGAGCTATCCTTCGAATGCTTGAAAAATGGCTAATCTTCAGGTGATTGATTCCAATCGTGGATCATTTCCGACGGTTCATGAATTGTATTCAATATCCAGCAGCCCACCCTCTTCCCTCTATGTTTCTGTAGCAGCCGCTCGCTCTCCCGTGCCGCCAGCCTCCCTCGTCATCGACGGCGTTCTTCGGAAAGCTGTGGATCTTCTTCCTCAAAACCCCTGAAACCCAAAATCCCCGCCGGCGTTCTAACATCAACTCAATAGGAATTATGTCTAAATTTACAAAAGAGCATGCACTTAACACTTGAATGGCTCAGGAAAAAAACGGACCTGTCTGAAGATTTCTCTTTCCCGCCACATTCCCCTACTTCTCGCCGAATTTTCAGATAGGTCCGTTCTTTTTCGAAACCATTCAAGTGTTAAGTGAATGCTCTCTTGTAAATTTAGACACAATTCCTATTGAGTCGATGTTGGAATGACGGCGGGGCTTTTGGGTTTTGTGGGTTTTGAGAAAGGAGATTAATAGCTTTCCGGGGGACGCCGTTGAGGACGAGGGGAGACTAGTGACGCGGGGGAGCGAGCGGTTGCTGCAGAAACATAGAGGAAAGAGGATGGGCTGCTGGAGATTGAATACGATTCATGAACCGTCGGAAATAATCCACGGTTGGAATTAATCGTCTGTAGATTAGCCATTTTTTAGGCATCCGAATGATATATCCTCCACCTCTCAGTTTAGACCAAATCGTCTGCATTGTAACATTTACATTATCTCATCAAATTTCTAGAGAGCACTAGAGCAAATTATCTGTAGAAATGAAATCAAACATGTTTTGATTTATTAATTGTTGGGAGTCAAATCCGATTTTATGAAAAACTGAATCGTTTGCGTAGCAGCTTGCATCGACAAACAAAGCTGGCCAAACTCTTTTTCAAGAGGTGCTATCATGGTTGGTTTACGATATTTTCAAGCGAAAACAGCACCCTTTTAAGGTAATGAGCCTTACATAACATGGAACATTCCTTATTTTGCAGATGAAACATCTCCATTTCAAAGTTGCCATGCTGTTACAGGTGGAGACGATCCCCAATGAATTTGAAACCTGGGCGGAATACACAGAAGCATTTCGCAATTCAACATTAGAGGAGATCTGGCATCAAATCGACTTGGGCATGAATACCATTTTCAGAGGCTTATATGTTGATTGCTATGAGAGGAAGTCAGGTTCTAGAAGGCTAAATGAGTATCACATTAAGCTCAAAGAACCAAAGGGTAAGAACATGACAAGAAAAGGAGATCTCATGTTATTATCAGCAAGGAAATTAAAATCTAGAGACTAAATGATCAAGGACGGCTCCTTTTGCACCATTATAGTGGTTATATCGGCTAACACCGATGATAACTATGAAGCGGATTGTGTAGCAGTATCGATGGATGGATGGATGTCTGTCTATCGCAGTCGCCATATGGGGGCAATCTGAATCAGCAAAGTTCCTACCAAGTTATGCACCTGGCTAATCTGACAACTTGTGAATGTAGTTGGGAAGTCATGATAAGGTTCCAAAGAGAGTTTAGAAATAATCAATCTCATATTGATTAAAAATAATAATGGCATATGTACTGATATTTCTCTCTAATTTGAGGAACGTTTTGTATTTTTTCTGTTGTGCTACGATATTTTTGAAAATATGCTGTAGGCTGATGGAGAATGTGGACAATTTAAAGATAAAGCAAATATTTTTAAGGCTACCTATGATAATTTTGGATTGAATAAATCACAGAGTGATGCAGTAGCAAGTTGCATTTCAGCAACTAAATGTTCTGAGAAATCTTCTATACGTCTAATTTGGGGCCCACCTGGCACAGGTAAAACTAAAACAGTTTCATTGATTTTGCACATGCTTCTAATGATTCCGAGCAAACATAAAACTCTTGTATGTGCTCCAACCAACACAGTGCTCGTGCAATTGGCTTCTCGTCTTGTTTCTCTAGTTAAAAAGTCTACTGAAATCATTTATTTACTTGACGACATCATTATGTTTGATAGTGAGAATCTTATGAAGACTGATAATGAACTGTTAAAAATATTTTTGAAATATCGTTTTGTTGAAATGTTGAAGAAATCGTCTGTGTCATAAAAGATCTAGAGGGCAGCTGCTTGCGAGCTGCAAAACTTGTATTTTGCACTCCTTGTATGTCGTCTAGGTTGAAAAATCAGCAATATGATATCTTGGTTATTGATGAGGCAGCAAACCTAAAAGAATGTGAATCAATGATCTCTCTCGCAATTGACGGGATAAAACATGCGGTGCTCTTATTGAGGATGACAAGCAGCTACAATCAGTGTTAATGAGCCCGGTATGTCTTCGATATAAGATCATTTGAATGTATCCTTATATTACCGGTGATTATTTCCTAATTTCTAGATTGCTCATACTTTCTCCTTGCTGCTAATTTCCTAATTTCTAGATTGCTAAAGAGGCTAATTATGGATGAAGCCTCTTTGTGAGATTGTGTGAAATTGGTAAGTATTATTTGATGCATGCCCATATTAGTTGGTAGCATTGTATTTGTTTATTTTAAATTCAAATGGTTAATGTCTAATGTTGCAGCGGAATCTTGTTGAAGAGAGGCACCATGTTTTAATCTTTTCACAGACTCGTAAAATGCTCAACCTTATTCAGGTCTGTTCTTGTTATGTAATTCGTTTGCTTCACAGTGCATGACATCTTGTCACTCTTGTGTCTTGACATACATTATACACTATGTAACTGGAGAATCACATACACAACAGTTCCTTCCGGGGAATGTATACTGAAACTAAAATGCGTGCAAGATCGCTACTTTGACATTTGTGTACACTAGAAGAGCCGCATCACATTCAAATCCTGTTTGATAGTGAAATAAAACTACTTGGTTAGACATTATCTATTTATTTTCGTTATCAAATAAAAATAAGGCTTTTACTGTTATCTATGATAATCTAATGGTTCTGGCACACCATTTTCTTTAGTTACATTCTCTACTAAATATGTAGGATCGTCTATGCATGCCCAATTCATTTTTTAAATTCATCTTATTGTTGCTTTCATTTATCTTGCAATCTGAAATTGTTCGGCTGTCTTGGAATACTGTTACTGTCAATTCCCTCGGCACCTTTCTTGGCTTCTCTTGGCAATATTTGTTATGTGACCATTGTAATTTAATAACTACAATTTCGTTTGCAATTGTGTTACATTTAGTTGCATGAAATGGAGCCCTTTTTTTTTTTCTGGAGCTGCTTTTTTTGTAAACTGCTGTTCATATTTTTCACTCTCTTCAAATTAAGATTGTACCCATCTTCTTTTGAAATTTTAGAAATGTGTGGCCATGTACTTTTTGTATTTTAAATTTAGGGCTTTCCGCTAGTTCTGCTCAAGATATTCAGGAGGCATTATTTCCCACGACTAATTGCTACATCATTCTGGAGCTTTTTTCCCCTGTAATGGTAGGGGTACACTGATTTGTGAGAACCTAAAAAGAAAATGGTCTGATAACATGAGCTCTTAGCTTGAGCAGTAGCTTTTTGGTATCCATGATCTATAACTGGCATCAAAGTGCATATAACTGCAATGATGCTTTGGCCTATTTGCACCAAAGTGTTGTTGAACTCTTCATTTACAATTCCGTTTTTGTTGAGTTTGTGTGCTGTCATCGTTTTTGAAACATGGATTTACCTACATTCTTTGCGAGCAGCTCGGTTGGCTTGCTGCGCCGGGGAGCGAACAGCCCGCCCGGGTTCGAGCGTTGGTCTCGCCCGGGCGCGCGTGAGTCGGGGCAGCGCGTGGGTGTGTGTGCGTGTGTGGAGTGTGTGTGCGTTTGTAGCCCGGCTGTTGTTCTTCTTCTTCTATAGTGACTGCCAGAGCTCCTGGCCAGAAAATTCGAAAAAAAAACTTTGGCCTATTAGCGTACTGCATTTGATTGTTGCAACAGGAAGCTATATTATTAGAGGGCTACAGGTTTTTGCGCATTGATGGTACCACCAAGGTTTCTGAGAGGGAAAGGATTGTGAAGGTTTGTCTCCGTGTTTCCCTTTTTTATGTTATGTCATGGACTCAATTATATCTGCTCTGTTGCTTACCTATTATGCATTTGCATCCTCCGCCTCCAGGACTTCCAAGAGGGCCCTGGAGCTCATATATTTTTGCTGACCACACAAGTTGGTGGGCTTGGACTTACACTAACCAAGGCTGCTCGTGTCATAGTAGTTGATCCTGCTTCCTGATTGAGTGTATTGCTTTTTGTAGAATGCTTGTCGCTGTAATTTTCTATTCCTTAACACACTCTTGTTTTTATTTTTACAGTACAGACAATCAAAGTGTTGATCGAATTGGACAGACCAAAGATGTGATTGTATACCGCTTGATGACATCTGGAACCATTGAAGAAAAGATATATAAATTGCAGGTTCAAATACGATGAAGAATTTTTACTTGTTTGGACGTGTACCATTCATATCTAATTCTTTGAAGCAATGATTAGAAACCTTGTTAAAAGGACGAGCTTCTTTTACCTGATTTCAATGGTGATATTTGGTTACATATCTCCTCGTGTTTTTCTTTGTAGCTTGACACTACAAATGTTTGCTTTGTAGGAGTGAAATTTGGTAGCATTTTTTTTTTATTGCAGTGAACTTCTTTTCCTGATACAAAACTCGGGAGTCTAATGTGGGGTTGGGTGCCACTTTCTACTGGGTTGTGCACCGACATGTTCTCCAAGGACATGTCTAGCTTCTAGTTTTAAACTTGCACTTCGTCAAATTGCATTTGCAAGTTTTTTAGTAAAATGAAAGCTAGACTGTGACCAGTGAGATATAATGCCTTTTTTTTTTTCCCGGTCTTCAAGGGGCCTCTGTTTAGGACAGCCACAGAGCAGAAATAACAAACACGTTGCTTCAGCAAGAGGGTCAATATCCTGATACTGTTTCTTGTCATTGTTTGGTCAATGTCCTAATGGACACTATGTGTTCGCGCTAAAAACGTGAAGGGGGTTTTAGGCCTCGAACACACAAGACAAACACCGGGTTTGCAGAGCGTGCCAGTCGATTTGACCTGAAATCGACAAGGTAGAATTTGTAATTTGATCGAAGCCGATAAACAAGGATCTATCGGCTTTTCGCTAGTCGGCAAGAACCGATTAGGAGATAACTAGATCAACCGATTCTGATTGATCCGGATACAAGGTAAAATCGGCTTCGAGAAGGCGATGCGCAACAAAACGAAGCAGATCAAACCTGGGTGAAATCGGCCAAAATCAACAATCGGCGATGCGCAACTATATTGATTCCGTCGACTTGCAGAGAGATCTATGAAGCTAAAGCAATGTAAAAGAAAAGGCTGTAAAAAGTAGGTGTTGTTGGAATTGATTGTTTTTTTTGCTTGGCGTCCACCCCTTTTATAACACGCCTGGCCGATCCGAGTTGCATATGGACACGGTGTGTTTTCCCGTATCGGCCTCTAATGTGATTTCCTTTCCTTTCTAGAAACGGATTCCTTTTCCGAGTCGTTTTACCGATTCCTTTCTGTACGAATATTTCTTCTATTTTTAGACCGATTTCAATACATGCCGAATTTTGGTGCAAACATATGCCCCCCTGTTTTTGGAAGATGATGTTATCTTTCAAAAAGAATATATCGGCTTTTTCACTTGTATCGGCCTGTACAGAAGAATCTTTTCTCGGGAACTACCCCATTAACTGTGCCGTAAAAATCTCGGTGCGTTATGAATGCACAATTGTTCCCGCCTGTTCGCCTCCTTTTTACTGTCGTATAAATAGGGGGTCCCCCCATGGTCATTTTCACGTCTTCGGGCTCTCGTATTGCAAGCAATCGGCCTTTCCCCCCTTTTCTCATCAAGTCCCTTCCATCTCCGATCGGCTATTATGGACCCAACTCAGGTATTTATACCAATCCCTCAGAGTTCCGATCAGTTCTTCTTAGGACCGATAGGAACCGTAACATCCGATTCTGTGATCAACGAAGAAATCCCTAGGCTTCCCTTGTCGGCCGCTGGCTATAACATAGAAGAATGGGACAAAAGCTTCCGTGCTTGGCCCACGGCTCTCAAGGGATGGCGATCATGGTATATCAGAGTCTCGGCCCAAAAACGAGCGGAGTGGGAAAGGTTGGGTATAGCCGAGTGTCTTCCCCTGAGTTTGGCCAATCCTGAAGCTAATGAACCTTTGGTTGCATCGGCTTCTTATTTCTGGTCCGATTCTTTCAACGCTTTTCTTTTTAGGACCGGTCCAATCGGCCCAACCCTCCTTGACGTTGCCCAATTATGCTGTCTTAGACCAGACGGAGCTCAGTTGTCGGCTTTTAGTGGCAAGCCCCACTATAAGCTAACCCGTAAGAAAGGGGAGGGCTGGCGTAGATATGTTCAAAATAACAACAAAGTTAATGGGCCTATATCGGATGAAGAACACGTAGCCTTCCTCAATCTCTGGTTGGATCGGTTCCTCTTTTGTGGCGCCTCTCTCGGCCCGACCCAAACTTATCAGCTAGTAGCAGAACAACTGGTAGAGGGTCGCCACCTTGCATTAGGAAAATTATTTCTGGGTGCTGTATTCCAAACGATGCATTTTATCAGAAGCCGATTGTTTTCTGGTTTTGCCGATTTTGTTGTTGGCAACATAGGGGGCCCCTTGTGGTTCATCCAAACTTGGTTGTACTGTATGTTCGGCCGATCCTTTCTTTCCCAACCTATGAATCAATCGGCTTTTCCTCGCGAAGATTACCCGGAGGATACAATCCCTACTTATATAGCTAGCCGATCCTACGGGGAGAACTTCATTATGTGCTCTGCTGATGATCAAAAAATTACTCCTGCAGCCATGCATAAATACCTTTCCTTCTTCCTGACCTTAGATCGGTCGTCTTTTGGCCAACATGACTTCTTTAGTTATCTTGACGCAGCCGATTATCCTTGGCCTTCTTTTCTTCATTTGGCCGCTGATAGTAGCCAGATGCCCCAGTCAACCCTGGATTTATACAAAATATTTCTTTCCCCTTGTATCTTCCACGTTGGCTTGAATTCCAGGAACCGAACTTTCCAACCATCATATGAGTTTTACCATCCTTCTATTTATGCTCGTCAGTTGGGCTTTGGTCAAGCCATACCCAGCTTCTCCCTTCTTGAGCGTATCGAACCCCGCACCAGAGTGACCAACTCGGTAGCGGCCGAAGTTATTCTTGAACTTGCCGATGAATTCCAAATTGTCCACATGCCCCATTTTATCCTAAATAACCGTCGGTCAAGCGCATTTTCTAACTGGTGGTCTTCGATATCTGACGACCTTTTGATGGATAGAACACCATCGGCAATCCTTTCCCAATTCTTACCTAATTTTCATAGACCGACGGTAGCATCCACCAGCAGCTCAAGTGAAAGTTCGGGTTATACCAATTCATCCAGAGTCGAGGTACCGGAGTTTTATCCTTTTTTCGTTCGTTTTTCGATTGGCTTCTATTAATCTCGTTCTTTTGCAGGAACGGACTGTTACAGATGTTGATACAACAGTAGCCGATCCGACTGCACCTGCTGGGAGTAGTCGACAGAGGCGACCGGGGCAGTCGGTGGGTACCACCGGATATACTTCGGGTACCTTGGGCATCCGTGGTCAGCCTTTGTCGGACTTAGCAGGCCAGCGTCGTCCGAGTAATGCTTCTCCATATCGGCTTCCATTTCCCTTTTCTTTTACTGTCGTAATGCTAACTCTTGGTATTTTTAGAAAGGAGGAGGGGGTCTAATAGGCCATCTCCTAGATCGAGGCGCTCGGCCGATCACTCTCCGGAACAATCGGCTACTGATGTAATCTTGATCTCTTCCCCCCTTTTTCTTAAATGTTCTTATGACGAGTACTCATGTAAACACTTCATTTTATCTTTTCAGCAATCGCCTTCGGTGCAAGTAGCAGGGGTCATAGCCGATCTTCAAGGCACATCTTCGGCCCTTCCTTCTGCGCTGTCCCCGGTGCTTCCTGCTGTGCCATCACCTGCAATTGTTGTGCCGATTTCCCCTGATTCTACTGATCCTGCCAACCTCCTCGGGTTTACTTTGGATGACCTGAGCGACCCTGAGGTGATAGCTACAGATGACTACCCGGCCGACATTAGGCGAATCCTTGATGCTTCCATTACTGCGTCGGCTGCTGTTACTTCCGAGCCGGGTATGCAGGAAAGACTTAACCGTCTTCTTCATGAGGTCATGCAACCCGAGGCGAGACTCCTGGAAAATACTCAATCACTTAGGAATGCAATGGCAACCGTCCAAGCCGATCTCCCTCAAGAAGCAATGAATGCTCTCCTGGACGTCTGTCACCTGGATAGTAGAAGGGAGGCGGTGGAAGCGGCCAAATCCCGAATCGCCCGGAGGGAAGCACAAAAGGCCGATCAGAAGGTCTTGGATGATATGGTGGCTAACGCAAAACTTCTGAAAAGGGAATATGACCAAAGTACCGCCGTCTTAAAGCTAGGCAAAGGCAGAGCTCAAGAGTTGGAGACGGCCAAGGCTAAGTTGGAAGAGCAACTAGCCCAAGTGACCAAGGATCTAGCCGATTGCCAATCCAAGAATATTGAATCGGCTTCTTCTTTGGTAGCCAAGAAAAAACAAATTAGCGAAGTCTTTGCCCAAGTGAAGACTCAATCGGCCAAAGTGATCCCGATTCCAGGTGACGCGAAGGCCGATGACAAGCTTGTTGACAGTATCCAGACTACCATTGGGAAGGCGGCGGCGGCTTTGTCGGGTCTAGGAGCCCACTTGCCCGGATCAGGGTTGTAAAATTTTTATCATGCTGGAACTACTAATCGTGTTGGCTTATGTGGTCGAGTTTTGTGAACAATGTTTTACCTCGTGGTCTGAATCTGTTTCGATCGGCCGTGTCACTGATTTTATATGTATGTGCTTTGGTATTGATTCTTGATGCTCTCTGTGGTTAAGATCCAACCCATATGCTGGGGTAATACGCCTTTAAATATTTTCCGTTGATTGCTTTAGGTAGTATGAATCCGTCTAAGGACTCCAGTATATACGAATTCCCGTCAACCGGCCGATTGATCTTATAGGGCCCTTCCCACGTTGGAGACCATTTGCCGAATCGGTTATCCTTAGACCCAATCCAAAGACGGTTTTCCATACTAAATCGGCTTGATTGAATGATTTAAAAATCACTTTTTTATTGTACGACCGGCAACCATCTCTTTGTTCCTTTTAAGCCGATTTAACGTGATCAGCCTTAGTTCACTAAATCATCTAGATTGTCAAGCATCGCTTGCTTGTATTTATCACCGATACCTTATCCTCGCTCGTAGCCTTATTGAACCGATATTGATTTCAACAGTAAAACGGCTTCTTGTCCGTATACCAACCGAAGGGTGACAATTTAGTTGATCCGTGATGAGACAAATGATAAGCCCATAAAGCCTCCGATAGCATTGAATGCCATCTCCTTGGCTCTTCCCAATTTTTCTTTTATCGCCTTTATCAATGTCTTGTTCGACGATTCGGCCTGTCCGTTGGCCTGAGCGTAGTAAGGGGAGGAGTTGAGTAATTTTATCCCAAGACTTTCCGCAAATCCTTTGAAATCGTTGGACATGAACACAAGACTCGATCAAGAGTGATTGTTTGTGGAATCCCAAACCGATAGACGATGTGTTCATTTACAAAGTCGATCGATTCTTTACTAGTAACCTTCTTGAGTGGTACAGCCTCAACCCATTTTGAGAAATAATCCGTAGCTGCGAGGATGAACTTATGTCCTTTGCTGGATGACGGAAATATTTGGCCGATTATGTCTATACCCCATCCTCTAAATGGCCATGGCTTGATGATCGGATGTAAAGCCGATGTCGGGCCGATCAGATGTTACCAAACTTTTGACACGCTTTGGCATCCTCTATAATATTTGAAGCGGTCTTCTAACATCGCCGCCAAAAATATCCTGTTCGTCTCAAGATCCATTTCATCTTATGAGCCGATTGATGTGACCCACAAATGCCTTCATGAACTTCACCCATCGCCACTTTGGCTTCCTCGGTTCCAGACATCTTAATAACAAACCTTCCATAGTCCGAAAGTACAATACGCCTTCTAGTAGAGCGTATTTGAGTGCTTTGCGCCGACCTTCGCTCGGTCGGCTTGGCTGGATCGACAAATAATCCCTTATCTCGTTTCTCCAATGACAGGTGAACACATAAAATCGGCCAAACGCTTAGCTCGATTGGTCCTCGCCGGCTTTCAATCTTGTACCCTGATGCACATTGTGCCAATCGGTTTGCTTTATCATTAGCTTCTCCGGGGATATGTTCTATGGAAAATGTAGTGAACATCTCGATGATCCGGAGGCATTGATGCAAGTATCTTGGGCTAGTGCATCATCGTTGCATCGGTATTCTCCTCGACTTGTTTGTACAATTAACATCGAATCTCCAAAAGCTTCGACGTCTCTCACTCCGATGCTATCTAACAGCTTGTAGACCCCTTAGTAATGCTTCAGATTCGCTTGATTATTTGAACATCGGCTATTTAGCCGATACATGAAGTCATACTCCCGCTTTCTAGGTGAAACTAATATCACACCGATGCCTTCGCCTTCTTGGCAAACAGACTCCATCAAAATACAATTGCCAAGGAGTTACACTAGTTGTTCCTACTAATGTTTCACTCCTCGTGATAAAATCGGCCACACTTGTCCTTTCACAGCATTTAGCCGATTCATAGGATAACTCAAACTCTGTTAGGGCGTATGCCCATTTACCAAGCCGACCACGCAGGATGGGCGCCGATAATATGTATTTAACTACATCGGTTTTGCATATTATAACGCATTTGGACGCCAAAGATATAATGTCTTAACTTGGTGCAAGCAAAGTACAATGACAAGCATAATTTTTCTACTAAGGGATACCTGGTTTACGCATCTAGAAGACGTCGGCTTAAGTAATATATTGCTCGTTCCTTCCTATCGGCTTCTTGTGTTAAAATCGCTCCAATCGAATCACCTTCACCGATATATATAGTCTAAAAGGTATACCGTGTTTCGTGCGGTCAATACCGGTGGACTCATCGATAACCTTTTATGTCGCCGAAGGCCTTTTGCCGATCGGCTTCCCACTTAAACTCTTGGTTATCTTTAATTTTCAGCAATGTGTGAAGGCCCGAATACGCCCCGACAAGTTTGAGATGAAACGTCGCAAGTAATTGATTTTCCCAATCAACACCGCAACTCCTTTTACTTGCTCGGTGGTTTAGTATCGGCTATGGCTTTCACTTTGGTTGGGTTTACTTCAATCCCTCCTTCATGCACCGTAAACCCAAGAAATTGTCCACCGATACCTCAAAGCACATTTGAGAGGGTTCATTTTTAACCCATGTAACCTTGTGCTTTCGAACATTTTTCTCAGATCGGCTTAAATGTTGCCGCCTTCTCTGGATTTTACCACTACGTCGTCAATGTATATTTCCACAAGATTGCCGATCAAATCATGGAAAATATGGTTCATAGCACGTTGATAAGTAGCACCGGCATTTTTTAAACCGAAGGTCATAACTTTCCATTCATATAGCCCTAAAGCCCCTGACATCCGAAAGCCGCTTTGGGTATATCGGCCGCCATGAATATCCGATTGTATCCGGCGTTCCGTCCAAAAACTTATGATTTTATTCCCAGATGCAGCATCGATAAGCATATCGGCTATGGGCATCGGTACTGCTTTTGGCGTAGCTTTGTTCAAATCTCTAAAATCGACACATACCCTAAGTTTGCCGTTTTTCTTCTTCACAGGGACGATGTTTGAGACCCACTCAGCGTATCGGCAAGGCCGGATGAATTTCGCCTCTAGCAATCGTCCTACTTCTTCCTTTATAGCGTCATACAACGTAGGGTTAAACCGCCTAGGGTACTGTTTGAACGGCCGATATCCCGGTTTTATAGGTAGCCGATGTTCAACTAGCTGTCGGCTTAAACCTGGCATTTCATAATACTCCCACGCAAAGCAATCCTTATATTTCTTGAGTATTTCGACAAACTTTGCTTTATAACTGGGCTCTAATTTTAGCACTTACAAACGTTGGTCTTTTGCTATCCCCTTCACCAATATCGATTTCTTCAAGCAAATCGGCAGAAGTAAATCCTAACCCCTTTCTTTCTTCTTCAAAATCTTCAACTTTTCTTCAGATTCTTCCTGCCGATAGCTCCTTACCTTTTCCTGCAGCTTTCGCTATTGTCTTGCGCTCCATCTTCTTATCACTGCCTGGTCCGATCAAACGTATTGGGTTTAACGCTGATCGCCCGAATCTCGATTTCTCAATACAGATAAAATCGCAATTGTCCAAGGCTTTTCCCGATATGCATTCAGCCTCTTCGTGGCCAATTGGTGTCGTGGCTAGCCATGGCGATATGAGCCGATGTGCCTACCGGGTACGACTTTCATCAGATCGTTGCTCCATCGCACCGGCCGTGCATAGTTGATGGTATGCAACAGCTTAGCATGGATCGATCCCCGCCAAGGAGTACGCTGTAATTGCCTTTAGCTTCAATCACAAAAATGCAATCGGCAAAGTTTTATTACCGATCGCCGCTTCGACACCATTACGCCTTTAGCCTCGCTTGGGTCTCGGTGAAGTCATTTAGCACCATGTTGGTCTTGATTAAGTCTTCATCGGCTTTTCCCAATTTTCTCGAAAGTACTTAACGGCATCGATTGACTGTCGCCCGCCATCGACCAACATACGGGATATTGGTCGGCCATTAATGTATCCTTTTAGATACAATGGTTTCAAATGCCGATGCATGTCTTGTGGTTTTTCAAACACAGCTGGCCTGGTGCTCCGAGGCACAATTGGGCGAACACTTCTTCACCGATTCTTCGGTTCAACTCGGCAGTAAAGTGAATACCATGTTTATATCCACCGGTGGCGTATCATCTCGGATCATCGGAGAACTGGATTCAACCGATTGATCTGAATCACTATCGATCTGTTCCTTCTTTCTCCACTTTTTTTCAAAATCGGTACCGGTCTTAACTTATTAAACGTCCGATCCCTCTCACTCTCCTTTTCGGCTTCCCTTTCTTCTTGTGTTTTTAATCGCTGAAGCCTCCTGCGTTGCGACTTGCTGAGACCCGAAGGGCACCATCTCGGTTTGGGTTCTATCGGCTTTCTTATTTTTCCAGCTAAATTGCCCATTTCGCTGTCAGATTCCATCCTGCTTGCGTTAGCCGATAATTCCTGATTTTGTGAGGACTCTCCTTGTTGTGATGTTGACAACCTTTCATAGATCGGCCTTTTGCTCCTTTCTTCTGGACGATCGTGTATCGGTCTGGACAACCTGTCTTTTACAGATTGGTTTGGCCGACATATAGACGAGTGTTGCATAGGACAAGATGCAACTGTTGGTAAGGTCATCCCTCTTTCCCAGCAAAATTGCCAAAAAGGACATTGCCGATGTTTCTCTTCTTCTGTAATCGTCCGATGTGGCGATTCGCCGCCAACGTTCGTCCCTCCTTTGCCCTGATCGATGAAATCCCTAGTGTTGTTGAGGGCTATACCTTCGACTTATCCTTTCATATTTCCCCAGGAGTTGTGAGAAGGTCGGCTTTGGTTTGAAATCGGCTCTTCTTGGAGCCCTCTCAGCTCGATACCATTTACCGACCTCTAAGTCCCCTCTTGGTTTTACCGTTCTTGAGTTCTGTCCATTTTTATCGGCTTCTATCTGTATGGAGCCGATAGTGATCTCAGACTGCTTTCATCTTTTGATCGTGCTTCAAATCTTTTAGTCGGCTTAATATCTTTCATAGGCCCCTTCCCTTTCTGTGAGCACTGCACCATGTTGACTTGGAAAGGGCCTATATCTATCTGCATAGCCGACTCTTCCGCAAATTTTAGCCTGCCATCAGTGATGGCCGATTGAATCTGTTGTCGAAAAATATTGCAGTCGTTAGTATTATGTGAAAACGAATGGTGCCATTTGCAATACCTTCGCTTTTTAATTTCTTCGGCTGATGGGATGACATGCCCTTCTGGTAACCTTATGAGTTTCTCTTGTAACAATAAATCGAATATTTTGTCACATTTTGAAACATCATATGAATACTTGACCTCCGCCCTATTTTTCGTCGGCTTGAGCAGAGAGCATACGAGTGGCTTTTTAGGACCTTTGATCCACTCGGCTATGTTCACTTCTGCTTCGTCGTCAGAGGTGTCGCCCGAATTGTAATCTACCATGTTTACTTTGGCCTTTTCATTGCCGTTTGTCTTAAATCTATCTTTAAACCCTTTGCTCTCTGCATATCGGCTTTCATGTGCCGATACGCGATGGAGTA
Source organism: Rhipidocladum racemiflorum (assembly GCA_036346355.1). Lineage (NCBI taxonomy): Eukaryota > Viridiplantae > Streptophyta > Magnoliopsida > Poales > Poaceae > Rhipidocladum > Rhipidocladum racemiflorum. The sequence goes on along the minus strand of CM070575.1, from coordinate 1,226,499 downwards.
GGTGGCCTAAGTCGGGGAACTCCTGGCCCGATAGTTTCTCTTTTAACGGCGGGATTAACCCTTGGAACGCTAGATCGGCCAATTGATCATCGGGCAATGTTACACTGAAGCATCTGTTTCGTACGCCTCTAAATCTCTTGATATAATCAGAGACCGATTCACCGTACTTCTGTCGGACTGAACTAAGATCGGAAATCCTAAGCTCCATAGTCCCTGAAAAGAAGTATTCATGGAATCGGCTTTCTAAATCGTTCCACATGTGTACCGAATTTGGGGTAGATTCGTGAACCAAGTGAACGCAGCGATAATGATAAAGGGAACAATCTAATTTTTAATCCGCTTGATCGCGGCAGCTTCCCCACATTGAGCCATGAATCGTCCGATATGCTCAATTGTGGTAATAGAATCATCCCTGAGAATTTAGCAAAATCTGGTATCCTAAAGTTGTGGGGTATGGCATTCGGTCTATGTAATCGGATACGGCTTCCAGAGCCGATCACTCTCCCTCCGGGTTGTAAACCGAATCGCTCTCTCAAAACATTGGCAATTTGTTACGCCCAATTAACATTGTCGGCTTAGGTGCAGCCGGACACGGCCAATTCTCATTGTTTGCGCCCTGCCCCCCGAGTGCAAACTCGGGTCTTTGTCCAACTCGCACCTCAGGAGGTCTTGGTGCTGCGTCATAATCGCGATTAAAACCTAATGCATCGGGTATGGGCGCGAAAGGTTCGACGTATGGCACCACCCTATATGGTGCTTGTTTCATGGTTGTGGCCCCTCGTGATTGTGGAACCTGTCCCATTTCGATCGGCTGATAAGCCGATAACCCGATGTTATTGGAGGGCGCACTTGATTGATTTGATGCGCCTATCTTGGCTCCATCCGTGTGCCCATGGTAGTGTGTGAACCCATCTCTCTCAGATGCTTGGTTTCAAACAAAGAGGTTGAGCCGCATCATGATAGGTGCTTGAGCCGACACGCCATCGTGTTGGTGTTGGGTGCTATGGAATATACTGGGTACGTAGGGATGGTTTGTGGTGGATCTAGCAGGCTTCCAGACGCAGCTAATTCTTGAGCAATTGTTTTCACACTATTTTCTATCATCGGCTTTAAAGTAGATACTAGAGCCGATGATTGATTAATCAATGCGTGATGGACAGATTGCTCGATCATACTTGATAAATCAGCTTGAGCGGGTGCGTATCGGCTTACCGATTCAGATGTTGAATCTCCGATAGGATTGATGCTTGGGAGTGCAATCTTTTGAGTAACGCCACGGCGTGTTTTCTGGAAGCATCGTAGCATCATTTCCTCCAGAGCTGCCTTTCGATCTTCGATTTCTTTCCGTTGCTCAGGGGTTAAATCGGCCATCTGAGGCGCGATTATGGCATCGGTGTTGATATCGGCGGTGACTGCGGGCTTGTCGGTTGACGACATTCTTTTTGGGTCCCACTGGCGTATAAAATATGTTCGCGCTTAAAAACGTGAAGGGGGTTTTAGGCCTCGAACACACAAGACAAACACCGGGTTTGCAGAGAGCGTGCGGTCGATTTGACCTGAAATCGACAAGGTAGAATTTGTAATTTGATCGAAGCCGATAAACAAGGATCTATCGGCTTTTCGCTAGTCGGCAAGAACCGATTAGGAGATAACTAGATCAACCGGTTACAGTTGATCCGGATACAAGGTAAAATCGGCTTCGAGAAGGCGATGCGCAACAAAACGAAGCAGATCAAACCTGGGTGAAATCGGCCAAAATCAACAATCGGCGATGCGCAACTATGTTGATTCCGTCGACTTGCAGAGAGATCTATGAAGCTAAAGCAATGTAAAAGAAAAGGCTGTAAAAAGTAGGTGTTGTTGGAATTGATTGTTTTTTTTGCTTGGCGTCCACCCCTTTTATAACACGCCTGGCCGATCCGAGTTGCATATAGACACGGTGTGTTTTCCCGTATCGGCCTCTAATGTGATTTCCTTTCCTTTCTAGAAACGGATTCCTTTTCCGAGTCGTTTTACCGATTCCTTTCTGTACGAATATTTCTTCTATTTTTAGACCGATTTCAATACATGCCGAATTTTGGTGCAAACACTATGGTTAGTTCTTATGTGTACCTGCGACCGGTTAACTCGACTGTGTATTTCATTTCCATGTAGGGCTGCCCATGCGTGGAAGCCAAAAGACGAACGATTCACTACTCGAACATACTCACCGCCGAGCAAGACAAGTTCAGAGAGCCCTGAAGAAATCAAGGCTAAAATCAACCGGCTGTGTCAGAAACCCTCGCTAACACGGTAGCTGACGGTGATCGAGACTTGAGCCGTCGGGCAAGGCGGCGGCGACCCAAGTGATCTGCTTGGATGGCCTCAGTGTGCAGACATGCAACACGTACTGTCCGTCTAAACCTTTCCTTTTTTTTCTTTTGTTGATCCTGGTTATAATTGATGCCACGGATGTTCTTCGTGCTCGGGCAAAGGCAGAGTCGCCGGATGAACCTATACTTGGCCATTCCATATCCGTGTAGTGTAGTTGGTACAGCATAGGCAAACGCTCTCTGGATTAGTTCAGAGACCTCAATTTCTACCGCGACATGTGCAGCCGTGAAAAAGAAATCTTAGCTGCTTCCTCGTTCCAACCATGCACACGATTTTGGAAAAAAACAAACAAACAAACACTACTCCATCAAACGTTATTTCAATCCCTTACACGGTCAGGGTAGCCTCGAAAACGAGGACAGAAAATTCAATTCCGAACATGTCCCAAATGGTCATCTAGATGAAAGAAACCAATTGGATGACCGAATACATACCCCTTTTTTTAAAAGAAAACAGGATGACTAAATATAGAACTGACAAAAACCTGCTGAAACCTGAAAGCGACCATAGTGGCTTGATGCAAGGAATTCAAGCTATGTCCTGGTTTTCTCCTGATCGACATGATGGTTACATCCTCCAAACAATATAGAACATGTGTGAAGCTGAAGATACATTACAAAATTTAATCAAGCTGCAGTCAGTAGATGGCAACTGACCAGTGGGTGCCATGTGATTGATATTATCTTATTTGTGTTGATGTATACTCGAACTCTAGAGTTTTAGTTGACGAATTCTGAAACTACTCCTATAGGTATTCGCTATAAATGTAGCATCCTATTGTATAAAAGAATCAATTAGATAAAAGAGTTTGCCTCTCTATATTCTGTGTTTTTTGTGGTTATTCTATTTGTTCTTCGAGGCTGAACTGCATCGAATTTCAACCGATATTAAGCGATTAATCTACTGCAAGCCGTATGCCAGTTTGAAGCACGTGAGTTAGTCTCATATGAGCAGTTTCTTTAATCCTGCATATTAATTACTCTAATTACCTAGTTTAGTTGTTCTTAATTGATAATTAGAGAAAAAATTCGCCTCGACACAACGCCTCGCTGTCACCGGCCACTACTACTCCCTACGTGCTGCCAAGCAGCGGTCACGCGTGTCGACCGCTCCCACCAAGCCGCCTCGAGGGCGGGCCTAGATTTGCATGTGCATGCCGATCGAAGCTCCAATTAAACCACCATTGCCCAAAGACATGCCCGTCGGTTCCGTCGAACCCCACTGCCATGTGCATTGCTTGCCGCCTAGAGCTCCCACCAAGCCCCACCGCAGGATACAAGCCGCCGGCTGGCCGCCGCACCCGAAACACCGAACCAGCATCGCATTGGAACCGTCGAGCCACCGCCACCCATAGCCACGCACCCGAGCCACATAGTGCACCGACAAATTCCGCTGCGCCGCCATCACATGTGCCCCCGAGCGCCTCACCGATGCCGCCGCTGAGCTCGCCGCGCCGCCGTTGGACATGCCCGTCGAGCGTCTCTTTATCCCCGCCACCACGTGCTAGTATCCTGTTGAGCTCGTTGCTTTGCCGAGCGCCGCCCAAACAACTGGGGCTAGGGTTAATGGGAGTCTTGATTCTAACCGGTAAATTTCAAAACTACCTATGAAGGGTTTTAGATATAAATATAGCATTCTGTTATACAAGAAAATCAATCTACAGTTAATAAAGAAAGAAAAGAGCTAATGTCTCTTATATTCTGTGTTCATCTATTATAATTATTCTTGGATAATTCTTTATTAGCATTGGGAGGATAGTCTATTCTTCAACCCTAATAAACCGCTCTACCAAACCGACGGCGGCTGCCCACGGACAAGTCCCGTGTAGTTAGCTGTTTCTGCAGTTTTGGCTCACCACCGGTGATGGCCTGCTCGCTAGGCGAGATCTCATTTACTACCTGCGTCCGCCAAAAATAGGGTTTTAATTCATGAACTTCTGTAGTAATACGCGCTCTGTTTTTTTCTTCTCAAAATAGGTAGAGATGCTCTGGTAAGCTTTCCTAATGCCCTAGCATCCAGGATGTGAATGATAAATCATGTGAAACAGGTCCAGAAATTTCAAGAAAATAGCAAGATGGCTAAGTTATGATTAAGAAACAAATAATCCGTCGGTGCAAGTCACCCAGCAGTAGGACTCTAAACAGGTCGAGTTTGAGCGAGTATGGCTTTATAAACTCGAGTTCGGTAAAAAAAAAAAAAAAAAAAAAAAAAAAAAACTCGAGTCGAGTTTGTGCAAGTCTGAATTTGGACCTAAATTCAAGTTCAGCTCGGTTTAAGCTCAAGTAGGCTCGAGTTCAGCTCGAATAAACTCAGTAACAATTAATAATTCAATATGCATTTATTTTCAATAATAAAAAGTACTCCAGTTCGAGCTCTGCTCAAGTAAACTAGGTAAAAGTTGACGTGCAATAATATTTAACAAGTGATTTGCAAATTAATCAAGCTCGTGAGCTTTCGAGCCTGACTCGGGGAAGCTTACGAGCCCGCGATCAAACTCGAGCTTAGTTTGTTTAAAGCTCTATACGAGCTTAAATCGATTATATAATGTGCCAAGCTTAAGTAGCTCGTGAGCCTCGAGTTTGTTTTACCGTCAGGGATAGAGGCATGCCTCACGCCGCCTGAGCCTAAGCGTAAGATCTACTACAATAAATTCGTGCAAAAAATATATTAAAAAATTAGTAGAATTACAGCTTAACCCAGTAAGAAACGACGGCCCGAGGTAACTAAGACCATCTCCAACCATATTCCCTTCATTTCATTCCCTTCCCCATTCCATTCCTTTTATTTTTATTCATCTCCAACAGATTCCCTTTAAAGGGAATTGTATAGGGAAAGGAGAGAGAATCCCTTCCTGGAGGGAATAGAAGAGAGAATCCTGCATCTGAGGGAATCTGAAGGAACTCACTGAAATACCGAAAGCGAATTAATCCTTCGAAGAAAATGAGGGAGGGGACGGGAATGGGTTGGAGATGGTCTAAGAAGTAAGAACCCAGTCTGGCTTTTACCGCTACCGGCAGGTGAGCGGTGAGCCCATCCCCGCAGGGGACGCGCGTCACATTTGATTTGGAAGTAGCGGCTTAGTACAGTACTGGTGTCACATCACTATCAGCCGTAGCTACTGGTATGAGTAGTGTGATATGACGTGATGATCTTATCCGCCTTATCTTTGTCCAACCCATTCCATCTCACGTCATCACTGACCCCCCCCCAACACGCATCAAACCTCGTTCCGTTTCCATCCTAGCTACTAAGCTTAAAGCTCTCCCCCTCTCTCCGCTCGAATCCCCAGTCCGACAGAAGCAGCCGTATGCAGCTCAAGGCTACTAAGAGCTGAGATTTCACAGGCTCCTTCATCTCGTGGTAAGTTTCAGTTGTAGGATTGTTCGTCGACGGAGGATCGATGTTGGCCATCTTCCAGAAGCAGGTCGCGCACGCTCCCCAGGAGCTCAACAGCCCCCGGAGCAGCGCCGCCAAGCCCAAGAACCCCGACGAGATCCTGGGGGAATTCCACGCCGCGCACCCCGCCGACGCCTTCTCCACGTCGTTCGGCGGTGGCGCCGCGCTCGCCTGCCTCGCCGCGCACGCTCGCGGCCTCTCCGGCCACCAGAGGTAAACTGTCGCGTACATATATTCCAATCGCTTGCAAGGACTGCGCGCCAAGTGAATTAATGCAATGGCAAGAAATACGGGGATGGTAAGATTGTAACCAATGGTTTCTTTCTTGGCAAATATATATATATATATATATATATATATATATATATATATATATATATATATCAATTCCTGCAGGATGTTCTGTGGGCTTGACGACATCTACTGCGTGTTCATGGGGAGCCTGGACAACCTGAGCAGCCTGATCCGGCAGTACGGGCTGTGCAGGAGATCCACCAACGAGGCGGCGCTCGTCATCGAGGCGTACCGCACCCTGCGGGACCGCGGCCCCTACCCCGCCGACCAGGTCGTCAAGGACCTCTCCGGCTCCTTCGCCTTCGTCGTCTTCGACAACAAGTCCGGCGCCGTCTTCGCAGCGCTGGTACGTACGGTCTATAGTTGCAGAGCCTTGTGAATCGAAGTATTATAATTGCATGTCAGTTGCTGTAGCAGCGGTGACTAGATGCCTTTTCTTCTTCTTCCTGCTGCAGAGCACGGATGGCAATGTGCCGCTGTACTGGGGCATCGCGGCGGACGGGTCGGTGGTGATCTGCGACGACCGGGCCGTCGTGAAGGGCGGGTGCGGCAGGTCGTACGCGCCCTTCCCCGTGGGCTGCATGTTCCACAGCGAGGGCGGGCTCAAGAGCTTCGAGCACCCGATGAACCGGCTCAAGGCCATGCCGCGGGTGGACAGCGACGGCGTCATGTGCGGCGCAACATTCAAGGTGGACACCTTCACCAAGATCAACTCCATGCCGCGCGTCGGCAGCGCCACCGACTGGGCCGCCTGGGACGACGCCACTCTAATGTCCTCGCGCGCGCCATCGCCCTGATCTCTCTCTCTCTCTCGTGCCCGGATCCATGTGCTTCTCCGTTCTAAACCAGGACCCCAAAGCAAATTGGAGTGGCATACCGCAGCGTGGAAGCACGCCTTTCTTTCTTTCTTTCTTTCTTTCTTTCTTTCTTTCTTTCTTCCTCCCTCAATTTGGACTTACTGTTGCTCTCCTCGTTTCACTCATGGCGATCGATGTACATCCTCTTCTCTGGTGCGCGTGGCATGTGACGAACGAAATAAGAGTTTGCTTCCAACTTATGATGGGCTTGGGTGCAGTACGTACATCTTGTGCAAGTTGCCTAGCTGGTTTCTTTTGCCTGACATTAGTTCAGTACCAAAAAAAAATTGGAAGTGTATAGACATCTCCTAGATGTTTTTGTTTTAAATAAGATACAAATTTTGAATTATAAGATTAAAAATTCAACCAAATCATAGGATCTCAGCCTATGTCGTACCTTCTGCCACTGTCGTACCTTCTGCCACGCCGGCACAGCGCATGGCACGCTTGCGTTGCACTGTACACACCAATTGCCACGCATGGCCTATGTAAGTCTAGCCCATACCTCCACATCTATCTCTGCATACAAAACACAATCGCATATAGCGATTAGCCCGTGCCGAGTGCTCAAATACAAACAACTATATAAGCGATCTATTGTATGTATTATTTTTAGTGTTATCTATAAATGATATGAAAATGTATCATAGATAGGTGTTGTCTATACTACTGTACATGTCTAAAGGTTTGATTACATCATACTTGCATATTAAAGGAGGGTTCCGATTAGTTATGCACGTCCGCACACCTCTGCTGCCCCCGCGTGGTTAGTCAAGGCGCCAAGCGCCCATGGCCGCCTCGCTCGTGCCGCCACAGCGACGCCGATCCATGGCAGTGATGCTACCTGCCGAAGACTCCGCTTGCAATGTGGTGTGGACTGTGTGGTGGTATCGTGCGATGAGGGAAAAGTACGGGTGAAAATGGTTGGATACGGATGGATTCATATTATATTTTAATAGTTTTTTTCTTCAAATTCGAAGTCCTATACGGATAAACTTGACGCGGATACGAATTCAGAGTAATAAGTATACAAATACAAGATGAGTTTTGATCGCAACGTATAAAATATGTGAATAGTACGTGCGTATAGAAAAAACATATGTCAAACGCATACAATCATCATTCAACACGAGTATATGATATAAGTCCTACACAAATTAAATTTGTGTAGCCTGAGATGAGAACAATGTGTATAAAACCTACAAAGCTTAAAGTTTGAATGGATGTCAATAATTTTCCAAATTATTTTTTAATAATAGTTATTTTCATAATATTAGAAATAAATAAGCGGTCAATTCGAATTTGGTGCATATATTGTGTACTACCTTGAATTCATATTTACGTACATATTGTGCGCGCACGTACTTTCTATATTAGTTTCAGATAGCAGCCTAAGAGCATCTCCAGCAGAGCCCCTAAACCAGCCCCTAAACCTTAAAATAGAGAGTGTAGTAAAAAAACAGATCCAGCAGGGCCCCAACTCAAGCCCCTAAAATTAGGAGGCCCCTAAATTTGCCTCCTCAGCCCCAATTCCCAAGGGGCCCCAACTCAAACCCCTAAAATTAGGAGGCCTCTAAATTTGCCTCCTCAGCCCAAATTCCCAGGGAGACAAGTACAACTCCTATTATTGAAGATAGGGAAATACATGAGAGGCTTCGAAATTTTTATCATGTTTTGAAAATTTTAAATTTAAATTTGAAATATCATGTTTTTAAATTGTAAATGTTAATATGCTTATGTTTTATGTATTACAAATATTTTTGATTGGATTTTAGTGGTGTCAAATGAAGATTATACATAGCGGATATGTCAAAATAGGAGAAAAAGTAAAATAGAAACGAGATTTAAAAATGTTACTTTGACTTCATAGGCTTCAAAACAGTGACTTAAAAATAGAGTGAGCCCTAAATCCAAAATAGTGACCTGCTTTTGCGCCTCACGAGATGCTCTAACCCAAAATAGTTTTTCTAAGCCCAATCCAAAACGGAATCTAGATAGAATTTGACTCGATATCTAGGTTTGGATCCGAAACTGGTAGATACCACATCCTCTAAATCCGATATTGAATACGAATTGACCTATCCGGATCTCGTATCGGATCCAGCTGGATAATAAAATGTGTTCTCGAATATGATTCCGATGATCTTAGTCTGGATCGAACACGAAATGTTCGACATGTCTTCACTCATAGAGGAAGAGGTTGCTGGGCCACACGATTGGGATGTGTTGCAGCGAGTAGGGGAACATGTGCGGGCGCGCGAGACAAGTGGCAGGGCGGGACTTGGAACCGATGGGAGAGCTCCGGCCAGCTTTGCCGTCTTTTCTTTTCTTTTTTCAGTGGATCTCCACTGATGCAGCTTGTTCAGGGTTCAATTAAGGGGGAAAAAAAGGTATAACTATTTTAAGATTAATCTCAAATTAAATAGGTATAAATTTAAAGTCACATTCTCTAAGATATATACCAAGTGTGTCTTCTCCATCTATCTCCCTGTTCTTCTTTCCCAACATACTTCCCCCACCTCTTTATTTCGTCTCTCACACAAAAATTTAAAATTAGAACATCTAAACTTTAAAAATTTTAAACAGGAGGTTTCAGCTCAAAAAATTAAATAAAAAAGTTCCAAATTAGGAAGTTTCAACTCAAAAAGTTTCCAAATCGAAAAGTTTCAACTCATAAAACTTAGAAAGTTTCCAACTCATAAAACTTTCATGTCAAAAGTATAATAATACAGGGTTACGGTCAGAAACGTTTCAAATCGAAAAAGTTTCAACACGAAAACTTTTAAACAAAAAAAAATTAATCGAAAAGTTTCAACTCATAAAAGATTCATATCAAAAGTATGATAATACGGTCAGTGGCGGACCCAGCAAAAAAAATTAGGTGGGGCGAACTTGAGCGACAAACTCGACCAAAAATAGACATATACTACATAGACACCACATTTGTATTCCAATCACACACATTAGAGTGTAAACGGTAAATGAATGACGTAGAAGAAGATTTAAGATGATACCTCTCACATGAAGAGTAAACACCAATTTTTTAACCATATAATTCAAAATTCATCAAATGATAAAAAGATAATAGATCATCTTATCAATTTAACAATAGATAAATGAGGACGAGTGAGATACAATGAATGGATCATATACTAAAAAGTGATTAATATTATGGAAAGACATACCACTACTTAAGCACTAAGCACGTCTTGGTTATCTAAGTTTTGTTGGCAAGTCCATTCTCCGGTTTTTGATGGTTTGAAACCTATTCTTAATGTTATCACAATCAAGTCCTTTAAAAATGCCCTTCTCAATGTAGCACAACATCAATTCATTGAGCCAATCACCAGACATCTTATTGTGCAAATTAGTCTTGATTAAGTGCATAACTAGTAGCTGGGGCGGCTGCCCCACCGTGCCTAAAGGGAGGGTCCGCCCCTGAATACGGTTTTGTTAGTTTACGATCAGGTCAGAAAAGATGCAAATTGAATAGTTTCAACACGAAAATTTTTATTTCAAACATTTTCATCAGAAAAGTTTTAACTCGGAAAGTTTCAATTTGATAAACTTTCAGCTAGAAAACTTTTCAACTGGGAAATTTCAACCCAACAAATTTTTTAACTGAGAAAATTTCAACTCAGGAAAATTCAAATCGAGAACTTTCAAATAAAAATTTCAAATTGAAATTTTTTATTACACATGGATGCACCCCGTGTGTGTGTATATATCCAACCTTATATGTGGAGGTGGCGTACTAAGATAGAAATTTTCTGATAAAAAAAAACACATGCATGCACTAACATAGAAAGTACATATGCATGCAGCCCGCGTCTGGTCAAGGCCCATATGCGCATGGAGCTCCATGAGCAGGTGAGCGCACGCGTGCGCTTCCGTAAATTAACATTTTCGAGAGAGAAAAATTCTATGGCACTAAATACCTAATAGCATTCTTTATAAAAACTAGACATGTGATAAATATAGATCTCAAAATAATTAAATTTTTTCTCTCTCAATATATACCATATATGTTTACTTTGAGAGATATACTATAGATGATTTAAGGCACACGGCGCGGTAGAATTTCTTCCGGGTTTGTCCCACCGACCGGCCGGCCGGTGGCCATGGGCCATGGCGCTGGTACTCAGTAACTCAGGACAGCTGGCTGGACGGCCGACGGCGCGTGGCGGAAGGGACTCGGCTGAACCGAAAGCCCCCAACGCCCACCCTGTGGTCGGTCGTATCGGGCTCGGGGCCGCCACAATTGCAGTTTATCTGGCCCGTGCGAGCTGGATAACGCCTGCAAGGGTGGCCGCATTATTCCACCCGTGCCGTCCCTCTGCCTGCCATCAAGGATGGTGAATGCGAGTATCGTGTGTGTTGTAAAATGGAGTTCATCGCATCAATCAATAACACATCAATAAAAACACACATAAAAGTTAGGACATATATACAATAAAAAAGGCAAAGTACTATCCCTTTCAATAGCACGTTAATAAAAACACACAAATAAAAGTTAGAACATATATACAATATAAGAATGCAAAGTATTATCTCCTTATTACTCCCTCCGTCCCAGTATATAGGGCATATTAGTTTTCAAATTTTGTCCCAAAATATAGGGCACCAAATCAATTTAGTCCCAAATCTTCCAAACTTACCCCTCCATTGTGTCTCTTAGTTTGTTGTGCCTTGCAGGTAATTAATCAGTTGGCATTGAATTGCGTAGAATCAAGAGAACTAATAGGGGTAATATAGATATAAACTTGTTTGCATGGCTTTGTATTGGTCTTGGTGAAACAAATTATACGCCCTATATACTGGGACGGAGGGAGTAGATTAATTCTATCTGTACAAAGGGGTGCTCAATATATAGCAAAACTGACAAGAGATAGATTTGGATCTACCCACCAATAGATATAGTCCTTTCATACATAGACTGAGATTCTATCTATATCATAACACTCCCCTTGGACGAATAATGCATAATGCACATGTCTCGTTAAAAAACTCCTCCCAAAAATTCAATGAAAAAAAGATGGAGGAAAGAGTGCATTGCAATCGCACTCCATATTGCACTAGTTGTCTCATTAAAAACCTTCATGTGAAAAATTTCAGGAAAACTCACTAAGAAAAAAGAGCATAATTTATAATCTTCAGGATATAAAATATGATCTTCAGGATTATGCAAAAAGGGTCATGGTTCAGGGATTTACTCCCCTTGAACTCTGCAAATCTCTAGGTCGTCTTATTACAATGCCATTAACAGATCTTTAAAAAATAGATTTTGGCAAGGACTTAATTAGTGAACAAGTCTGCTAGATTTTTCACATGAATTAGTTTGTAATATCTTTACCTCATCACCCTTCAGGAGTTCGTGAGAATAGAAAAGTTTAGGGGTAATATACTTTGTGATATTGCTCTTTACATAACCCATTTGCATTTGTGCAACACAAGCAGCATTATCCTCAGAGATAATGGTGGGGATCTGGGCGGTATTAAGACCATATTACTTCTGAATATGGCTAATCACGCATCTCAGCCAAACACACTCATGTGAGGCTATAATCTCTGAGTGGTTGGTAGAAGTAGCTACCAATGTCTGTTTAAAAGACTACTAAGAAATTGCTGAACCACCCCAGAAGAACACAAAACCAGTCTTAGATTTGGCGTTGTGGGGATCAGACTGATAGCCAACATCCATATATTCCATCATAGTTAACTCTTGGTTCTTTTGGAAAAACAATCCAAGATCTTGAGTATCTTGGAGATACATGAGTAAAGTCTCGACACCGACCCAATGCCTTCTGGCTGGGGTTATACTATATCTTGCTAGCATATTGATTGCGAATGCAATATCAGGCCTTGTGCAATTAGCAAGATATATAAGTATGTGTAGGGATGGCAAAAATACCCGTGGGTCCGGGTTTGGGTCCAAATTTGGACCCACGGGTATACGAGTTCGGATCCGAGTCCGGGTTCGGGTTCGGGTCCGGGTCTCATGTTGGACCCGTGGGTACCTAGACCCGGACCCAATTCCAAGGTAGAAGGTGAGGTGAGTTCAAAATAGATTAGCATGTACCTATGTCACAAGCCACACCATAGCTCAATGGAAGGAACCATGTGATTGAATCAAGAGGTTTTGTGTTCAAGACCCATTCTAGCTAATTTTTTTCATGTTATTTGAATACCTCATGCATGCATACTCAACTAACGGGTTCGGGTCCGGGTCCGAGATTGGACCCGTGACTAAATTCGGGTCCGGGTCCGGGTCCACAGTTCGGGTCTCGGGTCCGGGTCCACGGAGGTTGGACCCGGAGGGACCCGGACCCGGACCCGTTGCCATCCCTAAGTATGTGACTTCAGATTTTAAAACTTTCTTATTTTTCATCTTTGATTTGAAAAGGGTCTTTATCCACTTCAAGGGAACTCGTAACCATCGGAATCTTAAAATGGTGAGATTTAATCATATTAAATCTTTCCAATACCTTCTTGGTATATGTAGACTGGTGTACAAAAATTCCTTATGAAAAATGCTCTAGCCACATGCTTAAGTAATATTTGGTTTTACCCATATCTTTCCTCTGTGGTTCCTACTTCTGCAAATGTCTCTACGGAATTAGTCCCGTGCACCTGGAGGCCTCTCCCTCCTTTTATCATGAGGGTCAAGAGTGGATTCAATATTTTGCTAGGGTATTTTCACTCTTTTAGGTGCATATACTATAGGTATATGAGATTTTTCACTCCCTTATGATCAGTGGATGCATTTTGCAGATTAATAGTATTTATTGCAGATTTATTATCCTTCAAACTTCAAGTTCGATCTCTTTAATGCATGGATCTAAGGACTGAGCATTTTTTTAATGTGGTACTTATCTCTCGCTAATGCCGAAAAAAGTCTTGAGTACAATTAGTGTATCGAGCCGTGCACAGATCCCCTATCATAGCCTCTAAGTATTAAATAATTGACGGATATTCATAACCTACATGGATCCTTAACTTCCAGTGAGGTCCTATGATGGTATGCTGTGGTGGAAAGATTGGCATGTATACAACACATTTAAATTTTCACATGTGGGAAGTACTTAATTCTTTTTCACGCACTATTTGCAACGAGGAAATTCCATGATATACAGTTGATCTGAGTTGAATCAATACCGTAGCATGCAGCACTGCGTGGTTCCAACAGTTGGTGGGTAGCCTTCTATTATGTAAGAGTGGCCAAGCAATAAGTTTTATTGTTTAATTTAATGACTACGCAAGGATATTTTGAGTGTGAACATGAGGTATGAAATGCTCTACAGTAATTCCTAGCGCTATACAATAATCATTAAATGCATTTGAGGTAAATTCACCAGCATTGTCCATTTGAATAGACTTGATCATTTCTTTTGTAATGGAAACCCTTAATAATTTGGGCAATTAATTTAAAAGCATGATTTCTAGTAGATAAGAGACATATATAGAGCTGTCGGGGGTCGGATAGACCCCACAAAATTACCTCGGGTGCCACAAGGGGCGCGGGCTCACTGCTGCCCGAACAACCGGGAGGCCGTTCCCCGGGACGACCTAGCCAGGCGCCACGAGCAGCACGAGGTCGTTCCCGCCCTGGTCACGAGGAGGTTGTTCCAAGGGACGGTCTAGCCGGGACCTTTTTGGAGGTCGCATGACCTGGTGGACCGGTAGCTCGTGCTCGGGCCAAAGTGGCCGAGTTCGGAGTTAGACGTTAGCCGACCTGACGTGATCCCGAGGTCGGTAACTACCCGCTGCGTAACCTCCGCTAGTTCGTTGCGATCCCCGCGGGAACGTGACAGGAGTGTAGGATCCGTTAGTTACCACGTTGGACCTGGTCGGACGTGGAGTTAGTGGGTTTGAACAAGCACACCCCTTTGTAAGCTATAAAAGCATCCCCACCATGAAGGGGACAAACAACTTTTTCTGCACAAAGATATACACGAGCTGGAGTAGGGCTATTATCTCCTTCTTGAGAGGCCCGAACCAGGGTAAACTACAGTGTCCCTGCCCGTTGAAGCCCAGCGAGTCACTCCTCTGAGTATCCCTATCACGTGAGAAGGGGTCGCAGTTGGTCCCTCCACCAACAAGTAAGCTCGGCGGGGGCCTGCTCCCCAATCGTCGACAGCTGGCGCCGTCCGTGGGGACCGACTTTCCCTTTCGTGAGGAATCCCGGAGGATGACAAATTCCCAAGATCGCCAGGGCCTCGGCTCCCCCGGAATTGAGGAAGAAGACAAGCAGTTCTTCGACAATGGGGCCGCCAACGTCGCTGGCCTTGGGAATCACGACGGTTCCCGGAGCTTCTCCGTGGAAACCGCCGCACCGAAGCAGTTCTTTCGCTCCCAGCTCGACGCCCTCTCGGACGACGAGTATGACGGGCTCTACGATGGTCTGGACATCCCCGACCTTTCGAAGCTCGACCAGGGGACCGCCACGGGAGACACCGTGATGTCCCCTCGCGATCCGGCCAATCCCGTGAACATCTTCGTTGCGGAGGAGGATGGAAATGTCGGAGCAAATCCCGGCCGAAATCGTCTTCACCGCCACGGCGGCCAAGGAGCACTCGCAAGCATCTTCGACCGGACATCGCCGCCTTACGGCAAGAAGTCCGTGGTGGCCCGCCAACAAGACCAGGGCGAAGTTCGTGAGAATTTCCACGCGTCACGGGACTCGAGTTCGCGGCGACGCATTTAACGAAGCTCGTCACCTCGCGTTCCCCCGAGCGGGGAACGCCTTCAAGCCTTGGCCACGGTGGTGCGCAACCTCAGAGAGTTTCCTGAGCAGGTCGACCTAGAAGCCATGGGTGCGGCTGTGGCCGACGACCTCGAAGAAATTGCCACAGACATAAAAGCGGCGGAAGCCTCCCGAGAAAGGGACACCCAGAGCAATTCCTGGGAACGCCGCCGCCAGGCGTCCGAGCGCCTCCACCCCGACGACTCGCGCAGCCGTACCCGGAGTGACCGGCGCGAACGCGACCGGGCTCGGGAGGGCACCCGGAGCAATTCCCGGGGGCTCCCTCGGGACCAACGGAATGCGAGCCACGGGCAGAACCGGGCCGAACGTTCCTCTTCGGGCCACTCTCCATCCTACAGGCATAGGGAGATATTCTCTCGCCTGGGCCCACTAACCTCGGGCTCGGCCGGTGGGCATCGCCGGCCGCCGCGCCATAATGACCGTCCCGACAGTCCGTTTTGGTGGGGCATTCGCGACGCCGCTACGACGTGTGACCTGGCCAATAAGGTTCAAGCCGGGTCACATCGAGATTCGATGGGACTCGAGAACCCGACGATTTTCTCTCGATCTACACCACGGCCATTCTAGCCACGGAGGTGATGAAAGGGTCATGGCTAACTTTACGCCCACGATCTTTGGGCCGGGCCGGCTCGGGCGTGGCTATTCAACCGAAGGAAAACTTCGATCCGGTCCTGGCACGGTGGCGGCACCCTCCGGCCAACTTCCAGAGTCGCTACGCCCGCCGGGAAGGAGCGCGACCTCGGCGTCTGATCTGAGACGGGCGAGACCTTGCGCCCGGTTCGTCCAGCGCTTCATGCAAATACGCAATTCCATCCCAAGCATCTCGGACGAGGCGGTTGTCCGGGCTTTCAAGTTTGGGGTCCGAGACGTCCGCTTTACTCAGGACCTCGAAATTCACCCGGACATCACGGCCAACGAGCACATTCCGCATGGCCGACCATTATGCCAACGCGACGCAGGCACCCAATGGAAGAAGCATCGGGCGAAGGAAAGCCGCCCCTCGGCCGGACTCGAAGGGCGTCAAGCCGAAAGAGCGTGAGCTCGATCGAGAAAAAAATCAAACAGAAGAAAAAACCCTCCGTCTCCGACATGGTGGCGGCCATCGAACGACAACGACAACGGCCGACCTCGCAATCGTATAAAGGAGGAGCCGCGAAAGGGAAAGGCCGACGGTTCAATGAACAAATGAGCAAACCGGGACGACCAAGACCGCGGCGACAGCGCGACGGCGGCTTAGCGCCTATTTTTGCCTGGCTTCCACCAGCGCACGGGCACGACTCGCGAATTGCAGAACATGGGCCTCCCGCCTGGAGCAATTCTACAGTGGCAAGGGTCCCATGCCCACGCTCCCAGAGCAAGAAGGAAACGTCAAGGGCAAGAAGCCCGCCGAGGAGGAAGATACGGACATGGAGTACCAGGAGCCGAGAAACCACATCGCCGTGATATTCGGGGGCTCCGCCGCCTATGGGTCTCGACGGGAGCTGAAGGAGGCCGCACGCGAGGTACTCCGTGTCACCCAGGGGAAGCCTCCCGTTCAACAGCTCAAGTGGTCCGAGCTGCCCATCACCTTCTCCAAAGACGACTACCCCCTGGGGATGACGAAACCCCAGAGGCTCCCGATGGTCGTTAGCCCGACGATCTGCAATACCGCGGTAGGACGAGTGCTTGTGGATTGCGGGAGTTCCCTGGACCCGATATCGGCCAGGGTCCTGGACGAGATGCAAATTCCTCGGTCCAAGATCAAGAGCGTCGTAGTCCCTTTCTACGGGATAGTCCCCGGCACCTCGGCCAAACCGCTCGGGCAGATCGTCCTACCGGTAACCTTCGGAAGCCCGAGCAACTTCCGAATGGAATTAATCACCTTCGAGGTGGTCGATTTCGAGTCGGTCTACAACGCCATCCTGGGCCGACCAGCGCTCGCCAAATTCATGGCCGCCACGCATCACGGGTACCAATGCCTGAAGGTTCCCGGCCCCGGCGGCGTGATCTCAGTGAAGGGAAGTCCGAAGGCGGCCCTAAACTGCGACGAGAAGGCTTTAGACATGGTCGGGCAGCTGCCCCAGCGCGGACCCGACCAAGAGCCGAGGAGTTCCCGGCCCAGGGCTACCCTCCAGGCCGGGGGAGAAACTAAGGCCATCCCGCTGTACGACGCAGAGCCAGGCAAGGTCGTACATGTGGGGGCTTCCCTGGACCCTAAATAGGAACTCGAGCTCGTGACCTTCCTCCGGAGAAGCGCGGACACGTTCGCCTGGGAACCGTCCGACATGCCCGGAGTCCCAAGGGAGGTCGTCGAGCACAGGCTAGCAGTTCGGCCTGACAAAAAGCTCATGGCGAAGCTCAGCGCTTCTCCCGGAGAAGCAAGCCATCATCGAGAGAGGAACTGGACAAGCTCCTCAAAGCCGGTTTCATACGGGAAGTCGACCATTCTGATTGGTTAGCCAACCCGGGTATCGGGGAGGCAAAGGGGGGCAAGTGGCGCATGTGTGTCGATCACACAGGATTGAATGCCGCATGCCCAAAAGACAATTTCCCGCTACCTCGGATAGACCAGTTGGTCGACGCAACGGCCGGCTCCGAGGCGATGAGCTTTCTGGACGCCTACTCAGGCTATCACCAGATCGGCATATCGCCCGACGACGAGGAGAAAACTTCCTTCATCACGCCGTTTGGCACATTCTGCTACACGACCATGTCCTTCGGTCTAAGGAACGCTGGAGCGACCTTCCAGCGCCTCATGCAGAAAACCTTCTCGGACCAAATAGGTCGGAACCTGGAAGTATATGTAGACGACATAGTCGTCAAGAGCAAGATGGCCTCGGGTCATGTACCCGATCTAGAGGAGACCTTTCATAACCTCAATAAGCATCGAATAAAGTTGAACCCTGAAAAATGTGTGTTCGGGGTCAAGGCTGGCAAAGTACTCGGCTACATGATCGGTCCACAAGGAATCGGGGCCAACCCTGAGAAAATAGAGGCCATCGAGAACATGCGGCCACCCGCTTGCACGCGGGAGGTTCAATCCCTGACCGGAAGGATGGCGGCCCTAAGTCGCTTCATCTCGCGGCTCGGGGAACGCGGCCTGCCTTTCTTCAAGGCGCTCCGGAAGCACGACGGTTTCGCTTAGACAGAGGAAGCAGACCGCTCTTTCAAAGAATTAAAGCTATATTTGTCAAGACCCCCGGTGTTGACCACGCCGAGAATGGGAGAGGTTCTCTTGCTCTACCTGGCCACCACACCCCAGGCGGTAAGCGCCGTCATAATCAGAGAACGGACGGTGCAGCGCCCGATCTACTACATCAGCGAAGTCCTACACGGACGAAAGGAGCGTTACCCCGAGGTCCAGAAGCTCCTTTATGCGCTCCTCGTGGCCTCGAAGAAATTAAGACACTACTTCCAGGCCTACAAAATTCGAGTCCCGACCAACTTCCCGCTTAGAGAGATTCTAGGGAATCAGGACGCAAGCGGACGGATCGCGAAGTGGGCCATGGAGTTCGCCGAATTCGAGATCGAATTCTCGGCAAGGACGGCGATTAAGTCCCAGGTTCTAGCGGACTTCCTAGCCGAATGGACAAATCCTACCCCATCTGAGTCCGAACCCGACTGCAGGCCAGCACGGTCATTTGGGTCATGCACTTCGACGGATCCCGAGCTTACAATTGCTCGGGGCTGGAGTGGTCCTCGAATCCCCTAGGGGAGCGGATCGATCGCCCTCCAACTACATTTCGGCAGCGAACAACGCAGCTAATATGAGGGTTCGCTAGCCGGACTTGGGCGCAGACGCTCGAGTCCAACGACTAATCGCGAAGGGCGACTCGCGGTGGTTGTCAACCAGGTTAACAAGGAGTATCGCGTTCGATGACTCAATGGCGCTTTACCTGGTTGAAGTAAGGAAGATGGAAAAGTACTTGAAACTTCAAGTACTATACATCCTCAGGAAGGACAATGCCCTGGCCGACCATCTATCGAAGGTCGGTTCCGCCAGCTTTCGCTTCCGGCGGGGTGCTCGTCGAGCACCTCTATAAGCCCTCCATACCCCGAGAGGAGGCAACCGAGACGCGGGTGGTACCGTCTCCTTCCTCGGCAGGTGCGAGTTGGATGACGCCATTCATCCAATACCTCGTGCACGGGACACTGCCCGAGGAGGAAGCCGAGAAATCCCAGCTAGTAAGACGCTCCTCGACCTATAAAATGGTCGAGGGCCTCTTATACCGCAAAGGCGCGCTTGGCGTCCTCTCTAAGTGCATCACCCAAGAGGAAGGCAAATATCTCCTCAAAGATATCCATGACGGGATGTGTGGAGCTCACTCGTCCTTTAGGACCTTGGTGAGCAAAGCCTTCCGGTTGGGTTACTACTGGCCGACGGCCCTGGCCGACGCGCGCTCAATAGTGACCGCTTGCCGACCTTGCCAGTTCCATGCCCGGAAAGTCCATCAGCCGGCATACGCACTGCAGACCATGCCCCTAACCTGGCCGTTCTCGGTTTGGGGCATTGACATACTCGGTCCATTTCCCAAGGGAAGGAGGGGTTGTAAATACCTGTTCGTCGTAATCGACACCTTCACTAAATGGATCGAGGCCGAGCCTATATCAACCATCTCGGCACAGGCGGCTAAAAGGTTCTTCCGCAATAATGTAGTAACCCGCTTTGGCATTCCGAGTCGCCTCATCACGGACAACGGCACTCAGTTCACAAGCGAGGTGTTTCAGGCTTATTGCGAGGAGGTCGGGACCAAGATATGCTTCGCATCCGTGGCCCACCCGCAGAGCAATGTGGCGGCCGAGCGCGCGAACGGGCAGATCGTCCAAGGAATCAAGAAGAGAGTCTTCAAGAGCCTCGATCGGCATGGTCAGGCCTGGGTGGACGAGCTACCTCCCGTCCTCTGGTCGGTCCGCACCACGACGAGCCGAGCTACGGTGAGACCCCTTTCACCAGATATGGCGCGAAGCCGTCCTACCCGCCGAGGTTGTCCTAGGATCCCCAAGGGTGAACCTAGCCGATAGCATCGACACGTATAAGCGGCGCCTTCGACCTCGACCTCGCGGAAGCAACTTCGTGAACGGGTTACATTGCGATCCGCGGTTTACCTGCAAGCTCTCCGCAGGCACGCCGCTAAATCGGTACGACCAAGGACCTTGCACGTCGGCGATCTCGTTCTGCGACGGGTCCAAGACCTGTCAAAAGCCAACAAGCTAACGCCAAGATGGGAAGGTCCTTACACGGTCGTCTCAACAGCACGCCCGGGGGCTGTCCGCCTCGCAATGGAAGATGGTCGAGAACTAGCTAGCACTTGGAACATCGACCAACTGCGTAAGTTTCATATCTAACTAAACCAACTTTACTCCTTTAAAATAAAAAATTCGACACTTGGCCTCCCGGCCTCCCTCGTTCTCTCTCGCTTTCTCTTTCTCTCTTTAAACCTCCCGCGAAGTGCCGTGATCAAACTCGATCCGGTATCAAAGAGCGGGCTCGAACGTCAGGGCACAAACGAACGAGCATCCTACCGCCTAACATCGGACCACCAGAGCTCGACCCCGAGGGCTTTCTTCTCCGTAAGACGACCATCTTTTCACGGCAGGCCTCCGCCGCAGACAAAGGGTCGCATGAACACCCCTCGGACGGTTCCCAGCTCAGGTCGGCCGGTGAGCGGCGTAGACACACCGTATAAAGTCACACGGTCCCCGCAGGGCTCTATTCCGTCAACAAGGTCGTGTTTGCAGCCTACGCCCATGACCTCCGTTGGCGGCGGGGGCTATAGGGATACCGCGTGGCTACGACCTAGAGGAGCTTTCGCACGAGGTAGTCACTCCCTAGTACGATCGTTCGCTAGATCGCGTGACTATCGAACTCCGTCGAATAGGAAGCAACGGGATAGGGCTTATCGTTGTCGTTCCGAGGGAGACAAAACAGAGAAAAATAAAAGACATCTATCAAACACGATCATATTGTGCCCAACTTGGCAGCTTTTTTCGCTAAAGTCTTTTGCAGGAATGAATTACGTATGAACGAGTTACAGGAGGCGGCGACGCTTCGCCCTGCAGAGCGACGAGCTCGCCCCGCACGGACTCAAGCTCGGACTCGAGGTCAAGCACCCGCCGACGAAGCTTCACGACCCTCGCTTGCCGCTGACGAAGCCGTTTGGACTCCTCCCGTTCGGGTCGATCGTCTGCTCGGCGCTTCGCTGAGTCACGCAGGGACGCCACCGTCGCCTCGAGCCCCGACCTCGCCTGCTCACTCTGTTCGAGGCGCTCCTTGAGGAAGAGCGCGGACTCCTCCATCTTCTGCCGAATCTCGGCCTCAGAAGACTTCAGCTCGGCGACCAGGCGCTCGAGCTCCGCGATCCTAGCGTCTTGCTCGGCCTGGTGCTTCGCGACGACTTCTGGCGGCACGGTCGCGGCGTGGAAGTCCTTCATGGTGGTCTCCAACACCTACGCATCAAGGCATCTCGGGTCGCAGTCGGATTTTTGGGACAAAAACACATAAGTGTTAGGAAACTTACCCAACAGAGCTGAGCCTCCAGCCCCTCCTGGAACAGCTCGGCGGGGTCCTCCGTCCCGCTCTTTACTCCCTGGGCGGGGGCTTGAGCTCCTTCTCCTTGATCGAGCGCAGGGTCTTGAGCTCGAGCTCCCCCGTCCCCTGGGGGCGGGAGACCTTGCCCCTGAGGATCGACCCCCATCTCCTGCAGAGGGACGGCCTCGAGAGCAAGGATCACCTCCCGCTCCTCTTCCTCCCGAGCAGGAGTTGCGCTCGGGGGCTCCTCCTCCTCGGCATCCGGGCTTATGGGGTCCTCCGCCCGGAGCACGTTGTCCACGGCCGGGGGAGCTCCCTCCCCGGTAGGCCCTGCCTCCTCGCAAGACTGGACCATGGCGACGTCTCCGGGCGCAAGGTCGACTGGAGGCACTAGGTCGGCGGCCGGGAGGTCGGGTACCTGAGGTTGGGCCGTGGCGACGTCTCCGGGCGCAAGGTCGACTGGAGACGCGGGGTCGGCCGGGAGGTCGGTGCTCGAGGTTGGGCCGTGGCGGCGTCTTCCGCCCGAGATCGACCGGAGGCGCCGGCCGTGGCCGGGAGGTCGGGCGCTGAGTTGGGCCGTGGCGGCGTCTTCGCACCTGAGATCGACCGAGTCGCCGGGTCGGCAGCCGTGAGGTCGAGCTCGACGTTGATGTCCGGCGAGCGTCGCGGGCTCGGGAGAGACCTCGGCGATCTCTTGAGCGTGGCGGCGATAATGTCGCCGCGCCGGGCGGAGTCTCGCGAGGCGCTTTCAGGTGAGGCTCAGCACCACCATCCTCCTCCTCGTCATCGTCTTGAATTATGATGTGGGGGATGCCCTCCGCCGCGGCCCGAGCGTCGGCAGCCACAATCTTCCTCCGCGTCTCCTCCTCAGGAGAGACGAGCTCTGGGGCCCGGATCTCCGCGGCGGCAGGCTCCTCTACCTCGGCGTCATCACCACCAGCGGCTCGTGGGGACTGGGCCTCCGTGGCATCAGTTCCCACCTCGGCCTCGTCGCCCACAATGGCCTCGGCAGCGCGGGCAAGCTCCCTCTCTAGCACGAGGTCAAGAATATCGTCAGCCATTGCTCCAAAATCCCATAACTCCGCACCAGCTGCCACACCCACTACCGACGATGTGGGGTTAGTGTGGTGCCGGAGGGGGAATGAGACAAACGAAACAGGGATAAGAGGCTGACCTCGTTCGGCATCTTTCTGCTGGCCTCGGGCGCGAACGAGGAGGGCAGCCATGTCCTCACGTGCCTTGTCGGCCCTGGCAATGGAAGGGTCGACCTCTCCCAAGTCGGCCTCGGTGATGGTCGGCGTTGGGCATGGTTGGGGCGCAGTGGACGACCTGCGGGACCTCGGGACCAGGGGGACGGGGTCCAGCTCGTCCTTCTCCTCCTCGTCATCCAGAGGGGCCGAGCTCGAGCTCACCCGCGCGAGCTCTGCTTGAAGAACCGCGATCTGGCTCTCCAGTGCCTCCTTCCGCGCTGGACCAGCCGCGGCCTCCTTCTTCGCCCGCGTGGCAAGCTGACGCAAACGAGCCATCAGCTCGGGGTTATCTCTGGTGTACTCATCCATCCACAGTTTTAGTTCGCTCACCTCCTGCCGATCGGCGTACTCCAAGTGACGGCGGGGTGAGCGGTCGCGCGGACCGGGATGCCTGCGTGTGCGCGCTTAGGCGGGACGGCGAGCGACGGAGATCGGGCGCGGCGCTTACGACCCGCCTGTTCCTTGGTCTTCCGACCCCGTCTCGCCGGCTGCGACGCCAGTTGGGCCACGGCGACCTCGAGGGCGACCTTCTCCTGCGCAGGTGGGCTCGAATAAGTCAGGAAATTTCGGAAGAAACCCGGCCTGAACGGACCTTCGGAAAGGGTCCGAGATAAGGACTTACCGCCTCAGTCCGGTTAAGGACGTTGTTCGGGATCTGGCGGCCCTCTAGGATTTCCTTGGCCTTGGGAGTTCCGAACATCTCGGACACCCTCATATCCACCCAGTCCTCCGGCGGAGCTGCTACCAGACAAGAAAGCACAGTAAGCTCGAATGTTCCTTATTTTAAAGTAAAGATCGAGGGCGGTAATGTACCTGAGCGAGATTCCTGGGTAATGTCCTGCCACCCTTCATCCTTGAAGAAGGGGTGCACCCTCCGCCTGAGGGGCGACACCCGGTTCCTGACGTAGTCCCGGGCAACGCGTCCATTTGGGACTCCAGAGCAAGTGAGCTCATTGATCGCATGAGCACCTTCTCCTCCTCGAGAGCATCGAGGTCGGGGTCTCGACGGCACGACCCTTGGCGCCGGAGTAGGAAAGCGAGCCGCCCTCGGCCTTCCTCAGATAGAACCAAGAGTCGGCCCACCCCGACACGGAGTCCTTGAGCGTGAAGCTCGGGTACTCGTACGGGCGGGTAGGTCAGAGGCGGAAGTAAAGGCAGCCGGCCTGCGAGGGGGTGCCGGTGCGCGAAAGGGTGTAGAAGTGAAGAAAGAGACTGGGGGTAGGCTCGACGCCCACAAACCCCTCACAGAGATGGGCGAAGATGGCCATGATGAGGATGGAATTTGGGTGGAGGTGGACGATCTCGCACTCGCAGAAGGCGAGTACGGCTTCGACGAACTCGCTTTCGGGCGTGCGAAGCCCGTTTATGGCGTAGAGCTCGGTGGAGATGATCTCTCCTTCCTCCGGCTCAGGGCTCTCCTCGGCACCAGCGACTCTCCATGAGCCGGCGTCAAGGTACTTCGCCCGCTCGAGAATCTCCATCTTGCGCCTATCAAGCTTGCTGGCGCCGAACTTTGCCATGAGGATGGAGAAGATGATCGGAAAGGAGGATGAAGCGCCGAAGTGAAGAAGTATGGGGCGCACTAATTGATTGAAAGGACAAGTGGATCTAGGGCTCCTCTTCTGGGGTTTAAAAACCAAACGAGAGGGCGGAGAGGTTCCCGCCGTTATGGTCGAGGAAGCCCTAAAGGCGCAGGGGGCAGTTGAGACGTCCACCACACGGGGAGCGACGCGTGGATACGCAAACCAAAGCTGTCTTGCCAGACGACGGTTCCCGAGGGGGAGCGGTTCGTACTAACCGAATGAAGCTTCCGAGGGAAGGAACCGTCGATAGGATGTGAGCTAGTTCGCACGCCCAAGGCACGGCGGGACCGAGCTCGTCCTTCGGGGCGGACTAACAGCTCGGAGGTCGGGGCAGCTGTTCGCCGCAACCAACCTGGCTGGCTCGGGAGGCGGTAGGCCCGAGAGGAAGGTCTTTTCCTAAAACCTTCTTCCACTCGAACCTCGGGGGCTAGCTGTTTGGGGTCGGGTAGACCCCACAAAATTACCTCGGTGCCACAAGGGGCGCGGCTCATCGCCGCCGAACAACCGGGAGGCCGCTCTCGACGACCTAGCCAGCGCCACGAGCAAAGACGAGGTCGCTCTCGCCTCGGTCACGAGGAGGTTGTTCCAAGGGACGGTCTAGCCGGGACCTTTTTGGAGGTCGCATGACCTGGTGGACCGGTAGCTCGTGCTCGGGCCAAAGTGGCCGAGTTCGGAGTTAGACGTTAGCCGACCTGACGTGATCCCGAGGTCGGTAACTACCCGCTGCGTAACCTCTGCTAGTTCGTTGCGATCCCCGCGGGAACGTGACAGGAGTGTAGGATCCGTTAGTTACCACGTTGGACCTGGTCGGACGTGGAGTTAGTGGGTTTGAACAAGCACACCCCTTTGTAAGCTATAAAAGCATCCCCACCATGAAGGGGACAAACAACTTTTTCTGCACAAAGATATACACGAGCTGGAGTAGGGCTATTATCTCCTTCTTGAGAGGCCCGAACCAGGGTAAACTCTGATGTCCCCGCCTGCTGAAGCCCAAATGAGTCACTCCTCTGAGTATCCCTATCACGTGAGAAGGGGTCGCAGTTGGTCCCTCCACCAACAAGTAAGCTCGGCGGGGGCCTGCTCCCCAATCGTCGACAAGAACCATCTAGTAGAAGCATCTATCAGTACCATAAAGTATCTTAAAGGGTCCGATAGGGGCTGAATGGGTCCACATATATCATATTGAATTTTCTACAGAAAATTCACTGATTCTTCCCTAACTTTTAGATAAGAAGATCTAACTATGAGCTTTTTTATAACACAAACAGGGCATAAGAAATCTTTAGGTCCAGGAAAGTCTTTATGCTCAACAGAATTATTAATTATTCTTCTTATAATATTTAACTAAAGATAACACAGTCAATCTGTCAGATCTTTAATATTTATATGTGCATAGTATAACCCGAACAATGATTAAGTTGTTATTAGCACAATAAAAAACACAATTGATTTAATCGCCAATATGTTTAGAACG